>CM048665.1:15225147-16425147 GCA_026401315.1 Dysphania ambrosioides | reverse complement strand
GGATCATGTGAGAACCCTCCCCTTATGTGAGAACCCATCTAAGACCATTGGGTGAGTGAAGATCTACGATAGTGATCACAATAAAAAATAATGGCAAATCTGTCAATACCTGAAATTGGGAATGTTCTATGCATTTCTTCACCTAGGACAGATTTTGTCAGTTGGTTTTTTCACACTAGTAAGCTACTGTACTTTTCCCCATCATTATGGCTTTCCTTTTTTATTTTCATCGTTTTCTTCATTATTGTACATTAATATTAGCATTGTCTTCTTTCCGACAAGAGCTCTCCTCATATTTCAGGTAAATTTTTTTTTTGCACCTCCTGTTATTTTTGTTGCTTGTTAATTATTTTTATTGCTGAAAGTGCGAAAATTTTGTTGTATTAAAATTGAGTGAAAAATGTTTTAGTTTCACAGTTAATTATTCAGAATTTGGTGATGGCTGAATATGTTTTAGTTTCGGAATGTGTGAATTTTTGAAATTTTATGAATCACTAGCTTAGTACATTTGAAAAAAAAATAGAACGTTAGAAGAAGACGTTAGAACAATAAGAGATAAGTTTAGAACAATGAGAACATTTGTTTAGAACAATAACCCAAAAGTTTAGAACAATAAAGCTACTTAGAACAGAAGTTATGAAATTTTTAATTTGACATGTAGTTGGTAAAAATTTGGTGATGTTTGAATATTTTTATATTTTTGGAATCTTTCGAATTTTGAAATTTTATGAAATAATAGCTTAGTACATTTGAAAAAAAAAACATAGAACATTAGAAGAAGACATTAAAATAATAGGAGATAAGTTTAGAACAATGAGAACATTAGAAGTAATGAAATTTTTAATTTGACATATAGTTGGTAAAAATTTGGTGGTGTTTGAATATTTTTATATTTTTAGAATTTTAAAATTTTATAAAATAATAGCTTAGTACATTTGAAAAAAAATATAAAATATTAGAAGAAGACGTTAGAACAATAGAAGTTTTTTTTAGAACAAAGAGAATACTGGTTTAGAACAATAACACAAAATTTTAGAACAATAAGGCATACTTGAAACATTTGAATAGAAGTTATACTTGATGTTTATTTAGTGATGTTTGAATAGGTTTAGATTTCCAAATGTTTGAAATTTTGGAATTTTATGAAACACTAGCTTAGTACATTTAAAAAAATATAAAATGTTAGAAGAAGACGTTAGAAAAATAGGAGACCAGTTTAGAATAGTGAGAATATTTGTTTAGAACAAAAACACAAAGTTTTAGAAAAATAAGGCATACTTGAAACATTTGAAAAGAAGTTATACATGACGTTTATTTGGTGATGTTTTCATATGTTCTTATTTCCAAATGTTTGAAATTTTGTAATTTTATGAAACACGAGCATAGTACATTTGGATTAAATATAGAACATTAGAAGAAGACGTTAGAACAATAAGAGACCAATTTAGAACAATGCGAACATTAGTTTAGAACAATAACACAAAAGTTTAGAATAATAAGGCTACTTAGAACAGAAGTTATAAAATTTATAATTTGGCATGTAGTTGGTAAAAATTTAGTGATGTTTGAATATTTTTATATTTTTGGAATCTTCGTAATTTTGAAATTTTATGAAATAATAGCTTAGTACATTTGAAAAAAATATAGAATGTTAGAAGAAGACATTAAAATAATAGGAGATAAGTTTAGAACAATGAGAACATTAGAAGTAATGAAATTTTTAATTTGACATGTAGTTGGTAAAAATTTGGTGATGTTTGAATATTTTTATATTTTTGGAATTTTAAAATTTTATGAAATAATAGCTTAGTACATTTGAAAAAAATATAAAATATTAGAAGAAGACTTTAGAACAATAGAAGTTTTTTTTAGAACAAAGAGAATACTAGTTTAGAACAATAACACAAAATTTTAGAACAATAAGGCATACTTGAAACATTTGAACAGAAGTTATACTTGACGTTTATTTAGTGATGTTTGAATATGTTTAGATTTCCAAATGTTTGAAATTTTGAAATTTTATGAAACACTAGCTTAGTACATTTTAAAATATATAAAATATTAGAAGAAGACGTTAGAAAAATAGGAGACCAGTTTAGAATAGTGAGAATATTTGTTTAGAACAAAAACACAAAGTTTTAGAATAATAAGGCATACTTGAAACATTTGAACATAAGTTATACTTGATGTTTATTTGAATATGTTTTTCATAAATTTCAAATTTTCAAACATTCTGAAATAAAAACATATTAAAAAAATAGACCAGTAGTTTAGTACATTGAGTATAATTATGTAGAACAATATTAGAAAAGTTTAGAATAATGAAACCTAGTTAAAACAACCAGATAGAAGTTATAGTTGATGTGTATAAATAATTATTATTTTGTCCTAAATATGACATTTATTGTTCTAAGTAGTAGCTATTAAAGTTTTTGTAGGCAATGGGCAATGAAGATAAATGTAGTGTTTATAGTGAAAATAGGGGTAATACATCTGAAGTGATACCTGTCTATACGCCAAGAGGGTCCAAAGTATGGATCCCAATTTGCTCTAGCGAGTTAAAATCGTGTGTGGGCATGAAATTCTCAAGTATTGATGAAGGGTTTTCATTTTATGAGGCATATGCAAGTTCTGTTGGTTTTAACGTTAGAAAATCTACTACAAAAATAAGGAAGAATGGCGTTGTTAGTTTTTAATATTTTGTGTGTAATAAAGCTAGATATAAGTCTAAGAAAAAGAGTAATTTGCAAGATATGAGAAGTGAAAATAAAGGCAAAGATAGAAGTGCAGTTGTTAGGAGAAGTTTGGTCACTTGTGTTGGATGCAATGCATATATGGTGTTGAAGGTTTGCGATGATGGGGGTTATGTTGTATTTAATATTAAAGAAAGACATAGCCATTCCATTTATTCATCAAATTCCGTACATATTCAAAACATGAGTAGAAATTTGAACATTTTACACAAGAAGATGATTGTTGATAATTTGAAGGTAGTATATATATATATATATATATATATATATATATATATATATATATATATATATATATATATATATATATATATAAATGTTCAAAGTTTGTATCCTATTGTTCCTAAGTATTCAATGAATTGTTCTAAATTTTTATTCCATTGTTCTGAAAGGGTTATTCTATAGTTCTGAAATTACAGTATATTTGGTTTTAGAACATTTATAGCAACGTTAATAGAAATGTTTTAGAACATTTATAGCAACTTTAAAATAGTAGAGCAACGTAAGTACATTAGAGCAACGTTTTAGAACAATGGAAGAACTTTTTAGAACATTAGGTTCATTAGTTTAGAACAACTGGCCAAACTATTTAGAACAAGCGAAGCATTATGTAGAACAATGGGTTCTAAACTTAAAACAACAAAAGCCTTGTTTGGAACAATATAAGTACAATTCAGAACAATTTTTACTGAATTTAGAACATTAGTCACAAATTTCTTAAACGTATATTGGAAATTAAACAATATATAGTAAATTACAAGTCCCTTGAGTTTGTGGGTGTGGGTGAAGATGATTCTTTGTCATCCGTAATCCTTTGGCTGAGATTTTGATACCCATTTGTGTTAGATTACGTAAATTAACCACAAAAAAAAGATTAAACAATAATTTAAATGCTTTCGAAAGTCCCGCAATCATCTTCTTAGACAATTGTTTATCTTTGTTTGAGGATTCCATGATTGAAGAAAATTTGAAAAAGGAAGCAATAATGGCGCACGAATTTTACAGACGAAAGGTTGAAGAACGACAGAGAAAAGACAGAAGAAGACGAAAAGTTTTTGGAGAAGTGAAGGAATGATTTGAGAAATTAGAAAGTGAAGTGGGCTATCATATCTATGCGGGTACCAAAGTGTCAGCTATTATTTTGAAAGCAACTTAAATTGTGAGTTATTGTTTTAATTACAGATTTGTCATTATTTTCATGTTAAACCTCATTCGTTAGATCTGACAAGTAGATGGTCTTAGATGAGTTATCATACACAAAAGGATTCTTATATTAGGGGGGGTCTCACATGAACCCACCTCTCTCTCTCTCTCTCTCTCTCTCTCTCTCTCTCTCTCTCTCTCTCTCTATATATATATATATATATATATATATATATATATAGGGGCGGGTTCTGGTGAGAACCCTTAATATATAAGAACTCATAGTATATAAGAACCCATCTTCAGCCTTTAAAATAAGAAAATCTAACGGGTTGAATGATTTGTCTTTAAAATGGCTTAATTTGAATTTTGGCCAGTTACCGTATTTTATGCAACCTCAATCTAATTTTTTAAACTTCCCTTCCTTTTCGCAATTCTAGTCAAATACCATATATGCTGAATGTTTTAATTCCTAATATAGATAATATAATAAAAAAATTCCTGGTAATTATTTTAATTCATACATGTAATAAATGAAACATGCTTATTAATATATCTAATGTTCTAAACTTATATGTTGTTGTTCTATTTGTTAAACTGATTATTCGATATATATTATGAACACTTATGTTGTTGTTCGATATACAGTTGTTCTAAATTCATATGTAGGTGTTTTATATATGTACGCTGTTGTTCTAAACTCGTATTTAGTTATTATATGAATGTATACAGTTGTTCGAAACTCATATTCTTTTGTTCTGAACCCATTAACTACACTTCGAAATACATGTGCAGTTGTTCGATATGAAAGATTAATGTTGCCCCGTGTTAAAATAGGTGATCATGGAGTATAAAAGTGATGGTGTGCCATGTTTGGGGTTGAGGATGGAATAAATGGAAATCAAAGAATGAATTGTATGTATTTTTGATATGTGTTTAGTTATAAAATACAATACCAATCGGTATGGTGGTATGGATATGCTGATTGGTTAAATATGAGTTGTTCTAAACTCATATGTACTTGCTCTATACACGTATCCAGTTGTTCCAATCTCACATGTAGTTGTTCTATATTCATATGCAATTGTTCTAAATTCATATTTAATTGTTCTAAACCCATTAACTACACTTCGACATACGTGTTCAGTTGTTCGATATGGATCATTAAATACGTTGATGGGTTAATTAAATATAAGTTGTTCTAAACTCATATTTAATTGTTATAAATCATAAGCTCAAGTACACATGAGCATTAAAGATCAAAAAAATATCCATTGTTGGCAAATAATAATTTAGAATAATATATATATATATATAAGAATATTAAGACTTGAAAATATAACAATCGTTGTCATACACATTGATGTTCTAAGAACAACGTAGAATGAAGTGTTAAAATATTATTAGAACCTTAGTACTAATATTTAAAACATTAAGTGTTTAATATTTGGAACACTATGTATATTATTCCGAACATCAATGCTTATGAATAGATCATTCGTGGTAAAATATCTTTATACTGTGTTAAAAGATTTATGTTGATACAAAAGAGAAACTGCTAAAGTACTAAGTACCATGTTTTTAAAAAAATTAAAAAAAATAAAGAAACTTTCCCTCTAATTCTTGAGTGTGCCTAAAAATACGCAACACTCTGAAGTAACTGTTGCACCCTTTTGGCTTCCTATTTCAGAGTTCTAGACTTTTCAATTTTTCCAAACTTGTCTAAACCTCCAAACCGTCACTTTTCTCCATTATCGAACTGCTAAAAAACCTAAAACTTCTACTGAAAATTTCTTCAAAAATTTTATTTTTCTAGTAACATTTAAAATGGAGAAGACGACGAAAGGCATGGGAAAATTGAGCACTGTACAAAAATCAATCGAATCAAAGAAGAAGAGCATTGAAAACCTATTGTAAGTTTATTGTTCAGTTTTTCTGGAAACATTACATTATAATGATATAATTCTTACTCGTTATTTTTTCAGGCAAAGGATTAACGAAGATACCTCTCCTATACTATCACTTTCACCGGTGGATGTAGCAGTCGACGAAAACGAAGAGTATGGTTTATTTCTCGAAATATACTTTATAATATTATTTGTAAAATTATTATTAAGATGATTTTGTATAGTGTTCTGAAATTCTACCGTAATGTTCAAAAATTCTTTTAGAATGTTCTATTATGTATACGTGTATATTAAAATATACATAATCTTTTGAGTGATGATGTTTGGAAAAATATAGTAGATTGTTCTATTTTAGTGATTTATTGTTCTAAATTTGAAATTTTTGTCTTTAAGAAACAACCTATGAACTAATGAACCCATTATAAACCATAAAGCTATTTATAACAACGTTCTAAATCATATTGTTCTGAGTTACGATTTTAATGTTCTAAACCATGTATCTATTGTTCTAATTTATATTTATAATCTTCTGATTTATAATTCTATTATTCTGATTTATATATCTGTTGTTCAAAATCATCATTTTATTGTTCTAATCTAGAATTCTATTATTCTAACCCTATCTCAAGTGTTCTAGTTTAGAATTTTAGTGTTATTTATTATTCTATTGTTCTAGATTATAAACCTATTATAACTAAATACACTTAGTGTTCTAATCATAAAAAATATTATTCAAATTCTTTTGAATATAGTAATGTTCTATTATTATAACCTAATGTATATATATAAACTAATGTTCTATTAATATAACCTAATGTTCTATTATTGTATGATATTGTAGTTGTTCTATAAAAATATACTGTTGCGCTTTATATATATATATATATATATATATATATTGTACTATATTTTTACTAATTGTTCTTATGATAATATCTTGTATCATTTATAGTGTACCTTTGAAGAAAAGGAGTGAGAAAAACAGAAAGGAACAAGCTATAATTGTCCATCAAAGTCAGGGAAAACAAAAAAAATTGAAAAATCAGTTGTGAAAAAAAGAAAACAATTGGACAGTGTTGTAAGATAGTCTAAACAGAAGAAAAGAAAAGAAGCTCATGATACAACTGTATTAAATCAGAGAGTACCCCCAAAGCAATTTATGTCTGTTGTCTTGAAGGACATTCCTCAACAACACAAGGAAGTGATTAGAAGAATTGTCTTTGGAGGATTTTTAACCCTGGACTTAGACTCTCATAAATCTGGTTTCTGTGCTAAGTTGATCAATAGCTTTGACCCTGATAGATCAACATTAGTACTACAACAAGGGAGAGGGATACTAGTGATTGCAGATGATGTTTACATGGTATATGGACTACCCATTGGAGGTCAGCTCATTAATGAGCAAATAGATGAGGATGAAGAAGCCCAAGCTTTCTTACAGAGATGGAGGACTATGTTTGGACTGAAGAATGCAAGTCTTAACAATTCAGCTCTGATTTCTGTAATAAAATAGCAGAAGAGAGTTGATGTGTGTGATGAGTTTCTTGTCAACTTTGTTGCTACTGCAATAAATTGTTGTGTTAGATCACCAACAAATCAAGCTATTAACTTCAAATTTTTACATTGCTGCAAAGATATCAGCAAAATAAACACTTTTGATTAGTGTGCTTACACTTACAAGTACATGATGCGTCCAGTTTCTGAATGGCAAGAAGGAACATCATTTTTTACAGGACCTCTATCATTTTTTATGGTAATAAAATTATAAACTAATAATGTTCTAAAGTTATGATATGTTGTTCTAAATCATA
The DNA here is from genome assembly GCA_026401315.1 of Dysphania ambrosioides. Lineage (NCBI taxonomy): Eukaryota > Viridiplantae > Streptophyta > Magnoliopsida > Caryophyllales > Amaranthaceae > Dysphania > Dysphania ambrosioides. Next base: position 16,417,533 of record CM048665.1, on the reverse strand, counting down.
AAATTATTGTTCTGATAATTTTTAATTTGTTATTAAAATGCAAATTTCATATTTTGATAGACTGCAGAGAGGAGATGTTCACCCCCCAAGAATATTTCCTCTTATTTCTGTCTGGAATAAGGATTTTATCCAGTCTAGGATGAATATTGAGATGAAGAGGGGCTTTGGTAAGGGAATTATGCTTGACAGAATGAGCATAGCAGAAAATGACACTGAACCTACAACATCAAAAGCCTCTGCAGACATGCTGGTATTCAACCTATTGCACTTTGTATTAATTTTAGTATTATATAACCTATTATATTAATATCGTATTATTATAATTATTGTTATAAATATATAACCTATTTTCCTAAAATAACCTAGTGTTCTAAGTAATCTAGTATACTTAATATCATATAACTATTTTTCTTAAACTTAGTGTTAAAAATTAAAAATTGTCTTAAATCTATGATCTTTTGATCGTAATATTTAACTTAGTGTTCTAAAATAATATAATCTGATAAAGAAATGACATTGTTCTTAATAGTTAACATATTGTTCTAAATAACAACCTAACTGTTCTAAATAACATAGCAATTGTTCTTAAAATTGAACTTATTGTTCAGAAAAACAAATATGCTGCAATAAAGTGAAGACACCTATTGTTCTATGATTTATACCTATTGTTCTAATACTTACACTGCACCCTATTGTTTTATAGGTTTATTTGGAAACTTTTGGTAACTTGGCTAAGACTATTGCTGGAAATGTCAACAAGATGTACACTTTGATTGACAAAACTATCACGATTCTTGAAGAAACATCATTACAGGAAGAGAGGAATGTTTTAATTGATAATATTAGGAACAAATATATATCAAAGAAACCATCCATGACCCAGGATGGAGACAAGAGTCCAACGATTCTTAGCCAAGGCCAACACTTGGTTGATGAGCCAGCATTTATGGTAGAGCTCAATGAGGTTATGGGGAAAGCATGGACAAATTTTAAACAGAAAGACAAACTAGAAGATACAATAGTTCCAGTCTCTTTCACTCCCCCTACTTTCAACATCTTCACTGATACACAACCATCCCAACCTTACCCCTCATCCTCCCAACTGCCACCATCCATACCACTGACACCATCCCCCCCATTACCACCATCCGAACCATTGCCCTCTTCTAAACCATTACCACACCCCTCTTCAAACCAATCCCCCCCCCCCCCCCCCCCCCCCCCGTTGTCCACCCCACCATCACATGCATTGCCCCTGGAAGCCTCCAAAACATTGGCACAACCATTACCATTGCCCTAAAATTCAACACCACCCCCATTTCCTAAGCCACAAGAGAAGGATGTATCCCATTTGGAAGAGCAAGAGTTAGAAGAGCATCTACATCAATGGACTCAGTCAGTTGTCAAAGGCATTGCAAAGGATGGGTTAGTTATTGTAAATATAATTAAGGTTTATATTGCTTAATTGTTCTAAATCATAACTATTTATTCTTAACCAGTTTTGATGAAGAGGAACCTCAACAAATGCATGAGAAAAGATCTAAACATAAGTTTCCTTTGTACTTGTGCTCCCCTTTCATGGTGAACCATGAGAGAGGCCCAAGAAATTTGATATTTCTCAAAGGAGAGTTGTAGAATATGCCTTCTCTGATGGTCCGATAGAGTATGTTCTTCATGCTATCTTTAATGTTCTAAAAAAGATAGCTTTCTATTTATTGATCTTGATTATTTGAGTGTTAGAATTAATGTTATTCTTTAAATGTACTATTGTTCTAAAAATTATAATGTATTATTATAATTTTATGATATAATGTTCTGACTGCATAATGTTCTAACTTTTTATATGTCAAACATGTAATGATCTGCGAATGATATGATCATTGTTCTATGAATGTACTATTGTTCTAAATGTTATAATGTATTGTTCTAACTTTATGATATAATGTTCTATGTGGAAAAAATATACTAATGTTATAAACATTATATAGTAATGTTTTTATGTCAATGACTTATTGTTATAATTTCTTGGTTTATATGTTCTAATTACAACTAACTAATGTTCTAAATGTTATTATATATTGTTTTAACTGAAGATTAATTCTCTTATTTTTGCATGGATGAAGTGAGGATTTATATAATGATGAATTGAATTTCATCAATAGGGACGACATAATGTACCTTACAAAAAACAACTATATTACGAATAATATAGTTGATTCATGGATACGTATTCTAAATGTTATGAATAGAAGAAGAAGCCTAGAAGCAAATAACAGATTCTTTTGCTCAAGTTAATTATGGGTACATTTCAAATGTATTCTACACTAATTTCTTTTATTCAAATGTATTTCTATACTAATATAATATATATATATATATATATTTTCCACAACAGATACTTCTTTGCAGTAATACATACTTCAAAGAGAGTGATCCATTTGCAGACAGATACCTTGCCTTTAGATCTAGACTGGAGGATGAAATGAGGCACTCCCAAATAAGTTCATTTAAGAAAGTTCAATTGGTATGTAATTCAATTTATTTGACGATTGTTTTCTATTGGTATGTATTTCTATTGTTCTGATTCATAGTACTATTGTTCTAAATGTTATGATATAAGTTTTCTCATAATGTAGTACATATTTATTCTAATGTTCTAATTTTTATTTCAGGTGTTCTTCCCAGTGTGTGCCTATGAGCACTATTACCTATTCTGTATTAATTTTTTAAGTAAATCAGTTGAGGTGATTGACAGTAGATTTCTTGAGAAGGGTGTGACATTTATATCTAAACACAAACACTTTCCCAAGACAATGATAGTTTTCTATATTATACAGTTAATGTTCTTCATTAATTATAAAGCTGTTATAACTTAATAATATTATTGTCCTATACCTAATGTCTCGTATTACACTTATAATAACCATTCTCTATTATTTTAATTGATAAATGAAGGCCTTCACTAGATTTTTAAAGGAAAAAAAGATATGTGATGGTGCTTTGGTATCTACATTTAAGGGCGCATTGAAGAGGATGAAATGGAGGGACAACACCAACATAAATGATTGTGGGGTGTACATCATGAAGCACATGAAATCATACCAAGGCCAGAGCGATGAGCAATGGGATATTGGATTCCAACCCAATAATGTAAGATATTATTTCATATATAATTTTAGGTATAATGTCATACTTTATAATATATCAATTTATAATATCAGTTATTATATTTATAGGATGAAGCATTGAAGAAATTACGAATTGAGTATTGTGCTAGAATATTATGCAGCAACAAAAACAAGCTTAAGGGTGAATTAATATCAAAGGCAAAGGAATGGGCGAAGGAGCAGCTAAAGCAAAGCTAGCCACATGTTTTGATATATTCTGATTCTAATGTTAGATTTAACAGTTCGATGTTTGAATTTTTTACCCTATTATTCTAAATGTTAATGTATATTGTTCTTAACTATCAACTATTAACTGTTTGTTCGAAATTTAATTATATATTGTTCGAAAGTATTAATCAAATGTTTGAAACTATTAATTTATTGTTCTAAATTGTGTGAATATATATCTAGTGTTCGAAACATTTCATAAAGCTATTTATACTAATGTTCTAAATCATAACTATATTATAATGGGTACGAATTTACCTATTGTTCGAAACTTTCCACCTATTGTTTAAATATATATCTAGTGTTCGAAACATTTTAAATATTAAAACTAGAGTTCAAAAAAATTAACTTATTGTTCGAAAGTGTTATACTTAGTGTTCAAAACTTAAAATTTTAGTTTAAATCGTAGAGCTATTTATACTAATATTCTAAATCATATTAACATGTTGTTTGAAAGTGTTGTACATATTGTTCGAAGCATTTAACCTTCTGTCAATATTGTTTCATTGAAGAGCTATATACGTAGTGTTCTGAAAAAATTTTGTTTCATAAAAGAAAACAATATTGATCTAATTCTGAACTTTAATGTTCTAAACTACAACTCTAGTGTTCTGATTATAATACTATTGTTCAAATTCATAATTTAAATGTTCTAAACCATGAATTTATTGTTCTAATTCATAATACTATTTTTCTGATTCCGAATTTTACTGTTCTATACCATAACTCTATTGCTTTGATTCCGAATTTTAATGTTCTAAACCATAACTCTAATGCTCTAATTATGAATTTTAATGTTCCAACCATTAAATAAAAAACCATTTGAACTACTAACTTATTTATTTTTTCTTCGAAAAAAAGTATCTATTGTTCGAAACTTTTAATTAAATGTTTAACATTATTAACCTGTTGTTCGAAACTAATAAACTACAGTTCTAAATACTAAATTTTTCAATAGTTAAATAAAAAAACTTATTTTTATCTCATACAATCTTGTCTGGACAGTTTCGAATATCATGATATCGAAGTTTACCACATCCTCTACATAATCTTTTCTTCTTTTTGGATTGCTCTACTACGTTCTCCTTTTCACCTTTAAACCTCTTCGATGATCCAACGCATTGCTCATTACCCGTATGGATTCCAATGCCCTTAGTTTTTGAAATTTTAGGAGGTTTAATAAGAATTTGTGAAGTAGTGCACGATCCAATCAATTTCTCGATAACTTGGTCATTTGTATGAGCATTATAACTTGCACTCACATTATGTTCTTCACATCTTGACCTAAAGACCTGAAGATGTCTAACAAGATCAATTAAGCTATCTTCATTACCTTTAGCCAAACTTACGCAATTATGAATCTCAGACCACAACTCATTCAACAAACCCTTCCTTTCAACACCAATTGAACAACTACCCATCTCTTTCCCATCAAGATCAAACATTGGCTTCTGCATTTCCATGGTAGTCCACCTATTAACAACATATTATTCAAAGATTCTTACAATGTTCTTGGCCTTCCATAACCATATCATATGCCTACATGGAATTCCCTGTCGACTAAACAGCTTACAAGAGCAATTTGTTTCACAAGTGTTAAGATTCATAAGAACTTCATAACTTCTTCTCCTATTACCTTCACTCACTTTTGCAACCTCCAACCCCTCTTCTTTCTTCAACTCTTCCACCCCACACTCATAACAAGCACTATACACTTCATCCTGAAAATCATAAAAAACATTAACAGTATACACCTCAGACCCATGTCTTTCAATCTCCATTTGTGTCTTACATTCAGGATGCTTGTGTTGAGAATCATTGTCATTATGTGCTTGAGTGTGCCTTTGAGCATCCATAGCACTTTCAAACCTCATCAACAACTCTACAAGAGATACATGAGGATTGACAAAAGATGTGAAGAAATTGTTCTCACTTTCTGATCTTGATGTAGTTCTCATGATACCACCCATAAACAAATCTCTAAAATAAGTTGGAATCCACGTTCTTCTCATTTTGAGCATCACACGAACTCATTCATGGTCTTCTAAATGGAACTCAACAAGCACCTTGTTCCATTTTTCCTCAAATTCTTTTGGTTCGCTCTCCAAATTCCAAACACAATCACTTCTCCTCTTCAAAAAATCAATGTCTTGGATAATACTTCTTCATCTTTTATCAGGAATTTTTTCATGATATGCCACATACAAAACCGATGTTCACACTTCTCAAATACATTATTCACATTAATTTTCATTACTAGATCTTGATCTATAATTAAGCAAGTTGGCTCATTTTGACCCATTTCTCTAAGGAAGGTTCTAAATAGCCATTCAAAAGAGACTACATCTTCCTTAGCTATAAACCCAGTAGCAAAAGTAATACATTTTTTATGATGATCAACTCCTGTGAAAGGTCCAAACACCATGTTATACTTGTTATACAAATATAACATTGTAATTAATAATTAGAATAATAATACTTATTTCTAATAAAATTCATAACAATCAAACACCTATTTAAAATAAGGTATAAAATGGAATGAAAATCTAACATTAATCTTATACCAATTGTTATATATATCATGCATATTGTACCATATAAAGATTATATTGTTTGACTATATAATATATGTTCGACTATATAGTTATTGTTATGATTTATAATTCTATTGTTCTAAATCATAACTATAATAACTTATTATACTGCTAATTTAGTGTTCTAGTCGTTTTGAGCTATATTAATGTTCTAAATAAAAAAAACCATTGTACTAAACTAGTTAAACTAATGTTTTAAATCATAACTTTATTGTTTATTAGCATTAACTACATACCTGTTAGTCTGATATGTAGTATCAAAAGATACCATATTCCCAAATAGTCCATAATCTTCCTACAAATCGGGTCAGCCCATAATGCTCTACATAAACAATCATCATCATCAATTTGATAATCAAAGAAAAAAGCAGACCCCATCAACTTCTTCCTTTTGAAATTATCTACAAATATTTAGGCATCTAACCCTTCAATATATGCCTTCAAATCCCTATGGAAATTTTTGAAATCATACTTAGAGGCACCAACATTCTCATAACCCCCAACATATTCTTTCATCATTCTATAGGTTTTTACAGGCCCCATATTTATCTGAAAAAACACAAAGAAAAAATATAATGATTTAAAACACTGAAATAAAATTCAGAACAATCGAACACCTATTTAAAACAAGGTACAAAATGATTTAGAACACTGGAATAGTATATATAATGCAAAATGACTTTGAATAAATATATACCTTGGAATTATCAACAATCATCTTTTTGTGCAGGATGCTCAAATTTCTTCTTGATTTTTGAAAATGTTGAAATATGGTAGAAATGAGTGGATGAGAATGACCCTCTTGGAAATTTGTTATAACATAAGTACCATCATCACAAACCTTCAATATAATTTGTGCCTTGCATCCAACATGAGTCAACAATCTCCTTCTAATGATTGGGACATTATCTACACCTTCTTTTAGTTTTCCCTTGTCTTGCACATCAAACTTCTATTTACACCTATATCCAGCTTTATTACACACAAGATATTGGAAACTAATTACACCATTCTTCCTTCTTTTCGTAGTAGATTTCCTAGTGTTAAACTCAGCTTCATTTGCATATGACTTATAAAATGAAATACCTTCTTCAACACTTGAGAATTTCATTCCAACATATGGTTTCACATCATTGGAACAACATCGTATCTAGGATTTGGTTCCCCCCATAGTGCATACGGGTATTACTCTAGGAGAAATACTCTCATTTGAATTAGAAACACTACACTCCTTGTTGATGCTCATCGCTACAAAGAATATAATTTAAGAGCGTTAAAATTTATGTATTATTCTAAACTCTAGTCTACTGTGTTCTTTATGCATTATACTGATGTTCTATAAATATTCAAACATGTTCGAATGACCTATTTTATTGTATTCTATTGTTATTAGAATTGTACTAAGATATCTATCCTAATGTTCTAAATCATAAATATATTGTTCTAATATATGATTATGTAATACTCATACGTATAACTATTGTACTCATCTGTATATACTAATGTACTAAATCAGACAACGCTGAGCCACAAGAGATACTATGAAACTGTATAATACACAATCATTGATTAATAATTCTATTCGTTGTGAGTTCTATTAATGTTCTAATGATAAAAACTATTGCACGAAATTATTTATCTAAATGTTCTAAATCATAACAATATTCTATTGCTCTGACTAACTATTCTAATGTTCTAAACCGATAAGCCAATTAAATTAATGTTCTAAATCAGAACTTTATTGTTCTGATTTAGAATTCTATAGTAAGAACACGTATCAGATCACTCGCTCTATCGACCTTCAACTTACTAATACTAATTGTTCTAAATCATAACTCAATTGTTCTGATTTAGAATTCTATTGTCCTAAAACATAAATATTGGTCAGATTTAAATTTATAATGTTCTGATTTATAATTCTATTATTCTGATTTATAATTCTATTGTCCTAAATCATAAATATAATAACTTATTATACTGATGATTTAGTTTTCTATTCATTGTGAGCTATATAAATATTCTAAACATAAAAACCATTATACTAAACTATATATACTAAAGTTTTAAATCAGAACTGGGTTGTTCTAATGCGATTCAAAAGAGAATTACATACCAATATATCCTAATGCAATCCTAATGTTCTAATACTTCTAAATGTTCTAAACAACTACTCTATTGTTCTAATCGTAAACCTATTGTTTCTGACTTATAATTTAATTATTCATTTTGTTATATTAATGATCTAAATCATAACTCTATTGTTCTAAAGAATAACTCTATTGTTCTAAAGAATAACTCTATTGTTCTGATTTAGCATTCTAGTGTTCTTATTTATAACTCTATCATTCTGATTTAGCATTCTAGTGTTCTGATTTATAATTCTATTGTTCTAAATCATAACTCTATAATAACTTACCACACTACTGTTTAGAATTCAGAATAAAAAAAGGAAACATTTAGAACATTTAGAAGTATTAGAACATTCAAAGTACAATTCAGAATAATAGAACACCTATTTAAATAGGGTACACAAATGATTTACAACACTGGAATAGTACATATAATGCAATAAGACGAACAAATTTATTGAAAACACTCATAATTTAAAGTATTAGATCGAACAAAGTACACTAATTCAAAAAATATAACCTCAAACTCGCAATTTCTTCATTAAAAACAATTCAAACACTCGTAATCATGCTCTTTATAAATAATGAATTTCAACAATCTCCATACGGTATACTATATATGTTAGAATATTGAATCAATTACGAAAAAAAAATTGAATCAATTACCTTATTTTCCAATTCCAAAACAGCAAACTTATCCTTTGAATATGAAATATAGAGACACTACTGATTTTAATAACTATATTGACATTTGATTATAGAGTAAAATAGGAAAAAAAATTGATTTTTCAATTATGTGAATTATAGTGAAAACTGCTCATTAATCACGGAAACTTCCTTAACTAACAAATTTGACTTTATTCTAATTACCAATTTGCCATTAATGTTTATTGAATCATAACCATCAATCTCAACTAAATCAATGGTATTAGATAAGTTCTTATATAATAAAGGTTGTTATATAACTAAAGGGTTCTCACATGATCTCATTTCTATATATATATATATATATATATATATATATATATATATATATATATATATATATATATATATATATATATATATATATATATATATATATATATATATATATATATATATATATATATATATATATATATATATATATATATATATATATATATATATATATATATATATATATACATGATTGTTTATTTAAAATTCCAATTATAAATTCCAATCCTGTTTTTAAAAGGTCAAATGGCATTTGAGATTTAAAAATTTTCAATGATATTTAATGATTAAAGCAAGGTCTTTTTTATTTAAATAATTTATCAAGAAGTTATAAAAAGAGAGCAGTTATTATTATACATTACCACTTGATTTTAAAATCAAGAAGGGTTCATGCTTCAAAGTCCTCTTATTGGCAAATAAAAAGGAAACTCCAAGAATAGATCCGTGATAGGATAACTAACTTGGGGGTGTGCACAAGAGTGGATATAATAAGAGGAAACATCATCCATAAACGATTTAAGAAGGTTTGTACTCTATGTCATCTAAAAATGAAACCATTATTAAACTAACCTTATAGTGGTGGTACTGGAAAAAATAGAGCCAAATTAAGATGGGAGAAGATGGGAGACAGAGTTACTCACTTTTTTTCAAATCCTTTAGGGAAAGAAAATCTAGGAATGAGATTAAGGCTCTTAAAACTTGAGAAGACTTGTGGACTTTTGAAATGTCTAAGATTAGGTCTTAATTTATGGATTTCTTTAGCAATCTTTGTGTGGATGGTATTAACCAACCTTCATATCCTACACTTAGGAAGCAGACACACTAGCTTGGCTTTCAAATATACGAAGAGTTAATCAAACTCATGTTGAAGTTGTTCTCTAAAGAGGAAATTAGAACTATAATTTTCAGTCTTAGTCTACTCAAATCTTCATGCCCAAATGGTATTTCTCCTCTATTTTTCCAAAAATTCTAGAGTATCATAGGAGAAGATTTGACGGCTGTAATATCTTGTTTCTTTAATGGTGTGGTGCTTTCCAAGAATTGGAATAGAGGTTTCATAGCTTTGATTCCAAAGTGTCATAATCCAGAATTAGTAAATCAATTATGGCCCATTGGCCTTTGTGATTCTATCTACATAGTCATCTCCAAATGTTTGGTAATTAGGTTAAAAATAGTGATTAAAGAGGTGGTTAATGAATATTAGAATGCTTTTTTTCCAGGACGAGTCAAGTTTGATAATTGTTTCATCGCCCATGAAATTATGAATTGGATTAAGTCCAAGAATAGAGGAAAGGTTTTGCTGCTGTGCTCAAGGTTACCTTAATAAAGCGTATAAAAGAATTAAATGGGATTTCATTGATAATGTTTTGTAAGCTATGGGTTTCCCTCAATAGTCTATTCATTGGATTTTGCAGTGTGTAACCTCGGTCTCATACTCAATTTTGGTCAATGATGAACCCTCCCATCTTATCTTTTTGAAGAGAGGCCTTATATAAGGTGATCTACTTTCCCCATATTTATTTATTATTCGCATGCAAGTTCTATCTACTCAGCTTCTATTTCTTAAAATTCAAAGGGATATTTAAGGGTTAAAAATTAGCCAAAATTTGCCTAGAATCTCCCATCTTTTCTTTGCAGATGATGTTCTTTTCTTCTTAAAGGCAACCCCAAATTCCTGCAATAAAATTAGGACGATCTTAGATGAATTATGCTCCATTTTTGGGGAGATGGTAAGTTTAGAAAAGTATTTAATTGTTTTCCCCCCGAATACCCCTTCCAAATTCATTAAATATATTTGTAAGCCCCTAAGGGTGAAAAGCCATTCTATCTTGGGCACGTATTTAGGGGTCGCACTAGAGATTGATGGTAGATTAGGGAATAAATTGAATTTCATCTATGAACGCATTATGAAGAAGTTAACTTCTTTGAAATTTAGCACCCTAAACCAGGCAAGGAGAACAGTTTTAATTAATGTCATTTTCATTACTCTAGCTTCTTGTGTGTTGTCGGTGTTCCTCCTACCAAAGTCACTACTAAAAAAATTAATTATGCCCTTCTTCGCTTTTGATGGGGTTCCTCAAGGGATAAGTAATCGATTTATTGGAAAAAGAAGGATTTGCTATCCCTTCCAAAGGTTCAAGGCAGACTACGTAAGAGGGATATTGTTCTGTTAACCACTCACTTCTCTTCAAGCAAGCATGGAGAATTCAGAAAGAGTCGTAGAGCCTATTCGCTAAAGTCTTCATAGGTAAATATAGAATGTTATATGTCAATTCATGGACCCGATGCTTGGAGATCCTACGTACAAGTTATGGGCCCAGGTTCCCTTGAAATAGGCCTAAATATGAGCTTAGGCCAAAAAATTGGGCTTGGACCTTTAAATGAGCTTGGGCCTACATGATCTTGGGCCTGGGCCTACTTGGGCTTAGACTTCAACACATTGAATTAGGCTTTGACTTAGGCTTGGTCAAAGTTAGATTTGACCTTGAAGTTTACGTCCATGAGTTGGATCTAAACTTTGACTAACGTCCATGAGTTGGACCTTGACTTTGACTATTTTGGATTGGACTTGACTTCCATAGACTTGACTTGGACTTTGACTTTGAGTTAAATGGAGTTGGATCATAAATATAATTGGGCTAGGTGTGGAAGTCCAGGGGCATGGCAAATAAAGATATTTTTATGAAGGATACAAGAGTTGGTGTGGGTTAAGGATCCAAATGCAAAGTTTGGGTTGACTTGAATGTGGCCAAAGAGAGCAACTAAGTAATATGGGTTTTGGTGGAGCTAAAGGATGTGATTTTAAGCCTTGGAGAGTTCTAAGTGCAGCCAACAACCAAAAGTCCAAAGACTTTATAATTCTTATTGTATTTTTTGATTATTCATTAGTTTATTTAAGAGTTTTAAGCTGTAATAAAGTCCTTAAAATTTGGTCAATTTTTGTGTTAGTTGTTAGCTTAGGACTCTTAGAATTTATCCTTTATGCATGGAATAAGCTGGCTTAGTTATGCGAGTTTACGAGTTTGTTTTTATTTAAACTTTTGTATTATTTTATGTTAAATAGGGCTGCTAAACTTCAAAAAAAAATGCTAGTTGATGATTATTAAAAAAAACACGTCTTTTACTTTAGGTTTTCATGTAGCTTTGTGAGAGCTTTGAGTATCCATTGTTAGTCCATTTTGGCAAGTGGATGATGTTTTTGGAACCCTTGAATCTTGAGTGGTGAATCTGTATCTTAAGCATTTAAAGAAGCCTAAAGATAAGCCTAAAACTTTGTGAAATTCTATAGAGTTTAGGCCCTTTGATATATCGATTTGTGTTGTGTTTGTTCATTGGTTTTGATTGAGAATTCTTGACTAAATATTTCAAAAAAATTCACTAATATAATTACACTAATTATAGGCACACTTTGCATGAGTTTGGCATAAAATTTAACTAGAATTTTGTGGGTTTAAAATCTGAAAAATGTTGAGTAATTCCCTTCATTTATAGCAAGAGTGTTGGTTTGGTTGTTTGTTGAATGGTGTGGGGTTGGATGTGAATGTGTGCTGGATTGGTGGCAAAATGTTGGGAATAATCTTCACTTTATAATAGGAAACTGTTGTTTAGAATCTAAAAATTTGTGGTAATAATTTGTTGGAAAGCTTCTGAATTCATAGTCATATTAATCTGGAAGTTTGCTGGAGATTGAATGAAATATTGTGTTTTGTGCTAGTCTTGTTTACATGATTTTTGCTACATAAATACTAATGGGTGTATCCTCAATCGTGTTATTTAACCTGGGTAATGCTGTAGAAGTCAAGGGAAAATAACCTAGCATTAAAGTAAAAAATTAGCTTGAAACTCCCTTTCTGGCCCAAGAACATAATCTAGACAGAATAGTTACTTAATTGTTTGGATGTGTGTAGTGCTTCACTTGAGAGATTTGGAAGATAACACACTAGGATTAGCTTATATTGGGGTGTGATTGATATAAGGGAGGGCGAATGAACCTCTAGGGTGGTGCGTGGCAGCCTAGGTAGGACATAGAAGCTGCATGGTTTTGTAGGTTTTAGTTGAAGTTCATTGTTTGACTTAAGGGCTTTTAATCCTTGATGCGAAAACAACTCATTAGCCGAAAATACCCACCGGGAACATTCCGCTAACACAGAAGCTCTCTGATTGAGATAGTTCTTCTAGGGGGATCATAGGCATGTAGGAGCATGATAAAGGCAACTAAGAAGATAAAGCTAGGAGTAGAGAAAATCATTGAGAATGGAAGGAAGACATATGGCTTCTAAAAGGTAAAGTCTCTATTGTTCAGTCAAGTCTGCATTCTAATGAAAATAAGCCTTTATGGGTTGCGAACCTCCTCACCAATGCCAATCAATGGGATCCATCTAAAGTATGGAGAGTTTTTACCAAAGTATCGACCATGGAAATCTCGAGCACACATATCAATCAAAGAGTAGAACATGATGAAATAGGCTTGGCGGCATTCCAATTCAGGTAGCTACTAAGTAAAAGATGGATGCAAGTTTCTACGGGAACAACAAAGAGTGAGAGACTTCTCCTCGGCAAGCATCTAATGAGATAATCAAGGTTTGTAGAAAAAATTTTGGAGGCTCAAATTCCTAAGAAAAACTTTGTTATTGGATGGAAAATGATCCATAAGGCGATTCCAACCAAAGTGGAACTCGCTAAGAGTGAATCACCATGGACACTCGTTGTCTGTTTTGCAACTCTTATGAGGAAAATATGGATCATTTGTTTAGGGATTGTGAGGTGGTCAAGACGACTACGGTTTTCCTCCTTCCTAGGTCTGAAGATCTCACCCTTGGAGCCTAGCATGGAAATCTAGTTCAAAAACTGGCTAAAATTTTTGATGAAAACGAATGATAAGAACTAAGAAAGAACATAATCTTTCCTCATACTATGTTGGAGTATTTGGCTCCATAAAAATGATATCTGCTTTAAGAACGCTCAGCCAAATCCAAACACCGTCGTCTCTATTTTCAATGATTGGAGTCTAAGAAGGATACATGCTGGAAGTTTGAAGACCAGACAAAAGAGATGAGTCTACGGACGCCTCCAACTATCCTCTCTTAGACCATTGGAATTCTTCAGGGCAGAAAACTTTTGTAGAAGTTAATGGATCTTGGAAAAGATTTCGAAAAGGGAATCTGGGGTGGTCTACAAAAGCAAGCATTGGATGGTCCATTTCAATAAATGATGAAAAATGTGAAGGAGGTGGAGAACGAGTTTGGGCTTCCTCGGCACTTCATGGTGAAGTTCTAGCTATTAGGAAGGGTTTAAAAGAAGTCTGCAAAGTGGGTGAAGCTTACTTCCTTCGTACATATAGTGCAGTGGACTTGGTTTTGAACTAAGCCAAGACCCCGAGGGAATTTCAGAACTTAATTCAAGACATTAGAGAGGATGCTAGTAATCTTCATTTCTTTTCGTGTTTTAAAGTTTCTAGAATGTTTGTTAATTTTGCCCATAAACTTGTTGTTGCAGCTAGAATGGGTCTTTAGCTTTTTTGTTTATTTTTCTTCTGAGTTGCCAAAAAAAAAAAACATCCACATTTCAAACCACCTTGTTACAAATCAAAAACACAATAGAGGCAGAGTTATCACAAACAGGCTAAACCGCATTTTCCCAACTAGATAAAAGAAAACATCAGAAGCTAAAGTATGACTAAATAAATGACTGAACGCGCTTTACCGGCAAGGCAGCAATATAACCTTCCCATATGAAAGATTATTTTTATTGCAGCCTCATCGTAGACAAAATCATGCTCTCACTATATAGCATGACAGCATGAAAAGGCAGAACTACCAAATATGTTCACTATATAGCATGACAGCATGTTAACAGTCGAATATGTTAGCTATCAAGTTCATTTTTACCATCACAAAAATTATCATGTATTTCGGTGAGATCCTACCACAAAAAAACTCACTAACATGGCAACTAAAAACATCGACTTCACGTCAGCCATACATGGAAAATCTCAACCATCCTACCACAAACTCTACGGAACATCTCTTTGGTCTTTCATATTACCTTGCTCAAGCACCACTCAGCCAAAACATGTTACTATCTATCAATTTCAAAGTTCAATCAGCATCCAACATAAAAAGAAAAGGAACAAAAAAAGTTCTCTCGACAAGCAATTCAGCGTCAATAATTCAAATCTTAATGACCAGGAATACTATTGGAAATAGAATAAACATCCACTAATTTTGCACCAAAATACTACCCACAACTGCAGACTCCAATTTCAATTATTTCATTTCACCTCCCATTCAACTCAAACTTGATAAGCCCAAATTCATAAACTTCTTACAATATACAGCTATATATGCCTTCAACACTACTATTGTACATGAAAGAACATATCAAATGATTTCCAGTCCAATAAAATTTAAATACTTTAGTATACTTCTATACGCCTTCACAAACCTAATAGATTTCCAGGTTAGTCCCAAATAACATGAAGACATACGATGCAAACCCCCATAGATGAATCACATACAAAGTAATAGAAACAAGATAATCCAAGACATATTAAGTTGCTCAATATACAGCCAAATCAAGCAATGATCTCAACTTCCAATAAGAATTTTACTAAAGCTAACAGTGTCTTCAGACATAAAGATCCCGAATCAAGTAACCACCATAGTTTTTGAAAAGGACAATCTAACACACCAACTTCTAACAAATAGAGTAAACCAGAAGTAAGTTAAGAAAGCGGAAAGTTAACTATAAAAAGTACTCGGAAATTATCACAATCGGAATAACAAAACACCAAAAAATCGTCCAGGATAAAGTATTTTCCAAGAAGTTCCACTAAAACATACTACACATTAGCCCAAAATGACAATCAAGAAAGCCAAAAAAAAAAAGAAAAAAAAAGTAACATAATGTTAGGTTACCCGAAAAGGAAGAGTAAATTTCCAATAAGGCCTACGATCCATGCAGGAGTAAGCACATATAGGCTAACATTCGAACCAGATAAAGAAATACAAAGCACCACATGAGTATCCACACTAAAACCAATTGGTCAATAAGTCATAAAACAATTCACTAAAATGGGTGTACTTTCCAATCTTAGAACGATTACTTCCGGGTGAAGGGAAGTTGAACTATGTAAGGATTAAACTAAGTAAATAAAGAGCAATAATTCATTCAAATAAGCACAACATAAAACAAAAAGATTGAACACAAAATAAAAGATTCCTTAATTTCCTGATGAACTAAGACTAGATATGTCTCCAAGTATGAAAATAACCAGCAAAAGCTCATATTATGTACAATTATGACAAATCCAAATTTGCACGGAGTATGATCTACTACAACAAATACCACCAAATCCAAATCAAGCCTTAATATGACAAACAAGGCTCCTAGCTATAGCTGTAATGACATAAGGAACATTCAGAGTCAATGTAGTAAACTAATAAAACATACTTTGCATGTAGGCAGAAGGCGAGTGCAATTCCTATCTAAAGTCATAAGAATAAGTAGAATTCATAAAAAATGTATAATACAAATGAAAATTGAGAATGATGCACTCATATGCAAAATGTAAGCCTAAAGGTCACTCCATCAAAGGACTCACTATGTAACAAGTAAAATAGCAATGCAAGTTCACTGTTGAAAATCTATCATCAAGACTTCGCCATGAATAGTACCTAAAACAAGTTTCAGACTGAAGAAATTTAGTTCACCATTGACTAGAATTCAAGTGCATTCGCAGAGTTCCTTTATGTCCTGATAAAATTACACACTGGATATGCCAACATGGGTAAAAATTACCAGCAAAGGCATTATACTACTTGATGATTATGATGTTTACAAGAATGTTGTGAACTCTACACAAACGAAATAATACTGGTTGAAATTTTTAACCAAGTATGATCTAGTTCATCCAACACCACTGAATACAAGTCAAGCCTTAATAAGACAAAGTAAAATTAGTAAAACATAAAAACCAAGTACTTTTCCTGTCTAAAGTCATTAGCCACAGGCCCACAGTAAGGAACAAAGATATCATTTAAAGAATAGTGTGACAACTTAGACAATAGAGAGTGATGTATTCAATATCTCAAGTGAGAAAAGTGAATCAAAAGGCCATTGCATCAAAGGAACCCCTAATGTAACATGTACAATAGCAGTAAAAAGACTACAATTACACATACAACGGTGAATTTGACAACGCACATCACGACTTCACCGAAAGCACTTCATCATGAATATTACCTAATACAGATTTTTCTTAACTCACCATTTATTACACGCTTCCAAGCAAATGTAACAAATCAATACTAAGCATAGCTACAACTTTACAGGGGCCTGCAATTGAATTTGAGGAACTAAAGCTGGTAAAATTTATTGAATGCCTCAGGCAACAGTTTAAAGTGTACAACTACATTTAAATATTGAGGGCACAATGACTGACAAGCTAGCACCTTACAGATAATAAACAAGACCGTCTAACATCGACTGGTCAGCAAAATAAACCTTTATAAGGAAGATAGTTATCTGTTAACATGATACTGTCAACTATGAAGCTTATGCTCCAAGGAAGAAATAATAAAATCTCGTCCACTACTTCACTAACCAGGCAGCCGTACATTAGAGGAATCCCTAAAACTACAAGCAGAATCGAGAATGAAACAACAAATCTTAGATCCCCAAAGGTAGATAATTTCGAAACATGTAACATCGAAAAGGATAATTCAAGGACTACAAACCGTTTAAACGAGCCTCAGTTCCAGGCGACATACTCATATGTACATGAGAAGCAGGCCAAACGCAAAGAGAGGCCAATTGTAGAGTCTGAATTGTACATCTACCTGATTGTCACAAACTTGTTGGTGCCATGTTTTGCCCAATGAGTCCTTAAATCAATTGGGTTAGAAAAGTTATAACCTTCGGCTGCCAACTTCTCCAACACCTTCTTGAAGGCTCCTAAACTCATCTTTCTCCCAGCTATCCTCGCCCCACGCCTTTTAGTACTCATTGGCAAGGGATACATTGACATCCCCGTTGTACAGCATGCTGACTGCCAGCCACCAGAACCCCACCGATAACATTGTTGAGGGGCCCCAGTGCAAGAACAAACCGGTATAGCAATACTCGAGATATCCATATCAAGCCCGTTTATGATAACCTCAGTAGTTTTCTTCGGAGCCTTAGCCCGTTGACTTGAACCACTACCCCCTTCCTTAGTTCCACTTGCGGACTTCTTTGGCTTCTTCGTTTTAGGAGCCTTTTCAGGTTTCGCAGCCGATCTCTTTTTCAAAGCACCAGCATTGATCTCAGTTATCACTGGCTCATTTTGAACCATCGTTTCCTCATTAGAAGTATCCGGATGTCGAAGCATTTGCATAGACGGATGATGATGAGTCGGAGCAGTTTCAGTAGGAAGAGCATAACTATGACTACTAGGCAACATATTAAACAGTTTGTTATCTCTATGGATCCAAGCATCTCTCATGTAATCAACATGATAAGCAGAACTCGGAACCCCGTAATCCCTCGGGTGATACCCGCCATTCGAGTTCCCAATCAAACCCGGCTCACGACTTCCCAGCAGTGGTTTCCGGTCAGTCATTGTAGACATGAGCTGCAAGTTCAGATGCTTCATGGGTGCCGGAGGATGATCATAATATCCCCAATTTCGCATATTCAGTCCACCGTCGCCGTCCATCAGAAATACTACAATTCACAAAAAAATTCAACGAAAAAAAAAACGAAACAAAGATTAATCGGAGACGCATTTCACAAACTCCTACCCATTCTCGATCCGACATTTCGTTCCCCATAAATCAAACACAACACACAAAACACAATCTCAAGAAAATTAGAGTCAAACACCCAAAACGGTGACATTATTTACGAATCAATCGAATCGGTCCAACTCTGATTCTAACAAACCACATTCCAATTGGACTCAAAGAAAAAAACATAATACATTTATTTATTCTACAATATTAACAAGCGAGATCTCCAATGTAATTTATATGTATGCCATTGATATGGAAAATTATCTTCAGATCTCGTCGTTCGAAAGCAGATCTAAGATAATTTTTAAAAGAGGATGTATAAAACACAGAGGAGCAAGATAAGGGAGGGACGAGATAAAGAGGAGAGATAGATACTTACTGACGAAGAACGGGAAAAACCGGGGTTAGGGTTCAATCTTCGGGATGGATGTGGAGAGAGAACGGGAAGGGGAGGAGAGAGGAGAG
Organism: Dysphania ambrosioides; assembly: GCA_026401315.1. NCBI lineage: Eukaryota > Viridiplantae > Streptophyta > Magnoliopsida > Caryophyllales > Amaranthaceae > Dysphania > Dysphania ambrosioides. The sequence goes on along the minus strand of CM048665.1, from coordinate 16,398,196 downwards.
AGGAGAGAGGAGAGAGAAAGACTCAAAAGGGTATAAAAGGAGCCCAGTATCTACGCCATCTCAAACATTTAATTTTTTTGGATGCTGATTTGGTTGTTAGTCCCTTAATTTTTTATTTGTTATATTTGTTTGTTAAGCATAATTTATAAAGTTGTTTACTCGGCAGAGTATCGAAAACACGAAATGTAGCTGGATTGTGAGCTTTAATAATAAGCAGTTTTTTTACTTTGATACAAAAAATGAATTGAAATCACTTAGCTAGGAAAATGATATCTTTGACAAGTATGGGTCTCCTTAGGGACTATTGTCGGGTCCGAAAAGCTTCGACTAGGGCTGGATATGAGCCGAGCTAGCTCGTAAGTTACTCGGGATTGGATCGCCTAAAACTCGGCTCGAGCTCGGAATTAGGCGAGCCCAAACTTTACAAAAATGAGTCCGAGCTCGAGCTTAAACAATTCAGGCTCAAGGGCTCGACGAGTCCAAACGAGCCTAAACGAGTCGAGCTTAATTAAGGGCGTAGTTGAAACCAATTTTTAAATAGAATCGAGCTTAATTATCCGAATAAGTCTTCGGCAAATCCGATCCAAGTGATAAGCTTATATCGAGTCGAGTCGAGCCACGAGCTTTTATCATACCGAGCCTGAGCTCTAATTTTTAAACTCGACGAGTCACGAGCCCAAGTCCGAGCTTTACGAGTCTCATGCAAGCCGAGCCACGAGCTTCTCAAGCTCAAGCTCGACTCTGCTTGTTTCCACACCTAGCTTCAATCGTTGCTGCACAGTCCATCCTTATAATCCATGATTGTCCTATCTCCAAAGCTTGACACAACCCTTTTCCTGATAGCTCGCAATTTTGAATGCGTTGCAGATGAAGTCTAGACTTTTTCTACTCCCTGCTTGACAATGGAATTGTTCATATAGATAACCCAACCTATGCCTACTTCCGCTATTTGCTTACCCTGTGTTAAATTTCTTTGTTTCTAAGCACCATATGTCTCTAGAATTTGATAAGGAGTTCCTATTATTCACCCTATAGACTAGTATTTAAAGCATATCTTTACTTTTAGGTCCTCACTAGTATTTTGATTCACATTCCAAAGATGGTTGATTCTAGACTTCCAACTATCAAGAATGTTGAAGATCCTGGTTGGGTTAGACGAGACATTATTGAACACTATTTCATTCCTGTGTAGCTAAATACTGTACAGAATCATAAGGAACTCCACTCAGCGTGCTACATCTCCTTTTCCTACTTAAGAAGAATTTTGAAGTAGTCATTGACCCACTTCGATAGGCTTAGCTCCAATCTATTGATTCTAATACTAAATGAGATGAGGCCCATATTTATTATATCAGCTCGCAGTCTCTAAATAGGTGGCTATCTGTCTCCTTTTGTTCTCGATAAAAGGAGCAGGCTCCATCGTGTAGAATCCTTCACTTCCTTAATGCTGCACTAGTTGACTAAGCTTCTTGGATAACTTTCCAACCAAACATAATGCATTTCTTAGGACACTTCATCTTATTGAAAAGTTTCCAAAGGGTTAGATTCAATCTAGGTTGGTCACATGCTAAATGTGCTCCTGAATGTAAAAGAAATATGCAACCAGGTTTGACTAAAAAATTCCCATTGCTTGAATGATTCCAAACAATGGAATTATCTTGGTTGTCTTTGAGATATGGTTTAAAAGGATTAAGGGTATAGTCTTAGAATCAAAGAGCTTTAAGACTTTCATGACATCTAAGGTTTTATCTGTTTCCATCAAGTCTGAGACCTATATAGGGGGGCTTTCATTCACCATTAACCTCTCCCTATTTATTATTGATTGTTTGCCTAAAAGCCACCTATCTTCTTTAATTATCACTCTATTTCCCTTACCTATCATCATACCTAGGCATTCTTTGAAATTCATTGCTACTCTATACATACTTCAAATTGCTAAATAGCACTTCACTGGTGGCTTTCCTTGTAGGGATCTTTCTATTGGGGATAACTTGTACTTGTCTTGGATGACTAGTGAAATTAGAATTGAAAGCTTATTACGGATCCTCCAAGCTTGTTGGAATGTCATAGATAGATTTCGGTGTTCAAAGTTTATGAATCCTAAGCCTCCTTTTGATTTTGGAAGCTCTAAAACACTTCTTTTTTTTCAAGTAAAGCAGTCTTTTATCTATTTTAGAAGCCCACCAACATTGAAGTAATTTTAAAGTTATTTTGTGTTGAATCTTCATCGGATGTAGGTAGATGGAGATAATACGAGAGGCTAGAGCAATCAAGATTGTATCGATGAGGATTATTTTTGCCGCTTGATTTAGAGAGATGAATTTCCAAGAGGAGATCTTTTAAAAGATTCTATCCATTACAAAATTGAGTGTGTTTGTAGGTCAACCATCCACCTTCGTTTGTACTCCTAAGTGGACACCCATTTTATTCTTTACCATGGTTCATCTAAGGAATTTAATAAATCTCCTTGGGGTATTCGGGCTAAAAAGATTAGTGGATTTCTCCGCACTTACTACTTTTCCTAAAATTAAGCAGAAAGTTTATATTGCTTTCCTAATCAAGTCACCAAGTACCTGGAGTAGCCATAAAGAAGAACAAAGCATTATCTACAAAGAATAGGTGAGAGATATTTGGTCCTCTATTCCCCATCCTTAGTCCTTCTAGTTCCTTTGTCTCTTCCTCTAATTAAAGTCTTCGTTAGAGTACCTCTAATGGGGCTGTCACAGCCCTATCAAAAATACATATCTACCTAAATTATATAGTTCGGACAAGTAGGGTCAAGATCCCAAGAGACTATCGAATGATTAGGTTACCTATGGATTTTAAGGTTGAACATAAGAGATTTCTAAACTAAACTAATCAAAACATGAATTATAGATAAGAGTATATCATTATAATTAAAAGCACCTAAGATAACAAATCCTCTCTAATATGGATAGATATAGAATACACACCTGTTCTTTGATAGGGTTAGGAGTCGGTCGTTATGACACCCACTATCAGAAACTTTATCTATTACGAGTAACGGGTAAGTAAGGGTCGTGATCCACACAGAATCCACACATAATTGCTTCTAATAGATTCCGACTTCTAACAATCTAACTACAAGCTAGTTCTAACTAAAATAAGAGAAGATTTAAGTCTAACTAAAATGCTAAATGCGAGGTTCTAAAGGATTGATTCTATAAGAAAAAAGCTCTAGGGGTTTTGGAATTCAACATCAACTCCTAACATAAATGAGTTAAAGTTAGAGATTGGACATAAAAATAAGATAATAAGGGGTTCAAAACTCACTATAATTGGGATTTCTTGCCTAATTGTTATCTAAAGCAACCCAAGCAACACAATAGGGACTATATAATAAACCAATAGCTCAAAAGTTAATAATCCAACATCAGGTCACTACCTAAATTTGCATTTTTTAATGTCTTCGACCTAGAAACATGAATGGGAGAAACCTATATGGCCAAAACTAGGCTCCAACCAAAACCCGACATCAAATCACCATATTATTTTATCAATGAACCAGCTCTAAACTTTAATCATCATCCATGCTTAGGATTGGGTTTTCACCCTATCCGCTAACTAATTTAACTACTCATGTTTAATGCTAATAGACATCATGGAATTAATAAAGAAAGATATACTACCCAAATTAGGAATAAGATTTAACTACTTTACAATTAGAATCTAAATCAACTAGCATAAATCAAGAAAAATAGATAATAAATGGAAAACAACAAAATATAAAGCAAGAGAAGGGAAAGAAAATATTGATTTATATATGAAAATCTAATGTCTAACAAGCTTCTATGCAAATTTGTTAATAACAACAAAAACCGAGAACAATTCTTCAAACTAAACTAAGAATTCTTTTGATGTAAAATAAAACCCTAAAAACTATGCTCTATACTATCTTAAACTAGGCTAAAACTATGAATAATGATGTGTGATGTCGTCACTGTTGTATCCCTTGCATATCCCTTGTCAAAGTGTTTAAAAGCTGCACAAAAGTCGCCTATAATAGACTTGAGCTAGCGCTCAGGCCAAATTATGAGCGCCTACTCATAGGAGAAATCCTGGTGCTTTAGTTAACTGAGCGAGCACTCAGTTCACATTATGAGCACCCCCTCAGAAGGGAAAATTGCCTTATGAGCGCACTCTTGATAGTCGCTTACATCTTACTCATATTCTTTTGTCTCTTAATCTAGATTGAACTGAGCGACCGCTTTGAATCCTTCTATTCTAAGCGGCTGCTCAGGTCTTCTTGCCTTAAGAGGCCTCTTGCCTATTTTCCTTGATCTCTTGGCTTCTCTTCTCGACTTTTCTACTGCACAACTCTATTCCTTGGTTCTTTTGCTCCTACCAACTAGATACCTGCATGAAGGCCCAATAAAAACATGCATAAAAGTAGAAAAGACACGGGAAATAAAGGGAAACATGATAGAAACACGAAAAATGTTCCTAAGTCTGAATCATGCATAAATTGACGTAATATGGCAAACGGGTGTTCTTGGGCCAAAAGAGTATGAAAATTAAACTCTGCTAGAAAGGCACAAATAAGTGACATAAATGTCACTCATCAATCCCTTATTCAAATCAAATCACAATTCCTAAGACAAATGTGCTCTAAACAATACTAAAGACCTCTCTCGAGTATCAATAGCTTCCCCCTAATGCAATTAAACCTATTTTCGTGAAATCATGCTATAGAAAAGACAAATTTTTTTTACAAGGTCTTAATGTTCATGAAGTTTACTTTCGATAAAACCTATGATTCTAATTCAGATATGAATCGACTTTTGTCCTTGAACTTAAATCCATGTCATTAATTAACTTTCTCTAGTCTTTTAATGATGTTAAGCCAATCATAGATTAAAGGAATTGAACCATGTATTAAGATTTCGGGTTTCAGGGATTATTTATACCTAACCCATTTTAGGGTTTATTGAAATCCTAGATAAGGGAACCACTCACATATGATTGATGTAAAAATGACGCAAATAAAAAAGAGAGACATAATTGATAACAACAAATAAACTAAAGAGCAATATAAATAACAAGTACTAGGATTGTATAGAAAATAAACCAAATATTTGCAGATTACAAAGGCTCAAAGTGCTTGAACTCCAAATTTCTTGAAAGGAAAATTACAAAAACTTAAATATCATAAAATGATGTGGTCATGAATTGATATGATGCACGCATCTCGGTAATCTGCATATGTCTTTCGTAGTAGACCAAAATCATGAGGTAGGGTTACCATATAAGCCTCTAGGGAGTAGGACTGACTAATTGAAGCTACATTTTTTATGAAGTTCAATACATCCTCTTCCATATGAGTGGTGGCCACCCAATCATCACCCCCTTCCTCAACAGGAAGTGGAACACCTTTAGCCATCGAGGGTCGCCATTAGAAATCAAGGTGCAGTGTCTAAGTCCATATTCCCTCTAGAGTTGGGAGTTGTGCTTGGAGTACAAAACCGTACGGGGCTAGAATATTCAAGAGAGGTCGATCCACCATCCATTCATAACTTGGTTTTGACCTCTACGAGGTTAAATCAACAGCATGGACTACATGCAAGGTAATGCACGTAAGTCCTAGCACCTCATAGGGTTCACAACCTAAAATATCTATATCACAAGTAAGGTTAGTAGATCCCCTATAGCTATCTTAGTATAACCCTCGGCTACTTGGGCTAAGTGCCCCGTAAATCAGGTTATTGCACACAAAATACAAGGACCTAATGACCTCTCTGCCCTAGGTTTCATCCTTGACTCATTGGCAAGCATGTGTCATAGGAAATAAAGCTCACGGGCAAAACGAACACCATTCCCATCATCTCTAGAAAAGAGGGTCCAAGGTAGGACCCTATAGTCTACTCTATCTACATGATGAATAATCCATGTAACCTTAGACGTCATAGTTAGTAAGCCTAATTTTTTCTCTTCAAAAGACACTACCCTTATCCTCAAGGGTAAACTGCATCCTAGTGCCGAAACAGTTAAAGAAAATCTTTGTTGGGGTAATATTGGCAGCGCTACGGTTTATATTAAAAGTGGAGAGGAACTTTAGGGTTAGAAACCTATAAGTGGGTGCATGTAGGTCAAGTAGGGACTCCCACCCCAATCTAGAGAATAATTTGTGAACCACCCTATCTAGCCTAGAGGCCCTTACGGCCGAATGGCCATATATTGTAATTAGTGTAATATAGGATGAATTTATACCAAAAACTCTCGTAGACACCCTCAAAACTATGCACAAATGCTCCAAATTAAGAAAAATTTACATGAAAGGCAACAAATCAAAACCCCTAAATTAATGGAAAAAGTTAGGGTTCATGGGTTTTTGAAGGATTGAAGGATGAATTTGGGTGGTGTTTCGGTTTTGGATGGAAAAGGAGTGTAGGATTTGAGGATTTATAGGTGCTTGATGGAGGAGGATTGAAGATTGAGTGAGAAATTGATGTGGGTGAGAAGGGGTGAAGAGTGTGGAGCAAGAATGATGTAAATGAGAAACTCGGGGTCTGCTCAAGTTTATAATACTCTAAAGGAAGGAGACTCGATCTAGTGTTCCACACACTTGATTGAGTACGCTTGCAAACGCCAAATCCTTGCTATTCTAAAATTCTAGCAAAAAATGGGTTTCTGGAGGGGACTCGATTGAATGCTTTGCAGACTCAATCGAGTCTCTTTAATTTCGAGTAGCAGCCTCTCCAAGAATGCAAAAAATGAGTTTTTTTAGGAGAATTGACTAAGTACTCTGCACACTCAATCGAATCTCTACAACCTACAACATATCAGCAACTTTACCATTCCTTTGGATCTTTCATGCACTTGTACTCCTACTCAAAATCCCAAATGCGATCAAATCAGCACAAAACACTCAATGCAACATTCCTAATGATCATCATAACTAAGAACATACTAAATAAACACAAATAAAAAACAAAAGGAATAAATAACACAAAATAACTAAGAAAAATAGAACAAAAGAAAAAACCAAAATAAAAAGGTAAGAAAAATGATGCTCTAAAGGAACAAGTTAGGAAATTGAGTGAACTTCCAATTAGAGCTCATCAAAGCTCTTAGTATCTTATCGAATGCATCTACATTCATCTCAAAAAAGATTAAATAAGATAACAATCACTAGTGGAAAAAATGATATATGCTTTGGTTCCCCTAAATAATGAAGCATATTATTTTTGTAATTAAACTCTTGAGACTAGATGCTCCAATATTAGAGAATTAGAGCATATGAAGGCAATCTACTCCGGTTCTCAGAATCAAAACATAAAACAGATGGAGTAGCGTGTCTTTAATTACATACATAGCATAATTAAATCAAGTAGTAGCGTGCCTTTACATAGAATTCTACTCCATCTCACCTTAAACCACAGCTTCTCCATTTTCACCCAAAATCTCAAATTACAAACAACAAATATCCCTAATTTCACTAAAACTACATTGACAACCGAAACCAAGTCTCTACTTTCTCACTTTCACCTAAAATCTTTGGTAGTTTTGACAAATATTGGCAAGAATTGCATGTGCATGAATTGGAAAATTTCTTGGAATTTTGAATGAAAAAGTAATATTTGATCCCTTTTTATAGTGAATGTGCATATGCATTTTTATCCCCGTATGAATAGGAAATTTTGGTAATTTTGAATATTCTAGTGCATTGCATCTTGAGGACTACTGCTTTGGAACATATTGTAAGCATTAGTAGAAGAGCTTACGGAAACAACTTCTTTACTTGTAGTTATATATGATAGAGATTTCAGTTCTTTTTTATGCCAATATTTCATGTCATGGAAGCACATTAGTAATTATGCGGGGACTTGTTTGAAATAGCATAGCCATTGAGATATCTAGAACTTTGTAGATTATGTCAAGAATGATGATTCAATTAGATGTGTGAAGGTTTAATTTCTAATGAACATAAAATTTTTGATGCAAACTGATATTCTAGCCATGATACCTCAAATGCATTCCATACCTTCCTTTGAACCACACTCAAGCAGTCAGTTTAGTTTTCTGAAGAAATGTGGGTATGGGTTTTTGGTTTGTCAGGTGTTTTTTTACTCCTTGAACCCCTAATTTTTTTTTTTAATGCAATTTAACAATATTTCACTTATGGTCAAATTTTTTTTTCATATAGTCTAAGAGTTTAAACTTGTTGAAATGGGTTTATTTGGTTTGCTCTGTAGAGTATAGAGAGGTGAAGATAATGTAAAGGATTACTTGGGTTTACTTGGTTTGAAATGGGCGTACGATTTCAATGTTTAGGCATTAGATTTTTTTGAAATGGAATATTCAACTTTTAGATATGACAAGATTAGTGAAGATGATGGCAAGAATGATGATTCAATTAGATGATTGAAGGATTCAAATCCTAGTAAACTATTAAGAATATTTGAAATGGAATATTCAAGTACTAATTCTCACTGAGCCCTGTTTTCACTAAGCCTTGTTTTCACCCTAGTAATAACTGTTGACAAGATTGTAAGACAAATCTTAGGGAAATTACGCTATCAGAGAAAGATTGACTAACCCTAATAGAAACCATGTCTCTGTGTACAGTTTAAAAATGAGATGTAACCTCACTAAGAATACTAACCCTATTACACCAAATAATATATGAATTACTAATTCTCGCTACCATTTTAAAAGATATTACAGCCCCAACAAAGATACAACAGCCTCTATGGCAATGGATCAACAAACTTTGAACGAGAATTCTTGGATTATCAAAGACATGGACCATAGTGTCTTAGCAGGATGTTGTCAATAGTAAAGAGCTGACTGTTGGAACTATCACCTCACTCAGGCCCTCGTAGTATTTCAAGAGAGACTAGATATGACTTACTGAGTATTGAACATTTCTACTTGATGAACTGCTTATCATCTTTCAACTACTCCATCATAACCCCAATGAGATATCAAGGGACAAGTTACATTTTATCATCATAGTCATCAGAAATATATTAAAATAAATTAAATTTTCCAATGGTAACTTGCTATGATTTATCCACAGACCAGAGTAACAGCCTATGATGACAATTACCACAAGGTGCTGCTATAAATTCCTAGGCTTCATGTAATTTTACTTAAGGTTTACCAAGAGAAAAGATATTACCTCCTGTAATATCTAAGGATGTAACTCTTGCTTCATGTCCTGACAATGTCGTGATAAGCTTGAAATCTTTAGATGACCATACCTGATGAAATTGAATTAACGAGACAAATACTAATTAGGTTTGTCATTTAACCAAAACTAATTGAGTGCATAGTCTCATACCTTGATAGTTGTATTATAAGAAGCAATGACCAGGTAATAAGCCTCTTGAGGCTCAAATTTAACCTATGATATAAGCTTTGAATGCGCATGAATTATATACAACGATTTTTTCTTTCTCAAGTCCTAGATCTGACAAGTGTTATCTTCAAAACCAGTGGCCAAATGATAACACAAAAATAAGAGTGCATAACTAAGGAAAAAATGTACCAGTTTGATGTGGCCTTCCAAAGCATGAACACTTAGCTTCTTCCTATACGAAGATCCCAGATATGTGTAAGAGAATCAAGTCCACATGATGGCAACAATGATCCATCCGAGACAGGCCATAAACGCTTTTGCTATGGCCTTCTTGAAGGAGCAACTCTACTCCATTTTCAACATCCCACAGAAGCCAAGATTTATCAAAACTTGCAGTGCCTAAGTACTTCCCAGATGGATGGAAGGTAATACGAGCTAAGAGATCCAAATGACCTTCGAATGATCTTAATAAAGTATCACCTGAAAAATAGGAATATCATCATTAATTAGGGCGCATATATTGAAGAAGAACTGAAACATGCAATTAAAGGGCAAAAATTGTTAACCATAGACAGTTCTATATAAAAGAAACATGTCAGAGTACAAACATTAACAGCCGCCTGACATAATAAACTCAATAGGCTTTGAAATAGTCAGTAACCAAGAATAAAACTCAAAAGTAATTTAATAACCACAAAGTCATGATTCAAGATGTCAAGACCTTTCAATCCTTAAGTATAACACAGATATGCTACACTAAATAAAGTGACAGATGCAAGCTAAGGTAAAAGTCTAATCCCAATCAATTACTCAAAAACTCCCCAAAGGAACAAATAATAAAAACAAGATTATTAATAGAGCACTAATCCCTCCCCACCCATAAAAATAAAGAACAAAACACCCTAGCAAAGTGGCTCACATTGGGTTACAGTAATAGAAGCCGAGATTAAAGCAATAAAATGAGATACAAAATTAGAACATGCTAAATCACATGCCACATATGGATAGATATGGTAGACTCATAAAGAAAAGAAAGAATCCCATCTGCTGATATCCAAAAAGCACGTCATCTCATTCAATATCAAACTTGAACAAAATAATTGTTTGCATGTAATTAGGAATTAAATCAACAGGGTCTCACGAAAACTCACACAGGCTGGTCTGTTATCCATATGCATAGCACACCCAATTCTATAATGTTGGTTAAAATTCCAGATTTCAACTAATACAAGTTTGATTCTAAAGCATACCTGGACGTTGCTAGCAATGAAATTCCATTGCACGTTGATAGCAATTGCTTCAATTCAAATGCGAAATTCATGCAATTCGAGTTGAAGGAGTTATGTTGAATGATAAGATCGAAATGCTATGCCCAAATTCAAGGAGTTACGTTGAATAAAAGATTGAACAATGCCCTAATTAATTAGTGTTCGAAGGACTTGAAGAAGGAATTTGCGTTACTTTTTTCAGTTATTGGGTTCAATCTTCAAACTCAAGTTTTCTGATTCGAATGGGGAAGTAAGTAAGCAAAATGAAAACTAATCATGGGTGCATGTATAATGAGCAACTAGCAAAGTAACTCGAATGGGAATATGGAAGGACGTTTTATAAGTGCTGCGGTTTAGACACAAACCGAAGCATCAGCCTCCATAAGTTTTGCAGAACAAAGAAAGTAAAGCATTAAACGCACAAGTGCTTTGGTTCAGGCAAGAACCGAAACATGAAGCTCTAATTCCCTTGCTCTAATCCCCTTGATTAATTCTATATAAGTGCTTTCGTTTTTGCTTGAACCGAAGAATTAAGTTCTAAAAGTGCTTTTGGTTCCATGCTAAATCGAAGCACATGCACTAATCCCCTAGATTAATTATTCAAATGATGCGATTTTGGGCTAAGCCGAAGCATCTGATGCTCAATTGCTTCATTTTGTGTATAACCGAAGCAGTTGTACGAAAGCAAATAAAGGATTTTCTACTAGTGAAGAGCTCCTAGTTTAGCTGGCCCTAAGGACTACCCAAATGAAAGGTTTTAAACAAAAAACCCAATAGCTTAATCGTCATTAATGCAAATAGTCAAACTACAAAAACATATGCGGCTAGTGTCTTAATTTATTTGTGATTATGATGAGTCTGCTTTCAATACAGATTTGGCTATCATTATGCCTTGATTGAATTAAATTATTCCTAGTAAAATAACCTAGAATAAGTAATATCCATAAATAGGTAGAGAGAAGTCTAAAGTTGAGTGCTAAAAAAGACCATTGGGAAAGGAAACATTACATAGTTTTGTTATTTATCATGAGAAAAACTTTTATTGATGAAATTAGAAAGGCCATACCATTGGAATGTATGTTACTGAGTTAAAGTATGCCATAGGCCTCTATTTCTTAGTCAAAGCATGCTTAGTATTTTCCTAGGTTAATTGTATTCATGAATTTCTAAAGGGCTGGTTAACAAAGATGACTATAGTGCCATTTCATGTTTTGATTTCATCCAAATGAGACATGAAGATTCAAATTAAGCACTTGGATAATGATCAACCATAGTAGCTTAAGGATTTTCTACCTACTTATATGCTTCACTTGATAGAATCAATCACCATTCCTTTTGTTCAGAATAGTGTAGTTTAAACTAATAATGCGGCTATCCATGTTCACATGCTTGTTATCATTTATTAGATTTCATGTCATAAAACCTTATGCACAGGATATAGGAGTATGTAGTACATACACATCATTAATTCCTAAAGGAATTTGTATAATTGCATGTACTATGTAAGCCTTATACAAAGTATCTAAGTTTAAGAATGTAGAAAGTGTTAAGAAGTCTGTAGAAAACACATTCAAGACTTACTCATTACATGTAAATCATGTCACGGAATAGTGTATAAAGTTTCTAAATGCTCTTTATTCTCAAGGAACTCGTTCACGACTTACTCATTACTTGTAAGTCTTGATTAGTTAGAGAATGACAAAAGATCGTTCGTGGATGTATGGTAGCATTGAATCGTTAGAATGTGTGGATAAGGTCTTGGAATTTTGTAGTATTGCTATCAAACATCAAGCTAGGATGGGGGAAATTGGATTCTATTGCCCATGTGTCAAGTGTGGCAATGTATCAAAGGTCGATAGCGTTGACATCCTCATGGAGCATATATTTCGGTAAGGATTTAGGCCTCAATATTATGTTTAGGTTTGGCATGGTGAGGAGGGAGTTTACAAAGAAAATGCTGTTCCACAGAATGTCCACGAAGAAGAAGATGTTGCTCATGTGGTGGAGAATAATGAGTATGAGAATGATGAGTAGGATGTGAATGAGGATATAGATCATGTTGATGAGATGATGGAAGGGGTCAAGGATGAGTTAGGAAAACATCCTCGTGTCTTTGACTTGTTGAAAGAGGCTTTTGAGAAGTCTCTCTACCCTGGATGTGCAAAATTCACCAAATTGACAATGGTGTTAACACTTTTCAATGTTATGTCAATGTTCAACTAGAGTGATACTAGTTTCACAAGTTTATTGGAAGTGTTAGGTGAGATGTTTCCTAATAGAAATGAACTTTTAAAATCGACATATTATGCCAAAAAGCTCATGTTTCCTTTTGTCTTAGAGTACTCGAAGATATATGCTTGTCCGAATGATTATGTATTGTATCAAAAGGAACACGAGAACTTAGAAGAGTGTTCTCATTGTGGATTGTCACGTTATAAGCGTAAAGGGGCTCGGGGTGCTAAATCTCCCCCAACTAAGGTGTTATGGTATCTTCCAATAATTTCAAGATTCAAGCACTTGTTTTCTATAAAGAAAGATTCTATAAATTTGAGGTGGCATGCAGATAGGGTGAACAAAGGTCGGTTCCTTACACATCTAGCTAATTCTCCTGAGTGAAAGTCTCTTAATAGGTTTCATAAGACTTTTGGGGTTGAAGATCGTAATTTGAGGCTTGGACTATGTACCGATGGATTGAACTCATTTGGGACTCATAGTTCTCAACATAGTACATGGCTGGTACTCTTAGTTATCTATAATTTGCCTCCTTGGTGGTGCATGAAATGTAAGACATTATACTTTAACTTTTAATCTTAGGTCCAAAACAACCTAGAAATGATATTGATGTATATCTTTCACCCCTTGTTGAGGATTTGAGAAAGATGTAGGATGAAGGGGTTTCTATATATGATGCACATGCTAATGAGGTGTTCACATTCAGTGTAATGCTTTTATGCATCATCAACGATTTCCCAGCATATGGTAACTTATCCGGGTATAAGGATAAAGGGAAGAAAGCATATCTAATTTGTATTGATAACATGGAAGCCACGTAGATTACTAAGTGCAAACATGTTTTCATGCCCATCAGAAGTTCCTCCCACGTGATCACCCCTACCGTAAGAAATAGAAGGCATTTAATAGAGAGGTTGAAGAGCATATAGCTTGTCGACCGTTAACTAGTTATGAGGTTTACAAATAGGTTAAGGGTGTTGAAATGGTTTTTGGTAAACCAAGACAAGGGGGGTGAAGGGATATGGAAGAAAGAGTCAAATCTTTTGGAAGCTAATAGATTGGAGAGATTTACACGTTAGACATTACCTTGACGTTATGCACATAGAGAAAAATGTATGCGATGCGATACTCGGGACGCTCATGAACATTCTGGGTGAGAAGAAGGATGTGAAGGCCGTGCGAGAATACTTGGAATACAAGGGGCTTCGCCTAGAGTTATGGCCATAGGTTATGAAGGGTAAGAAAAGAAATAGAGCCAAAGATGGAGGTGACAAGATTAAGGGAAAGGGTAAAGAAAAGGTGACAGGTGGAAAGAAATAGAAGGTTGAAAAGAAGATAGGTAAAAATAAAGAAAAAAATTATTTACCTCCGACTTGTTACACATTGTCCAAAGAAGAGAAGTATTGTGAGTCTTTGTATGGAATTATTGCTCCATTGGGGTACTCATCTAACATGAAAAGATTTGTGTCCCTGAATGGTGAGTTGAAGTTGGGAAGCATTCAATTCCACGGTTGCTATGTCATAATGTAAGTGTTCTTACTAATTACAATTCGGGGGATACTGCTAAAACATGTGAGATGTGCTATTACCAAATTATGTTCGTTCTTCAACTCAATATGTATTAAAGTGTTTGATCCCTTGAAATTTGATGCTCTTCAAGCAGATGTGATTGAAACTTTATGAAAATTTAAGATGTATTTCCCAACTTTATATTTTGACATTATGGTTCACCTAATTTTCCATTACATTCGTGAAATCAAGCTTTTAGGTATGGTTTTTTGAGGTGGTGTTATCCTTTTAAAAGACATATAGGGATTTTACAAAACAAAGTAAGGAACCTGGCATAACCCAAGGGTAGTATGATTTAAGGCACTATGAGCAATGAGATTGGTAATTTTATTGCTGAGTATATGACCAGTGTAGAGCCTATTGGACTTCCTACTTATTGACATGAAGGGAGACTTGAGGGAAAGAGAACAATTAGCTCAAAATTGATCACACCTCCTAGAGACCAGCACTTACAAGCACACTTGTATGTCTTACATCATGTTCCAAAAGTGTATCCCTTTTTGAATGAGCATTACAAGGAATTGCGTGTCAAAAATCCTTCTAAAGGGGATAGGGCCTTAATGCAGTTGCATAATAAGACTTTTATTGATTTGTTTCATAATCGAGTAGTATGTGAATAGCTTGAGGATGTGTTTAAAACTATGAAGTGGTTAGATTTTGGTCCTCGTGAAGATGTCAATAAAGATAAGGGTTATGATGTCAATGAGTACATCTTTGGACTAAGGGTCAAGATCAGAAGTCCTCTTTCTTGCAGAATAGTGGTGTTTCTGTTTTGGCGTCATCTACATTTTACATGAGTGCTAAGGTTCAATCTCCTGTAGATGCCAAGTTGTTATACTATGGGAAAGTACATGAAATATAGGAGCTTGACTACTCTAGTTTCACAACTAGTCTTTTTAAATGCAAGTGTGTAGATAACATTCGACAATGTATTAAAAATGATGACCCTTATGGATTTACTCTTGTAGACTTGAGTCATTTATGTGATAGTGAAGACCTATTTATACTTGCCACACATGCTAAGTAAGTATTATAAATTATAGACCCTAATGAAAAAAATTGGTCTATTGTTGTACCCGGGAAAAGGAGTATCCTCGGTATAGGTGATGTTGATGATGAAGAAGAGTACGATGCTTACGAGGACTCCCCACCTTTTGCTAATTCTAAATTCGGTGTGCAAGATGATTGAGATAGTGACACATGTTACATTTGTGTAGATCACACATAAGGAATATATTTTTATTTTGATATGTAATGTACAAGGTATGATAAGCTTGGTTTTTTTTTTGTCAAAATTGGCTTGGGTTTAGACTTGTTGTGTCCAACAATACTTGTTTTATACTTGTTTTTGTGACTGTATTATTTGTTTGGATATATGATTTTTGAATTTTATAGCATTAGAGGTTTGAACATATGTATGATGTTGCTTTGGTTTCACGTGTTAAGCAGTCCTAAACTTTTAAAGCGGACGAAAACCATACTTAAAGAAGTTGTTTTTGCAGAAAAAGAGAAACTTCCCTGAGAAAGGACTAGATTAATTGAAAAAGGTAAAGTATATAATGCTTTTTCTATTGAGAAAGGTAAAGTGACCAGAGAGATAAGAAGTGAGTAGTTTCAAGAAAGGAAGGGGCGTAGGGTTTTAAGGTCTAGAATTTTACAGTCTAGAGTTTGCTGTTAAAGGTCTAGAGTTTGCTGCCCTTTATCCTCCTATGGTTAGCACTCACAAATAAACATAAATTATCTTCCTTTATGATTATTTGATGCATTGAACATAAATTATACAAATAAAAATATGGGACAGTAAGAATGATTGTTGGTATTTACTCAAGGATTAACTTGCTGTAATTTTTTTGCTATTACTCACAATGAGATTCCACTGTCCATTTTTGCTGCAGTTTCTTTGCTATCACTCATATTGAGATCTCTTATATGATGAATCTATTTAGATATGGCATACTTCCTAAGGAGGAAGATGTTGAGGATAGGTATAACGATGATGGTTAGGACTATGATGTAGAGATGGAGGAGGATAAAGGAGACTCCAAAGATAGGGCTTACAATTAGGTTTCTTCTAGATGTGATTAGCATGAGTTAATAGAAGACCAAGCCCTACCAATTGATTGTATGCTTGATACAACCAAAAAGGAATCTGAGTTGATGGTGACACCTCAACTAACACAAGTTTCCCACCAAGTTGCCACCACTAGTAAAGAGGATTCTAAGAAGAGAAAAGGGAGAGGTTCAACAAAGAATCTAAAAGTGACGAAACCAATGCACCAAGAGTACAATAGCTTGGGTCAACCATGTGGAAAGTGGTGTAGACAGTATGGAACACAACTTGGCATTTTTATGTGCAATATTTCTATCTTGTACACATGGAGTGAGGTGCCAGAGGGTTTAAAGAAATCAATATGGGAAGATACAGTGGTAAGTAAGTACTTGATGATAACTTACCACTAGCAGAAATTTATTAATATGCGGCAGATTTTTTGATATTATATGCGGTGTCAATACGCTAGCAGCATTTAGGATGACAACAAATTGATCAAATTAATTTGCGGCGTTAAAAATACGCCGCAAAATATTACATATATGCGGCGGGTGTATGGAAAATACGCCGCATATTATTTAAATAAATTGCGATAAGTTAATGTATTATACGCAGCATATAGTTCATTTCCTAAATTAAAAAAAAATAAAACTATTAATAAGCGGCGGGTTAGTCTTAGACCCGCCGCATATAGAGTAAATTTTTTTTAAAGCTATATTTTGGTCCCTACCATGCCAATTCTCTTGTACTCATTCCAAATCTACTCTATTCGTTACCAAAACCTGCTATACAATTATAATGGTACAAAAATCATGCCATTACATTTACATATGATAATTTGGAATACATTTATATACTAATAGGGTCATAAAATCACCCGTTAAGTGACATTAAAACTACGACCCCAATAAATTAACTAATGTACAAAAATATTCAATGCTAATTTATCCTAAAAATACACAAAAGGTAAATTGCATAATTTAAAAGAAGTTATATGTCCAATACTTGGCCATTTTGTTGTGGACCACATCGATTTATTCATTAGAGAAGGGCTCCTCTTTGAATCCTTTTCATACTTAACATTAATTATCATATCATTAAAGTATACGTAAAATGCAATGTATTTCAAAAATGAAGTTCAAACATGACATGTTCTAGGGTAAATATGTCATTTTCTACCCAAAACCGCTCCCATTTGACCAACTTTGACTCATATCGTCCTATTTAAAGTGTTTTGGCCATGTTTCATGGGAAATAAGAAAATATCGACCCCAAACCTACCTATTTGACCTATATTGACCCAAATCAATGTATTTCAAGTGTTTAAGGCATTTTCTACCCAAAGTTGCTCCCATTTGACCAATTTTGACTCAAATCAATGTAATTCAAGTGTTTTTGACATGTTCTAGGGTATATATGTCATTTTCTACCAAAACCTCTCCTATTTGACATTCTTTTACTCATATTGTCCTATTTGAAGTGTTTGGGACATATTTTAGGGGAAATACACAAATATCGACCCGAAACATACCTATTTGACCTATATTAACTCAAATTGATGTATTTTAAATGTTTAGGGCATTTTCTACCCAAAATCGCTACCATTTGACCAATTTTGACTCAAAGCGATATATTTCAAGTGTTTATGACATGTTTTAAGGTAAATACGTCATTTCCTACCCAAAACAGCTCCTATTTGACCTACTTTAACTCATATTGTCCTATTTGAAGTGTTAAGGCCATGTTCTTGGGGAAATACGCTATTATTGACTCGAAATCTACCTATTTTACCTATATTGACTCATATCGATGTATTTGAAGTGTTTAGGGCATTTTCTACCGAAAACTGCTCCAATTTGACCGATTTCGACTTAAATTGATGTATTTCAAGTGTTTATGACATGTTCTATGGTAAATACGTCATTTTCCACCCAAAAACACTCCCATTTGACAAACCTTGACTCATATCTTCCTATTAGAAGTGTTTTGGCCATGTTCTAGGGGAAATACGCCAATATCAACTTGAAACTGCCTTATTTGTCCTATACTGACTCTTATCGATGTATTTCAAGTGTTTAGGGTATTTTCTACCCAAAACCACTCCTATTTGACCGATTTTGACTCAAATTATTGTATTTAAAGTGTTTATGACATGTTATAGGGTAAATACGTCATTTTCTACCTAAAATTTCTCCTATTTGACATACTTTGACTCACATTGTCCTATTCAAAGTGTTTGGGCCATGTTTTATGGGAAATACGCAAATATCAACCCAAAACCTACCTACATTCATAATGTTTCCTTTGTTTTGTTCATCTTCCCTTCTGCCTTCATTGTATTCCTCTACTTTCCTATAAAATGCTTTATTTGGGTCTGTTCTTTTTGGAACTTTTATGAGAGAAAGATGGAGAATTTTTTTGTTGGAAAGAGAACCAATAGTCAAAGAGCTAAAATGATGATGGAACAAAATAGAAGGGAGCATCTTGTTATGGTTATGAAGTGGCAGTCGATGAAAGAGACTGATAGGGGTGGTAGTAGTCAAATAAATGATAAAAATTTAAGGGTTTTGATGGATGACAATGAGGCTTGTGTGATTGATGAAGAAGAGTTTTTAAGAGGGGTTAAATATCGTGAATCCTAATTCAAGCAAGTGAGTGTCGTGAAGTAGGATCTTGTTGATCACTTTGATGATAAAGAGGTGGAGGAGAAGGGAGAGAGGGAGAGGGGGATAAGTAATGATGAGAACAAGGGAAAGGGGGTGACGAGGTTTGATGTGAATGGTAATGAAAGTGATGATGATTTCTTGCAAATTATTAGAGATAGATGGAATCCTTTAGGTTTTGTTTATGATCATAATTGTAATGTTGATTTTGGTGATCAAGGTCCCATCATCAGAATCAATATCCATAATGACAGGATGACGCCGAGAAATTATCAACATCAACATTACAATCATAATCATAAATAAAACCTAAAGGATTCCATCTCTCTGAAATTATCTGCAACGAATCATCATCACTTTTATTACCATTCACATCAAACCTTGTCACCCCTTTTTCCTTGTCCTCATCATTATTCATCTCGCTCTTCCTCCCCCCATTCTCCTCCTCTTCTTTATCATCAACATGATCAATAAGCTTCTACTTCTTGACACCCACTTACTTGATTTTGGATTCACGAGATTTAACCCCTCTTAAAAACTCTTTTTTCATCAATCACAATAGCCTCATTGTCATCCATCAAAACCCTTAAATTTCTATCTTCTATTTGGCTATTACTACCCTCATTAGTCTCTTTCATCGACTGGCGCACACTAACCATAACAAGATGCTCCCTTATATTTCATTCCATCACCATTTAGCTCTTTGATTCCTGGTCCTCTTTCCAATAGATAAATTATCCATCTTTTTCTCATAAAAGTTCCAAAAAGCATAGAGGAAACCAGATCATTTTATAGAACTGCAGAGGATTAAGGTGAAGGACAGGTAAAAGATACCAAGAAAACTGTCATATTTGAAGTGTTTGGGGCATGTTCAAGGGAAATACAACAATATCGACTCAAAACTGCTTCTATTTGACCTATATTGATCCATATCAGTGTATTTCAAGAGTAAAGGCCATTTTTCTACCCAAAATCGCTCCTATTTAACTTATACTGACTCAAACTGTCATATGTGAAGTGTATGAGGCATGTTTAAGAGGAAATACACTATCGAGGATACTCGAAATGATAAAATTATGAGCAAAAGCTCTTAACTCCACCATGGGCATCCCACTACTACACCCATTGAGGACGTCAAGCATGAAACGCATCATGAATTAGCCGCACTCAGTTCCCCCACATTGTTGAGCTTACTATGAATTACAAAATAGAAATGTTAGTTATATGATAGTGTTATTTTACAATGTTTTAATTATATAATCAACTTACCATCACTTTTATCATGTCGATGGCTACTTCCCAACTTGTTCTCCTTGTAATGCAAGTCTTTTCAACACACTGGAAAATGACATTGATTAGTTTAAAAGTTCAATTTCAATTAACCCTATCTTGCAATGTAAATATATTGATAACACTTACTAATTAATAATCGCTCTCAACTAGTATTGCGCATTGACCGAGCCAAATTGAAGAAGTATATTTTCCACTGTCCACACAAATGATTAAAAGCATCCAGTGTGCACTACATAATAAGAAATAAGTAATTAGCATTATGTTTACATACTATATGCATTATGATACTCTAAAGTAAATGTATAAGTAATTAGCATTATGTTCACACGTACCGTTCGAAAATATGGGCGAAAATGAACTTCAACTTAGCTTGTAGGACTTTCATGAATGCGAAATGGACGTAAATCTTTAACTCCTTGATGTTTCCATCGATTCTTGCATCCAAAGTGGCCTTAAGATACAACCAATCGACTAATGATAGTAAATCGCATGGCACACAATCATCTTAGTGCCCTACATAATCATAAAAAGCATTATATGTACAAATGGTTTAGAAATTATTAATAGTAAGACATAAGTTAACCTATATACTAATTGTGTATACCTCATGAAGCATTGAATAACAAAAATGTTCAATTGAGCTCCATATAAGAATTGGGTGATGTTAGCTTTGTCAAGCCATACTGTTCCGTCTTTAGAGTAGTGAAATAAGGTTCAATCCAATGGCACATCAATGGTACTGTCTTCTTTCATCATGGTCGGACATTGAAGTAGCCATTTCCACTTGAGACTAAGAGAAGCCGCTACATCAATAGCGAGAATAGGTCAGTTTTCTGCCACGGACTTCTTTGAGGTCGGTTCATTGCTCCCAATAACCTCATTAGTTGACATCCCCTACATCTTCTTAGCTTGTGGAGTAACCTAATTAAAAAGGCACAAATCACATAATTTTAGTCACACCAAAATATAATTATAGATAAAATTTGATTGAATCTTTGATTTCTACCTCACTTATGAACTTGATCAAGTGTAGAGGCCATTGCACAAAAGTACCAATAACATCATTCAATGTCTCCAAGTCATACTATGGAATTGGGACCGAAAGTGCTGCTCCTAAGACGAAGTTAGGAATAGTCTCAACCTTCACCACTTCATGTCCTTTAAGCCTCATTCCTTGGTGAGTTTGTGTAAACTTCTAGCCTGACTGACCTAGGAGTTGAGTCTTCAAAGTCTCCCGCTCTTCCTTTGAAACTTCGTTTTGACTTTGTTGGCTTGATCTCAGTGGAGGAGGTCTAAAAAGTTTTTGGTACCCAATATTAGTCCCTCCTAGTCCAACGCAGCGTTTGAGGTGATCTGGCTTCCCAACGCAGCGTTTGAGCTAATGCGTTTTGGGCCCTCGCGGGAATGAGTTCTCCTTGAATTTTCTTATCTCGGAACTCCAATTGAAAATAAAAAGTAAAAGATTAGAAATGAATGTCAGATCTTATAAGAATTGGGAATTTTACTAATTTGCAAATAGAATTCTTACGTAATTTTTAGCCACAACTTACGTCTGTTCGTTTGGAATGACACTCTCCCTAATTTTTTTGTCCTTCTTATGTCTTGAACAAAACCAGTCTTCCCCATGGCTTATATGCGTGGTGCTTGATTCTGTAAAAGAAGGTCCCGTGCAAGAGGGATAGAAACCCTCTTATATCCATTGTTGCCTTGAGTCGTTGTAGCTTGACTGTCCAAGGTAATAGGGATGCATATTCATCTTGGCACTCTTGCTTGCCTTTTCGCGTTTGGCCTGTCAACAACATAAAAGGTATTTAACTTAACATAAAAGTACAATAGAAAGCATTTTTCAAAATTGAATATAAAAAAGTATTTAACTTACCACTATAGCTTCAGAAGTCTTGTTCTTGACAAAGGTTCCCCAATCGCCTTCCTTAATATGTTTCTAGATTTCATAGGGCAACATGTTAGCTTCTTTTTTTGATACCTTTCTTGTCTTGGTAACCCAACCAGTCATCAACTATGGTTTAAAGTCCTGAAATCTATCGACGACTGTAGATAAAAACAATTTCTTGAGCTAGGGGTTGTCTAGAATAAGAAACAAAGCCTTAAACACATAATATTTAACTTGGGTTAGTTTCATTTAGTAAGGTAGTTTACATAAATATTTAAATAATTAAGATTAAGTTAGGAATATGTACCATTGTAGCCACCCACAAGGTCTGCCAAAGTACCTTATTTACTCCCGACCACTCCTAGTTGATGTTGAACTTCCGAATAAGAAGGCCAATATGCTGACCGTACTTAAGACGCCGCATACCAATGGGGTGGTGCAAATGATCAAACTCTAAATGCATTGGCTTGAACTCTTTAAGGTTCCTAGTTGGATCTTGGGGTCGACCTAAGCCCCGAGCACCACCCTTCCCCCTCCCTCTCTCAGAATCGAAACACGAGGGGATGCCAATGTTCATGTCTACATCATCCCCTAAAATTGCTTCTGCTCAGCCATCCTTTCATGTTCTTCAAACATTTTATGCATTCTCTAAGTTTCGAACTCAGCAGCTATGTCTTCTGGATCACCTCGATTAGTTTCGGGGTGAACATCGTACTCAATGTCGTCCTCATAGACACCGAAATCTTCATCACTAGCCATGATGTAAGACAATAACTGCATCAAACAACAATAGTACAATGCGAACTGAGTCAGTGAATTGTCCAATATTAGGGCCAAAAAGGAAATAAAGAAAAAATTAATGTAACTACAAAATAATACCTAGAAAAGGAATACTACTCATCTATAGTAACTCCTTTATGGTGATCCATTCTTAGATAATTTATTTTCGTTTCTGGTCCATCTATGTCATCATTATATGACATCAATAATGGTGGGAGATTATCAAAGTCATCATAGTCTTTCTCATTAGTGACATCACCAATTCTAAGGATTTGTCATTTACCAGGGACAACGCTAGCCCATTGAGGGTCATTTGTGTCTTTGATGTAGAATACTTTTTTTTTAATCTTGTGATGCAAGTATAAACGGTTCCTCCATATCATGCATCTGACTAATATCGACTAAAGTTCAATTTGATTCATCTTTCTTCACCAAACCACGTTGATTGATATCTTCCCACTTGCATTGAAAAAGGGGAACCTTAAAGCTACAATATTTAATTTCTCGTATCTCTTGAATTATCGCATGGTAAGACAACGTTGCATCAACTAGTGCTTTACCTTTAGAGCTAGCATATTCTCGAGAAGAAGCCACTATTGAAACACCACTATTTTGAACAGACTTTGATTTCTTATCCCAATGTTCAGTGTAAAAGGTATATCCATTGATACCATACCCCTTAAAAGATCAAACAGTTATCCAAGGGCCATAAGCTATCCACTTAATTGTATCAGAAATGTTATGGCCCATTTCAGACAATTCATGTATAACTTTTTTATGAAACCAATCAATGAAAGTGTTGTTGTGTTCTTGCATCAATGCTCGTTCACCTTTAGAAGTATACTTCACCTTCAATTCATTCAAATGCCTTTTTAAGTAAGGATGAACCTCTGTGATATGGTGCAAAACAAATAAATGAGCTTGTCTCTCTTTCGGCAATGGAATTAAGACCTCCTTAGAACCTACGATGCCGTTCCCTTTGAGCCTCCCTTCATGCTCGACTTTGATAACCCAATTTCCTCCCCCTTAAATAAGAACTCACTAAGAAAATCTCCTACCTCTTCTATGGTTATACCTTGAACTATACTACCTTTAAGGAGGAAATTAGTTATACCTTGAACTATACTACCCTTAAATAAGAAATCACTAAGAAAATCTCTCACCTTCTTCTTTGAAGTACCCATGTATCTCTTGAAAAGATAAGCCCATCCTAGGAACACTAGCCACACGACTTGATTTCTCGAACCAAATGAATAACTAGATGTACCATAATATCAAATAACAAAGGTGGGAAATACATCTCTAGTTGACATAAGATCGTAACAACATTACCTTATAACTCATCTAAACATGATGGATCAAGCTCCTTGCTACATATTGAATTGAAAAAATAACAAAGTCTAGTGATAGAATCCCTAACATGCTTTGGTAAAATATGGCAGATGGTAATGGGTAGAAAGACTTGCATCATAACATGACAATCATGAGACTTCATACCCACTTATTTCAAATCTTTCATAGACATAAAGTTTTTCAAATTTGATGAGTACCCACTAGGAACCTTGGTCCCATACAAACACTTACAAAATATCCTTTTTTCTGCTCGGGACAAAGTGTAACAAGCTAGAGGAAGATATGTGGATTTACCTTTTTCCATTCCTAGGCGTTCTATCTTTGGGACACAACTTGGATTGAATCTTCATTGTCTACAAATCTCTCCTAACAGTAGAACCATCCTTAGTCTTACCAGGTATACTTAACAGCATCCCTAAGATGACATCACCAACATTCTTTTCTATATACATAACATCAAGACAAAGTCTAACAAGTAAATACTTCCAATACTCAAGTTCCTAAAAGATTGTCTGTTTCTTCCATAACCCCTGAGCATCTATGTGTTTTATAATTTTCCTAAACACATTATCCATTACTTTCACAAGATCATAAACCTCACTAAACGTCAACGGTATAGGGGCTTTATGTTGCTCAACTTTACCATCAACTAAGGTCTTTCTCTTATGATTAGGATGAAGCCTATTCAAGAACCTCCGATGCATGAGATACACATGTTTTCCCTAATATGGCAAGTGTGTTGAGTCCATATCATCCATATAAATTAGATAGGCTTTCTTTCCCTTCACCTTATACCCCAACAAGTTCCCATAAACTAGTAAGTCATTAATGGTATAGAATAACATGTCACAGAGCGTAAAATTCTCTTCAGCATATACATCGTACACAGATAGACCTTCATCATACAACAACACAAATCTTCAATAAGAGGAGTAAGATAAACATCAATGTCATTCCCAGGTTGCTTAGGCATTGTTATTAGAAGTGATAACATAACTACGCTTCATGCACAACCAAGGAGGCAAATTATATATCACTAACAAAACTGGCCATGTGCTATGTTGACAACTTAAGGTACCGAAAGGATTCATTCCATCTATGTAGAGACCAAGTCTTAGGTTCTTGTCTTCCTTGCTGAAAGCACTGAAAGATTCATCAATTGTTTTTCACTAAGGGGAATCAGCAGGATGTCAAATCATCCCATCTTTCTCCCTCTTCTCTACATGACATCTCAAATTCTTTACATTGCTCTTAATAAAAAATAAATGCTTGAACCTTGGTATTATGGAAAGGTACCACAATACCTTTGCCAAAGGACCTTTAATCCCCACTTCAGGTTCTACCCCATGTGGGAGTTTGTAAGGTGACTGCCTATATCTAGGACATTGAATGAACTCTACATACTCAATTTGATAGAATATGCTATTATTTGGACATGTATCAATCTTCTTATACTCTAAACCCAGGGGACACATTAACTTCTTCACATAGTATGTTGATATAGGAAAATTATTTCCCTCTTGAAACATGTCCCCTAATACTTTCAACAAGGTCGTAAAACTTGTATCAATCCAACCATATTTCTCTTTCAAGTTAAACAACATTGATATAGTAGACAACTTAGTGTATTTGGAATATCCGAGATACAAAGGTTTCTCAGTAGCCTCCTACAAACCCTTAAAAGTACGAGATTTACTATCAAATTGATCCCTAACCCCTTTAAGCATTTCATCCATTCGATCTTCATTATCGGGGTTATTATCCTCCAATTCATCCTCCCTATCATCTTCCTTCTCGGCATCAACATTTTCACCGTTATTAGATTCCAATTGGCCATGATGCTCTAACTTAACATGATGAATAGGAATTTCTTTAGAGCATAACCTCATGTCATTAAGAGCAGGAACCTCACCATGCTATACCCATACATGGTATTGTTGCCTAAACCCACATTGGATTACATGGTCCCTTAACTCTCTTAAACTACTAAATGTATTCATATTATCGCAATCAACACAAAGGAAACACACCTCATCATCTCCAATGTTATTTAGGTATTTCAACGCTTATCTACAGAATTCCTCTACTCTTTCATGAACTCCAATGAAACATGATTACCATACATTCAATTACAATCCATAATTTTTGTCATGCCATATTTGACATGAAAGAGATCAAATAACAATGTAATCAACACTCAGTTCTCATATAGTTATATATATATGCACTACAGGGTCATCAATGGTTTAAGTTACTAAAACCTTCTAGCAATTTCTATTCTATGCTTTGTAAATCACTACAAATTCTACATGAAATTTGGTAGAGTTTCCTTTATAAACCCAACATATCCCATTTTTGAAAATTAATTTTCAAACCTGTTTATATGAATTTAAATATAACCACAACCAACACACAATTCCATTTTACATCTAGCTAGGTAACCTAAGGAATTTCTAATAATAAGTTTAGTAGTTTTACATCTAAGGTAAGGAGTATATAATGTCATACCTAGATAAAGACTGGGGCTTTGGTTACTAATAGGTTCGAGGCTTTAGAGAATGAGAATATCATCAAAGAGATCTGCCATGAAAGGTGTACAAGAAAAAAAAATATTTATTCGAACTCCATGTATAAATAAAAGAGCAAAATAAGCATAACATAATATAGAAAAATGCTTCTATGGAAACTTATTAGTCTAAATCGAATTGAAGGATGCTTTAAACATAGGCATATGCTTAATCTCCACTTATAGTGTGTGAAAGTCATCTTTGCCTACTTACCATTATCAATTTACATCAAATAGATATCTTTAATTCTACATAGAGTCAGATTTGTTCAACTTCTTAGGATAAACACTTATATAATGCCTCGGGGTGGGGGGGGGGGGGGGGGGGGGGGAGCATAGATCAATGATTTGAAAGCGTTTACATATGTGATTGACCTTTAAATTATGTATTGGCTTTAACTAGTGTTATAAGATTCTCCAAATATATAGGTGATAACTAGAATAACTTCTTAAGAAGATTTATAAACTATAATGAGAAAACCAAGATATTCATCTAAATTTTGTCGTCAATAGCCTTGACAAGAATATGACATGGATATAGTACAAGTATTCCCCGAACCAAATTGCTTTCGTCATTATGTAAGATTATTTAATAAAGTGTTACACCAATTTTAAATATCGGGGGTTTAAATGATTGAATTTGAAACATGCTATGAACCTCTTTTCTCTAATATTAATTATCTTATTTAATTTACCATGTTAGTGTAATTCAACGTATTAAAGTGAAAACTAGTTTTTGATAGGGGGAGATAGCAAATTTATTCATTGGTATATAAGAATGGGAAATAACAATAGACATTATCCACATTAAGGATAGCTAAGCCACATTTTTATAATAAAAATGTAAGCTACTTTCAACTGTCATTCCCAAAATCTAATTATCACCGAAACAATAAAACTTGATAAGACCAACAATTTTTGTGATGAGCAAGTTTGGACATGATCAAATTCCTTATATGATCTATACTAGAATTACCTATTGAATGTTTACCAGTTAGAAATAGGTTATTTATTGCAATCTTCATCTCATCCCAAACACATAAGCATGTATATGCCTAGCATCTAGGCTTAAGACCCTTTGCGCCACTTCAAAATAATATGGACACCCCCTCGATTCTTATTCATATAGGAAAGTCACACATGGTGTAGATATAATGGTCACTTCCCAAGTCCAACCAAATGAACCAAAAAAAAACGAAACCCACATACAAATTCTATCAAACCAAAATGAACCAAAACAAGAAAACCTATTCTATTAAACAAACAAATGCACATATATCCACATTTACAAATAAACAAAAGAACAAAACAAAGGAAACCCAATACCTTGAAGATGGTGGCATGACATGAAGATAGTGAGGTGGAGGAGACGACGGCATGGTGAAGAAGCGGCACAAGAACACGAAGACCTATAGTTGGGGAATTAGGGCGCAAGAACACAAATTTTAGTTGGAGAATTAGGGCGCAAGAAAACAAATGAGTACTTTAGGGAAGTAGGGCACAAGAAGTATACGAGTAAATAAAGTAGTGAAGAAATGCAAATTGAAGAGAAGTTCACGTACTGAAGAAATACCAGTGGTTTTTTTTCAAAAAAATTAGGGTAACAAATATGCGGCGGGTTTACTCTAATACGCCGCATATTATAGGGTTTATTTAATATGCGGCAGGTTACCACTAATACGCCGCATATTATTATATGTTTTAATTAAAAAGTGGCGGTATTACAATAATACACCGCATATTATTGACTTCTTTAATTAAATTATTGTTTTTTTGGTATTACGCCCAAATCTTTAGCCGTAATTGATTATTACTTTACTAGTGTATGCATTATTGCTAGATTAATTGAATTCCATTTTTTTGAGAGCATTATTACTAGACTAACTATTCATATTTTCCTTTTTGTAGAATTTATTTCATATTCAACCCTATCAAAGAAAGAAGGAATGGAAAATGAAGAGGGAGATCATAGTAAGGAAGCACCACATTCAATATTTGATGAAATATGGGGTCACATCATAAAGGATGAATGGGAAGCATGTGCTATATAAAAAATAACTTTGAAAGAAGTTACAAGTCTAAGAAGTAGCATTTAAAATGGTATTTACTCACTAAAAAATTCATTAAATTAGCATTTAATAATCTTTTGATTTTTATTGATTCATTAGGAAAAGCGTAGTAAAGCTTCATAATGTTCGAGGAAAAAGAAGTTTTACCATCATATGGGTTGTAGAACTTATGATGAGTCTCGAAATGAGTGGATTGATGCTGGGTTTTACCCTATTCCGAGCTTGTCCTCATCGACAACACTAGTTCTGTAGTTACATATAAGGGAGAATGGGTTCTTGATTGGTATTGTTTGCTTCATGTTCTAGATTTAAGCGGTAGAAGAACCATTTTCGAGCCGATAATAAAGAAGATAGCTGATGTAGTGGTGAGTTTTTAACATTATGACCTATATAGCTAATCATCATCAAACACATTTCTAATATGTTAATGACTCTTTATTAGAATGTCAACTAAGAAATTTCACATTTTCTTTGAACAAATGGGATGGAAGGCCAAGGAGGCTAAATGCGAGTTCACTCCTAAAGGCAATGTTGATGCCTTACACATGGTGCTAGGAAAAGACCACAATGGATGGGTGAAAAGAAAAGGAGGTGTGCGTTTAGGGGTGAAAAAGGCCTTTGGAACAGAGTGTTTTGCCTCATAATCAAGAACAGGCATAATGACACCACAAGATTTGGAGGCCATCACTTCTAAGATAGAAGAGTAATTTATGGGAAGATGACCAAGAAATTTGTTACCATCTTGGAGCAAATGGGATTACTCGTTGTTGACTTCTTGGATGTTAGTCATGGGGAAAAATTAAGCCAACAAGACCTAGATTCTCAAGTCGAGAGAGTTGAAGACCGACCAAGACCCCCTATAGATCCATCAATGCTTATTTTAGAGGTAAATAAATTGAATATATTTAATAAGTTAGCTAGTTAAGTTGGACAAAGACTCCTTTTGATGCTAATTATGCCCAACATTGTTTTTAGGAAGAGACCTCTTGTTGTCTTTTACTACCCTAACTAGGTGTGGCCAATGGTGATAAGTTAATTAAGGTTGCATATGGACGAGCACAACCACCAATAAAGGGCCAAAAGGTGCATTTGTTACCTGTTTCTGGTGGTCATTTAAGTGTGTCCATAGACACCATTTTTAATGGATTTGAAGATTTCACACTCCTGATTCCAATTCTAGAATGGAACGTATGTAAAATGTTTGATGCAAAAGGTAGTTTCGTAACATGGCCATGTGCTTGGGTTTGGTTTTCAGAGGAGGTAATAATTATGTGATTTCTTTTTCATTTAATTATTTCATGTATGCATTTTTTTGTAATTACTGAATGAGTTTGAAATGTTAATTCGTTGAGCTTAAGTGGTTAAATTGTTTAGTTCTTGTATATGGCCATTGCTAGAACTATTTATCCAAGCTTTCTCAACAAAGGGTAGAGAGATGAACTTAAGTTAGCTCCCTTATGCTCGATTGACTTGAAATGCCATGAGAATGGGAATTTCCGGTCAAGGGAATGTTATATCATTGTGATTATGCTTAACACTTATTTTATGCTATGTAACCACGAGAGTGGGTTGTATTCATGATTGAAGTAACCCCTCTAGCTTGAGAGAGTAGTTGGGTGCCTTAGATGACTTCCTCTAATTTATCCCATTAATTTACCTTGAATTTATTGCATGCTAATTGTGATTTGTAACAAAGTTAAGTGGTATAACCCGATCCCGAGGTTCCTCCAAATATTTTTAATCTCCTCGTAGTTTTAGTTAAATTGAACTAGTAGAAGTTACTCAAGACCAACCCAATTTTGACTTCATTTAGCTTATTTAAACGATAGTACTAGATAGTTGATTTAACGCCTCTCTTAGGTTCGACCCTTTCTTACCCTTACTATTAGTTAGTGAGACCAAGATAGGAACCTTATAATTTGGTGGGCTCAATGATGACCTATCACATATGAGGGGAAAATCTTTATTATTTTTGATGATCAAAGAGTAAACTTTTAGAACAATTACTCTTGGTGATAAAGGAAAATACAAAATAATTGGTATTGGCAAAGTTGGAGACATCGCATCAAACTCAATAGATGATGTTTATCTCCTTGAAGGTCTTAATTATAACTTGCTTAGCATTTCTCAATTGTAAGACAAAGGTAATAAAGTTATTTTTGATAAATAAAAATATGAGATACAAAGCAAGGATGATGGTAAAGTTATTTTCACTACTCCTCATTATAACAATGTTTATGCTTTTCATACTAACCAAGTTACGAGTGATAGCTTGAAATGTTTCAAAGCCTTGATAGGAAATTCAAGGCTTTGGCTTAGACGGTTAGGTCATATTAATGTGCATACCATGAAGAAGCTTTTCTCAAAAGACCTAATACGTGGACTTCCTAAGTTGGATTTCAAAGATAATGAAATGTGCATAGCATGCGTGAGAGGTAAACAAACCAAAGGTTCATTCAAAGCCAAAAAGGTTGTAAGTACTTCTCAACCCATAAAACTTCTTCACATAGTTTTATGTAGCCCAAATATATCCTTGTGAAAGTTGATGATTATACTAGATTTATTTGGATTTCCTTTTTACGAGAAAAATCAAAAGCTTTACAAGAGTTTTCTAAAATTTCCAAAGAATTACAAACTATGAAAAACCTACCTATTGCTACCATAAGAAGTGACCATGGTAGAGAGTTTGATCAACTTAACTTTGATAATTTTTGTGCAAAATATGGTATTACCCATAATTTTTCAGCTCCTATGACACCTCAACAAAATGGAGTTGTGAAACGTAAGAACCGAACTCTTGAGGAAATATCTAGGACTATGCTTTTAGAAAATAGTTTACCAAAATATTTTTGGGCTGAAGCTGTTTATACAGTAAATTATATTCTAAACCATTGTCTAATCAGACATATTTTGAAGAAAACCCCTTATGAGCTTTTTAAAGGTTAAAAGTCAAATATTTTATATTTCAAACCCTTTCGATGTACTTACTTTGTTCATAATAATGGCAAAGATAACTTAGGGAAATTTGATGCTCGTAGTGATGAAACAATCTTATTGGGTTACTCTTTAAATTCTAAAGCTTATTAAGTTTTTAATAAACATACCGAAAGTTATTGAAGAAAGTATTCATCTAATCTTTGATGAAACCGAGAATGGTACTTTGAGTGATAGTTTTATAGGTCTAAAGCTAAATAAATATGAAGGATATTCATCTGAAGAAGAAGATGAAAGCTCGTCTGATGAAGAAGTGATGCAACCTGTTCGGAATATGCAAGAGCCAATTCGAAATATGGATGAGTTAGATCAAGACACTGAACAACCACTCAAAGATATGAAACTTCTCCTTAAACTCTTGAAACCCCTCCTCAAAGACTAGAATAGTCTGACAATATTTCAATGGAATTCATTCCAGGGCTTCAGATCCATCTCAGAGCCTTGAACGTGTACTTTAAGAGCCATCTTCCACTCCCTTGATGATGCAACGAAAGTTCAAATACTTCTTATCTCATCCAATAGACAACATAATTTTAGATCCGATATTTGGTATTCAAACTCTCTCCAATGTTAAAAATTTATGTGCTTTTCATGCGTTTGTTTCTCTTGTAGAACCAAATAATATTAATGAAGCACTTTAAGAGCCCAATTGGATTGTTTCTATGCAAAGTGAGCTCAATGAGTTTGAAAGAAATAAAGTATGGACACTCATTCCTCGACCCAAAAATCATTCAATCATTGGAACCAGATGGGTGTTCAAAAATAAGCTTGATGAAAATGGTAAGATTATAAGGAATAAAGAAATACTTATAGCCCAAGGATACAACCAAGAAGAAGGGATCGATTACGAAGAAACATTTTCTCCCGTGGCGAGAATAGAGGCTATTCGAATGTTGCTTGCCTTTGCTTCCTTTATGAGAATTAAGTTATTTCGAATGGACGTTAAATGTGCATTCTTGAATGGTTATCTATAAGAAGAGGTATATGTTGCTCAACCCTCCGGTTTTGAAAATGAGAAATTTCCAAATCATGTTTTTAAACTTAACAAAGCACTATATGGCCTAAAACAAGCTCCAAGGGCTTGGTATGAAGGTCTTTCAAAATACCTATTAGAAAATGATTTTAAACGAGGGTTGATTAATAAAACTCTTTTCGTATAGACCAAAGGTAAATATATTTTAATTTCTTAAGTCTATGTTGATGATATACTATTCGGTGCTACTAATGATTCCCTTTGTAAGGAATTTTCTGAGATTATGTGTAGGGAATTCGAAATAAGCTTATGGGTGAGTTAAATTTCTTCCTTGGATTGCAAGTAAAACAAGAGAAAGGAGGCATGTTCATTAATCAAGGAAAATACACAAGAGAGCTCCTTAAGAAGTATAACATGACTAAATCCAAAGAAGCTAAAAATCCTATGAGTTCGACATTGCTACTAGATCAAGATGAGAATGGTAAGTCAGTAAATCAAAAGGAATGTAGAGGTATGATTGGATCAATTCTTTATCTTACAACTATTTATTTAGATATTATGTTTAGTATTTTCATATGTTCTCATTTTCAAACTAACCCCAAGGAATCCCACTTAAGTGCAGTTAAACGAATACTACGTTATCTCAATGGGACTAAAGATTTCGAGCTTTGGTATCCTAGAGATAGTAACTTTGAGCTTGTTGGATATTCAGATGCTAACTTTGCAGGTTATATGTTGATAAAAAAAAGCACTTTAGGTTGTTGCCATTTTTTGGGATCATCTCTCATTAGTTGGCACTAAAAGAAACAAAATTCAGTAGCTCTTTCTACAGTTGAGGCCAAATACATAGTAGCCGATGCATGTTGTTCTCAAATCATATGGACATCTCAACAACTTTGAGACCTTAGACAAGATTTTAAAGACATACCTATCAAATGTGATAACATGATTGCAATTTCAATTACTAAAAATCCAGTGCAACACTCACGTACTAAACACATAGATGTTCGACATCATTTTATTAGTGATCATGTGGAGAAAGGTGATGTTACTATTTCATTTATTTCTACAAATTTCCAACTTGCTGACATTTTTACTTAGCCTTTAAGAAAAGAAAGATTTAATTTCATACGACTTGCGCTTGGCATATTGAATAAAGAAGCATCTTCTTAGGGAGCTAAGGTACGTATCTATAGCATTGAGTACAATTGAGTACAATTGCATTACTCTTGAATATTTCACGTATAATTTATTAACATGGATCATTATAATGGGTGCTTATCTATAGATAAGTATTTATTATTTATTTCTCAAAATTGTTTTAAATCTTTTTAGGTTTATAATTTTTTTCAGTTGTTATGTTTCATGTGTCTCTTAAATTACTTGTTATGTTTACATTGTTGTTATTCCCAATACCCTTTCAAATCCTTTTAATACCGTGTACCTAGCCTACCCTTGCCTATATGCATCATTGCTTCTTAAACTGTCATTTCAACCCCTTCTTCTTAACCTTCATTTGTTAGCTCTTCCCCATTCCTTCACTTCTTTAAATATCCCCACCCACTACTTTCCTTTTCACCTATACCTTAATCAATTTTGTACTTCTTCTCTATCACTTTCAATCACATCATTTTCATCTCTCTTAAATGGCTCCCAAAAGAAAGACCATCTCTTCCAAGCCTGCCTAGAAAAAGACTCGTACACTTCCCTCCCGCAAGGCTAAAAATGAAGTTCCTTATGTGGATTATTCCATTCCATCAGCCTCTCCTTCCCCTTCTTCATCTCCTTAACCTCTTCCTCTTCTCTTTGTTGAAATTGAGCTAGCTATTGTCAAAGAAATTGTTCCTCCTCCTCATCCATCACAAGAAATTAAAGTTCCTCCTCCTCAATACCCTTCCAAAATTGATGCTTCTCCTCCTCCTAGTAAGGTTGTTGTGGAAAAACCCAAGAATTCTTTGTTGCCCTCTCTTTCATTTTATAAGGAACATATTCTATCCATCCATCTTTTGGCTCCCTTCCTTTGCTTTGGTTTAGAAATTGTCAGTTAGCTAGATTATGGGAAGATGGTTTTAAATCCCAAAAATTTTATGTCTGTGAGTAAGTTTCCAAAGATTTACTTGAATCCTCTAAGTTATAAGGTCTAATAATGTTTAAAACCTCCTATCTTTTGCATATGATTGACATAGGTGATGTTATGTACCCTAGGTTGACCTATCAGTTATATTTGAACATGACTTTAAAGAGAGAAAATGGTATTATCTCTTTGAGTATGAATTTCAAAGGTACTCATTTCTCTTTGAACCTTGAAATTTTATTAAAAATTTTAATTATTCCTAATGAAGATTAGACTAATTCATCCCCTTCCTATACCAAGTGTGTCTCCTAATCTAGATCATCTTATTTTCTTCTAAATCCTTCTTTGCGTCAATTAACCCACAGTGTGCTTAAGGTTGATGCTAAGGTTGTCCATTCGTTGTTGGTCCATTGTGTGGTGCCAAGGACTAACTCTTGTGAACTTTTGACCAATCAAAACCTTGCCCTAATTTTTTGATAATGAGTGGTTTTGATGTCAACCTATCTAATCTTATTCTTGCATATATGTATCATAAAATTTCCTTGTCTTGAGCCAATCCTCTGCCTTATGCCAACCTTCTTCCTCTGATCTTTAAATATTTTAAAATTAATGTGTCTAGTGAGGAATCATAAAGTTGTACATCAACTCATATCACCATGGAGACATTCAATAGAATTGGGGTTTTTGTGTCTTTTGATGGTTCATGGAAATTGCGTGAAGATTTATCCCAAGAAGAATAGGCTAAGCTCCCATCTTCCAAGGTCACTGCCAAGGACCAATCTGCTTCTATATTGACTAAAATCAACTCCAAGATTGTTGATTTGGAGCTTGAAATTGATGGTATGCGCCTTGTTCTTGCTGAGCTGAGTGTCAAGATAAATTAGCGTTTTGACGAACTTCTTGCTACTATTCAAATGTCTTTTAAAGAATCGTCTGCATGATGATGTTTTTAGATTTAACTTTATTTTACTCTTTCTCAAAAAATTTAGTTTTTAATTTGATTTGGTTGTAACCTAATAGATTTTTTAAACTCTTTTGATCCTACATACTTAGACTTCTCTCTATCCTTAACGAAAGTCAAAAA
Source organism: Dysphania ambrosioides (assembly GCA_026401315.1). Taxonomy (NCBI): domain Eukaryota; kingdom Viridiplantae; phylum Streptophyta; class Magnoliopsida; order Caryophyllales; family Amaranthaceae; genus Dysphania; species Dysphania ambrosioides. The sequence continues at coordinate 16,362,015 of CM048665.1, read as the reverse complement.
GGGGGAGAAATCCTTTATCTTATGTTCATTTCCTTTATGATCATTTTGGTTACGTGTATATTTTTATGTGTTGCTTTTTTTTTGTTTGTGCATTTGTTTTGACTTCCATCAAGGGGAGATTGAAAACTCCACATTAATGTGATCTAACAAGTTTTATTTATTAGGTGATGGAAGTCAATACATTTATTTTTTTAATAAATTACTAATGCATATTGCTACTGTTTTGTTGGTTTTGTTGTTGCTTTGTTTTATGTGTTTTTTAGGTTAACTGTATTGTCATAATTCTTGAAGTAACGATTAACTCGTATTCATAGTAAGACGAGTGAAAAAACAATATGATAAGCCAAATCAAGAAAAGATAAGGCCGAACTCAAGCATCCGATAATATTCAAACTTCAAGTCCGGTTCCTATATTCATGGTTAATAAGAAGCTTTCAACGTGGTTCTTTGTTTTGAGAATCGGTTAAGAAGATAAGTGTGAAGTATGCAAGATAAGGCTGAAGTTCAAGTGTTTGAATTTAATCAAACTCTAGTTCGAAATCCTCCTTCAAATATGGGATAAGTCACTTCAACAAAGTTTCCTAAATTCTTGGAGTTAGTTTTGCTGATTCTAAAGAAGAATTCAAGAGCTCAATGTTCCTTTATAATGAACTTCATTATAGTGCTGAAATTTGTGAAATGGTTTTGAAGCAGTTATTCATACGACTAAGTTTTGATTCAAAGGAAAATAGTCTCCTCGAAGCTTAAATCTATCCTTTATGTCATTACCCATATAAAAAGAAGTTAGTTGAAGCATTGAAAAGTGAGACAAGCCTTCAACATGAAATACAACTATCAAGCTACTATAACTTAAATATTTTTCTCTCTAGTACTTACTCTTTTAATTGTAATTTAGAATTGAGAGAAAAAGAAAATCAAGTATATCTTGAGTGAAAAAAAACGATCAAATCAAAAGAGTGATATACTTTGAGTAGAAATTATAATACTCAAAAGTTAAGAAAAAGTAAGGTGATTTTTATTTCTAGTAATTGAGATTCTAAAGTGTGGCTAGGGAAAGCTATGGTAAAAAAAATAGGGTGAAGATTTTCTAGGTTGATTTAGATCTCTAAGGGAAGAAATAAAAGTTCTTAAATATGTAGGCACATTGCTGGACTTTGTAACAAATACTCGTCCCCTTTACATTTGCACTTTCGTACTTAATTTGGTTTACTGACTTCGTAATTCTCGCAATAGCTTATTCAAGTCAAATTCCTAAAACCAGTATCAAAGTCCTTGAAATCAGATTTAATTCTTTTTTAAGTTTTCCGCATCTGAGAGTCATTTAAAGCTTTGAGAACCTAATTACGAAAATCGACCAAACTCTATTCTCCCCCCCTCTAGAGTATATTGATCATATTCTATCTCCCATTAATTCTTTAGGCATGGTAAGTAAGCTTCTTCTTGGTTGATTTTGAAAGCTCGATTTTTGCATTTGCTAATGAATTTGTTGGTTTTGTCTCATGTTGACAATCTTTATACGCGATGATTTAGTTTTCCTAAGAGCTTTCCCTCTTTTCTGAAGAGAGTTGAGCGAATTGAGAGGCAGCGGGCTCGTTGGGCTAGTGTCTAGTTAGGTGGCTTTTGATCGATCACCCAATCCTTTATCCATTAGAGTGGGTCCTAGATCTTAAAACATTGTCTTCTAGGGTGGTGGTGGAATACCACCAATACTTTCCAATTTTTTTTGGGGTGAGTTGACTATCACTCCCACATAATTTTTTGTGATTATGGGTTTGCGCTTCACCGAGAGGTCCATGTAGCTGAATTTTGACCTCCGTTTCAAGCATGTGGAGGTGACAGAGTTTCTTGGCCCTATTGTGGCCACCATTCTTGGGGAGGTAGTGAGAATTGGGTATGCTAATATTGCTAAAGGCCTCAAGTTGTAAGGCACAACTGATAAGGAGATGATGTATTATGCTTCTTCTTATAGTTAACTAGATGATTTGTCCTAACAAGAGCAACCGAGCTTCTATGTTTTTTTGGACCTCGATAAGGGACCTGTGTTTCCTAGTTACGATTAGAGAGGTTTAACATATTCTCACCTCTTTTTGAGATGAAGGAGGTGGTGAGGGGCCATGTTGAGAGTCGGGTCTCAATCGACGATATGGGGTAAGTCATCGAGGTACTATCTGGATTTTCATCTTTTGGCTTGTTTATTGTTTTCTTAGCCTTTTTTGACATATTTTTTTTTGCTAGATCGGAGGGCTTACGAATACTATTCGAATCTTATTCGTGCTAAACCGGAGGGTGTTTCTATAGGTCGGGTCCGGAAGGTACTCTTCTAGTCTACCTTTGAATCGGTAAGCTTCGGCCTTGTGACTTTGTATACTTCATACTTTCTTGTTTGTGACCATATGCATTGTTTGTTTGAAAAGCATGTTAAGTTTCGACCTTGGGTCGATGTTGAGCCCTAAGAGGACATAGAGAGGGCCCCATACCTTGCTACTCTGAGGACCCCCATATAAGGCTTATGGAAGCCTATGTGATATTTAGGGGAGTGAGTGACTAGGCAACACTCAACTTTGGAGTTCTTGAGTCCAATGGATCCTCCTATCACAATGCTATATTTATTGAGCTTGGATTAACTTTTCCACTAAGCCTCAATTGAGAACATGAGTATTCCCTAGGGGGGGTCTTTAGTAAACCCGATGATTGATTATGCCGAGTTAGTTAGTCGGCTAGCTTACCATATGAGGCACATATGACCTAAGGTATGGTGTTCTATTCAGCTTTGATCATCTTAATTCTATTGGTTATTGATCTCACTATTTTTCTACACTCATAACGACGAGGATCTTGAGTTCCTTCACGTAGATCTAGTCCTCCAGTATATGAACTCATAGGGTGAGAGGGTTATGTTATTAAGCCTATGGAAGAGGCCCTAAAAAATGAGACATATGCATAGAGAGGCATGCCTGCCGAGTTCCCCCTAGTATGAAAATATTTTGATGAACATGAGTTTTTATCATCTTTTCTTTGTTGAATGACACTTTATTGTTGTTTTCTGATTCACTACTCAGTCGAAAGAAGGTCGGCCTCTTCATGAATTAATAGATGGCCGAAAAAGGAAGTGCATCTAGTTGACCTAAAAACTAGTTTGTCTCCATAATGAGGTAAGGGATTCTACTTGTGCTTGATGCTTTATTTTTCTTTTCACTCTTATTTTTGTGGTTATTGGAGGATACTGAATCTCTCCTAAGAAGAAAAGAAAAATTTACGGGAAATTTGTGCAAAATTTTTTTATGGTTTTAGCAAATGGATCAAAATAGATTAAGGTTATAATTTGTATTTTGAAAATGGGTTAAAATTTGTTCGAGTTTCATATTGTGTTCAAGAAATGGCTCAAAATCAGTTTGGGGTTCAATTTGCGTTAAAGAATTGTGTCAAAATGGTTTAGGATTTAATAATTTTGGTTAGTTTAGGAAATCAGGTTTTGAAAAGGGTTAAGCGAGTGTGTGCCATGTGCTTAATTTGAGAACAATTGGACATTTTAGGTGCTTTAGGATAATTATGCTTTGCTGAAATGCAGATTAAAGGGCTCGAAACCATGGGACAACAACAAATGAGAGAGTGTTAGGAACACAGGCTGGTAGCATGACATTGACTTCTAGCATTAGACGCTGAGCTGGAGTCAGACAGTAGATGCTTGCGCTCAATGCTTAAAGAAGGCATCCGGCACTTGATGTTGGCGCTTGACGCTTTAACTTGATGTCTGACTCTCAGGCTTTTGGCTGAGTGTTTTGGCTATAAATATCCTTGGACGGAATTTTGTGCTCTTTTTCTACCAAAACACAATCTCTCACAACATATTTTCATTGTTTTCTCTCTTTAAAATAGCCTCTAAGTTTGAGCTTTCATTGAATGCATGGCTTAGCTCTTTGACCAAAAGTGAAAAGCTTGAGCTTGATACAAAATGCCAAGGGGTACTCTCCACCTTGAGATTTGAGAAGGTTGACACCAATTTCTTTATGGCTACCACTAGGTTTTGGATCCTATCTCCCATATCTTTAAGATTAAGAATGAAGAAATCCTAAAAACACTCAAGGAGCTCGGTGCCATAACTAGGTGGCCAATCAATGGGGCCTCCTTGTCTTCCCCACATGCAAGAGTATTTCTATGAAGATTTTAAGTAGTATCTCAGCCTCAAAGATAACTCTCTTAGGGATTTCGTATATGGGAGCCATGTGGATTTGAAGTGCTTAGTGTCTCACTTCTCTCCTCCTACCCAAGACCTAAGAACTCAAATGTTTTATTAGAGGGCATTGCATTATTGCCTCTTTGCTAATGAAGGCTATAAAAAGGGATCTGCCTTAGTGACAAAGATTGTGGAGCAAAGCAAAGGGGATAAGAATTCTATGCCCATTGTGTTGGGTGAGCTAATGATCAACTTAGATCTTCACCAAGTTAACCCCAATTTTGGCTTCGATGGATGCCCAACCTTGTTATAAATAAGTAATAATTTATACTTGATTTGATTGAATTCTTTTGATTTTTAATGTCTTAAACAATAATTTTTCTCATTCTCTTGCTCTTTTTTATTTTCAGGAAGTAATGTTAATAGAGAGGTTAATGCCTATTTCCCCTCCTAAAAATCTTGCTAAATAACTAGAAGGGCTTTACCATGAAGAGGAAACTCTTGGATCATGCCACTTTAGAAGAGCGGGAGGCCTATTTTTCTAAGGGATAGTTACTCATTGAATGGGTTGTGCCTTGGTGGAAGGTAGTGGCTATGAACGGAGTAGACAATGGGTGTGTTTTCTAGGTTCCTAGCCTCTTAATACTTACCTTCTACACTCTGGTGAGTATTTTGAGACAATATGGGCAAAAGTAAGTGGTTTCGAACAACAAAACAGAAAGGCCTAAGAGTCTTTCTCTCAAGGAGGAAAGGGTGAAACTTTGGGAATCTTATTAGAGGGTTAAACCAATGTGGTTTATCCAAGATCCACCTTATACCATCATGCTCTCCTGGAGCTAACTTCCTTAGAAACAGGAGAATAGTGGCGAGACAAAAGTGTATGCATCCTTATCTAAGTCTAATCAAGTGCAAGTGACGAAGCCTAATCCCAGGGATCATGTAACCTATTTCTTCACAAAATTAAATTAAGTTCGTTCTTGAAAATTATGAGGAGCCATTTAATTCTTTAAGGATGGCATATACAATATTTAAACACTTAAAATTGATCACTAAGGCCAAATGAGCCAAAAGGAATTATGAAAGAACAAGCCTAAACTTATCACAAATTTCAATATAATTTTAGAATCTAATGAACCAACGAAATAATCCTAGAAACATGAGATCTTTTGTTGGATGCCGAAAATCCAATTTGGAGTTAGGAGTGCTTTTGCTTAATGCACAAAGGGACTCAAGGGAGGCAAGACCGCTTTTGCTTGATGCCCAAGCTTTGGGTGCTTGAAATTGGGCCTATGCTTGATGCTTGGATTTAAGGCTTGAGTTTTTGCCAAGGCTACATGCTAAGGACAAGAGCCCTTTTGTTGTCGTCTTGACCTTAGGCGTTCAATGCACAGCTTTTGGGCATTTAATACATTGCTCCGGCGTTAGACACTTAATCACTTGCTAAGTTCTTTTCAAGGAGTGCATATATTGATTATTATTAATGTGACTAGGCCTCAAGGGAGGTTGCCTATGCATCATTTTAAAAGAATTAGGTTGAACATAGCTCTACATGAACTACATGAACAAAGTGTGTTGAGTATAAAATATCTTCAAATGATTGAGGTTTTTCAGCAACAAAACTCATTATCTTCCATCTCTGTTAGTTGCACTGGTCCTCGGGATATGACATTCTTGACAATGTATGATCCAACCTAGTTCCTTTTTGAATTTTCCCTATGGGTTCATGATAGTTTTTTGAAGTGCCTTGAGTACTAGGGTGCCCTCCTTGATTAAATGAGTGCGGACCTTTTGATTGATGTGATTTGAGATCCTTTGTTGGTATAATTGTATATTATGTGTGACCTAAAGTCATTTCTCATTCAACAGGATCAACTCATCGTATCTGGCTTTGAACTAATTAACTCTAAGCAATTGGCTCTTGAGAACTATCCTGAATAAAAGGAGTTTGAGCTCAATGGGTTGGACAACTTCTTTCCCATATACCATATAATAAGGGGTCATATTAGTCAAGGTCCTTATCGATGTTCAGTATCCCCTAAACCATATTTAGTTTCTGTGGAAAATCCTTGTAATTCTCGGTTATTTTCTGGATTAGGATCTTAATGTTCTTTTTTGCGGCTTTAACTATCCCATTTGTTTGATGTCTCTAGGGAGACGAACGATGGTTTCAAATCGTGTATTTGGCCAAAAGGTCCTCGTATTTGCCATAGAAATGGATCCCTTCATCGTTGATTAGCTTGTAAGTTACACCATATCTGTAAAATGATGTTCTCTTAAAGGAACTAGGCCACTTGCTTGGGACCCAAAGATCTGTAAGATTTCACTTTGACCCACTTAATGAAGTAGTCGATAACATCGGTATGAATTTATGACCACTGTTTCCCAAAGTGGCTATTTGGCTAATTACGCCTATACCCCATGCAGCAAATGGGCAGGGTGATGAGTAAGAGTTTAGGAATGATTTGCACACTTCTAGAAACTCTCGCATTTCTTAAAGTATTATGCACAATTTCTTTTCATTGTTGTCCAATAATACTCGAGTCGCGCTATCTTTTGGGCTAGCATTTGACCATTCATACGAGTCTCACATATTCCGTCGTGGATTTGTGATATTATAGTTTCGACTTCTTAGTTATCTATACATCTCAAATAAAAGCCTACCAGGGTGCTCTTGTATAGTTGATCGCCATGAGCGATAAACTGAACTACAAGGAGGCTTAACGCTCTTTGGTCTATTTTGGAGGAGTTTGGGGGATACTACTTTTGCTTTATGTATCTCAAGAGATCAGTGTACTAGGGTTCACCACCCTCTAAGTCATCATTAAGAATGTTGACGTGAGCTGCTTCAGACCTCCTCTCTATCATGAAGGGCATTTCGGTTAAATTTGATAGAATGTTGACCATTGATGTTAGTCAAGCCAATCCATTGACAAATTAGTTCTTATCTCTAAATATAAGTAAACTTGATTTCAAGGATAAGTTTAGTCAATAATTTGAGGTAAGCCTGATAAGGAGCAAGTCTTTCATTGTAAACTTTTTATCTTTTGGAGAATTAGTTGATTATCATAAAGGAATCACCATAAACTTGAAGCTTAGATGTCTATTGATATTGTAGCTTTTAGACTTAAAATGCAAGCTTCATATTCAGGAGCATTGTTTGTTGCCTAAAAGTCAAGATTGACAAAGATGGGAGTATGTTATTCTTTAAAAGACACCAAGAGTATCCCCACACTACATCCCTTTTGATTAGATATGCAATATATAGACACAAAATCGTGTCTTCCCATGTAGCGGCCCTATAACGAACCAACCCTTGCAAGTAGGATTTTTCTTGGGTCGAGTTGAGTGCGTGTGATTTCGAAAACACCTCAAATTTAAATCTCAAAAAGGCATAAATATAAACCCGAGCCCAAACAAAAAATTGGCCCAAACACATCATCTAAAATTCCTCTAAAAATCAAACCTTAATCCGTGCAAATCATGAAGCTTGGAGCAGTTTTGGTCGACTCTCGAAGCCTGGAGTCAAGCAAAAAAGTAGAATCTTCATTAGCATCAAGAGCCAACATCCGGCATCAAGTGCATGGTTCTAGCCCCCACAGTACTATAGGCACATAACGCCCTAAGCAAGCATTCAATGCCCAAAGCCAACATCATGCGCTTTCCCTGCTTCTAGCGCCTGAACTATAATAGAACATGACTAGTTCCTAGTTCAAGCGTTGGATGCACAACTTAGCACCAAACACCTTGTCTTGTGCGCTACTCCAAAAGAGCTCCTAGCTCGCCTTAAGCTTCTATGCATCCGAGAAAAAGATTCCCTTCTTGAGCGATCTATGAACAAGCCCAACGCTTGACGCATAAGCCGTGAGCATGACGCTCGGTCTTGGAATCCAATGCCCAAGAAACCATCTTTTTTGCCTATAAATATCTCCTCATTTCCCTGGCCAAGAGGTTGGGAATTCATATAAAAAATAGCATTGTTACATTGATGAAATACTCACTCACAAACACAAGAAAACACAATTACTGATCCTTAAGGCAACCCTCAAGTCCCAATCCAAGAAGCAACCATTACTCCTTCAAGCACTCAAAAAAAACTCAAGAAAAGGAATTATCCTCAAGGGTAAAAACCAAAGACCCCTCTCAATCTACTCTTTTTCTTTATTTGTTTGTCTACATCTACCCCATTCACTCCCTGGTCTTTAGATCTAGTGGTTTCCATACACTCAAGACCCTTTGATTAGACCCATTTTGTGATGATTGTGTGAGGTGAAAACCCTTCTCACATAAACACTTCTTTCAATACTTCTTGTAAACTTGATCAGCCTTGATCTAGCAAAGGGACATCACCATTGATTCTCTCTTGTGATCAACTCACACATTCTTCTTTTAATGTCCCATTCTATCTATGATGTGAATAGCTAGGAGAAACTCCTTCTTTGCTAGGTCAAGCCTTAAAATCCTAACTTTGAGCATCTTATTCAAGGAGCCATCTTCAAAGATTAGTCTCCTATCAATCATTCAAGAAACCCCCTCTCCTTTACCTCTTAATTATTGCAAGTTATGTTATATCTCCTTTGTCTCTTTTACATTTACACTATGGTGCTAAGATTCTGACATCTCATATCTAGCTAGACTTGTCTCTTTGACCCATTTTCTTGAGCAAACCCTAAATGTGTATCATCCTTAAATACATGTTTGAGAGTTACCTTAAAAGTTCAATTCTTTCTTTAGATTTCATAATACATACTTTTATTTCTACTTGCATATCTAATGTCAATGATGTTCCATGGCTAATTCATACATGCCATTTGAACTAGACCCATTTTTTCAAGTTGGATCATGTCATGAGGAAAGGTCTCCTTAGACCTAAGTCTTCATTTGATCAAGCAATCTCCTCCAACTTATCATGCATTACTCTTATTTTGCATTGTCACTAACCCTAACCTTAACATTTACTTGTCTCTTATCTATTACTTCTTGTCTCTTTGGTCTCATTTCAATTATGCACTCCTTATTACATAATTCTCATCTATTAACTACATGATCACCTTTAACTTACATTTATAATCAAGACCTATTGATTTTAATCACATCTATTAAGATTAACTTAGACAACCGGCAATAGGGACCCTAATAATTATGGACAATTATTATAAGTGATCACCTAATTAGAATTTTGTGCATAAAGCATAAATTGCAAAAACCCACTAAATTAGAGTGTGGTATGTCTTGTATGTGCATGATTACTTTGGAACTAAAACAGATTTGTTCTCCATCTCTAAGCCAATTGTTTTGCACGCATTCATGGAGTGAAATAAGTTGCTCATTCCTGGACCTTCTCATGCTTTGCATACCACTTACATGAGTCATATGGGGATTCAAACCCTAGGGTTTCTAAACATCCCATTAAATATTTGGTGATGACTCCTTAATGCTTTTGATGGCTCTAAAAACCGCATAGATGATCCTTACCGATGCGCACAATCATAGGACACTAATATGGGAGAGCTCCTTCCTTGTTTCTTCACCAAAAATAGTAGGTTGGGTTGCAAAATCCAAGCTCTATAGTGGTAATTCACTCATCCAATTGTGAAACCCAAACCTAGTTGGGCTCTAGACCCTTAGCACCTTGCAAAAAATCCCCTATAAATTTAGTGACTTCGCTGGGGAGGTGTAAACCTAAATCCTACTTGGCTATGCGTGCAAGTGAGTAACCGAAAAAATCTAGTTGGTTGTTGTACTTACAATTGGCTATAGATTGTGTTAGGCATACTTGAATTTATGTATGTCACTCTAGATTGTGTGGAAGTTACACCTTAGTTCTCTGCCTCATACAAATGTGCTCTACATTCAAGATTCCTTGGGAGTGGAAGATTAGTCAATAACGATTAAGGCTCTTAGCCCAACCTTTGGCTTTTCTGAAACTAACACCTTAGTTCTCTGCACGCACTCTTGGCGTTGTGTTGGGGGTCGGGGTTTATCCTCTTACCTTGGCCTCTTTCAAGTAGTGGCTCTTGGTAAATGTACACTTTGACCTATTTATCCAACCATAGTTCATGCTAAAAATTAAAACCTTGGATAGGTGGAGACTTGTATTTGTTGCATTCATTCAAGCATCCTAGCATGACTACGTGAACTTGCGTGTTATTGCCATGTTTTTTGCACTAACTTTGGATATAGCTTTGTAAAACCCTAGGGAAACTTAAACCCCTAAAACATGAATTACATGCATCCTTCTTCATGATCACCAACTAGGCTCATTTGCATCATGTCATGCATCAAAACCGCATCTAAACCACGTCATATTTATCCCAAGTATCATTATGCCCGCGTCATACCAAACCCTACCACCCAAAATCCTAACCTCACGCTATAAAAATGACCCAAACTTAGTAAAAACCTAACCTTACCTCTCAAAATGACAAAAATACGGTATAAATCTTACCTTACCTTACAAAATTACTCAAAACACAAGTTGCCACTCAAATTTCCTCTCAAATTGCCTCAAACACGACGAAAGCCCAACCATGTTCATCAAATGCAATCAAAGCCATCATGTAAAATCATACCTCTCCTCTGAAATGTCTTGTGCCTCCGATAAAAGCCTTACCTTACCTCCGAAATGTTCCAAACCCCGGTAAAAATCTTACCTTACCACTGAAATGTCCCTAGCAAAGATAAAAAGCCTACCTTACTTCTGAAATATCTCATGCTCCCGGTAAAACCCCAAGTTTATCTCTGAAATGCCTCATGTCTCCTGTAAATGACGTTTTAAAACTAGATTAAATAATTTTAAAATTGATACTTGGATTATTTATTTTAATTTTGTTTCTTCTTGTCTGATCATTTATTTTTTATTTCACTGTATGAAGAGAATTATCAAATAACAATGGGTTACCGAATAAGTAATAAAGTACGTACTTAAGAATTCGAGTTAAATAAATAGATGATTTATCCTAATTTGATTTGAATTGTGTTTAAACTAAGTCCTTAATAATAATTTTCATAAACCTTTTATATTCGTATGTATCTCAATTAGGTTAGATCAAGATATAGATCATAAACATTAATTTAAAATGCAACACAAATATCAAAAATGACTTAGCCAAGGATTGCATATAACCTATTATTATTCTACTAACACTAAAATAGTTTGAAACTAATTCCATAAAACATAGTTTTTCTATCTTAATTTTAGTAAATATATTTTTTCTTAACACAAAACATTATAAATGAATCTTATGTTAAAAATTAGGGTAATTTACAAGAAATTACCAAGTAAAAATACCATTTTGTGAAAAACTACTATATAAAACCAACCTTGTCAAAAGCTACCATATTAAAAAATCCAATTATGCGAGATCACCACATGGTGGTTTTATAGGTATTGACCTGATTTTGCTATCTTAACTCGACACATGAGAGGCATGTATGCCCGGCTAAATATTTTTATATTTTTTTTCTCTTTTTCTCTTTATTTTTTCTTATTTTATTTTCTTCCTTCTTCAATTCCCTTTATTTCTTTCCTCCTACTCTTTGATTTCCCCTTTATTTCTAGCTAACTAAATACTTAAGTAGAAGATATGTCAGCCAACCATACTAGTTTTTTGTAAGCTTCTCCTAAGAATTTGAGCTTGAAACTAGCCCATATATGTCTACAACAAAATTAAACCTTTTCTCAGCATTTGGCTTCAATGCATTAGCACTGCATTGAAGTTAGTCATAAATTAGAGAGTAAGAGGAAGGAAATAAAAAAGGGGAAATAAATGGAAAAAGAGAAAAAAAATTTCAGCCGGTCGCACGTGCCTCTCATGTGCAGAGTCAACACCGCAAAACCAAGTCAACGCCCAAAAAGCTACCATGTGGTGATCTCATGCAATTGGATTTTTTAATATGGTAGTTTTTGACAAGATTGGTTTTATGTGGTAATTTTTTACAAGATGATATTTTTATACGATAGTTCTTACAAATTACCCTAAATTTCTTTAACTGAATTTAATGATCTCCAACAAAAGGTGGATCTAGGTTAAGAGGTGGATTTTGTATTCTAATTCAATAACAAATAATACTATGCCCAGATGATGTCTTAGGTTGTTAATTGGGTGACAGTAATTATCTTGTACATGTAGCAAATTTAAAAAAAAATCATAAAACTAATGATTAAATTATGTAGTTATGTTTTATTTTTTGCTTCTGTCATAGTCATTTTCATTTCATTTTATTGTATGATTTGGAAATCACAATAAGATTATGAAGTAATTGACTTGTTTTGCCATTGTAAGATAATTGAAGTGTTTAGAATAATACATAGTAATCCACATAAGAAAAATATGTATTCTGATATAACTAGTAGATATGGAATGCGATTATTTGGACTAAATCATACCCCGAATCTCTTACATTTATTTTCTCCAAGGACTAAGCAACTCACTATGGTATTAACATATACTCCCTCCGTTCTTTTTTATTCTTCTCATTTGGAATATTGTAGAATTTAGAGCCAAACTTTGACTACAAATTCTATACAATATAGATGAAAAAACATATTCATTTGGGATCTTGATAGATTCGTCTCAATGTGTATTTTCAAAATATGAGTTTTTTATAATTTTTACAAAAACACAATTGAAGATATTTGAATTTTAAGTTTACATTGGGATTGGCGCAAAAAGCAAATGGGAAGAACAAAAAAGAACGGAGGGAGTAATTAGTTTGATCTTAGCTAATGCCATTAAACATTGTGATTTCTAGTATAGTTTATAATTTTTCTTGAACATATTACAAGTGAATCATGTAAGAAGAATTTAATGACTTAATAATTTGAATTTTCTTTTATGAGTTGCAAAACTTAAGATTGAATAAAGTATACATGCTAAACGTTCGTATTTTGATAATACCCAAATTGTATTCTAAACTTGTGTAATTTTAAAATACCCAAATTGTTTTCTAATTTGTGTTCTACTTTTTATTTTTAAACCTAATTAAAATTGTGTACTTGTTTTGTAAAAGGAATTGTTTAATCCGAGCTAAATTGTTGTAATTTTTGCTTATATCTATAATTTTACGAGTTGACATATTAAGAAGCATAGCAAGAGTCATACAACGGCGACACTAAGTGGCGTGCTCTTAGGCTAGAAAAAATTCTCCTTCAAATTAAGTTGAGATATGTTGCATACTCATAGTCTGTATTCAACAATGTACAAAACAAATATAACTTAGTACAGCTACACTGTATTTGTTTGACACACTGGAAAAGGCAGCAAACATCACAACGTGCAATAGCTTCAAACTGCAAATTGTCCTAGTATATTGTCTATCGACTAAATCTATAGCAAGTTAGCAACCTCTAAAAATTGACTACACGTCTAATTGATTTTTGAACTCCCTGAAAACGATCTTCTGACCCGCAGAGTAATCACTTTTTCTGAGCAGCTTCACTGCCAGATTTCAACAGCAAATGTCTAATTGCTAGCTTGAAGTGGACTCGTGCTGGAAGATTTTGCCGCAAAAGACTCTGGAGATTTCTTGCTGATAGCATAAGGAGACGCAGCAGTTACCCTGTTCGAAAAAGTCATGTAAGTACATAGACCAATTCACCAAAAACTTACACCACAAAAGTGCATTGCTGCCAAATTAGTAGTAATGGAGCCAAAAGTAACAAGCCAATTCGGAAAAATGGCAGGGGAGAACGGAAGTAGGCTCTCTTGTCATGCTAGAACTGAAGTCGGCTCTCTAGTCATACTGAAGTGCTTTTTTTATTTTATTTTTTGGCAATGAGAAGCAAAGACAGAATTTAACTAAATTTTCTAGCGGTCTCGGCCGACTAATGTGCAGTGATCACTCTATGTTTTTCTACTTTAATATAGAAAATAAATGAAAATAATTTTGCAAGATGGAGGATATCTTTAACAAGTCCTTGGAGTTCCTTTGGAGAACTTGAAGGATTTTTGAAAATATTAATTGCAGAATGATGAAGTGCTGAACTACCCATTGGTGTTTCCCACACCCCGTTCTGAAGTTCATTGAATTTGACTACTCAAGAAGCACCATAAAAGTTACTGCACCATGTAAACACTATTTTGTTACAGTAGTTTTAATTTTTTATCTGTACGGTTATTGTTTGTCTTTACCTTAAGATACTTTTCTTGAATTCAATATGGCACAAATTGCTCTAGATGCCTAGGCGGACAGTCTTTGAACATCATATTCTAGCTCTGATTGAACAAAAGCTTGAACAATGACTAATCTCATTTCTTCAAATACCAGTTCATTGCACTCTGACATATGAAGGGCTTCTTGCGGACTACAATACAACTTATATATCATCAAGTAGAATGTCACATATGATTTGAGATAGTAATATGAGATTCCAAAAACATAAGCATGCATATTCAAAGCATCCAGGTATCTGGACCTTTTAAAAACAGGTTCTTATCTAAGATATGAAACTACAGATATATCATCCATTAAATGCTAGGAAATCAGAGCATTCAAAGTTGGTGACTTCTAGCACCCAACTATGCTGTGAGAAATCACTTTTTTGTTAACCATTGTTGGATCAAAAATTGTGGCCTTAACTCAGTAATTGCAAGGTAATAACAGTCCTTTCAATTGGAAAATAGGTCAGGGACCATAGAGGTTTCACGGATCAAAGATGGGCAGATGAAGCAGATTAAAAACTGCACAATCTCAATATTTACAACTGAATTACCATAGCAATGGAACTGCAAAGCGAGCAACATAATTAGGACAACCTTCTCATGTATGTGAACCAGCTCACATTATTGCATAAAAGGCACACAAGGTACCACCAATAGGCCATTGACATTGAACATAATTGCAAAGAAAAGATTTAAAAAAAAAAAACAGTTTATGTTGGTCTTTCAGAAAATATCACCATAATGTCTGGAACAAGCCTATTGCTACACTGGACAAGATTCAACCCATGTAAAGTTTCAATACTAAACAGACTATCAAGAATCCCGCACATTACACATTTAAGATACAACATTGGTCTCATCAACAAGAAATAACTTTAAACGTTTTTCTCTAGGGTCGTAAGACAAAAAAATTACGAAAACTTAATATTCTAAAAATTTATATTAAAATACATCCAGTAAGATCTCATTTGAATATATTATTTGTTATAACATAATTAGAATTTGTGGTTAAACTTTTTATAATTTGGCTCTAAATATGTAAGTGTAGCCACTAAAAAAGATTGCCTTGTTTTTTTACTCTTGTTCATCACTTACAAAATTTTCTCGTGTTTCCACTTGATCAGCGATGTCCACAGCTTCCAATCCCTCTAACCAAAGAGTAGGAAGTAGGAACCATGATCAGTTGGCACGTCTTTTATGTTCATTCAATATGTATGCGTTTTCCATATAACCATGTTAATAGTAATTTTCGCCACTATACCATGTACACTATGGCGAGTAGCTGATTTAACCATGTTCATTTTAATGTTTATAGGTTTTTCTTATGAATAGAGTTTCAAATATTGTAATTTTGTAAGTTATTTCAAACAAAAAGGAGGCAAAGATGGCTTTATCTTTTAAGAAAACCAGATATAATTCTTGTCAGTCATCGGGAGGCTTAGAATTTAGATTGGTGAAAACCTCACCCAAACCAGTCAGAACTGGCAGAAGACTTGTTTCAGAAAGCCTCACAATCAGATACCTGATTTAAAGTTCTTAAAAGGTTAAGACATTCATGGCTATTGAAGCTAAAGAAATCATAAGGAATATTCAACTACGGACTATTACTTGGAACAGAATAGATAGCACCAAAGTACGTAACCACATTTTATAAGGAAGATATCTGTTTTACAACCATCAATTTTAAAAAAAGTTTTCCATCAACATATGTGTGATCGACAATAGTGCATTAATTCCAGATAATTAATTCAAATGACGGGAATGATAACTGGTCCAATCCTTACCTCTCTTTTCTTTTCTCTAGAAATCTTGCAAGAGATGCTTTCCGAGCCTGAGGCACAGCTGCAGAAAATGATACTTGGTCATTATATACATTTACATGGTGCTTGTTGAAATAATATTTCTGAACTACACAACTCAAGCAAATTTTATGAATCTCAAAGACGGAAAAAGGTTAAAAAATTCCTTTGCACTCGAGATATAAGTTATAACCCACAGAAAACTACTAAAGGATTTACCAGATGGAATTAACTTTGCACAACCAGCACCGGTAGGAGCACCTGATTTAGGAACCTCAGGGCAATTAATACGACGAGTAATAACTGGCTTGACTTGATCTACTTCAGTAGCACCAGTCCATGCAACTGGAGAAGAGTTTACAGGTGTGGACAAAGAGTTGGAACTAGACAAGCCTTTAGACTGATCAGGAACAGTAGTGTCAATGACTGGTTGCCTTAGTATTGGTGGCTGCATTTTAGGTATATGTGGAACTGTAGCTGCTGGAGCACTAGAATTTGTTGAATCACCATTTCCAGCTAATATCATTATGGCCTGAGCCTAAGTCATGAAACAGATAGTGACGAGGAAGGGAGGAAAAAGAAATTGATAAATAATGCTTTTCTAATTCATACCTGATATAAATTATATTAGATATAGCTATTGTATATTAGATATAAGTATTGTTATATCAGATATAGAAATATAGAAAATATAAAAATACAAAAAAACTCATATTATATATAAACATTATGATCTCATATATATAAATAAATTACGAAATTGTCCTCTGATATATTTATATCAAGTATAAATTAGGTATTTCTCGTTGATAAAGTAGCAAATCAAAAGCACTCCCCCCGACATTGCTCTAACCTAAACAAAGTAGTTAAAGATAATTGTAACCAAAGTCCCTTAATAATACTAGATTACTCAAACACTCTTTGCAGTACTCAGTCTTTGTATCAGTATTTTGGGAAAGCCAATAATATATGATTACTATATTAGGAAATTGGCAGTTTTACCAGGTATCCTAAATTTGTATATGTGACTGTTCTTATATTGGACAGACGAAGTAATGCCAATAGTAGGAAAAACCAATTGAATAAAGGGTACCTTCTCAGGAGAAACATTATCATAGACACAAACTGACCCATTGTAGAATATGGTCAACTGAGAGGGACCAGCAGAAATACTTGCAGAACTCCTACAGGTAACATTCTGAGGCAATCAGTTTCTATAGAAAATTTGTAAGATGAAATCTACTCAAAAACTGTCATGAGTAATAATAAAAAAAATATCAGAATATACTTAAGATCAGTGGAGCCAACAAGACCATTTCGAGGCGGAACAGAAACAGTTGACGCAGCAGAAATACCTCCCATAGTGGAAGTCACTACATTTGGAGCCAAATGAGATGGAAAGAAAGAAGAATTTATAGCAGCAGGAACCATTTGCTTTGCTGGGCCAATAGTAGCAAAGATTCTTGCATCCGAAGCTGAAAGTACAGCATTAGGCTGCCAACAATGAGCAGTAACATGATATTGACTTCCCCCTTGCTTCTCCAAATACAAGTTTCTCTACAAATTCCATGCATTGAACATATATTAACCCTCAAAACATCTTCTTGTAGCACCAAAATCATTCCATAGGACAAAAATCAAATGTTTCTGGAAACTTCCATTACATGTCTGAATATCAAATAAGCCATCATTAAAAAAATTATTTACTTCGTGCTTAAATGACAAACCTGTGGAAAACCAGGAGGGTATGGTTTATGACTTCCTTGTTGCTCTTGAGTAGAATTGAAAGAAAGAAGTTGAGAAGAAGTAGCACCAGACTTTGAAAAGGACCATTGCAAACTAGATCCTCTCATTGCTGCAGGAAAAGAAAGTTCGTTTGACGAAGACTCAGGATTAATTGCTCCACAACCTGAAACCATTTTTCTATCTTATATATAAAGTGCTAAGAAGTTGTGAGGTTCAACAAATACGTATTATTTCCTCCAAAAATGGGCTTAAATATGAATTTTAACTTTTTAAAATACGATGGAAAATCTTTTAGATAACAACCCAAAATGGAAAATTTTTAAGAGAATGGGACAATCTTTGGGATATAGACCAAAATAAAATATAGGCGATCTTTGGAGATGGAGAGAGCATATAAATGAGAATTAAATTATTTTTTTCTTAAGCACCAGGCCCATAGATACCCAAAAAAGAATAAGTTTAATTTGGAGAGGACGTTCCACACTTAAAAAAGTCATCATGTTGATGTACAATAAATAATAATTATAGCAATGGAGGATTTAAAATAATTCATTCACAATTATAAATTTAGAGAAGCACTCAACGTATTAAGTAGTACTTTATACAATCATGCATCTGACTTTTAAGCATCCGATGCACTCCATTCCCAGAACTGTGTTATTTTAGAATCTTAATTGTAAACGTTATTTAGTATAATAATCACAACAATCAAATTGAATATACAGGTAAAAGATAATCATAATATCGAGAAGTTTCCAAAGCTGACCATATTAAGAGTTGAATTGGTTCGTTATTGAGCTGTAAATCCACCAATTCTTCTCTTTTTCCTTATTATTATCTGAAAGTATGTCCATGATACCTTTCTGAATTGATTAGTAGATAATAACTACAAAGGTACACGTGATGCGTAGGCTTGGGAGCAAAGAAGTATAGATCATCATCTCAATTACCCCACGGGTTGATAGAATGATAGGTTCCCTTGAAACTTTTTTTTTTTTTACATTTCAAAAGTAAACGGTACGACAAAGGAAAATTAAACTAAGGAGGAGTATGCCGGTGCTCGGGTTGCTATAGCTCTAACATGAGATCTAGTAACTCGATCCCCTTAAATTTTTAATCATGTTAATGAGTCAATAATCACAAGCATCTGATAGATCCACCCTCCAATCTTTTAAACTAGCTAAGGCAAAATTTATATAGTTATAATGAACTGCTTGCGTCGGACCAGGCTATCTTATTAAAATATTCCTATTCTTTGATGAATTCTGTGTTTTTAATACAAAAAAAAAAAAAAATTCGTATACAATTAAAATTAAAAATACATGTGCATGTAAGCATAACTCCACTAACTTGCTACCACCTAACGTGAAAACATTTCAGTAATATTATAATATGCCAAGTATATATCAACACAGGTGATGAGCAATTAAAAACTATTGACATAAAGAAAGTAGTGCATTAGCATTCTTCCCTTCCCAAACCCTTGAAGAGCTAGCAACTTGAAAGTTGTCACAAACTGTGTATATAATAATCATTGCAACGATGTATCACATATACTACCATTTACAGAAAAGCGAACCATCAAAATGGTATAGCAAAAACTGGATTTTTTTACAGTAATTTAAACAAGAAATCTGTACATCAAAAACATCCTTGACAAAGCACACATGACCGAATCTGTGAAGTGGGTGCAAAATTTCACGTTTCCAGACATATAAGGATGTTTTTAAACAATTTGATTTTTGTAAGGTAGTAATTATGAATAATGTAGTACGTATAAGATGGTTTTTTAGGAACATTTCCTGTAAAAAGCATCAAGAATCAAAAACTTAGGTCATTCTTAATCATATCCTATGACCATGTGCACAAACCTTGAGAAATCAAGAATCGACAATTTAGAACATATGCACAAACCTTGAGGAATCAAGCATAAGCAACTTGAACAATGAACTACAACATGTGAAATTGATGCCATATAAGAGGTAAGATCAAAATGCTAAATCTAACAAATCTATTTAACTTTTGTTCTTGGTTCATTTTACAGCAAAAGGTCATATTTTACACATTGGGATGGTTTAGTTTCCTATTTGGATTAGGATTTGCATAATTTTACTAATCCTACTTGAATTAGGTATTATTGAGATTACTAATCCTACTTGGATTAGCTTTTATTGAGATTACTAATCCTACTTGGATTAGGATATGAGTTGTGTTGCCAAAACTAACTTGGAAGAGGTTTTGGAATATTTCACTTTTCCTAGTTGAATTAGGAAAAGTTTCTTCTACTAATCCTAATTTATTTAGTATTTGGTTTCCTACTTATGATAGGTTTTGCTTACATGGTTTTACTATCCTACTTGGGATAGGTTTTACTATCCTACTCGGGATAGATTTTACGTATTTTAAGCACTTAGGACTCTTAAATAGATAAGGTTAGATAAGAGTCATAGTTACCTTGTTAAACAAGGATTAGGTATTTGTATCTAAATAAACATGACCTAGGGACATGTCCTAGTCCAAGTAGGAGTCTAGCATGACCATTATAAATATAGGGGCCATGTATTCAGTTCAACACATTCAACAAAATTCAGAAACAAATTTTTTTTAAGAGTTACATGTTTCAACGTGTTTTTAGTCTTGCTTTGTTTAGTTCTAGGAGGTAGTATTGAATCTAAGTGGATCTAAGTGGTTAAATACTTAGTTCTAGGAGGTGGTCTAAGAAATTTAACAACTCTTTGAATTCGTTTTAGGAGGGGGTCGAATTTCATAGAGATATCAACCCATTTGCGTTTCTTTTGATTCAAACATCACCAAATCTATCAAACTAAACCAAAAGGGAATAATCACGTGGATTTCATAGGGCTCCCTATAGAAATCACATCATTTGATTCTAGATCTAAAAGGTAATATGTTGGAATTTTTGGTGCAATTCAAAGCAATAGGATCGCATTAAATAAGGTGCAGAACTAAGCCTCTTTGCACAATTCTGGGAGTTTTAGAGTATAACTTGTGTTATAATTTGACTTTTCCAACATTTCTTTTTGCGTTGGAATCCATATATTGTGAGGGGTCTTGGTATAAACTTTTATTGAATTTTAAGATGTAATGAATTCCAAGAAACTAGAAATCAAACTCCAAGAACTGAGAAACACGTGAACTTGCTGCAAGAAAATTCAAGAAGTGATCTTTCTTCAAGGATTTTGTGACTTTTGCTCAAGTCCACCAAAAGAGATAAATTATAGCATACTTTTCTTAAGAGAAATTCAGAATGTCTACACGAAAAGAATTGTTTAATCAAATCTTGAGTCAACTCATCAAATACCTCGATATAATAAAAGACAAACTTGATGCAGTAGAGTAGGAAGTAAAGAGATCCATATTATGTTGTGATGCGATGGATCAAAGGATATATCAGAAACTTGATTTAAAATCAATTCATTATTTTCTCTACATGAACAATGACAAGGGCCATGGATATGAGTATAGCGGCTATAACAATAAAGCTTATAAGCCTAATGCTACCATTGATGATAGGGGAATCAACTTGGAAAATCTCACAAATTTGGGAAGGCCTGAAGATTTCCTCGAAAGAGAGAAGCAGGTTGAGAAAACTACAAAGCTTTGTTTGGAATTAGAAATAATTGGTGATCAAGTTGTAGATTAATTCAAAGGCAACATAAAAAAAAAAACCAGATGATCCTTTGTTTTTTAGTAAAAGATGTTGGATGTATTCCAAACAACTCCTTCATCAACAATTAACCTAAAAATCTCTATGTGAAGATATTTGATACACTTTTCGAACAACAACCAGATTGGGTGATAAACACTTTTACGGTTGGAAAGGATAATGAAGATTTTCATCTTAATGAATAGTCCATGAATTAAGAGCATGCATTTTATGGTTCTTTACTTTCTTTAGACATATATCATCAAGCTTTATGACACTTAATATGACTAACAATTTGGTTGAAACTTGCTTCCCATAGTAGCAAAACTCGAGGACGAATATTTTTTAAAGGGGGAGAATGATACGGATATAAGTAGGAAGATCAAAATGCCAAATCTAACTCTATTTAACTTTTTGACTTGGTTTATTCTGCACCAAAAGGTCATATTTGACATATTTTGATAGTTTAGTTTCCTATGTAGGCTTTTTACCATTGGTATGGACATTTCAGAGGTAAATTCAGGGTTTTACTGGTGGCATGAGACATTTTGGAGGAGAGGCATGGTTGTCCCAGAGTTTTGATAACTTTGGGTCATAATGGGAGATAATGAGTCTAGGAACGGACATGACATGGTTTAGATGTGGTTTTAATGTATGCAATGTTGTAAATGCTCCTAATTGGTGATCGTGGGCCAAGGATGCATGCAATTCATATTTTAGGTTATTAGGTTTCCCAAGGGTTTTCCCAAGCTAGATTCCAAGAGTTAGTGAAAAAATATAGCACGCAGTTTTAGAGTCATGATATCATGCTTAAATGAATGTGACATATACAAGCCTCCACCTAGCCAAGGTTCTAAGTTAAACATGAACTAGGGTTGGTTAACATGAGTAAAGGGGTCCTTAGCTTATAGGAAAATCCATTTTCCAAGAGTCACTACTTTAAAGAGGCCAAAGTAAGAGGATAACCTCTCCAACACAATGCCATGAGCGCATGCCAAGTGCCATGATTTTGTAAGCTTTAGAAAAGCCAAAGATCGGGCCATGAGCCTTAATTGGTTATTGGCTAATCTTTAACTCCCAGTTTGTCCCAAATGTAGAACACATTTGTATAAGATAAAGTCCTAGGATATAACTTCCACACGCCTTAGAGTTATATCCATGAGATGCAAATATGCTTAATACAATCTCAAGCTGATTGCAAATACATGAACCAAATTTTTTCGATTGCTGATTTGCACGCGTAGCCAAGTATACTTTGGGAAAACACTCCCTAGTTGAGTTGCCAATTTTGTAGGGTCTTAAAAGTACGTGATTAGAGTCTAAGAACCCAACTTGGTTTTAGGTGGATGATTCAATGAGTTAATCACCACTAGAGAGTCCGGTTTTTCACAACCCAACCTTCCCTTTTCGGTAAAAAAAAGGGGGAAGGGACTCTCCCCTACTAGTGCCCTACTATATTTGCGTGTCAATAAGGATTGGCTATGAAGCGTAGTGACAATAAAATGGGTCAAGGAGTCACCACCAACATTTATGGGTTGTTTGGTCACCCTTGGGTTTGAATCCCAAAATTGACTCACATAAGTGGTCTTTAAACCAAGTGAAAGTCCGAAAATGAGCAACTTATTTCAATCACATAAGTATGGTGCATAGTGAGTTGGAGATATTGATTAATCAAATAAAGAAAGAAGACTAAAGAGACTTTTCCTCATAATGTACTCCAAATTCGAAATTAAGTCTATTTCAAGTGGTATTTATGATTTTTCCTTGGAACATCATGGACTTGGAATTTGCAAAATAGAAATCAAAGTATGGATTATGAAATCTAAAGCAAGAAATGAGCCTTTGAATCACTCCTGAACATTGGAGATATCCATATCATTACATCATAGACTAAAATGAAAATAAAAGAGATATGAATACCTTTCAATAAGTAAAATGAAAGAGAGAAGGGGATTGAAAATGTGTTAAGAGAAGACCAATCCATGAGGATGGTTACTGATCATATTGCTCAACATTAGGGTTTTGAGACTTAACCTAGTGACGTAGTTGTTGCTCCTAGCTCTTTGCATCATAGGCAAAAGAGACATTGAAAATAAATTATAAGAGTTGATCATAAAAGACCATAAAAAATGATGACTCTTTCGTTGATCAAGGCACATAAAAGTTACATGCAAATATGATATAAGTACTAATGTGAGAGAGGTTTGCACCTCACACAATCATCACAAAAAGGGCTAGATTATGACCTTAGATAGATGTAGAACCACTAAGGCCAAGTACTAGCTAGAGAATGGAGTAAAATTAGACAAAGAAAGTAAAGAAATTAAAAGAGATTAGAGTCCTTAGTGTTTACCATTGAGGATAGTGCCTTTGCTTGAGTCTTGGTTGAGTGCTTGTTGAAGGAGTTATTGCTTATTGATTCAAGGAAAGTGGTATACCTTAAATACTACGATTTGTTTTTGATTTATGTTTGAGAGTGTTTAAGAGGGAATTTTGGCAGAGTAATGGTGCTTGAGAAATCATAAAATTCCAACCCTTTGGCTAGAAAATAAGGGGGTATTTATAGGCAAAAAAGGCCAGTTTTCTGACGCCAATTCAGCTCGGTATAAAACGACAATACTGAGCATCAGATGCACGTCTAGTGTATTGGGCGCTCAAAAAACAAATCTTTTGCTATACAGGAGAGAAGCTCGAAATTAGACTGGAGCGCTTTTGGGGTGGCGCACAAGGCTAGGCATCTAGCGTAGAGATTGTGCATCAGACGCAGAAACTAACAACTGATCAGATTCCATTTCAGTTCGAGAGCTAGAAGCTGGTTAAGCGTTGGACGCTGGGTTGGTGCTTTAGAAGCAAGGCGTGAGTTGGACGACACAAGAAGGCGTTGAACACGTGATGCTGGTGTTGGACACTAGATTCTGACTAATATTATGTTCTAGTGCTTGACACTTTACTTCAAATGTTAGGAAATTGTGCTCCGAGAATCATCTTCTGCACGAGATTAGGGGTTGATTTTTGGGTGATTTTCGTTGATTTTAGGGTCATGTGTTTGGGCCAATGTGTTTTGGGCTCGAGTTTGTCTTTGGGCCATTTTTAAGTTCAACTTTGAGGTACTTTTGGGGTTACATGCACTCAAACTCAACACAAGCAAAGTCATTCTTGCAAGGTCGATTCGTGATTGAACTACTACACGTGGAGAGAGACTTTGTGTCTATAGTAAGGTTACGTAACTTATACGTATCTTGAATAGAACAATCGGGTTACCACTTTCACAACTACAAATTGTTTTCTTAAACCAAATAACACAACCTTAATCAATACCCTACTAAAAACATTTATAGCAACTATACCCATTTAGAAAGGCTTCAAAAATCATGTAAATGCTTTAAACCTTTGGTTTTAATACATAAATCTATGAAATACATAAAACCAGGTTAATAAAATTCTGGAAAAATTTCCAAAACCTGTAGAATGTTGATTATAATGTTCTAAACTTGTAGTATATTGATTAGGATCATATACTACTCATAAAAACATAAAAATGGTTTAAAAACTCAATAAAAAATCCAAATTTAATAACTTATAAAATCTAAAAATTTATTTTGATCACAACATCATCAACCAAATTACAAAATTACTTAGTTTCATGAATTAATTAATAGTATATGATTATAAACCCTAAAACATAAAAATTAGTATATTTAATCCATAATTTTATGTATTAAGTATCTAAAAATCTATAAAACATATATAAATTCAAAAAACATATTATTTTTTTATACTTTAAACAAATAAATTAACCATTGAAAACAATCTAAACAACATCATAAAGAATTCTCCAAAACATTATGAATTATATGACATAAAATTAAGGAATGAAGGAAGGGAATCAAAGGAGGAGACACCAGCCGGCAGCGAAAGCAGGGGTGCTAGGCGACGACGGTGGAGGACAACAAGGAGGGGAGGGCGGCAGGCAAGGGTAGTCGGCTGCTCTCTTTGGTTTTCTCTCCTCACTTTTTTCTGTATTTGTGAGTAAATGAGCATTACTTACATACATACACATAAACACATACACACACACACACACACACACACACACACACACATATATATATATATGTGGGTAATTTGTAAGAAATTAATACGTAAAAACACCATCTTGTGAAAAAAGTACCACATAAAAACAAAATTGTGAAAAACTACCATATAAAAAAATTCAATTGCATGATACCACCACAAGCTGGTTTTATGACCTTTGACCCGATTTTACGTCGTTGACTTCTTCGTGGATTCCACATGGATGACACATGTCCAACTTTACTTTTTTTTTCTCCTTTAGCAATTCCAGGGGGATGGCACGTGTCCGGATTTATGTCATAATTTGCAAGAAACTACCATATAAAAACACCATCTTGTTAAAAACTATCACATAATTTTTTTTTTATGAAAAATTACTATATTAAAAAAAACGAATTGTACGATACTACCACATGGTGTTTTTTGGGCGTTGACTAGCACATAAGAGGCACGTGTGGCCGACGTAATTTTTTATTTTATTTTTTCTTTACAATTAAACCTTTGAGAGGATCCTGGATAACGCCCCTAACCTTCAACGTACGCACCTCCATTTGCACTCACCCAAAATCTCCATACGCACCCCTAAACCGCTACTTCCCCATTTGCACTCACCCAAAATCTCAAACTACAAACTTTATTTATATATATATAGTAAGCAAGTCGTCATATGAAGTAAAGTCGATGATTATAACCATGGAGGATGGGATTGTATGGTCCGCATCAATCGAAAGATTGATGTGGTATGGCATTGTATTGTTGTTGTGTGTTGGTATGTTGAATTATTGAATTGTGTTGAACAAGTTTTTTGGATTAAAAATTGGGAAAATGTTCATTTTACAGGGGAAACTCTGCCAAATTTTTTTGAAAACTTTTATAATTAATGCCTCCATGCTTGTATCCTTTATGCTAAGAATTGAACAAGAAGTAATAGAGATTGGTAATCTAATTTTGCATTATTATATGGTGGCTACATTTAGGTTTTTGACAGATCAAGAGATGAGCCTTTCACCATTGACGAAATCAAAGAAATAAGAGACAAGTTTGCACGATTCCTTGCCAATAACTGTATTTAGTAGATAGATCTTTGTATATGATTCCTTGCCAATAACATTTCTTTTGATGAGTTTGGTGGAGTTGATTCTACCTCCATGCCATCCACTTCAAGGGTACTAGAGGTAAGGCTTCTATTATCGGTTCCCTTTCCTTTGGTGGAGTTGATTCTGCCTCCATGCTTGTTGGTTTTATAGGTTGTTCCCTTTTGTTCATTTTGTACTTTTTTCTTTACTTTCTTTGTATAAAATTTTATTCAATCAAATATCCCTTTCCTCTTGACTTTCCTTTTGTTCTAAAACATTCTACTTATGGAATTAAAACCATCTACCTCATGACTACCTAGAGTATCAATTTGGCCAGGCTTCGATTTTTGGAGGTTTGAGCCCAAAATTTGTCATCAGGATATGTTAGTCTTGGGATAGTTACCATGGCCCAAGATTTGTGGGGTGCGACATTATTTGGCCTAATTCATTCTTTACTATTGGCTTCACTACTATTGATTTCATCATTCACTTGTTATATATTCTTGCTGCAGGTATTGGATTTTCCACGACATCCATCCACCACAACATCCACATTATTAGAGTTATTCATTAGTGCATTTTGGTGAAGGAATTTCGGATGAGGACAATTTCTAGCTATTTTATATTCTCCCCTCTGTTTATTCTGATTCTGCGACTATGTAGACTGATAGCTTGAATTGTGTGTATATCATTGTTTTATATCAAACTATCAATGTATTGTATTGTTTTAATACTTGCATCGAATAATATATATTTCCAATAATTATAATATCAGCATTTTAAAAAAAATATATATAGACTTTATGCTCCGGTTCACTGAAAACCGGAGCATATAATGGGATTTTATGCTTCGATTTTCAGTGAACCGGAGCATAAAGTGTATTTTTTGCTCTGGTTCAAAATGGAGCATAAAATCATTTTAAATATGCCCCGGTTATATCTACTTCGGGTCAAAACCAGAGCATAAAGCCCTAAAAAAACCAGAGAATATAAGGTTTTTTCCACTAGTGATTCCTAACATAAATGAGCTAAAACTAGGAATTAGACTTAAAATGAGATAATATGAGGCTCACTAATGCACTACCAAACTATGAATCAAACCTAAATATGCTGTAGGGAAGGAGTTTCAACTAGGACTCGTTCATCTTCAAGGAAGAAGCATTACAATTGAGATTTCCTACCTAATCGTATTCTAAAGCATCCAGGTAACACAATAGATTCAAATCAATATTCAATAGCTCGCAAGTCAACAACATTTAACATTGGGTCACTACCTAAATTTTCTTTTCTCAATGTCTTCGACCTAGGAAAGCAATGTAAGAAATCTATATGGCCAATCTAGACTCCAAGAAAAATCCGACATTAAATCACACATTAATCATTAAGAAACCATCTCCATATTTTGAACATCATCCATGCTTGAGATTGGGTTTTCACCCTATTTCCTAACTAATCTAACTACACATATCTAATACTAGCAAACATCACAAAATTGAATAAACAAGACATACTATCGAGTTCACGAATAATGATTAACTGTTATGCAATAAACCTGAAATCAATAAGCATAAAACCAAAAAAAATAGAAAATAGATGAAAACTACGAAATTTAAAGTTAGAGAAAGTGAAAGAAATACTGATATATAGATAAAATTTTGATTTCCATCAAGCTTTGATGTGAATATATTGATAACAACAAAAATCGAGAATGATTCTTCAACTAATCTAAGAAACTTTGTGATGGAAAAGTAAAACCCTAAACTATGCTATCCAAAGACTAAACTAGGCTAAACTAATGAATAATGAATGAATGATTGATCGTGCCTTGCTGCCCCTTACATATCCCCCATAGAAGAGTTTGAGTACATTAAGAAATCGCCCAAAATAGGCTTGATCGGGCACTCAGTTCAAAGGAAAGTGCCTACTCATAAAGCCAAAATGTGGATTCTAGTGAACTAAGCAGCTACCTAGTTTAACCTTGAGTGGTTGCTTATGTCTTAAACCACCCTTTTGATTTCCACTCGTCACCTGATCATAACTCTCTTTCTGTCAAATTCCATTGAACTGAGCGGGTGCTTTGGACAGGTTATGCGATCACTCAGGCCTTTTTCTCTTGAGAGGCCTCTTAGTTTAATTCTTGAGCGATCTCTTAGCTTCTCTTTTTTCTCCTTTCCTACTATGCACTCTTATTCCTCGATTCTCATGCTCATGCCAACTCGATAATTGCATCAAGCCACAAAAACATGCATAAAGTAGAAAAGATAATGGGAAATTAAGGAAAATAAGACAAGAACATAAAAAAGCTCTTAAGCTTAGAGCATGCAAAAAGTGATGCAAAATGGCATAAAACGGCACGAACATAGGCCAAAAACAGTACAAAAATCTGCTAGGAAGATGCAAATGACTGACATAAATGTCACTCATCAAATTCTCCTAAGCTTAGCTCTTATCGTCCTTGAGCAAGAATCCAGGACAAAGGATAAAAGACATCAAACACTAACAACGCTAACTAAGCAAAACAATAAACCTAACTCACATTCATAGGAATCATTATTGATTTTAGCAACAATCAACAAGCCCTTTAAAACCCCTAATCATTTAGGATAAGCATGGTAAGCTGCTTTCTATTTATTTTGAGAAGTTAGCGATTTGACTGATCTTGATATGAGCATAATCTATTTTTAGGAAAATGACTTGTATGTGCAAACCTTTAGTTCTACCAAAAGCTTCCATTTGTTTTTGGAAAGGGTGGAGTAGAGTGAGAGACGACGGGCGAAGTTTTCTAGTGCCTAATTTGGTGACTTCTAGTTGGTCTCCTAGTCATTTATAAGTTAGAGTGGGCCTCATATTTTAACCCATGGGTTGCTCAAGTGGTAATGGGATAAGAACAACATATTCTATTTTTTGTGAGGGAGTCGACCATCACCCCTATGGACTTCACTATGATCGCGGGCCTACGTTTCACTTATAAGCTCGTGGTCTTAGACTTCGACTATAGCTTCAAAAACGCGGAGATGGCCAAGCTGGTGTGGCTACATTCCCGACAAGGCTGTGAGCATTGGATATGGAAAAATTACTGAGGACCTTAAGATAAAAGGCACCACCGACGAGAAGATGGTAAGGATTCTGCTCCTGCTTATAGTGAGCTAACGTATTTTTCTTAATAAGAGCAGTCAGACCTCACTGTGGTATTTTCCTTCTTTGCGGGACATCGTCAATTTCCCAGTAATGATTAGGGAGGTCTTGTATATGCTCATCTCTTGTATGAGATAAAGGAGGCAGTACGAGGCCACATTGATGACCAAGTTTCTAATGGCGGCATGTGGCAGGTCAATGAAGTAATTTAACTCTTTCCCTTTGGTTTGGTTTGCTTTCAATTTTATTAACCTTTGTATTAAGCCATTTTCTTTTTCTTACAGCTCTAGGCCTATGAGTACCTATTAGAGCTTGCTCTAGCTCAACCAGAAGATTGGGTCTTCTCGGTGGGTGCTTTGTGGGACGGGCGTGTAAAGAAGAGGGTGACCTTGAGTCGCAACCAAAAGATTCTCTTCCGCACTACCCCTAAATTGCTAAGTTTTCATTCCGTGACTTTGCATGTTGCACTTGTTGTATTCTTATGACCTCTAATATTGTGTTATTAGAGAAACATGTCACCTTTCTGCCCTAGGCCGATATAGAGCCCCTAGAGGACATTGAGAGGGCTATCTTCCTCAAATGGTCGAGGACACCCAAATAGGGCTAATGAAAGCCCATGTGGTATCTAGGGGAGAAAGTGGCTCATTAGCACTCAACCATATAGTTTCTGACTCTAGTAGACCCCCCTACAACTATGTTGGATTTGGAGAGCCTAGATAAACTTTTGCTAACGTCTCCAACTGCTAATTTGTACACGTCTTGGGGATCATTGGTGTATCCCATGGTGGATAACTCAGTGTTGGTTTATAGGTGGGCTTACCCGGTGAAGTTGGTCTACCCTGAGGTATGATACTTGTCTTCAGTTTTGAGCATACCTTTTAATGCTTTGTTGATCCTAGGCTTTTCTGATTTGAAATCTTGTTGGAGATGAGGGCCCTAAGTTCCCTCATGTGGATACGGTACTCCTCTATGTGAAGTTACAAGGTGAATGGGATAGTGAACCCATAGAGGAGGCCTCAGAGGACAAGTTGCATGCTCACAAAAGCATGCCTGCTGAGTTTCCGCCGATAAGTTGATTAATGGATATGAGATTTACTATCTTTGATTTTCCTGAGTGATAATATTTTTTTTGTGTTCTGATTCCCATCTAGGTCAAAAGAAGGTCGGCCAGTTTATGAAGGTGATTGATGGCTTGAAGAAGAAATACATCCATCTCACCTAAAAGCAAGCGGGTCTCCCTGCTAAGGTAAAGATCTCAGTTTATGCTCGATTGCTTTTTTTGTTCCTTGTTGTTCTAGCTCAATGTTCCTGGGGATATAGGATACATCCCAACCTCGTATGTCGAGGTTATACTTTTAGGCTCAACCTCGGATGGAGCCTCATCCCAAGGGAGGAGTATGGGCCTCAAGGTCTAGCATAGAGATCGTGGGTCAGACCCGACCCATAATAGATCAGGGTTAGCACTCCACTGGTGGGTTTAGGGGAGCTACCATGGTAAATGCCTACTATGGATCAATATTTCTTCTATTAAATACAAAATATAGCACAACTAGGTTACTATTAGACCACTATGGAAGGCAATTGTATGCAGTATGGAAAAATATGCATAACATGCTAGAAGTGTGCCAACCTTAAGCATATTCCTCCGTTATTCTTGAATTCGTATTCATCACCCAGGCCCTTCTCAACATAGGGTATTGACATCATTGGAAAAATAGCTCCTCCAAGCATAGGAGGTCATAAGTTTATCTTGGTCGCAATCGACTACTTCACAAAATGGGTCGAAGCCAAATCTTACAAATCCTTGGGTTGAAGCCAAATCGTACAAATCTTACTCTAGCTAAAAACACACAAAATCTCATAAAAAGAAAACTATACATGGATTCCACAAAGGAATAAGAGAAAGGATGCTAAGGCCCAACCCTTTTGGGAACAAAACCCCCCAAGCTTAAGTAAAGCGCAATCCTCTACATGAAAATCGAGAATGAAAAGGGGAGGGCTTATTAATCAGGGTATGACTAGCTAGTACTGGGGCCCTTTCCCTTCCTATGCCTCTCCTCATCATAATGGGAGGAGAATTTATAGGTTAGGTCGACATCGAGACCTGATGAACTGATGTAGGCTAGCTAGTCATCTCGCGATTTATCGGGATAATTAGAAGGATGGTATACCTTCTGGGCCATCCCACCCACCTATATAACCTAGGGGCCTAACCGGTTCATCATATGGATAGGAAAAATTGCCTCGGTAATAACTTCCTCCTATTGGGGTATAATTATAGGGTGGAAAAGAAGGGGAGTGACACTACGGATAATAGGACCTATCTAATAAGGGTATATGGGGTTGCCATCCTCAAACTAAGAAGAGATAGGGCCAAGATAAGATGGATCAAAGGGGTAGTTAACATAGAGTGCAAAGTCCCCACGTTGGACATGGTAGTCATAGATTTGATAGCTTCCTACATTCCTCTTCTAAGGTTGGCCCTGTACCATTATTGTTAGCTTCCTAAATTCCTCTTCTAAGTTAAAAGAGGAGGAGGGGATATGATAAGAAGATGTACCTCTCAAGATTATAGGTGGTGCCCTTGATGAGCTTAGGCACTAAGGGAAAGAAATTGTGGCCCTTGATGAGTGGGAATCTTCTAAAAGTTGACTCCTTCTCGCTCAATATTAGTATGGAGGTTTAGAAGGTAGTAGTGCACTATCCTCCTCACCTTCCACCCATATACCTCAGGTTTGGGAGTGTATTGGATGAAGTCCATATTCTTCATGGCATCTATTATGATGTAGATATCATTCACATCGATAGGGTCAGATGCATGCATTTTTCTACAAAACCCAAAGTATGTGCTATAATAGTGACCATCCCCCCATGTGGATATCTCTAGTCAACCCACCCCCCTTGCAATGAATGGACTGGGCTAAAAACTAGCCCCCAAAGTTGAGCATATCCCCCAACTGCTCCTTCCTATATACTATCATCCAAAGTACCTTTATCATATCCCTAACAATTTTCCCAAATTTTTCTTATAAAAAATGGTATACCCCAATATTTTGTTCAAGATCCTCAGACATGGGTGAATGATATGAGAGGCGTGGCAGGTGTTAGATTGTTATTCAAGATAATCATTTATTTGACTCCACTAATGCATCTCACTATATTCCATGAATCTTCCCATGTCTAGTGCATGTATGTTGTTAGAGGGGTCCCATTTAAAGATCTGGTTCAACCTTTCTAGGGTGATAGTTTGGGGTTGGTTGAACAATTAGAAAGTGATTTGGTAAACATTCTCATCTATGTTCTCTTTAAAGAAGCTAGGAATTCTAGGATTAGCCTCTCATAAGTGTAATTCTTGAGCTTAGAGAATTCGGCCCACCCTAAGGCATTTAGTATCCTGATAACCGGTCGTTAACTAAAAGACAGGTTATGCAAATAATTTTTATTCCAATCTACAAACTATACGAGTATAGTGGAGTAGGGGGTCGAACCACGAGGACAAAGTATATTAAGACTCTAACTCTTAACACAACCGGACTATTCGGGTTTAGAAGATCAACTAGGCTAACAACGAGAATGTAAATTATGACAAATTTAACGGTAAGTCAAATAGAGAAAAACGGGGACAAGATTGGATTCACCCTAAGAATGAAGCTTTAGAAACCAAACATGATAGGTTAGAGAAAATCTAAATATAACTAGCATAGACATCCAAGAATACGAGAGGAAGTTGGTGATCCCACAAATCACAACGAACGACCTATAATCGCCCTATGTCCCCAAAGGAGTGGCAGGACAAGATTCACATCGGATTCCGAAACTATTCATTATCATCGTTTCTACAACCTTAATCAATAAATATCATAGCTTTCCCAGGGTTTCACCAATCAAAACCCCTAAAGAAATTATGCGAATAAACGATAAACATGAAACTAAGCATGCAACGAAGTAAAGAAATGAATTAAGAGCAAAGGAATTGATTAAAACTTACAAAAGCTTCAATTTGATATCCACGAAAAGAATTCAAACTACAAAGCGTTGAAGAAACTGAAAACCAAAAGCTAAAACTAAAAGAATTTGGAGGCTAAGAAATCAGTGCATAAAAGTATAAAACCTAGCTCCCCCCTCTCCTCCTCAGAGGAAGGGGGTATTTATAACAAAATAAGAAAAACCTAGGAAAACCCTAAAATGCATAGGAGCTGGCCCTAAAAAGAAGTAGTTGATCCGGAGGAAAACACTGTCATTCGCCCGAATATAAGTCTCATTCGGCCGAATGTGATCCCCTTCGCCCGAATGGTCTTCCATTTGCCCATTCTAGAGGCTTCGAGGAATCGATCTCTATCAAGCATTCGCGCGAATGTATAGGTTGATTCGGCCGAATGGAAGCTCATTCGCCCGAATGAGTTCCATTCGGCTTTTCCATTGGCAAGGCTCAAGATCTCTGAAGACAATCATCCATTCGACCGAATGTGTCTCAGTTTCGGTCGAATCTGCAACCATTCGGTCGAATGTCTCCCAGATTCGGTTGAATTTGAGACCATTCTTTCCTCTTTTTCACTTCCCTCTTTTCTGACTCCGTAGAATCTTCATGAGTGACTTCAAACACTTGCCCAAGCTAAGATATTTGTGTCAAAGGCTCGAATGCATCGTCTTTCACCTTGAAATCATCAAAAGTGCCTGAAATGAACTTAAGATAACTCGAAAACAAGATCAAGGCAAAATCAAGCATAATATACATAAAACCAATACAAAACTACGAGACTTGACGCTAAAATGAGGTAATAAATGTGCTCTAAAACGAGCACATCAACTTCCCCCAAGCTAAACCATTGCTAGTCCCTAGCAAACAAAATAGGAAGGTGAAATGATAGCTTAAGGCAAAATGAATGAAGAGACGAATGAAAAACATGGGAAGTGAAAATCAAGTCAATCCAAGCCGTGCACATGCGAAACTCTTCCCTAGCCATGGGTGTGCAAGTACAATGGGATTTAAAGAGCATAATCAACTTTTTACACCTACTCGGGATCGCCAAGTAAGCCACATCATAATTCATTCTGCCCACTACCTAATGAGGTCGCAAGTCTACGCTCCCAAGGTTATTTCCCACGAGGTGTGGGAAATTTCCATTACGCTCATGTGTTTATAGGGTATGTCACTCGAAATCGTCCGAATGAAGATGAGTCGGGAATTAAACACCTAAGCAGGGAGAAATCCCGTAAATCGTGTCTTATCTGCTCTCCAGCACTGATCTTACTAATCAGGTTAAGTCGAACAGGTTTGGAAAGGGTTGTAATGTAGGTTCGGATCGAGGTATGGTAGAATTTGGGAATGTGGAGTTGAAATAGAGGATAGTAAGTGATCCAAGGAAATAAAACCGAGGAAGATTACGCCTTCCGACAACCATGTCAATCCCAAAATTCCCAATAGTAGACTCTAATACACTATGTCAATTTTATTCTCAACTTTTTCTCTAATTTCTTTTTTTTTTATTTTCTTTTCTTTTTCTCTTTTTTTTTTCTTTTTCTTTATTTTTTTTTCTTTTTTTTCTTTTGTGCTTTCCAAGCTTTTTCTGAACTTTCTATGTGCATACTTCTTTAAAATGCACTAAGACTAGTGTACGTAGTCAAATCATCCAATGATCATTTCCCTAAACCGAAATCCTATATTACAATGCTACAAATATCAACTTCACCACGATCACATGACTATCCTCTGGGTAAAAAGAGGGAACATTTGGTTCATGTGGAGTTAGATAGCGTGGCTACAAAAAAGAAAGCAAAGGCACAAATTTGGCTCAACCAAGAGTAAATTGATTTTCATGGTAGGCACTTTGGTCATGTAGCTTTAACTACAAACGTGTTATCATCCCTAACCTTTAGAAAAGTAGACTATACTGGGGGAGAACAGACATAATTCTTAAGATTCCCTGACTAACACTCAACAATACAAGACTCGTAATAAAGTCCTAAAAGGCTCAATCCTCACTAGGTTAGTCGAAATGCGCCTCAATAGGTAGTCATCCAAACCACATACCAAGCAAGCTCAGATCCCCCAAGCTAAGTGAAAAACAGTCAATAGACTCATACCCAAAACAAGCACAGGGCTAGGGGAATACGAGTTTGCATAAAGTCAATGTAAAGTGCACAACAGAGGCTTGCATGCTTGTTTGGAATATATGATGGGAAAGGGGCACATGATGCAAAGAAGGGTAAAAACAAATATAAAAATAACTTAAATACATAAATTTGGATTTTCAAGTAAGCAATCATACCAATACATGGGTGCAGCGGCATATGGAACTTATTATATATATACCTGAAAACAACACCAAAAAGCAAAGCGCAAAACACAAAATAACACCTAGAAATAGACACAAAACATGAAGCAACGCAACACTACACAACACTAAACTGACAACCAAGACCAAAGGACACGCGAAAGAATTAGTAGTGGACTATGGACACCCCCCCCCCCCCCCCAAGCTAGGGTGAAGCCGTCCATGGCGCTAAGGGAGGCCGTTAGGTCTACCACTACTCATCCTCCATAAATTCCTCATCATCCCCCTGGTCATCCTCCTCATTAACCTCCTCCTCCCCACCCGTGTAATCCATCCCATAGTCATTCGAGGCTCTTCTAGGAGCCGACGGAGTGAAATTATTAAACCTACGCCTACACACCCGCAACCGGTCAAACCCATGACTTAGTGATATCTCATTATAGTTGTCATGGCGAGGGTACCAGGAAGGGGTGGCCATGCTTTCGCTGACCATGTGGGAACGATAGGCCATATCATACCATGGGTAGTTCGCCCGCTCGAAGTTTTGCTCGAGGTGTTCAAGACGGGCGGTGTGGTGGGCTTGGGTGGTGAGGACCTGGTCAAGCCTTCTCTCTATGCGTCCTAGGGAGGACATGATATCAGATTTAGATTCATCATCTGAATCGTCATGGTCTGGTAAGAGCGAGGTAAACACCCTAGGTCTGTTGCGCATAGAAAGTGTGTGAGGGCGAGGAGGGGGTACAAGTGGGGGCTCTACCGCGTATCTCAGCACATCGTCGTCTAAGAGATACGAGGCCCCAAACTGGACTAGGGGAGGTAATTGAGGACAAGGAAGGGGGATGATGCAGTCTTTTAAGTACCGCCATCGCATGGGGTCCGCAAAAATAAAGCCAACCCGCACGAGACATTGCTCGTGAAGGGTAGTGGAACTGGCATAACGTTCATCGAATTCTACAGGATTCATGGCATTCAAGAATTCAGCAATGCGGAATACGTGTCCCCCTAACCATAGGTCAGTGGTTGCATTTAGGGTGGCTGTGTTGTTTAGAAACTTCCACAGCGTCATTGGCAGGCTTAGTGTAGTGTCTTCGTGTAGTGCAAGGTAACAGTGCAAGATGTGCACCTCGTGTGTTCGTACTAGGTGAGGGCTAGGGGAAGGTAACAAAGTCTCCCTAGCAAATTTAAAGAACATGCGCAAAACAGGGTGTTGTACATCAGAAGCATAAATATTTCTATTCGGATAAACAAGCCGGCCAGCTATTTTAGGCCGTAACTCGGAAACCCGAGAGTTGTCCGGTTGTTTATCCGGAATAGGCTCGTTATGGAAACCAAACACGGCGCAAAATGTAGCATAATCAAGAAAATAGGTTGCATTCCTTAGCCTAAAAGACAAATGCAGCCTACCATCCCGTTGACACGGGGTTAGGGATTTAAGAAACTCATAAGTTAA
Source organism: Dysphania ambrosioides (assembly GCA_026401315.1). Taxonomy (NCBI): domain Eukaryota; kingdom Viridiplantae; phylum Streptophyta; class Magnoliopsida; order Caryophyllales; family Amaranthaceae; genus Dysphania; species Dysphania ambrosioides. The sequence continues at coordinate 16,324,459 of CM048665.1, read as the reverse complement.
GAGCTTATGAGTCGGGTGCCACATGTTTATCCAGTTCTCTAACCTACATGCAGTTAATAATACAACAAATTGCTCGTATATACCCATTCGTTGTAAAATTGAAAGGTCTAAATAACGAGTGGAGTTGACTTTTCGTACCTTAAGCCTTTGGAAACGCTCATATTGCTCCAAAGATATGAAAATTACCGTAGGATGGTCCTCATCGAACCATAATTCCTGGTCGGGAAGTCTTTGTTGGCCCTCCGATTGTTGAGAACCGGATTGTTGAGCTTCCTGTGCCGCACCCGAAGAGGAACCTTCTCCATGCTTTTTGGACCTCTTGAAGGGGTTCCTCAAGGTTCTCCTTGGACCCATAGTAATTGAGGAAGATTGGGAAGGGAGTAGAGGAATTTGAGAGACAGCAAGGGTGTGAGGGAAGTAGGCCGAGTGGAAGGAGTAAAAAAATTTCTGTGCGAATTTACGTGGAATGAGCTGATATTTATAGAACTGGCTTACATTCGGCCGAATGAAGCATACATTCGGTCGAATAGAGATCCATTCGGGCAAATGAATGTCCTGTTCGGTCGAATGGAGTAGAGCTATGAAGAAATCTTTGCTCCCATTCGACCGAATGCTAAACCTATTCGGTCGAATGTAACTACATGCGCCCGAATATTAGGTTCATTCGGGGTTATCAGCAGCCTCGTGAATTTCCCTAGTAGATCTATTCGACCGAATAGAACATGACATTCGATCGAATTAGATTCATTCGGCCGAATTGATCCTTCATTCGGCACTATCAGGAACTTGGCCAAACTTGGATTTAGCTCCTTCTTCAATGTGCATTCGGTGGAATGGACCTATCATGCGGCCGAATGGGCAGCGATTTTGCACTTTCTTAGAATAAATCACTTGTGCCCTCTCAAAATCAATCAATGTACTATGATTAAGTTTGATGAAAACCCAAATAAACCGGGTTAACTCCCGTAAGTGCTTTGTTTAACGTCGTTTAGCTCGACTTGGCTCGGGTAATTAAAACACAAGGACAAAAGTTAAACTAAATACTTAAAACCTAACAAAACGCTAAAGAACGATGATTCAAAGTAAGGATACTCGATAAGTGCCAATGATTATACCAATCATTGGACTTTAACATCATCTAACCTTATAAGCTCAATGGTGTTGACATTGTGAAGGCTGCTTTCATGGAAGAGTTTTAACCGATGTCCATTAACAACCAAACTTCCTCCATGATGGTCTTTCAGCTCTACCGTTCCATAGGGGAAAACTTGTAAAATCTCGAATGGCCCAGACCACCTCGATTTTAATTTCCCGGGGAATAACTTAGCTCTTGAATTAAAGAGCAACACTTTATCTCCTACAAGGAACTCTCGTTGGATGATACGTTAGTCGTGCCAATGCTTAGTACGTTCCTTGTAGATGTGCATGTTGTGGAATGCATCGAGCCGTAGTTCTTCCAATTCTCGTAATTGGGCGGCTCGCTTCTCGCAGAATAGGGTAGGGTCCAAATTTAGAGTTTGGATCGCCACCAAGACTTGTATTCCAATTCCACCAGTAAATGATAGGATTTCCCATACAATAGCCGGAACGGGGTGGTGCCAATAGGGGTTTTGTAGCATGTCCGATGGGCCCAAAGAGCGTCATCTAACTTTAGAGACCAATCCTTCCTGTTTGGGTTTACCACCTTCTCAAGAATTCTCTTGATTTCCCTATTATCTACTTCCACCTATCCTTGAGTTTGGGGATGGTAGGGAAAGCCGACTTTGTGCACGACTCCATAATTTTTCAATAATTTGTTTAGTTCGTGCTTAGCAAAGTGTGAACCCCCATCACTTATGACTATTTTGGGAACACCGAATCAAGGGAAGATTATGCTTTTGAAAAGCTTAATAACTACTTTGTGGTCGTTCGTAGGCAAGGCGATGGCCTCCACCCACTTAGACACATAGTTGATGTGCTCATTTTAGAGCACGTTTACAACCTCATTTTAGTGTCGAGTCTCATGCTTTTATATTCGTTTTATGCACATTACATTCAATTTTACCTTGATCTTGTCCTCGAGATGCTTTTAGGTCATTTCAGGTGATCTCGATGATTTCGAGGTAAAATGAGACGTGTTCGAAGCTTTGACACTTCTATCAATAGTTTGGATGCACGTATCATAGCTTGGGCATGCGTTCCAAGTCACTCTCAAAGATCCCATAAACTCTAGAAGCCACTAGACACTTCAAAGGAACTGTTCAGCAAGGTTTAGGTTCAGATTCGACCGAATCTGACATCCATTTGGTCGAATGGTGGACAGGGATTCAAGCACATAAATCAAGCTCTCGAGAATAGCCGAATGAGAAGTCATTCGGCCGAATCAAGGCCCATTCGACCGAATGGGTACACTCCTTCGGCCGAATGGTGGACAGGGTGCAAAATCATCAAGCTTCTGTTTTGGGCGAATGGCCACACCATTCGGCCGAATGGTTTTATTTCCCGTAGATTTTGGTTCTTTCTTTAGTCGGCGCTCGAGGGTTTTTCCTAGGGTTTTACTCCTTTTGTCCCTAGGGTATAAATACCCTCTTTCTCTGTACATAACCTTTATGCCTACTTTGAGAGCTCTTATGCCTCAACCTAGAACATCACTTTAAAGCTTTTCATTTCTTTCATGCATTAGTTTAGATTTACAGCTTTCGTTGTTCTCATTTTCAAGCTTTGTATTTCGGATTCGATTTCTCTTTCGTTTAAGCAGTTTCATTTATGCAAGGTATTGTTTCTTTTCTGTTTTAGTTCGTTTAATGCTTTCAAGTATTGTTTTTCTTAATTTCATTCCTCTAGATAGTATCGTTGTTTCGTTTACAGTTTTGATAGAGTAGTTGTCGGTTCGGTTATAGTTCTTAGTTTTCGTTCTCTTGTTCATTTCCATTCAGTCTATTCATGCTTTCAATCATGTCTTTTATTATTATGTGTGAGTAGTTTTCTTAGGGGTTTGATTGGTGAAACCCTAGGTTGGCTCGTTCTTCATGCGTAGAGTTAGGATTTGAGATTGTTAATGATTGATTGACTGATATTCGATGCGAATCTTGTCCTGCCACTCCTTTGGAGACATAGGGCGATTATAGGTTGTTCATGTGGTTTATAGGGTCACAAACTTCCTCTCGTCATCTTGAGTGTCATGATTCATTGTTGACTGATTTCTCCTAATTTAGCGTATTGATAGTTCGATTGTCCTTCCTAGGGTGGAACTGATCTGTCCCCATTTTCCTTCCATAGAATATTATTGTTTTAGTTCTTGCTTTACTTTTCTGCTATTAGTATAATTCTTTCAAATCCCATTTAAATCCTTTACATCAAGTCTAAAAGCTATCGCCCCTTGTCCTTGTGGTTCGATCCCCGACTTACCACTACACTAGTTGTAGTAGTATTAGGGTGTTTATAAATTTAGTTTGCATAACTATTCTTTTAGTCAAACGACCTAAAAGAATGGTTATCAATAGTCAATCCTTAATAAAATGTATTGGTTCCCATGAGATGAAACAAATGGGCCCATAAAGTCAATTCCCAAACAATCGAACACTTCACACTCAAGGATGTAGTTTTGAGGCATCTCATTTCGCATTGAGATATTGCCAACTTTTTGGCATCTCTCACAGCTTTTCAAAAAAGTTTCAACATCCTTATGAAATGTTGGCCAATAGAAACCTGCGGTGGCAACCTTAGCAGCGGTGTTCATTATACCATGGTGACCGCCACACGCGTATGAATGACAGTGAGTTAGGATTTTGGGAACTTCCTCTTCAGTGACACAACGGCGGATTATGCCGTCTGCGCATGCATGAAATAAATAGGGATCATCCAAAAAGAAGTTCCCGACTTTTTCGAAGAAAGTCTTTTTCAAAGCCCTTGATTCGAACTCTGGAAGTTCTCCACAAGCTAAATAATTCTCAATATCTGCGAACCAAGGGGCTTTCCCAACTACTACTGCTGTCATTAGGGTTTCTTCGACCATTTCATCTTGGATAGGTAAGGCGTCGTTATTCAGCTCGGGTAACCTAGACAAATGGTCGGATACCACATTTTCGCTACCCTTCCTATCTTTTAACTCGAAATCAAACTCCTGTAGTAGGAGCACCCAACGAATCAACCTCGACTTTGCATCTCTCTTTGTCATTAAAAACTTCAGAGCCGAGTGATTAGTAAAGACTACAACTTTTGAACAAATAAGATATTAGCGTAGTCTCTCAAAAGCATAGACTACCGCCAGCATTTCCTTTTCAGTTATAGAGTAGTTACGTTGTGCAAGATCTAGTGTTTTACTGATATAGCATATAACGTGGTTCTTTTCTTCCTTTTTCTGCCCAAGGACAACACCAACAGAAATATCACTGGCATCGCACATCAGCTCCAATGGAAAACTCCAATCTGGAGCTTGCATGATGGGCGCAGATATTAGAGCGTCTTTTAGCCTTTTAAAGGCATTCAAGCATCTTTCATCGAAGTGAAATTCGACATCTTTCTGAAGCAATTCATTCAAGGGTTTTGCGAGAGTCAAAAATCCTAAGATGAGATGCCTATAGAAACCTGCGTGTCCAAGAAAGGATCGTACTCCTGTAACTGAGGTAGGTACAGGAAGATTCCTTATCACATCAATTTTGGCAGGATCCACCTCTATGCCTTTGAAAGACACTTTGTGGCCTAGGACGATGCCCTCTTGAACTAAAAAGTGACATTTCTCCCAATTTAGTACAAGATACGTTTCTTGACACCTTAATAAAACTTTCTCGAGATGTGTTAAGCAAGTGTCAAGAGAGGACCCTCCAATAGAAAAATCTTCCATGAATACCTCCATGAAGTCTTCTAACATATCAGCAAATATAGCCGACATTCACCTCTGGAATGTAGATGGAGCATTGCATAAACCGAAGGGCATTCTCCTATAGGCAAAAGTCCTAAAAGGACAAGTGAAAGTTGTTTTCTGTTGGTCCTCGGGGTGGATTGGGATTTGAAAGAAACCCGAGTAACCATCTAGAAAACAATAGTACCTGTGCCTGGCCAGTCTTTCAAGCATCTCATTGATGAAGGGTAAGGGAAAATGATCCTTTCTTATAGCCTTATTGAGTTTGCGATAGTCAATGCAAACTCGCCATCCTGTGGTGGCTCTAGTGGGGATCATCTCTCCTCTGTCATTCTCGACGATGGTCATTCCTCCCTTTTTAGGAACAACATGAATTGGGCTAACCCATCTACTATCTGAGATTGAGTAGATGATGCCGGCCTTAAGGAGTTTGAGGATTTCATCCTTAACTACCTCTTTCATGTTTATATTCAGCCTTCTTTGTGGCTCAATGAAGGAAAAATGTTCATCGTCAAGATGAATCCGGTGCATAACAAGGGATGGACTGATCCCTTTTAAATCACCTAGTGAATATCCGATGACATCTCGATATTTCCTTAATAAAACTAGTTTTCCCAGAGAAATGTCATCAAGCTCAAAATTCACAATGACAGGGCTTCCTTCATCTTCATCGAGATAGGCATATTTTAAGCTAGGAGATAAAGGTTCCAAAGTCACCTTGGGGGAAGGCTTACGACTTTCCCCTTTGTATGTAATACCTTCCTCAACCTCGCAAAGGTGCTCATACTCTGCTTCTTTTTCAGAATCCTGGGCCGTATCTAATCGGCCTTCCAATGGCTCATTTATAGTAGAGGTATCCTTATCATTCATTTGACAACCAACCTCTATTTCCTCGTCTCCACAACAATTCTCACTCTCCCTATCGCCCTCTTCAAGGCGACAGACCTGCTCAACCATAGGCTTTTTTAATAGGGGGGAGATTTTGAAGACTACCTTTACCTGGGCTACTTCTACCTTTATGGTATCATCATGGTAATTAATAACTGCCCGAAGCATTTTCAGAACGGCTCTGCCCAAGATAAGTGGAGTATAAGGGTCCTCTTCCATTTCCATTACTACAAAATCACAACGGACCACTAGTTCTCCTACCTGGATAGGTATGTCGTCAAGCTCTCCACATGGCACTTTAATGCTTCTGTCAGCCAATTGGATTGTTTTCGTTGAAGGCCTGATGTCAAAGGGGAGCTTTTTGGCGATCGATAGAGGCATAAGACTGATCGATGCCCCTAGATCGGCGAGCGCTCCTTTAGGATCAAGGTTTCCCAACTTTACAGGGAGGTTATAAGGACCGGGATCTCACTCCTTCATAGGCATTTTCCCTTGCAATATAGAGCTAACTTGATGGGGGAGACTGATTACCTCTTCCTCAAGCTTTTTCTTATTGGACAGTAAGTCCTTCAAGAATTTAGCATACTTTGGCATTTGTGCCATAGCATTGAGGAATGGGATTTTCATCTCCATCTTCTGAAGATGTTCAAGAAACTTCTTAAACTTATTATCAAGTTGCTTCTCAACTTTCCTATAGGGAAAAGGAAGCGATGGTGCATATAACCGTTCTAACCTCTTTCTCTCCTCAGCTTTCTTCCTCACTCTCTACTGGCTTCTTACTCCCTGACTTAGCATTGACGTCCTCCCTACCTCTTTCATTTTCAACCTCTGGCATTTTACCATGTTCCTCCTCTTTTTCATCTTTGTGCACTCTCGTCTCATCACTCACCCACACCAAAGGTGCATCAACCGGATATGAAGGACCGTTATACTGGGTCCCTGATCTCAGTTGGATAGCCTTAGCAGTGTGCTGGTTTGGGTTCGGGTGCTGAGGTGGAGGTTGTATAGAGGGGTTAGGTTGAGGGTGAGATGGGAATAGCAGTGGTGCAGGAGGATTAGCCATTTAAGCCAGTTGAGTTTCAAACAACTTTTGCTGAGCTTGAAGTTGCTGCATTTGTTGGATAAGAGTCTGATTTATTTGCGTCAGACTCTAGTTCTGCTGAGCAAGAGTTATTACTTGGGAGGCTAAATGGTCGTTGTTGAAGCATGACCATGTTTTGGTTGAGGAGCCACATGATGAGGCTGACTAGGGGAAAAGGTAGGTTTGAACCATTTCTAGGTCCTTGGTGAACCTTGGGGGTCTATACACATTGGTCCTAGGCACGTTTCCATTAGTCTAGTTCCCCTGGAAACCTTGGTTGTTAAATCCACCTTGATCATTTCTGTTGTACCCTGGGTGGAAGTTTCCCTGGTTTTGGTTGGTGTTAAAGGGAGGTTTGTACTGTTGGTTGTTTGGGAAAGGTTGTTGCCCATACCCTACTCCTTGGCTCTGTCCACTATAGTTGAGGGCTCTACGTGATCAGGGTTATACCCATAACCGTCATAGTTCATCACCTGCGGTTCTGGGTTATACCCTCCATAGTCAACTGCAGCTATGTGCTCGGAGTGCGAACCACCACAATAAGATGTATCATGGTTGGTACCCCCACATATGGCACATACAAAGTGCTTTTCACGCACTGGAGGGGTGTTCGAACTACCGGCTAGGCTTAGCTTGGACAACTTTTTATTAATAACGGCTTCTATTTTGGCGCTAATGTTGTCCAAGTTAGCTGTGTCTATCATCCCTCTCGGTAATCCCTGACTCTTAGTTCCTCCCCAGGCACTATTCTTAGCGACTTCCTCCATTTTGGCTTTCACTTGGGTGCAAGGAATTTTGGATAGTTGGCCTCCTACAGCTGAGTCTAGGCGTGCTTTGGTGGAGTCATTAAGACCATCGTAAAAGAATGTGTTAAGATGGTTTTCCCTGTACTCATGGTGGGGGCATGCTCTAATCATTCTTTTAAACCTACTCCATGTAGCACTAAGGTTCTCATCATCCTCTTGGGTGAATGATGAAATTTTCTTACGCTAATCCTGCGTTCGAACCATAGGATAGAACCTTTCTAGAAATGGGGTTTTTAATTAAGCCTAATTAATAATTGAATTGGGCCCTAAGCATTTGTACCAATCCTTGGCATCTCCCGCTAGACTCAGATGGAATAGGTGCATTTGCACATAATCAAGGCTATTAGGACAAGGAGGGATAAGTCCACAAATATCTGAGAATGCCTCTAGGTGTTGAAGAGGACATTCATTTCTTAAGCCACTGAATGGTGTTTCCTTAACCATTCTTGTGAACTGAGGGTGTATTTGGTATTGGAATTCTTGTGAGCTAGGAGTTCCAAATTGACCAAACAATTGGTGTTCGTCGGCCATTATGGATTTGGATGGGTTTTGGACAGATTGTGAGGTATACTTTGAAGGGCGTTGTCTACTAACACGTTGGATTTCAAGATTTAAGGGTTTAATTGGCTGGTTTGACCTACGCGTGCTATGGGGCATGTAAACACCTATGTCAAAGACAACCACACACAAAAAAAAAACAAAAAAAAAACAGAAATGAAATGAAATAAAGTTATGCTAAGACAAGTTAAGTCTAAATATTATGCCTGGTCCCAGGCAACGGCGCCATTTTGATAACCGGTGTTTTAGGTCGTTAACTAAAAGACTGGTTATGCAAACAATTTTTATTCCAACCTACAAACTATACGAGTATAGTGGAGTAGGGGGTCGAACCACGAGGACAAAGTATATTAAGACTCTAACTCTTAACACAACCGAACTATTCGGGATTAGAAGATCAACTAGGCTAACAACGAGAATGTAAATTACGACAAATTTAACGGTAAGTCAAATAGAGAAAAATGGGGACAAGATTAGATTCACCCTAGGAATGAAGCTTTAGAAACCGAACATGATAGGTTAGAGAAAATCTGATAATAACTAGCATGTACATCCAAGAATACGAGAGGAAGTTGGTGATCCCACAAATCACAATAAACGACCTATGATCACCCTATGTCTCCAAAGGAGTGGCAGGACAAGATTCGCATCGGATTCCAAAACTATTCATTATTATCGTTTCTACAACCTTGAGCAATAAAGATCATAGCTTTCCTAGGGTTTCACCAATCAAAACCCCTAAAGAAATTACTCACACATATTCATGCTTAAAAACATAAAGAAATTAAAAGATGCGACAGAAATAAACATGGAAGGAATTCACGAGAATGAAAACAAAATCAGAAATTATGCGAATAAACGATAAACATGAAACTAAGCATGCAATGAAGTAAAGCAATGAATTAAGAGCAAAGGAATTGATTAAAACTTACAAAAGCTTCAATTTTATATCCATGAAAAGAATTCAAACTACAAAGCGTTGAAGAATCTGAAAACCGAAAGCTAAAACTAAAAGAATTTTGAGGCTAAGAAATCTAAAAGTGCATAAAAGTATAAAACCTAGCTCCCCCCTCTCCTCCTCAGAGGAAGGGGGTATTTATAACAAAATAAGAAAAACCTAGGAAAACCCTAAAATGCATAGGAGCCGGCCCTAAAAAGAAGTAGTTGATCCGGAGGAAAACACTGTCATTCGCCCGAATATAAGTCTCATTCGGCCGAATGTGATCCGCTTCGCCCGAATGATCTTCCATTCGCCCATTCAAGAGGCTTTGAGGAATCGATCTCTGTCAAGCATTCGCCCGAATGTATAGGTTGATTCGGCCGAATGGAAGCTCATTTGCCCGAATGAGTTCCTTTCGGCTTTTCCAGTGGTAAGGCTCAAGATCTCTGAAGACAGTCATCCATTCGACCGAATGTGTCTCAGATTCGGTCGAATCTGCAACCATTCGGTCGAATGTCTCTCAGATTCGGTCGAATCTGAGACCATTCTTTCCTTTTTTTCACTTCCCTCTTTTCTGAACTCCGTAGAATCTTCATGAGTGACTCCAAACCTTGCCCAAGCTAAGATATGTGTGTCAAAGGCTTGAATGCATCGCCATTCACCTTGAAATCATCAAAAGTGCCTGAAATGAACTTAAGACAACTCGAAAACAAGATCAAGGCAAAAGCAAGCATAATATACATAAAACCAATACAAAACTACGAGACTTGACACTAAAATGAGGTAATAAATGTGCTCTAAAACAAGCACATCATATCCCATAGAGGTCCTCCAAAGAGTTAGGCTTATTGAATTTGGTGCTTAAGATTTTTTGGATTTTGATTTTCTCATAGTATGGTTTGTGATTGGGTTTGGCGAATTTCAACAAAGGAATGGTTGGTTGTGAGGTTGGAAAGATTAGAAAGCACTAGAAGCCTTAGAGGTATTTTAATTTTTCTTGGAAAACATTTTTCCTCAAAGTGATTATATATCCCAAATTCAACAACCTATTTCCTCAAAATTCAATTCACAACGAACTACAACAAACCAAACTACAACACTAAAGTAAGTAACCAAATCACTTAACTATAATGACTATCCAATGGTTTTGTATGGTCAACCTAACTCAACTAAGTTCTCCTAAAAAAATACTCCAAAATATATCAACAATCAAGCCTAAAAACTACCATACAACTATAATCTCAACAATGTATCATCAATTTTTAGAAAATCAACATAGAGTTCATGAAAAATCAAACATGAATTTAAAAAAGAGTAAGGGTGTAGAGAATATCAAAAATCTGAAACGAAACTTGCTCCAATTCGTTCCTTAGTCTAAAATCCCAAGCTAGGAACCCAAATCACCAAAAATATCAACAAAAACTAGAGTTATGAATTTAGGGTTTTTTTTGGAGGTGGATATTTTCTAGAAAAAAAATATATGTCAAAATGTAGATCAAGAGAAATGGAGGAGAATGGTGGTAATTTGGAGTGAAGGAGGAGAAATGAGTGAATTATGGAGGAAATTGTGAGAGAGGGGTATGGGGTTTTTAGAGAGAGAATGAAGTTTGAAAAGTGGAAGAAGACATTAGAGAAATGGGAGGAAGAAAGGCCTGATGGCGTATAAAGAATCCCGTAGCTCTCACAAAAAGCGAGTTGAGCGGGCGCTTAGAAGGAATTTGAGTGCCCACTCATAATACTATAGAGCCCATATTTTTCTTCTAAGCGGCCACTCAGAAGGATTTTGAGCTACCGCTTAGTTAAGTTATAGGCCCCCCAATTTCCTTCTGAGCGGGCGCTTGCTACCCACTCAAAACTCTCTGACCCTCGTAATTTTTCTTCTAAGAAGCTGCTCAAAAGGAATTTGAGTGGCCGCTCAAGTCATTTTTCAGGGTTATTTTCCCTCTGGAGCGAGCGTTTGCTGAGTGCAACTCTTTGCCTGCTCCATTTTTTGATTTGAGCGGGGGTTTAGGACAGGCCAAGCGCGCAGTCTGGTATAATTTTTAGACTTAAGATTTGTTTTCTGTATTTTCTGCTAAATGTCCTTTTGGGCACTGTTTTCGACCCAGACTTTCTTCATTCCTCTTAAGCACTTCTACCCCAATATTTTGTCCTTTAAGGCTTTGTTTCCCCGTTGTATTGTATCTAAAACACGAAAATCAATGCAAAGTCAATTCTAAATCTAAAATCAAAAATCTAAATGAAAGAAAATGAAAAGAAAAGTTAGAAAACTCGGGTTGTCTCCCGCAAGCGCTCTTTTAATGTCACTAGCTTGATATTATTCATGATTGTTAGATTGTTGACATGAGGTCAGATTAAACCCAGACATTATTAAGAGATGATGTCCTTGTTTATGAAGTGAGTATTGTACACCAATATGTGTTCTCCCACTGTGAGGCTTTACTTCTCTACAAGTTCATAATTTCTACTTTTGGTCCACTTTTTCTACTGTGCATAGCCTGTAAGAACACAAAGAGGAGATTATCCCCTTTATATCATCAATTGCATACCCAACGGTCCTCAAATAATCATGTACAAGGTTCATGGTCAGCTAATTTAGGTGGAAGTTAGTTTGAGATTATCGCACTACAATGGTGAGATAAGCTAATAACTCCCTCAGTTTTCTCCTATTGATGGCTAAATCTTTTAGGAACCAAGAAAATGAAGGTATTTCTACTATAACATCTACGAATGGGATCTAGAGTTGAATATCCTTAACCATTTTTAGAAACTTCTCGTATCTCTCCTCAAGCTTATCTTGTACCAGTCTCTAAGGGTAGAGAATGGGTGGAATGTAAGGTCGGGGAGGTGATGTAGGCTTGCTACTCTCTTTCTCGGGATCCTTATCAGTTCTACCCTCTTCCTTCTCAGGTATTTTCTCACTCATCCTAGTCATAGGTGTAGGGTCTTCTAGAGTCTTTCCACTCCTAGTCACTATTGCATTTCCATGCTCAATGGGATCTATGCCTTGGATAGGGATTAAAGGTCTCGGGCCATCCCTAAGGGCATTAGCAAGCTGGGCAATCTGATTTTCAAGCATTTTATTATGGGTTTGCATTTACCTTAGGCTTTCCTCAATGTCACTATTTTTTAGTCTAAGTAGCCACAAAACTCTCTATCAAAGACTCTAAGTTAGACTTTTAAGGAGGTGGTTGGGTTGAGGGAACATTAGGTCTAGGTCTTAAATTGAAACCAAGTAGGTTTTGTTGGTAAGGATTTCATAATTAGCCTTAATTTAGGTTTTGAAACCTATTCTAATTCTATTTTGGCCTATATTTCCCATATCCTCTGAAACTACCTTGACCTTGGTTCTATTAGTTCTAATTGCCTTGGAAATTTCCTTGCCCATGGTTTTGAAATTTTCCTTGGTTATGCCCATTAAAGTTCCCATTACCCTAATTCTGCCCTTTTCTCTAACCAAAATTTGGGTGAGCTCTCCACCATGGGTTAAAGGTGTTAGAGTAAGGAGTGAATTTGGGGTTAGGGGTATCATATTATTCATGACATTAACCTATTTAATGCCTGACAACGCATTCCCTATAGAGGTTAGTAAATGATATTGCAAAGGGTTATGGTCATAATTACCACAAACATCAAAACATAACACTTGCATAGGAGCATTAGAACTAGATGCTTATGGGGGTCACATGCCATGAATTAGACTTTTCAATAACCTTGTTAAAATTCTTAGTAAGTGCATCCAAATTAGAAGAAAGTACACTAATAAAATCTACTTCATTCTTTCCTCTTTCTTTAGGCTGTACTCCCTCACCTTCATTCTAGTCTGCAAAATTTTTAACCGCCTGCTCAATCACTTTGAATGCTTCAGTTGGGCTCAATCTCATTATGGCTACACCAAATCCTACATCAAGACTAGTCTTATTCTACTAAGATATTCTGTTATAAAAGCTATGAAGACTTAACCACTTCTCCATTCCATGATGTGGGCATTCCTCTATCAACCCTTTGAATCATACTGATGCTTCAAATAGAGTTTTATCTCCTTTTTTCACGAAACATTGCAAAATTAGTCCTCATTTTAGTAGTTTTTGATGGTGGGAAGAACTTATTAAGAATTTTCTAGTCACTTCTTCCCATGTCCTCAAAGAATTGGACTCCATATTCTCAAGCCAGTCACTAGCTTTGCCTATAATAGAGAATTTGAACAAACTCAGTCTAATGTAATATTCAGACACCCCATTTGATTTTATTATATCACGGTATCTTATGAACTACTTAAGATGACCATGTGGTGACTCATGTTTCTCTCCTCCAAATGGATGGCTCTCCACCAAAGTGATTAATGTTGGTTTCAACTCAAAATTGTTGGCCTCTATAGTGGGTTGCACTATACCACTCTGGACTTGGTAAGCTCCAAGAGCTCCATACTACCTAAAGGATCTATTTATACCATCAACCATAACAAATAATGGATTAGAGTGAGTGGAGATTAAGTTCTGGCTTAACTCTACTTTTGTAGGAATAGGGCTACATGAATCTAAATCAGCTTCTTTGCCCTCTACTTAAAATAAGTTATTTCCTTCTCAACTAAAATCTAATACGAGGTTCTGAAGGACTTGTTTTATAAAGGTAAAAGCACTTGGGGTTTGGGATTCAACACCAATTCCTAACACAAATGAGCTAAAACTGGGAATCGGACTCAAAATAAGATAATATGAAGCTCACTAACGCACTACTAAACTATGAATCGAACGAAAACATGCTGCAAGGAGGGAGTTTTAACTAGGAATAAACCTCTTGGTCATCTTTAAAGAAGGATCATTATTGGGATTTTGTCCTAATCTTATTCTAAATCATCTAAGCAACACAATAAATTAAAATCAACAATCAATAACTTACAAGTCAACAATATTTAACATTGAGTCACTACCTAAATCTGCATTTCTCAATATCTTTGACCTAGGAAAGTAAATGGAAGAAATCTATATGGCTAATCTAGACTCCAACCAAAACCCAACGTCAAATGACACATTAATCATTAAGAAACCAACTCCATATTTTACACCTTATCCCCTAACTAATCTAACTACTCATATCTAATACTAGCAGACATTACAAAATTGAATAAACAAGACATACTACTGAATTCACGAATAACGATTAACTATTATGTAATAAACTTGAAATCAATAAGCATAAAACCACAAAAAACAGAAAACAAATGAATACTATAAAATATAAAGCGAGACAAAGTGAAATAAATACTAATATATAGATGAAATTTTGATGTTCACTAAGCTTTGATGTGAATATATTGATAACAGCAAAAACCGAGAATAACTCTTCAACTTATCTGAGAAATTTTGTGATGGAAAAGTAAAACCCTAAACTATTCTATCCAAAGACTAAACTAGGCTAAACTAATGAATATTGAATGATTAATTGATCATGCCTTGCTGCCCCTAGCATATCCCTCATACAAGAGTTTGAGTTCAACATGAAATCGCCCAGAGGCTTTAGCAGGAGCTTAGTTCAAAGGCAAGCGCCCACTCATAAGGCCAAAAACTGGATTCCAATTACTTGAGAGGTTGCTCCTTGCCCGCTCGTAACTCTCTATCTAACAATTTCCATTTAACTAAGCGGGCTCTTAGGACAGGTTAAACACCCACTCAGGCCTTTTTTCTCTTGAGAGGCCTCTTGGTTCAATTCTTGAGCAACCTCTTAGCTTCTCTTCTTGTCTTTTCTAATATGCACTCCTATTCCTTGATTCTCATGCTCACACCAACTGGATACTTGTATCAAGCCAAGAAACAAGCATATAAGTAGAAAAGATAATAGGGAAACACAAGAACATGAAGAAAGCTCCTAAGCCTAGAACATGCACAAAGTGATGCAAAATGGGATAAAATGGGATGAACATGGACCAAAAAGAGTACAAAACACTATTAGGAAGACGCAAATTAGTGACATAAATGTCATTTATCAGCCAGCTACATGTGCCTCATACAAAACTGAGTCAACGCTTAGAAAACAATCATGTGGTGCTATCGTGCAATTGGATTTTTTATATGGTAGTTTTTCACAAGATTATTTTTATGTGGTAATTTTTCACAAGATGATGTTTTTATATGGTAGTTTCTTATAAATTATGACGTAAAGTTGGACGCGTGTCATCCATGTGGCATCCACGTGGAATAGCTAAAAGAGAAAAGAAATAAAAAATAAAAGTCGAACATGTGTCATCCACATGGAAGTCAACAAAGCAAAATCGGGTCAAAGGTCAGAAAACCACATTGTGGTGGTATCATGCAATTGAATTTTTTTATGTGGTAGATTTTCACAATATGATGTTTTTACGTGGTAGTTTCTTTCAAATTACCATATATATATATATATATATATATATATATATATATATATATATATATATATATATATATATATATATATATATATATATATATAAATATATATATATGGCTGAAAGTGGGTTGGGTATATTTTGGGCTTTTAGGTTTATGATGGCATAAAATAATATCTTTTATAAAAATAAATCTCATGATTATTTTAAGTAAAAAATAAACAAATATTTTGTAAAAAAAAATCTAGTTAAGTTTATACTAAAATTATATCTAGAAAATATTTTATAGTATTTTAAATAAAAGTACAATTAAAATCTCATAAATTTACGAGGGATTACAATCTACCCCTCTTAAAAAAAGTTGTCCTCAAAACTTAACTCTAAATCAGTGATTTTCAAAAATATTTACGAGGTATTACAATCTACACCTCTTAAAAGAAGTCTTGCCCCTAAACTTAACCCCAAAATCCAAGATTTTTGAAATAATATTGATGTAAACTGTTTGTAATATAATAAGTTACCTAGCATATTCTAGAGATATGCAATCAAAGCAATAAAAAGCAAAAAATTACAACACATTCTAGCCCCTTAAAATAAAAGAGTGATGACCCAGTAACTCACTTCAACAAATAACTCGGGGTATTTCTGCTTCATCGTATCTTCATTTTACCAAGTAGCTTCTTCTTACTCGTGGTTAGACCATAGGACTTACCATTCGTATGTCTTTATTTTGAGTACTCATCACCTTATTATCTAAGATTTTAACAGGTCTTTCTTCATACGTTAGATACTTGTCTAACTGAATTACCTTCAGTTGCAGTACATGGGTGACACTCGCCAAGTACTTCTTTAACTAAGAAATGTGGAAGACTTTGTGCATCTTTTATAACTCCATCAACAAGGCCAAATTATAGGCTACTTTCCCCACAAACATTGCAAAATTTCATAATGTCCTACATAGTTGGCACTAAGCTTTCCCTTTTACCGAACCTCATCACACATTTTGTAGGTGACACCTTTAAGAAGACTTTATCGCCTACATTGAACTTGTCCTCTCTTCTTTTTGAGTCGGCATAACTCTTTTGCATATCCTAAGCTACTTTGATCCTTGATTGAATCAATTTAACCTTATTCACCATGTATTCTATGTATTTAGTTCCCAAGGTAATGCCCTCACCAAAGTCATTCTAGTACACAAGGCTTTTACATTTTCTTCCATACAGTCCTTGAAATGTGACATTCATATACTCGCATGATAACTATTGTTATACGAGAATTCTATTAGGTCTAATTGATACTCCCAAGTATCCTGAAAATATATTGCACAAGCTCTCAACATATCTTTCTTAGTCTGGTTCGTCCTCTTTGTTTGTCCATCTATTACAGGGTGAAAAGTTGTACACATTTTCAAGATAGTCCCAAGATTATCTTGTACCTTTTGTAAGAACTTAGACAAGAACCTGGAACCTCTATTAGATATTATATCCTTAGGAACTCCATGTAAACGAACTACATTATTTACATGTGCCTTAGCTAGTTGCCTTTTCTTCTATGTCTCTTTAATCGCAATGAACACTGCAGACTTAGAGAGTCTATCCATAATTAACCAATTCATATCATAACCCATTCTAGTCCTTGGTAAACCAGTCAAAAAGTCCAAAAAAATTAAATCCCATTTCCATCTAGGTATTTGTAATGGTTTGATCTTCCCTATAGGTTTTTTACGGTCTATTTTTACCTTTTGACTCATCAGACACCTAGACACACACTCAGCTATTTCTCTCTTCATATTCAACCACCAATATATCTACTTCAGATCCTTATACAACTTATCGCCTTAAGGTGAAATGAATATGGAGTAATATGACTTTTGTCCATGATTCTCCTCTTAACTTTCATTACAACTTTGAGGCACACACCATCTTCCCTTATACCTCAGACTAACGTCCACATGGATTTCAAACTCAAAATCTAAACTTGTAGTGACTTTATCTCTAATCTTATGTAAAGATTCATCCTTAGTCTATTTTTCCTAAATTTTCTCAAATATGGATGGTTCAATCTATAAGGCGCACTACTACATTTTCAATCTAATCCAACGGAAATTTTATTATATTAGGTGTTATTTTGTTGTATTAGACCTAATTCAACGCCTTTGTACCATCACATCTATTGGCGTTGTATTATTTGCTTTGTGTCGTTAGATTAGATTGTACCTAATGCAACGACAACGGTTGTATGAGATTATGTTTTTTTAAAATAAATATATAATGTAGCAATATATATATAATTTTTTAATAAAGGTAACAATAAATATTAATTGTAGCGTTATATTCATTTATAACAATAAACAAAGTATATAATATATATATATATAGGTTATAATCAGAAGCCTCCTTAAAATAAGAAGGATGAGAAGCAATCTCATCCTTCTATTTTTTTAATCAATGAGCACAAATCTGCTTACCCGGTTTGCTTTAAATGCTTGCCCTGTTGATAATCTCAAATCATGTAGCTTTAAGCTTTCAAGGCTCATAAATTCGAAGGTGCACACCCGGGTGCATGGGATGCATCGTGCACCTTATCCTATGTGGCAAGGTGTCACATATAATGGAGAGAAGTGGTACGAGGAAGGGAAATGTTGAGGCAACCAAGGGAGAAAAAAGTGGGAAGATATCTCAGTGAGATCAGAAAAGTGGGAAGATATGGCAGTGGGATGAGATTTTGCTATGATTTCATTCTCACATGCAACATGGGTAATGATAAATGTGTACATTAGGATTTAGGAATCTCGATATTTGATTTTGCTGGGATGAGAAATTGTGTATGTACATTTTCATATATGTACATTTCATGACTGATAAATTTACATTTCATGACTCATAGATTTACATTTCTTGACTGAGACATGTACATTTCATAATAGATACTTATATATTTCATGACTAGTACATGTAAATTTCATAAATGGGAAACAAGTACATTGGTCTAGAAATTGAATGTGTGCCTTTTTTTATTTAGATATGTATTTTTTTAATTCATACATGTACTCTGATTCATACATGTATATTTTATAACTAGTACATGTACATTTCATGGCTCATAGATTTACATTTCATGATTGACACATATTCATTTCACTATTGAGATATGTACATTTATAAGTCATAAATTGTAGACTTGTACATTTAACGATTAATACATGTACATTTCACTATTGAGATATATACATTTTGTGACTTGTACATGTACATTTCATATGTGGAATGCATTTCACATGTGAAATACATTACTATAGTTATATGTACATTTCATATGTGTAATGGTATTGACAAAATTTCAAATTAAAAAAACAAAAAAAATAGAAATACGTACTTCTTAGAATATTCCATAATTGTAATAGAGTAATTGAAGAAGTAAAATCAGATTTAGAGAAAAATGGATGACTTCAATGGAGTTCGGGTGAAATGCTTTGGCTGTGGTTCTTTTTTGTTTTTAATTTTTTTTTTGGACTGAAGTTTGAGTTATGGAGGGAAGGAAAAGAATTAGTGATTCAAAAATGGGAAATAGGAAAGTCTATTAGTAGGGTAATTATAACTTCCCTTCCCCGTAAAAGTAGGGTGGCAGTTGTAGAAGTATAGACTGACAGGGGATGTGTTGAGTCCCCAATGACCCCACTTGCATCTGGCTTTGTGTTATATGTTGACATTTACCATGTACATTTCCAACGCACTTCATGTACATTTCCGATGCACTTCATGTATATTTTAGTCTACGTTTTATTCAGTCCAGCTTGCATTTTGGACCGGGTGTACCATGCGCTTGGTACACCTGGGTGCATTATCCATACATTGGTCAAGGCTTAACTAAAGAAGTAGGATAGACAGGTTTTCTAAAAGACATTTGTTTACTATATAGTGGCATTCTACTATTTATAGCCGTATAGGTAACAAATAACCTCAAGAGAGATCCACGACAGCCATAAGTTGCGATTTGGGAGATATAAATACTTGTTCGAGTAATAACACAATATCATACAAAAGAGACTCACTAGGAGTAAATAGTTGAACAAAACCTTGAGTGAGGAAAAAACAAGCAGTGGAATGGTGAATGATAGACGCTTCACTCCACTAGCCAATATATGCATCTGCACTAAATTTATAATCTACATATCACCAAGAAAGGAATTAACATTTTTAGCAACTAATAAGGAAGGAATCCATGTTATTGAAATAATAATAAGCATTGATCCTTTTAGACCCTTTTAAGAACTTGCTCCAAAATAATTTATTATGACCTAAACAACAAGCAAGAACCCCCCTTAGACACCTTACAACAAGAAACTTTAAGCCACAAAACAACAATAAGCTTCAGTGATATTAATTTTTGAAGAAGACTTTCAATAGTTGGGATCTTTGCTATTAATTTTTCCTTTCTGTAGATAAAGAAAAGAATATACTCACAAGTAAAATAGATAAGGAAGACCATTAAATTAAAATAAGAATTGATATTCAAATAAATGGACTATAACCTTAACAACATAATAAAAGTCCCACTAGTTGCATTCTACTGAATATGAAACACCCCTAATGCACACATAATTCAACAACCTAACTTTAGTCATCAAAATTTAGCATTCAATTTCCAACGCAACTATAGAAGCAATAGTAGAACATTTAGGATTTTCATAAAGTAATACTAATATAATTGAAGTAGGAGCCTAAAGAGCAAATCTAATTGCGCTAATCTACACCCCTAAATTAAAACCAAACCCTAAACACAAATACACTAGATATTTGAGCAAATTATGGTATACCTTAAAAGATTCGAGCAATCAACCACATGCAAGACTAGAGCAATCAGCCACCACCTTAAGCACCTTCGCCTACTCACTTCATAGCCGAATTTTTAATTGGGAAGAAAAGGGAGCACTAGTGCAAAAAAACTATTTGCGTCGCATATTAGGCCTTATTTGCATAAAATATAGCTTGACGCAACTGCAGGGGATGCAAGTAACATTTTTGCTATTTTCATCAAATCTAAAAATGACGCTAATCTAAGTTTATTTGCGTCGCATATTTACAAAAGTGTGACACAAATACGTACTCTATTTATGTCACATATTTACAAAAGTGTGGCGCAATATGTTTATTCCTTTAGATAAAACACCTATTTGTAACGCATATTTAGGCCTTATTTGCATCAACTATAGCTTGATGCAACTGCTAGGGATGCAAGTAACATTTGTGTTATTTGCTTCAAATCTTAAAATGACGCAAATCTAAGTCTATTTGAGTCATATATTTACAAAAGTGTGATGCATATAAGTACTCTATTTGCGTTACATATTTACAAAAGTGTGACATAAATAGGTTTATTCCTTCATATTTTCAGTTTGGCACCAAGGATGTTGGATTAGAGTAGTTTTCCGTTGGATTAGACTAATTCCATTGGATTAGACAATTTGAATGTTGGATTAGAATGTATGTGTTGTTGGATTAGCAAGCCTAATGCAATAATTTTTTAAAACCATTGTATTAGCCCACTTTTTTATATAATGAATTTGGTGTTGTTGTATTAGCCTTGTCTAATGCAATGGTAATAGAAGGGTCATTGTATTAGCTCCATTTATACCATTACATTAGATAAAAAATGTAGTACTGGCACTCAACAGGTTCTCCAATTCCCCATGATTCATAATTTCTAGGTTTAACCTCTTTATTTCTTCACATACACAACTTATCGGCTACTATCAAAGCATTGATACTGTAGCTCGATTTCTTACTAAGAGCATCTGCAACAACATTTGCCTTTCCCTCATGATTTTAAATGTCTAAATCGTAATCATTATTCAACTCTAACCATCAACATCATCGCACATTCAAATCTTTTTGAGTGAAGATGTACTTGACGCTCTTATGGTCTATGAAAATCTTGTAAGTGACGCCATATAGATAATGTCTCCAAATTTTCAACATGAAAACTATAGTGGTGAGCTCTAAGTCATGAGTAGGATAGTTAGCTTTATACGGCTTTAATTGTCGAGATGTATATGCTATGAATTTCCCATTTTGTTACAGCATGCATCCTAAACCATCTTTTGAGGCATTGATGTACACTTTGAGTCCTTAGTTCTCTTCGAGCAATGTTAGCACTAGCACGGTAGTCAACTGCTCTTTGAGAGTTTGAAAAGCCAAACTTGAGTCTCCTTTTTCATCAAGGTGGTCATTAGTCTAGCTATTATAGAAAATCTTTGACAAACCTCGAGTAAGATCTTGCCAAACCCAAGAAGCTTCAAATATCGGTCATATTTTCAAGAGTAGGCCATTCACTAACAGCTTTGAACTTCGTAGGATTTACCAAAACACCTTCCTTGGAAATGTAATGACCCAAAAATGAAACTTGTTCCAATAAAAACTCACATTTGGAAAACTTTTGGTACAACTTATTTCTACTAAGGATTTCCAAGAAGATTCTCAGATCTTTGGCATGGTCCTCCTCTTTTCTCGAACACACTAGGATGTCATTAATGAATACTACCATAAATTATTCTAGGTACTCATGGAATAAAATCAAGTCCATTAATTAGTCAAATAAATTATCTATTCTAGGTAATGGGAACTTATCCTTTATAGTCACATTATTGAACTCCTTATAATCACTGCACAACCTCATGCTTTCAACTTTCTTCTTCATGAACAACACTAGAGTTGCACAAGGTGATACACTAGGTCTAATAAACCCCTTGTCTAACAATTCTTTCATCTAGGCCTTCAATTTCCCAATTCAGCTGGTGTCATTTTATAAAGTGCCTAAGAAATAGGTGCGGGCCAGGAACTAAGTCTATGGTGAACTCGACTTCTCTACTGAGTGACATCCCTGAAACTTCATCTGGGAAAACATCTAAATATTCATTTACAATGGGTATCTTCTATTCTTTATCTTTCTCCTTTGCTCAGGTCTTACACACAACAAAGGTATACTAAACACCCCTTTGTTACTAATTTCCTTATTTCCGTTGCAAATATCAACCTACATCCCTTAGGTTTCCCAAATTGCCTATAAGACACGGGTTTCCCTAAAGGACTACTTAGGTGCATCTTTTACATATGGCAATCTATCTTGGCTTTTTATAAGCTTTACCAATCCATTTTGAGAATCACAATTAAATCTCCTAAGTCAAACTCGATAAGGTTGGATGGCAAAATAGTTTCCTTAATCTAGAAAGTCAAATATTTTTGGAGTTTGATACATGGAATTACCTTACCCGTGGGTAAGAAAACAGACAACTCAACAAGACTTCACTTAAGTAAATGTAACTAGGCTACTATAGATGCAACAGTAAAAGAATAGGTTGCTCCAAAATCAAACAAAGTTTTCACAGAAGTTGAGTGAATAGAGAAAGTGCCAGTGACTATATTGGAAAATCTCTTCACCTCCTCCCTGCCCATTACAAATAGGCGCTTGAGATTGGCATTATCCCCTGATTAGCGTTATTTCTAATGTTGGATTTATTGCTATTTTTATTACTAAAACGTATCTATGGTTGTTATTATTACCACCATTATAAGTTCTCCCATTATGGTTACCTGACCTATTGTTTCTTCTTACTTGTCATACGAGGTATTTACTATTTTCTCATTATTCCCACTATTTCCCTCATTTTTCTTCTTTAAAAAACACTTGTACTCCCTATGCTCCTTCTTTTAGCAGTATCAACAAGTCACCAGGTTTCCCTCATAGAACTTTTTAGGATGATTCTTCTTGCACCTCTTACAGTGTTTTTTTTATCCCTAATACTCTGGTTAGCGGTGTTATTCATCTCTTAATTTCTACCCTCAACATGTTTCCATTCCTAGGCCTCTTTATGTGATTCTGATTATTCCTACAATTCCCAAAGTCCTTCCTCTTGTCTCTAGCATGACTACCCTCAGCAGGATCCCTAAAGCTTAACCCATACAAATGAGCTACTCTCTCATAAACTTTGTTTAAGGTTTTAAATACCTTTCCACCTAATTCTCTCTATAGCTATCTAGTCAAACCTTACTCAAATCATTGTGCCTTCAATTCCTTGGTAAGCTTTACTTTAGGGGAAATCCTAGCTAAGGTAGTTAAATTATTATAATTTTTTGAAATGGTCGCACTACCCATTAATAGGTTAATAAATTCCTAAGTTTTCTGCTTCCTTAGGTACAAAGGGTAAAATTTATCTCTTGAGGCTATTTTAAAGGTTTTCCACCCAAAATCTGGTTAGGCTTTTAGTCTAGCATAATGGTCTCTCTACCATCTATCAGCCTCATCCTTTAAATACATAGCTACTTGATCTACTCTCATCTCCTTGGGATAATTTATAGCTACAAATATCTTATCAAATTCATGCTCCTAATTTTCTAGGATTGTAGGGTAAACTCCCCCTTTAAAGATAGGTGGTTTTACTTGAGTTAATTTCTTACAGCAAGGGTGTTAGACTGTTTCCCATAATTCTAGTTCAGTTGCTCTGCAAGTGCATGGATGACATCAGCTAAAGCAGCTTCATTCCAAGCCATTATACTTCTACGCCTGAGGGGTATAGTAAATTGGTTCAGGCTTTCAATTTTAAGTGCAATAACTCATCATAAAATTTCAATTCATATCCACACAACTAATTTGTGCAAAAGAAACCTAAAACAAATTTTCTTTTTTTACTCCATTAAAATTCAAACAACCAAATAATAACACAACACACATTTAAACATTCCAAATAAACTAAATAATTAAAATGGTTCCCTCCTTGCAAGTGAGAATTTTGGATGGAATTCGCCTTAAGTTCTCACTCAATTGGTAGTGAAGTATATTGAACCTCGAATAATGGTTATTTATAACTATCTAAATGGATTATAACTAATTAGATAACCCAATATACGATAAATGACCAAGTAGGATAGTAATAATAAATAAATTAATATAATTAGAATGGTTGGAAGTAAAACTAGTGGACCCTCATACTAGGAAAAAGGCCACTAGCAATAGGGAACCTATATATAAATCTATTACTATTAAAGACTCAAAAAAAAAGAAAAGGAAGACAAAGAATCGAATATAGTTCCTTTAATAGATTAGATGTTTTAGGAATCCAAATAAGTAGCTAGAGTATAATAATACAACCATAAGGAAGAAAAAATTGTAGACTTATACAAGAATATTCCACTAGTACACCTTAAACTTGTATTCATACTAGCCTTGGTACATTTCCTCTAATTGGTCCATTTTCAGGTATAGGATTCTCTCTATCAAATCCATATTGTCCCCACTATCTATTTCCTAATTTTGATCACTCCTAGTTATGAATTTGATACTTATCACTATAAATTATCCCAAAAAATGAAACAAATGAGGCAATCACACACAAAAATATAAAAGAAACTAGTGCATGAACATAAAATATAAATTATTTCAATTAGCCTTTAACTTTTTGGTAGAACCATGCATGGTTCAATTTCTTTGGCTTATTCAGTCTTTCCCATAGTTAACTTCATGATCACCATTATCCATCTAGCATAGATATTAGGTTAGGGGTATGGAATTAAGGGAATTGAGCAATCATATGGAAAATTACGCATAATAAGACTAAACTACTGATCCCCAAATCATTTAATGTGGGTTATATGCTAGGTTTCCTTCTAATCAATTGAACCCTAAAACTTAGCTTCTAACTAATTACATGGGAACGGATTAATTGAAGATGGATTAACCTTAAATGATTAAACTATGACCTTGTAGGTGTTGTTAGACTCAAAATACTCGAGCGTGTGCGAAAGTAATTTGAGGGTGGTGTTGAGTCCGGATAGTTTAGGTAATGAAGGCTAAGAGTGTCCTTATTCATATTTCATTTGCATAATCCTTGAGCTCCCGTTCCCTAATGTTGTTTTATAATTGTTTAATAGTCTCTTAGTTAATATTTGGATTTTATTTTTAGTAGAATAGGACCCAAAAACTAAACTAAAAACTCTTCTAGAAGTAACTTCGTTTAGTGGGGTTATTCGATTAATCACTCTAACTTCCTTGTGGGATTCTACTCTACTTGGTATTATACTAGTTAGAGTGGGTAAGTAGGATTTATTTAACCAGGAGGAGGTGAGTAACGAAACAATTTTCACTGATCAGTATTTGAGGAAACAAAAGTCTAAGAGTTCAGCAACTTGGAAATAGGAGATATGGCCGTGATGAGTATTAAGCTATATTTATTAAGCCATCAAGGTTTCCTCTAGAAATAATGCCTACTAAAGAGCTTAGGGAAAGTAAGTTTGAGCAAGGGTTAATGTTGTAACCTCAAGAAAAGCTATCTTGAGAAATATTCACCTATCTAGACGTTCTATATGGTATGGTTACACACCTTAATGTATTGCAATTTTGAAGAGAAGGAAGGGATGCTAGAGTTAGAGAGAAAAGGAAGGAGATGATGAATTCGATCAATAATGGACACAACTCAGTTCAAGCACCATAATTCTAATAGACATTTCAAGGAAAGGGAAACTATAATGGAAATAGGAATGGAAATAGAAGTAGTAAATTCCAAAAAGGGAAGGATCATCCTTAAAGGAAGTATTTCTGCAAGAAGTGCCCTAAGAACCACCCAAAAAAATATTTTGCAAGCAACATAGTAACTTGCAAGCTACGCAACAAGTTACTCCACTGAGAGTATGAGTATTTCTCTAAGGGTAACTCCAAAGGTGGAGATTTCCAAGGTAGGAAAGGGAACAATTCTGGAGGTAACAACTTCTAGAAGAATGACTTAAATGGAGGTTAAAACAACAAACCTAGAGGTTAACAATAATAGAATGGAGCCAATAGAAAGAGTGGTAATGTAAATGGGGGTGGCAATAGAGGAATGAAGCAAGCAACCTTAAGAAAGGTATATGCCTTAGGAAAAGGAGGAGATAAGGATGCTAATGTTGTCATTGGTACTTTCTTTATCAACTTTGTCTCTGTTAAAATTTTATTTGATAAAAGAGCTTCTTCTTTCATTTTTAGTTATGGTTTAAGAAAATTTGAACTTGCTAAACCTAAAACTATAAATGTTCTTATAGTTATACCAAACAGTAGTACAATCACTTGTATTAATGTTCATGAAAGTGTCCCTTTAATGATCCACAAGTCTATTTTTTTCGTCCAACCTTGTTGAGTTTAATTTATATGAGTTAGATATGGTTTCGGGAATAAATTGGTTAAGTAAGTACATACCTATGATCGATTGAGTGAAGCAAAAGGTTGTGATAAGAAACCCTACTAGTAAAATAGTTGTGTTTGAGGACATTAAGAGACTAAAAAGGATTGGAATCATTTCTCCATTAAAGGTTAAATGCCTAATGAGGAAAGGTTACCCACTTTACTTTTGTTGTGTAAGGGATTTGGAGGATATTCATATTATGAATGAGTTTATGAATGTATTTTTAGATGAAATTCTAGGGATGCCTTCGCAAAGACCATCGAAATTTAACATTTACTTGGTGACTTTGAACAGGATCAATTTCTAATGTTCCATATAGGATGGCACCAGCATAAACGAGTGAGTTTAAGGATCATTTAAAAGAAATTTTAGAGAAAGGGTAAATTAGACCTAGTCCATTACCTTGGGGAGCACCAATGATATTTACGAAAAAATGGATGGGCAGTATGAGGTTGTTCATTGATTATAGGGAGTTAAATAACATAAAAATAAAAAAAAGACCCACTACCTAAGATTGATGATTTATTTAACTAGTTAAAAGGTGCAGGAGTATTCTCTTAAATTGATTTAAGGTCAAGGTACAACTAGTTGACTTGATGAATAGGATTTTTCATCCATTTCAGGACAAGTTTTTAATAGTCTTTATAGACGATATATTGGTGTTTTCAAAGGATGTGGAAGAGCATGCTAAGAATTTGCGAACAATATTATCAACACTTAGGGATAATCAATTATATAAAAAAATTTCTAAGTGTGAATTTTGGTTGGGGTAAGTTTCATTTTTAGGGCATATGGTGTCGAAAGAGGGAGTCCTATCAATCCAGCTAAGGTTAAAGTTGTGAGTGAATGTCCTACACCTAAGAGTGTACCTAACATTCAGAGTTTCTTATGTTTTGCATGCTATTATAGCAAATTTGTGAAGGATTTCTCAAAGGTAGCTAGACATATGACTACTTTGATGAATACGGGGTTGAAATTCGTTTGGAATGACTAGTGTAAAGAAGCCTTTCATACCTTAAAGAATCATTTAACTTCAGCACCTATCTTTTTATTACCTAATGGTAATGAAGGATTTAAGGAAAATAATGATGCATCCAAGAATGGACTTAGGTGTGTTTTAATGTAAAAACGAAGAGTTGTTACGTATGCTTTGTGTTAACTAAAACCATACAAGGCTAACTATTCAACTCATGATTTAGAGCTCGCCACTAGTAGAAATTGATCAATATGCAGCAGGGTTTTTAGTACTATATGCGGCGTCAAAAGGCTGACAACATTTAGGATGACAACAAATTAATCAAATTAATTTATGGCGTAAAAAATATGCCGCAAAACAATAATTAAAATGCGGCGGGTGCAACAAAATACGCCGCATATTAATTAATAAATTGCGGCAGTTTTAAGCTTGTTGACGCCTCATATTTATAACTTTTCCATATTGAAAAGTTCCTATAATAGAGTAATAAGTTGTGGGTCTTGGGGACACCCGCAGCATATAAATGCTTTTTTTTGTACGCTTTAATTTGATCCCTACTACGCCCAAATTTCCAAATTCAACCTTGCTATATTACATTTGCAATTTCACCAACCAAGGTACTTATATTCATATGATGATCCATCTTTCATTTATATATACTAATAGGGTCGTAAAATCACCGATTAATTGACATCAAAACTATGACCCAATAAATGAACTTGATGTATAAAAATTACAAAATACATAAAAAGATAATGTACATAGTCTAAAAAAATTATTTGTCCAATATTTGGCCAGTTTGTTGTGGACGACATCGATTTCTTCGGTGGAGAAGGGCTCCTCGTTGAATCCTTTGCAAACCTAAGATTGATTAACATATCATTGAAAATATATAAAATACAATGCATTTGAAAAGTATAGTTCAAACATATGGTCCCAATTACAAATTCTACCTATATATATTGACTCATATCGATGTAATCAAGTTAATACGTAATTTTCTACCCAAAACCACTCTCATTTGACCTACTTTGAGTCATATCATCCTATTTGAAGTGTTTGGGCTATGTTCTAGTAGAAATAGGCAGATATCGACCAAAAACCACCCTATTTGACATATATTGACTCATATCGATGTATTTCAAGAGTTTATGGAATTTTCTACCCAAAACCCCTCCCATTTGACTGCGTTTGACTCAAATTGATGTATTTCAAGTGTTTATGACATGTTCTAGGGTAAATACGTCATTTTATACCCAAAACTTATCCCATTTAACCTACTTTGAGTCATATCGTCCTATTCAAAGTATTTAGGCCATGCTTTAAGGGAAATAGGCAAATATCGACCGAAAACCACCCTATTTGACATATATTGACTCATATCGATGTATTTCAAGTCTTTATGGAATTTACTTCCCAAAATCCCTCCCATTTAAGCGTGTTTGATTCAAATCAATGTATTTTTAGTGTTTATGACATGTTTCTAGGGTAAATACGTCATTTTCTACCCAAAATTGCTCCTATTTGACATATTTGACTCATATCGTCCTATTCAAAGTGGTTGGGCCATGTTCTATGGGAAATACACCAATATCGACCCGAAACCACCTTATTTGACATATATTGACTTAAATCAATGTATTTTAATTGTTTAGGTCATTTTCTACCCAAAACCCCTCCCATTTGACCGAGTTTGACTCAAATCAATGTATTTTAAGTGTTTATGACATGTTCTAGGGTAAATACATCATTTTCTACCCAAAATTGATCCCATTTGATCTATATTGGCTCATATCATCCTATTCAAAGTGTTTGGGCCATGTTGAAGGGGAAATACACCAATATTGACCCGAAACCACCCTATTTGAGATATATTGACTCATATCGATGTATTTCAAGTGTTTAGGTCATTTTATACCCAAAACCTTTCCCATTTGACCAAGTTTGACTCAAATCAATGTAATACTAGTGTTTATGACATGTTCTAGGGTAAATACATTATTTTCTACCAAAAACTGATCCCATTAGACCTAATTTGACTCATATCGTCCTATTCGAGGTGTTTGGGCCATGTTTTAGGGGAAATATGCCAATATTGACTCAAAACCACCCTCTTTAACCTATATTTACTCATATCGATGTATTTGAAGTGTTTAGGTCATTTTCTACCCAAAATCACCCCCATTTGACCTATTTATGGTGTAAATCATAATGTTTCCTTGTTCCATTCTCCTGCTCTTCCACCTTCATCACGTTCCTTGGCTTTCTTATAAAATGTTCTATTAGGGTCTGTTCTTTTTTTACTTTTATGAAAAAAAGATGGAGAATTCATCTGTTGGAAAGAGAACAAGGAGTCAAAGAGATAAAATGGTGATAGAACAAAACAAAATGGTGCATCTTGCTGCGGTTAGGAAATGGCAATTGATAAAAGAGACTAATGCGGGTGGTACCAACCGAATGGAAGATCAAAATTTGAGGGTTTTGATGGATAACAATAAAGCTGTTGTGATTGATAAAGAAGATTTTTCAAGAGGGGTTAAATCTTATGAATCCAAAAACCCTTCTTAAAATCTATTCTTCATCAATCACTACAGCCTCATTGTCATCCATCAAAACCCTCATATTTTTATCTTTTATTCGGCTACTACCACTCTCATCAGTCTATTTCATCAACTACTACTTCCTAACCGCAGTAAGACGCGCCCTTTTATTTTGTTCCATCACCATTTTAGCTCTTTGACTCCTTGTTCTCTTTTCCATAGAAAAATTCTCCATCTTTTTCTCGTAAAAGTTCCAAAAAGAACAGAGGAAACTTGACCATTTTATTGGAAAGGAGAGGACTATAATGAAGGCAGGAGGACAGGTAAAAGTAACAAAGGAAATCATTATATTCAAAGTGTTTGGGGCATGTTAAAGGGAAATACACCAATATTGACTCAAAACCAGTCCTATTTAGCCTATATTGACTCATATCGATGTATTTCAAGAGTAAAGGCCAATAATCTACCCAAAAATGCTCCTAATTGACTTATATTAACTCAATAATCCTACTTAAAGTATTTGAGGCATGATTAAGAGGGAATACAATATTAAAGATACTCAAAATGATAAAATTATGGGAAAAAGCTCTTACCTCCTCCATGGGCATCCCACTACTACACCCGTTGAGGACGTCAAGCATGAAACACATCATGAAATAGTTGCACTCAGTTCCGCCACGCTGTTGACCACACTATGAATTACAAAATAGAAATGTTATCCATACATATGATAATATTATTTTACAATATTTTAATTACATCCAGAACTTATCATCACTTCTATCCATTTGATGTCAGCTTTTCGACTCGTTCTCCTTGCAATGTAAGTCTTTTTAACACACTAGAAAATGGATTGATTAGTTTAAAAGTTCCAATTCAATCAACCTTAGCTTACAATGTAAATCTATTGATAATACTTACTAATTAATAATCGCTCTCAGCTTAGTATTATGCATTGAGCAAGCCAAGTTGAAGAAGTATATATTTTTCCACTACCCACAAAAATGACTAAAAACATCTAGTGTGCACTACATTATAAGAAATAAGTAATTAGCATTATATTTATATATTATATGCATTATCATAATAAGTAATTAGATTCAAACGTACCATTCAAAAATAGGGGCGAAAATAAACTTCAACTTAGCTTGTAGGCCTTTGGTGAATGCAAAATGGACATACGTCTTTACCTCCTCAATGTTGTCATCGATTCTTGCATCTGAAGTGGCCTTAGGACATAATCAACCGACTAATGAGAGTTAATCGCACGACACGCAATCATCTTGGAGTGCCATTTGTAATCATAAAATGCATTATATATACAAAGGTTTAAAAATTACTAACAGTACCACATAAGTTAACCTATATCCTAATTGTGTATACCTCATGAATAATTGAATAACATAAATGTTTAATTGAGCTCCCTCTAAGAATTGGGTGATGTCAGCTTTGTCAAGCCACGTTGTTTCATCTTTAGAGTAGTGGAATAAGGCTCTATCCAATGGCACAACAATGGTATCGTATTCCTTCATCATGGTTTCATTTTGAAGTAGCCATTTGTACTTAGGATTAAGAGAATCTACTACATCTTCAATGAGAAGAGGTTGGTTTTCTACCACTAACTTCTTCAAGGCCGACTAATTGCTCCCAATAACTTCATCAGCTGACATCCCCTTTATCTTCTTAGCTTGTGGAGTCACCTAATTAAAAAAGAGCATATCGCACAATTTAGTCATACAAAAATATAATTATAAAGGAATTTCGATCAAAACTTTGATTTCTACCTCACTTATGATCTTGATCAAATGTAGAGGCCATTGTACAAAAGTACCAATTGTGTCGTTCAATGTCTCCAAGTCATACTGTGGAATAGGAACTGGTAGTGTTGCTCCTTTGAAGAAGTTAGGAACATTCTCAACTTTCACAACTTCATGTCCCTCAAGTCTCGTTCCTTGGTGAGTTTGTGTCAATTGTTGGCCTGACTGACCTAGGTACGCGACACCATCAGCCACATCGTAGATCATTCTCGTGCTTGGATCTTTAAGGAATAGAAGGCAATTGGTTGGATCCTAAAAATTGAATATAATATGTCAATATTATACGTTATTATTAATGAAAATAATACTTATTCAACATAAGATTTAAAAAGGGAATATAACACACCTCTACATGGGGACTAGACACCCCGTCCACCCTGGGATGCTAACTGCTCGGTGTTGATACCAATGTCTTGGAGTAGGGAGAACAACTTGTCTTTTATAGTGGCATCAAACTCTTGTCTAAGTTCCTCTTAGAGTTGAGCCTTCAAAGTCTCCCAATCTTCCATTGAAACTCCGCTTTGACTTTTTTTGCTCGATCTCGGTGGAGGAGGTCTAAATACTTGTCGGTACCCAATATTAGTCCCTCTAAGTCCAACACAGTGTCTGAGGTGATCTGGTATCCCAATGGCCATAGCTAATGCATCTTGGGCCCTCGAGGGAACGACTTCCCCTTAAATTTTCTTATCTTGGAACTCCAACTGAAATTAAAAAGGAAAAGATTAGAAATGAATGTCATATAAGAAGTGGTAACTTTGGTGATTTACAAATATAAATCTTACGTATTTCTTAGCCAGAGTCTGCGTTTGTTTGTTTAGAATGACTCTCTCCATAGTTTTCTTATCCTTCTTGTGTCGTGAACAAAACTAGTCATCCCCACAGCTTATCTACGTGGTGCTTGATTCTATAGAAGAAGGTCTCGACCAAGATGGATAAAAACCCTCTAATATCCATTGTTACCTTGCGTTGTTGTAGCTTGACGGTCCAAGGTAATGGCACTAGTAGAAAATTATCAATATGCGATGGGGTTTTTAGTACTATATGCGGCGACAAAAGGCTAGCACCAATTGGGATAGCAGCAAATTAACCTATTTATTTCGTGGCATATTTAATACACTGCATTTTAATGATTAATATGCGATGGTTCTAGGCTAGGCAATTCTAGGCTAAGTGACGTCGCATATTAATGATTAATATGCGGCGGTTCTAAACTAACTGACGCTGCATATTTAATTTTCCAGATTGAAAAAAGCTCCTATAACAGAGGAATATGCGGTGGGTTTTGGGGACACCCGCCACATATAAATGGTTTTTTTTTACGCTTTAATTTGATTCGTATTATGCCCAAATTTCAAATTCAAACCTGCTATATTATATTGGCAATTTCTGCCAACAAAGGTACATCTATACATATAATGATCCATCTCTCATTTGTATATACTAATAGGGTCGTAAAATCAACCATTAAGTGACATCAAAACTACAACCCAATTAATGAACTTGATGTATAACAACTACAAAATACACAAAAAGGTAATGTACATAATCTAAAAAAAGTGATTTGACTCATATCATACTATTCGAAATGTTTACGTCATTTTATACCCAAAACCGCTCCCGTTTGACCGAGTTTGACTCAAATCGATGTATTTCTGGTATTTATGACATGTTTTATGGTAAATATGTCATTTTCTATCCAAAATCGATCCCATTTGACCTATATTGACTCACATCATCCTATTCAAAGGGTTTAGGTCATTTTATACCCAAAACATTTCCTATTTGACCGAGCTTGACATAAATTGAAGTATTTCTAGTTTTTATGACATGTTTTAGGGTAAATACGTCATTTTCTACCCGAAACCGATCCTATTTGACCTATATTGACTCATATCATCCTATTCTAAGTGTTTAGGTCATTTTCTACCCAAAACCAATCTCGTTTGATCGACTTTGACTCAAAACGATGTATTTCTAGTGTTTATGACATATTCTAGGGTAAAATGTCATTTTCTGCCCAAAACCGATCCCACTTGACCTAAATTGACTCCTATTGTCCTATTCGAAGTGCTTAGGTC
The DNA here is from genome assembly GCA_026401315.1 of Dysphania ambrosioides. NCBI lineage: Eukaryota > Viridiplantae > Streptophyta > Magnoliopsida > Caryophyllales > Amaranthaceae > Dysphania > Dysphania ambrosioides. The sequence goes on along the minus strand of CM048665.1, from coordinate 16,290,368 downwards.
ATTTTATACCCAAAACCTCTCCCATTTGACCGATTTTGACTCAAATCAATGTATTTCTAGTGTTAATGACATGTTCTAGGGTAAATACGTCATTTTCTACTTAAAAGCGATCTTATTTGACCGATATTGACTCATATCGTCCTATTTGAAGTGTGTTTAGGTCATTATATATTGACTTGTATATATCGTCCTTTGGAAACATGTCCCCTAATATTTTCAATAAGATTGTGAAACTTGTATCAGTCCAACCATATTTCACTTTCAAGTTAAACAACGTTGATATGGCAGACAACTATTTAGTATATCCAAGATACAACAGTTTCTTAGCAGGCTCCCACAAACGCTCAAAAGTACGAGATTGACTACCAAATTGATCCCCAACTCCTTCAAGCATTTCATCTATTTGATCTTCATCACTAGGGTCATTATCCTCTAATTCATCCTCTCCATCATCTTCCTTCTTGGCATCAACATCTTCACCGTCATCAGATTCTAATTGGCCATGATGGTCTAGCTCAACATGATGAATGGAAATTTCATTAGAACACAACCCCATGTCATTAAAAGTAGGAACCTCACCATGCCATACCCATACATGTATTGTTCCCTAAACCCACGCCAGATCACATGGTCCCTCAACTCTCTTATACTACTAACTGTCTTTCTAGTGCCCTATTTAACATGTAAGAGATTAAATAACAATCTAATCAACACTTAGTTTACGCATAGTTATATATATAATTGCACCTAAAGGGTCCTCAAGTAGCTTATCGAAAATAAGGTTAAACAAACTCCACAATGACCCACAAACACTCGTTCTATAGTTTAAGTTACTAAATTCTTCTAGCGATATTGTTTTTGTTCTATGCTTTGTAAATCACTACAAATTCTACAAAAAATTTGGCAGAGTTTCCTTTGTAAATCCAACATTTTCCAATTTTGAAAATAGATTTTCAAACATGTTATATGAATTTATATACAACCACAACCAACATACAATGCTATTACTAATTCATATATGTTGCCAAATCAATCTCTACTAATTCATATACGTACTAACCATATTCTAACATAATCTAATTTATATTAATATACTAACTCATTTCCTAATAATATGAAAACTAAAATTTTTCAATTCCTACTAATACAAATACTAATTGAAATATATTACCTAATATAATACTTATAATTAAAATACCCATAATTCGAACTAACATGAACCCTAATTCAAAGTTTCGAACTACTTAACATATTTACATTCACATTTAACAATACCAATCAAATACCCATGGATGAAATGGAATAAACAACAACAAAAAAAGAAAAGTGTACCTAAAATACAGTGGAGAACACGACGAATGAGAGGAATTGTGAAGTGCGGTGGTGGCGTACGTGGTGGCATGGTTCGGTGCTGTTGGTGGTGGTGGCGTGGCTTGGTGGTGGTGGTGTTCAGTGGTGGCGTGGTTCAGTGTTGTTGGTGGTGGCAAGGCTCCTTAATGGCGCGCTATGAGAAGTACATTTATGCGAGGCGCAGTAATGGCTGCGAAATGGATCTGAAGTATAAACGGACCTAGCAGACTCGTGTATTTTTTTTTAATGAAACCCAATTAAAATGCGGCGGGTCTTCCCTATACCCACTGCATTTTAATTGCGTTTCATTAATATGCGGCAGTTCCTTTAAAATACGCCGCATATTGTTAGTATTTTGCGGCTAGTTTGCCTATACGCCGCGATTGCATAGCAGCAAATTAAGATATTTGTACGAGTGTGGGGATGAATGTTGATCTTGGCACTCTTGCTCGCCTTCTCGCGTTTAGCCTGTTAACAACATAAATGTATTTGACTTAACATTAAAATACATTAAAAAGCATTTTCCAAAACTGAATACAAAGAAGTATTTAACTTACCACTGCAGCTTCAGAAGTCTTGTTCTTAATAAAGGTTACCTAGTCACCTTCCTTAATATATTTCCATATTTTATAGGTCAACCTATTAGCTTCTTTTTTAGACACCATTCTTGTCTTGGTAATCCAACCAGTCACCAACTTTGATTTGAAGTCCCGAAATCTATTGGCGACTACAATTAGAAAAAGCTTCTTTAGTTGGGGGTTGTGTAGAATGTGAAACAAAGCCTGAAATATATTTAAATTGGATTAGCTTCATTTATTAAGGTAGTTTACACAAATATTTAAATAATTAAGATTAAGTTAGGAATATGTACCATTGTGTCCACCCACAAGGTTTGTCGAAGTCCCTCCTTTACTCCCGACCACTCTTAGTTGATTTTGAACTTCCAAATAAGAAGTCCAATATGTTGACCGTACTTGAGATGCCACCTACCAATGGGGCAGTGCAAATGATCTAACTCTAGATGTATAGGCTAGGCCACTCTAAGGCTTCTAGTTAGACCTCTAGGTCCACCTAAGCCCCGAGCACCACCCTTCCCCCTCTCTTTCTCAAAACCCAAACGAGGGGATGACAATGTTAATGGTACATCATCCCCTAAAGTTGATCCCGCTTCAGCAATCATTTCATGTTCGTCGAACATTCTATCCATTCACTAAGCTTCTAACTTAGAAGCTATAGCTTCTAGATTGCCTCGATCAGTTTCAAGGTGAACATCTGATGTGCTCATTTTAGAGCACGTTTACAACCCTATTTTAGTGTCGAGTCTCATGCTTTTATATTGGTTTTATGCACATTACATTCAATTTTACCTTGATCTTGTCCTCGAGCTGTTGTTAGGTCATTTCGTGTGATTTCGATAATTTTGAGGTAAAATGAGACGTGTTCGAGGTTTTGACACCTTTATCAAGAGTATAGATGCGCATATCATAGCTTGGGCATGCGTTCCAAGTCACTCTCGAAGATCCCATAAACTCTAGAAGCCACTAGACACTTCAAAGGAGCTGTTCAGCAAGGTTCAGGTTCAGATTCGACCGAATCTGACATCCATTCGGTCGAATGGAAGACAGGGATTCAAGCACATAAATCAAGCTCTCTCGAATAGCCAAATGAAGACTCATTCGGCCGAATGAAGACACATTCGGCCGAACGGTTGTACTCATTCGGCCGAATGGTGGACAGGGTGAAAAATACCAAGTTTCTGATATAGGCGAATCCTCCCTCCATTCGGCCGAATCCTCCCTCCATTCAGCCGAATGGAGCCTATTTCCGACTTTCTTAGTTCTTTCTTAGGCCGGCGCTCGAGGGTTTTTCCTAGGGTTTTACCCCTTATGTCCCAAGGGTATAAATACCCTCTTGCTCTGTACATAACCCTCATGCCTACTTTGAGAGCTTTTGTGCCTCGACCTAGAACATCACTTTAAAGCTTTACATTTCCTTTATGCATTAGTTTAGATTTATAGCTTTCATTGTTCTTGTTTTCAAGCATTGTATTTCGGATTCGGTTTCTCTTTCGTTCACGCAATTTCATTTATGCAAGGTATCGATTCTTTTCTGTTTTATTTCGTTTAATGCTTTCAAGTATTGTTTTTCTGAATTTCATTCCTCTTGCTATTATCGTTGCTTCTTTTATGGTTTTGATAGAGTAGTTGTCGGTTTTGTTATAGGTCTTCGTTTTTCATTCTCGTGTTCATTACATTCAATTCGTTCGTCCTTTCAATCATGTTCTTTTTCGTTGTTTATGCCCTAGTTTTTATTACTATGTGTGAGTAGTTTTCTTAGGGGTTTGATTGGTGAAACCCTAGGTTGGCTCGTTCTTCATGCGTAGAGTTAGGATTTGAGATTGTTGATGATTAATTGATTAATATTCGACGCGAATCTTTTCCTGCCATTCCTTTGGAGACATAGGGCGATTATAGGTTATTCGTGTGATTTATAGGGTCACAAACTTCCTCTCGTCATCTTGAGTGTCATGATTCATTACAGATTTCTCTTAATTTAGCGTATTGATAGTTTGATTGTCCTTCCTAGGGTGGAACTGATCTGTCCCCATTTTCCTTCCATAGCATATTATCGTTTTAGTTCTTGCTTTACTATTCTGTCATTAGTTTCATTTTATCAAATCCCAAATAACTCCCTTTGCATCAAGTCTAGAGACTATCGCCCCTTGTCCTTGTGGTTCGATCCCCGACTTACCACTACACTAGTTGTAGTAGTATTAGGGTGTTTATAAATTTAGTTTGCATAACTATTCTTTTAGTTAAACGACCTAAAAGAACGGTTATCAACATCGTACTCAACGTCCTCATCGGAGACACTGAATTCTTCGTCATTAGCCATGATGCAAGACAACAACTGCACAAAAGAATACTAGTACAATGAAAATTGAGTAAGTGAATCGTCCAACATTAGGGGCAAACAGGAAATAAGGCAAACATTAACATAAATACGAAATCATTTAATACCTAGACAATGAATACTACTCATCTATAGTAAATCCTTCATAGTGATCCATTCTTATATAATTTGTTTTCATTTTTGGTCCAGCATCCATGTCATCGATTATTACATGGCATCGAGAATAATGGGAGATCATCAAAGTCATCATAGTCTTCCTCATTAGTGACGTCACCAATTCCAAAGGTCTGTCGTTTACAAGGGACAATAATAGCCCATCAGGGGTCATTTGTGTCTTTAATGTAGAATACTTGTTTAGCTTGTGATGCAAGTATAAAAAGTTCCTCTGTATCACGTATTCGACTCATGTCGACTATAGTCTAATTCAATTCATCTTTCTTCACCGATCCATGTCGACTGATATCTGCCCACTTGCATTAAAAAAAGGGAACCTTAAAGCTACAATATTCAAATTATCCCATAGTAAGACAAGGTCGCATAAACTGGTGCTTTATCTTTTGAGATTGCATATTCTCGAGAAGAAGCCACTATTGAAACACCACTATATTAAATATACTTTGATTTCTTATCTCGACATTCAGTATAGAAGGTATATCCAATGATATCATACCCCTCAAAAGATAGAACAATTGTTCGAGGGCTATAAGCTAACCACATGATTGTATCATAAATGTTATGGCCCGTTTCAGAAAATTCATGCATAACTTTTTCATGAAACCAATCAATGAAGGTGTTGTTGTGTTCTTGCATCAATGCTCGTTCACCTCTAGAAGAGTACTTCACCTTTAATTCATTCATATGCCTTTCTAAGTAAGGATGAACCTCTGTGATATGGTGTAAAACAAATAAATGAGCTTTTCTCTCTTTCGGCAATGGAATTAAGACCTCCTTAGAACCCACGATGCCATGCCCTTTGAGCCCCCCTTCATGCCTCGATTTTGATAACCCAATTGCCTCCCCTTAGATAAGAACTCACTAAGAAATTTACCTACCTCCTCTGTGGTTATACCTTGAATTATATTAGCTTCAGGGTGTGTTGGGTTTCTCACCTTCTTCTTTAAAGTACCCATGTATCTCTCAAAAGGATAAGCCCATCTTAGGAACACTAGACCACACAACTTTATTTGTCGAACCAAATACACAACTAGATGTACCATAATATCAAAGAACAAAGGTGGAAAATACATCTCTAGTTGACATAAGGTCGTAATAACACTAGCCTGTAACTTATCCAAACAAGATGGATCAAGCTCCTTGATGTGTTTTGTATTGTAAAAAGAATAAAGTCTAGTGGTAGAATTCCTAACATGCTTGGGAAAAATATGGCGGATGACAATTGGTAGAATCATCTACATCATAACATGACAATCATGAGACTTCATACCCAATAAATTCAGATCTTTCATGGACACAAAGTTCTTTAAATTTGATGAGTACCCACTAGGAACCTTAATCCCATACAGACACTCACTAAATATCATTTTTTCTACTCGGGACAAAGTGTAACAAGCTGGAGGAATATATGTGGATTTACCTTTTCCATTCCTAGGCGTTTTGTCTTCAGGCAACAACTTGGATCAAATCTTCATTGTTTTCCTATCTCTCCTGACATTAGGACCATCCTTATTCTTACTAGGTATATTCAATAGCATCCCTAATATGGCATCATAAACATTCTTTTCTATATGCATAACATCAAGACAACATCTAACGGGTAAATACTTCCAATACAGAAATTTCCAAAATATTGACCGTTTCTTCCATAACCCCTGAGCATCTCTATGTTTTAAAGTTTTCTCAAACACATTATCTATTCCTGTCACAATGCCATAAACCTCATTGCCACTCAATGGTATAGGGGCTTTACATTGCTCAACTTTACCATCAAATGAGGTCTTTCTCTTATGATAAGGATGAAACCTATTCAAGAACTGTCGATGCATGAGATACACATGTTTCCCATAATATGGCAAGAACGTTGAGTCCATATCATCCACACAAATTGGACATGCTTTCTTTTTCTTGACCTTATACTTGACAAGTTCCCATAGGCTGGAAAGTCATTAATAGTACAAAATAACATGGCACAGAGTGTAAAAGTCTCTTTAGCATATGCATCATACACAAATATATCTTCATCCCACAAAAACTACAAATCTTTAATAAGGGGCAAGATAAACATCAATGTCATTTCTAGGTTGCTTGTGCCCTGATATTAGAAGCAATAACATAACATACTTACGCTTCATGCATAACCAAGGAGGCAAATTATATATTACTAACAAAACTGGCCATGTGCTATGTTGACTGCTTAAGGTATCAAAAGGATTCATTCCATCCATGTAGAGACCAAGTCTTAGGGTCCTATCTTCCTTGCTAAAAGCCTTGAAAGATTCATCATTGTTTTCCACTAGGCAGAATCAGCATGATGTCGAATCATACCATCTTTCTTCCTCTTCTCTGCATGCCATCTCAAATTCCTTGCATTGCTCCTAATTGAAAACATACACTTGAACCTTGGTATTATGAGAAGGTACCACAACACCTTTACACTAGGACCTTTAATCCCCACTTCAAGCTCTATGCATATAGGAGTTTATAATATGATTGCCCACATTTAGGGCAGTGAATAAACTTTGCATACTCATTTCGATATAATATGCAATCATTTGGATAGACATCAATCTTATTTTACTCTAAACTAAGGGGACACATTAAATTCTTTGCATAGTACATAAATATAGGCAAATCATTTTCCTCTGGAAACATGTCCCCTAATACTTTCAACAAGGTTGTGAAACTTATATCAGTCCAACCATATTTCACTTTCAAATTAAACAACGTTGATATGGCAGACAACTTAGTGTATTTAATACATACAGGATACAACAGTTTCTTAGCAGCCTCCCATAAACACTCAAAACTACGAGATTGACTACTTAATTGATCCCCAACCCCTTCAAGCATTTCATCTATTTGATCTTGATCGTGGTCATTATCCTCTAATTCATCCTCCCCATCATCTTTCTTCTCGACATCAACATTTTCACCGTCATTAGATTCTAATTGGCCATGATAATCTAGCTCAACATGACGAATTGAAATTTCGTTAGAACACGACCCCATGTTATTAGAAGCAGGAACCTCACCATGCCATACCCATACGTGGTATTGTTGCCTAAACCCATGCCGGATCATATGGTCCCTCAACTCTCTTATACTACTAACTGTTTTCACATTATCGCAATTAACACAAGGGCAACACACCTCATCGACTCTAATGTTAATTAGGTGTTTCAATGCTTGTCTACAAAACTCCTCAACTTAATTCATGAACTCCAACAAAGCACAACTACCATACATCTAATTTCGAAGCATAATTTGTGTTATGCCCTATTTGACATGTAAGATATTAAATAACAATCTAATCAACACTCAGTTTATGCATAATTACATATATATATATATATATATATATATATATATATTTACACTTAAATGGTCCTTAAGTAGTTTACCGAAAATAAGGTTAAGCAAACTCCACAATGACCCAAAAACACTCGCTCTATAGTTTAAGTTACTAAATTCTTTTAGCGATATTATTTATATTCTATGTTTTGTAAATCACTACAAATTCTACAAAATAATTGGCAGAGTTTCCTTTATAAACCCAACATTTTCCATTTTTGAAAATAAATATCCAAACCTGTGTATATGCATTTCAATACAACCACAACCAACATACAATGCCATTTTATATCTAGCAAGGTAAAATTAGGAATTCTAATAATAAGTTATTAAGTTATCTCCTACTAGAATTTATTAGAAAGAACATCAAGGATATTAGACAATGGCAATGCCATACCTAATAGACAAGCACATCAATTGCATTGCTTTCTACGCATTTTTCTCTCCATTTCACTTCCTCCCTACTCATTTTCTCTCTTCTCTGTGGCTCTTAGATTTTATCACATTGAAAGCCCATCAAAATGATCACTTTAAAGTAAGATTGAGCATTCCTTGACTTTCTTTTTGTTTGTTTGTTTGTTTTATCCTTAAGCTTCACTTCCCTACCTAACTTGATCCCTAAATTCATCAATATCCATTAAGGAACTCTTCAAATACAATTCATTCCTCATATCCAAGTATTTTTCCAAAAATCCCCCTTACATCATCATTCCTATTCCATAAAAAATAGCCTCAATCTACTCATGCTTCAAGAATGGTCTTCTAATTTGGTTTACTAATTTTCTATAACATTTAGACAAAAAGTCTCACCATATCTTTACTTATATAATACAAGGTAGAACATTACAAGATATAAATATTATATTGCTCATAAACACATGCATATACATACAAGTGGTGTGAGAACTTAAAGAGAGAATATAGAAGAGAGAGTTAGCATACAACAACAAGGGTGGAGCATGGTGAGGACGAGAAAGGGAATTCGTAGCGAATGAAGTAGCTCTGTTGGAATTCAAGGTTCATGGAAATGTAGATGGGTTCATGGTGAAGTAGCTTCGGTGGAATTTGGGGTTCATGGCGAAGTAGAGCAAGGTTAGAATGCGGGGTTCGTGGTGAAGTAGAGCAAGGTTGGAATGCGGGGTTCCTGGCGAAGTAGAGCTAGGTTAGTGGTGGGGTTCAATGTTGTATTTGCCAGCATTGAAGGTGAAGTAGAGCTAGGTTTTGCAAAATAAAACAATGAAGCAGTCATGGAGTTTTTTTTTTAGTGACATAAATATGCGGCGGTTCTATGGTAGTGACGCTGCATATTATTGAGTCTTGAATTAATATGTGGTGGGTATAAGCAACTAACGTCGCTTATTACTTGTGTAATAATTAAATTGTGGCAGGTCTAACCAACTGACCCCGCATATTAATAATATCAGACATTAATTTGCGGCTTTTTTTGTTTTACGCCGCAAATCTTTAGCCGCAATTGAATATTATTTTACTAGTGCGCACCAAATGTATTTGATTTGAAATTATGGAGACATTACTTATATAGAGTTATGTGAAGAATTTTTATGGATCACAAGAGTTTAAAGTACATTTTCACACAAAAGGACCCTAATATGCGTCAAAGGAGATGGTTGGAGTTGATCAAGAACTATGACCTTGACATACAATACCATGAAGGCAGAGTAAATGTCATTGCGGATGCACTAAGTAGGAAGACTAACCATGGATTAATGCTTTAGTGGTGCCTAATGAACTATGTAGGGATACACAAAGGTTAAACTTAGAAGTTGTTAGTAGTGGCAATTTAGAGCTTTAATTGAATGCCTTGTTTATTCAACCTACCATTTTCTTATGAAACTTAACATAATCAATTTAGAGATGTTAAGCTTAATAAAATTAAAGAAAATATAGCTCAAGGTAAGGAGACTATATTCAAGATCTATAAAGATGGAAGCTTGAGATTAAAAGGAAGGTGGTGTGTATCACAAAAGTGTACAGAAGTGAAGCTTAAGCCCATGTAAGAAGGCTACAATACACCATATTTAGTGCACCCGAGAGGTGACAAGTTGAATAAGGATCTCAAGAAGGTCTATTGGTGGCCAAGGATGAAAAATGAAGTGGCAAACTTTATTTCTAAATGTTTAACTTTTCAAAAGGTTAAAATTGAGCATTGAAGGTCTCAAGGCAAAGTGCAACCATTGGAGATACCTAATTGGAAGTGGAATTCAATCTCAATGAACTTTGTTACATCTTTACCTAAAACTAAGAATGGCAATGATAAAATCTAGGTAGTAGTCAATAGGCTTACCAAATCTATAGTGTTCATACCAATGAAAGAGACTTAGAAGATGGAACAACTTGCAAAGGCTTACATTAAACATATGGTGAAGCTACACGAAGTTCCAAAGGACATTGTGTCTGATCGTGATTTGATGTTTCTTTCAAAACTTTGGACAAAGGTTCATGAGAATTTTGGTACAAAATTGAAGATGAGTACATCATTTCACCTGGCAATTGATGAGCAAAATGAAAGAACTATTTAGACTTTAGAAGATATGATTTGTAAATATGTTATTGACTTTCAAGGAAGTTAAGAAGATCGCTTAGACTTGGTAGAGTTCTCGTATAACAATAGCTACCACGCTAGTGTTCAAATGGAACCTTTTGAAGCTCTTTATGGAAGGAAATATAGGAGTCCACTATGTTGGAATGACACTAGTGAGAAAATTATTTTAGTCCTTAAATGATTAAAGAGTCCATGAACCAAGTAAGAACCATATAAGCTAATATTCAAGTTGCCCACGATAGGCAAAAGAGTTATGCTGACCTTAAAAGAAGAAAAGAAGAGTTTAAGATAGGTAAAAAAGTGTTACTTAAAGCACCACCCATTAAAAGGGACCATGAGATTTGAGAAGAAAGTAAATTCGAGTCCGGAGTATATTTGCCTCTATGAGATCTTGCAATGAGTCAAAAAGCTGCATATGAACTAGCATTGTCTGTAGACTTAAGCCGTGTTCACAATGTGTTTTACATCTCTCAACTTTGGAGATATATCTTATACAAGTCTCATTTTTTACAGCCATAGACTATAGGACTTGATGAGAGCTTAACCTAGAGGAAAAACTTGTCAATATCCTTGATAGGAAGGTATTGCATGCAAGAGGGATGTAAATATAGTGAAGGTTCTTTAGTCTAACCAAGAGTCTAAACAGGCTACATGGGAAGCCAAATAGGAAATGAGGAAGAAGGACCCAAAATTGTTTCAAGAGGTTAGTAGAGGTTGAGTTATGTTATGACACCGTTACTCATTTCTTTCAAGAGGGCTAGAGTGGGTTAGAATTTCACTTTTTTCCCTAATTTTTATGTGCATATTTATTTAGAGTTTTAGTCATAATAACTTGTCATTTTTATGTCAAGTCTGAGTAAAGGTAGTAGTTAAAGAAAGTTTTGTTTTGATTTCAAAGGCACAAATGAGTTACATCAACTAAAGTTTTCGAAAAGAAGCAAGTTTTCTTTTGATCTCGAGCGCAAGTTTCGAGACGAAACTTCTTTTAAGTAGGGTAAACTATAATACTATGTATTTTTAAATTATTACAAATATAAATTTCAATATTTATAGACTAATTATTTTTAGAATAAAGTATTTAATCTTTAAAAGGAAATGATTTTAAACAGTTTTCTACTTACAAGAGGTGTAGGGGCTTTTTGTAATTGCTAAGGGTCGAGGAACCAACTAGGTTTTTGGTACACAGTTTGATGAGTGAATTGCCACTAGAGAGCCTGGTTTTTACAACCCAACCTTCCCTTTTCGGTGAAGAAAAGAGGAAGGGACTCACTTTTACTAGTGCCCTACTATTTTTCGTATCAATAAAGATCAACTATGCGGCTTTAGAGACATTGAAAGGGTTAAATAGCCGCTACCAAACCTTTATGGGTTGTTTGGAAACCCTTGGGTTTGAATCCCTGCAACATAACTCACGTTAGTGATATTCAAACCATGAGAAGGTCCAGGACTGAGCAACTTATTTTAATCCCAGGGCGTGTGCTAATAAGTGGCATAGAGATGGAGAATAAATCAGATTTAGTTCCTAGGAAAACATGCACAAACAAAGGTAAAGCACACTCTAGATTTAATTGGTTTGGAAAGTTAAGAATTATGCACATAAATCTAGATTAGGTGACCACTTCATTAAATGTCCACAAGATTAATGGGTACATATGTTTGGTTGTCCACTGTTTATCTTATTAGGCGTGGAATTCAATCAATAGGTCTTGATTATAAGCATAAGTAAATGTGATCATTCAATTACAATATAAAGTAAAAGGATTATGTATAAAAGGGTATAACTGAAATAAAGCAATAGAGCCAAGAGTCAATAAGTTAGATTGGTTAGGATGCAATGTAATTATTATGCATAGTGATGATAAGTTGAAGATTTTCTTAAGATTTAGGCTTTAAGAGACCCTTCTCCATGACATACTCCATTAAAAATAAGTCTAGTTCAAATGGCATGTATGATTTGGCCATATAACACCATTTACATTGAGATACATAAAAAAGATCAAAAGTAAGGATTATGATGCTTGAACAAGAAATGAGCCTTAAGGATAAATCCTAAATGTATATTCAAGTGTGATGCAAACCTAGGATTAGCTCATAAAAATGGGTTTAGTGTTAATTAAATCTAGAGAGAATGGAGATGCCCAAATCTCTTTAGCATAGACTAAGTAAAATAAGGAAAGAGACATGGTATAACTTGAAAGATTAAAAGGATGTTAATCTATGGAGATGGTTCCTTAAATGAGGTGTTCAAAGTTAGGGTTATGAGACTTAACCTACTGAAGTAGGAGTTGCTCGTAACTCTTCACAATATAGGCAAAAGAGACAATGAAAATAAGTTGTACGAGTTAAACCTAAGAGATCAACAAGAGTGATGACTTTTTAGTTGATCAAGGCTCATGAAAAGTTGAATAAAGATTGAAGAAGGGTGTTCATGTGAGAGGGGTTTTCACCTCACATAATCATCACAAAATGAGTCTAATCTAAGGGTCTTGAGTAGAGGGAAACCACTAGATCCAAAGACTAGAAGGTGAATAGTGTAGAAGTAGAGAAAGCATTAAAGTAATTAAAGGAGATTAGGGGTCCATGGTGTTTACCATTAAAGAGAGTCATTTTGCTTGATTCTTTGCTTGAGTATATGTTGAAGGGGTAAGATTTCCTTGCTTGGTTGTGTCATATGTGCTTGGATTGATCCTTGGTAAGTATAAAGGATGTTTAAGAGGCTTTGATTGTGTTTGAGAGTGTATTGGGGGTATATTTTGGCAGAGTGACAACTCTTTGGGAGAAATATCGACCCTTTGGTCATCAAATAAGGGGGTATTTATAGGCAAATAAGAGTCGATTTCCTAAACATTAAACGTAGGGTTTGTGTGTCAGACACTAGCAATGCATCAAATAATCGAGGTTCGTGCATCACACGCTCAAGGAGAAATCTTTTACTCAATTGAAAAGAAGCTTGAAATGAGTTAGGAGCACTTTAGGCTGATGCTTAAGGGTTGGTCGTCAAATGCTGAGGCTGTGCGTGAGACACAGGAACTAACAACTGATCAGATTCCTTTATAGTTCAAGTGTTTGGGTCTCAAATGATGGGATTGTGTGTCAAACACTTAGGTTGTGCGTTAGACGCTTGCAGAGGATGAGACGGATTAGAGTAGAGGTAAAGTCGAGCCATAGAGGTCCTAGGCGTCTAACGCATGAAGGTTGTACGTCTGACGCACATGGTGGGTGTAAGCGGGGGTCTAACGCCTAGGCTTTGTTGCGTAAAGTTTGTCTGTGCTCGACACATAAACTTGACTCTTGATGCTGCTCCATGCCCCATGCTTGTGCTATTTGTGGTGACTTTGGACAAGGTGAGAAAAAGAGCTCCGAGCTTTAGGGGTTGCACGGATTGAGGTTTGTTTTGGAATGATTTTGGTGATGTGATTTTGTGACTTTGGATTTGTGTTTGTACCAAGGTAAGGTCTTAGGCCCGAGTTGTGTTTGAGGCTTTTTAGTGGTTCGGTTTTGAGATTTTTTATGGTTTACACATACTCAAACTCAACCTAAGCTAAGTCCGCTTGTTAGAGTTGTTTCGTCATCAGACCACTACATGGGGAGACACGATTTTGTGTCTATAAGAGGATTCTTTTTTATAGTGACCTAATTTAATTCTCTATTTAGAAATTTTCAAAATTAAACGAACATAAATACTCAACTTTCTCATAGATTTTAACTTGAAAAAAGGTATGTATGTTTTACTATTTTATTAGTTTTTCTTATTTTCTTAAGGCTTGTACTTAGAACCCTAACCCTATTTAATTTTCAATCGACAACATGTTAGTATTAAGGAGTTTGAAAATATTGCAAGTATTAAGATATGAAATTCATTGTGAATATTTTATGTTTATAAATTTTAGATTGATATAATGCACTTTAAAGTAAGTTTTTATGACCTAAACTATGGAGTTTTGGGATTTTAAATTAAGGGATTATACCATAGTATTGAAATATAATTTAAACCCTAAAATATGAAAGTTATAGCATGTTTAAGGGATTTTAATAATAAGGTTTAGTTTGCTATAAAAATTTGTTAAATAAAGGATTGATTGAGTTCCTTAATTATTTTAGGAGGAGTACTACCTAGGAGATTTCTAAGTTGCTAACGTGGATAACCTAATTAGCTATTCAAGGTAAGTATATGTCAGAATACTAGTATGTATAGGAAAGTTTTTATTGCTTAATTTCTTTTAATATAGTATCAGACCTAGGATTGGTTTGATTTATGAGCAATGTTGAACGCATATGTGTTGTCATGTTTAAATGAGTTTATATATTTGTATGATTTTGAATTGTAAGTATAAGGAAGTTTTGATACATGTATTTAAGCATATTGTATGAATTATTTCCACAATAGTAATTCATGTCAAGTAATGGCAAGTTTAAGTTCATTCATGTCATAAGTCTTGAAATGAACTACAGGAAAGAAATGTTATGTCTTTTATGGCATATCATATTAGTTAAACATTGCTAATAAACTTATTCAACAAGGTAGTAAAGAATAACAAAAAGGTTATGTGATCACTATTTATTTAACAAAGATAAAATGGGAGTTTGTATGTAGAGTATATTTTGTTGTGTTAAGCATGTTTGTTAAGCCTTTTAACATACTAATCACTTAAAGTGGAAACATTTAGTAATAAAACTCGAGGGCTAAATTCACCTTGAGTATTGAACAATGGGGGGTACTTGGTGGTAGCCCAAGGCTCCAATTGGGTGACATGATGGTGTTACCTTTCTTCTTAATAGCACTAAGATCTCATCACTTCCATAATATAGTGACATAACAATAATAGTATTGGATTTAAACTTTGTACCATTCCTTACTAGTCCCATGTTGACCAATCAAAAAACTCATTCATTCCTAATCCATTAGTAGTAGTACTTAAATTAAAGTGAGTATAAATTTAATATTATTTTTTAACATCAAAGTGTTTTGTCAAAGTATTTTTGCATGTGACCAACAATTTTTTTTTTGGAGTGAGCATGTTAGGTTCAGGTTGTTTTCTCAACATGTGAGCTTTGCTGATTGTATCTACTTTATTGTTGGTCATGACCTATTCCTTAATTGACCTTATGACGAACTAAATTTACCTTTGTGTTGTTGGTGAGCAGTCGTCACCAAGGTCTAAGGTTTGTAGCATGTGTAGGACTAGAAGTGTCATATTCATATGGGGGACTTGATTAGAGAGTTTGTTTACTTCATTATTTGTTTTTACTTATTTTAGAATTTGTTGTTTTGAGGATGGATTTTAAAGACTCGGTTTTGTTCTTTGAAATACTTTTATAATTACTTTGGGTATTTTGAATAAAGTTTTATAATAGTAATAGGAAACTTTTCCGCTGTAAAACTCTTAAGAGATGATCAAATTGTTTTACGAGGCGGTAATGTTCTTGTAATTCTCTTTATTTGGTTTGGTTTTTTGAGAAAATGTTTTATATAAGAAATAATTATGAGGGTGTTACAACTCTTATTTCTCTTATTATCGTATTACATGAAAAATTAGAGCACCAGATGACCTTATTTTTGGGGGGTCTTTCTTCCTGCCTTGTTCATAGACTTTGTCATGAGTTTGTTGGATTCTTACTATTTTCTTGTATTTTGTTGGCTTTTGTTGTTGCCTTGTTCATAGAGTCTATAATGAACTCAGTCATTCGTTGCAAAAAGGATCTCATTTCTAGTTGTAGTTGAGTAGGAATGCAAGAACAAATTTTTAGTGAAATTGTGTTTAGTTTTAGAGTAGCTTAGGCTTATTAGATTGTTGAATTTTGATTTGAAACTGAGAGTGTCATTTAGTGTGACTCTCAATGATGAATAAAGGGGTTTAAAATAAGGAAAATCAATCTTGTAGCTGCTCTAATATTGACCATTTGATAAATGATTATAGTTTATTGCGTTTGTTGCTCTTACAACTTGTTAAATGTGTGCCTTAATGAAGTTTATCGTTGTCTTGAGAATTTATGTGGAATGCTTCTTTCTCACTAAGTCATCATCATCTTTGAAAGATTTTCAATGTGTTTTTAGAAGTTGAAAACTACATTAAACTAGTACTTTTAGAACATTTAACATTAAACTAGTGATCTAAAACATACGTTTTAAACTAATACTCTTGTGTTTCCTCCATTGCATCTTCGTGCAACATCATGTGTTGTATCTTCTCCTTCTTTTGCATGTTATGTTGCTTGATTTGGTTATGGGGTTATTAAGTTCATAGCATCGTGTACCATTTATGAGGGTGCCCTTACTTGTACTCTTAGCCTTCCATTATCTTTCAGAACCTTTTTGTTGGCATGTGGCTGGATGTAGTCATTAGACCCCTTTACTTTGAGTATTTCATTTAAATGATGTTAATGAAATCCACACACATGTTAGTCTTTTTTGGGTGTAACTCTTAGAAAGCTTCTTCAACTACTTGTATAAGGTGATCCATGTTCTTTGGCATTTTCTTATGCATGAAAGATTTTATGCTCCTAAAAAACCCAAGTCTAAAATGTTACAATATGAACTATTGAGAGGTTGTTGTGTTAATATGAATGTGAAGCCCCCTGTTTATTATGTTGCTACCATACTGGATCTTTATTCGAAATGAGAGTCCTTGTATTGTCTTGATGAATATAGATGGTTCTCGGACCTTCTTCTGGCCATATGCTGATGATCATTGGGATTAATTATGTGATTAACATATCCCTATAAACTTCTTGTTTACTAAATCTACTGGCTTGATTTCTAACGTGCCTTCTGCCTACTCTTTATGTTTATCTTTGGTGCCACTTTCTTAATAAAGGGAAAATTTCCCATATATAGTACATTGCCCATATTGGTTCCGTCTTGATCTCACCAGAGCGCCTAGAAACATTGTCGTCGGTATGTATTTTGATGACTTTCTAGCTTAGAATGATGTTACCTCTTTATCTGATAGATAAACCCTATGTGTTTTCTTTGTTAAATAGAATTATTTCTTGTAACACCCCGGTAATTCCCAATTTTCCGAAAACCAAACCTTTAGGAAACTACCGGTATGCTACCGCCACGTGTTTAAACGTTAAGGCTATAAAGCAGAGTTTTGCAGCGGAAAACCAAAAGACTTTTGAAATAACATTAAACGTAAATCAACTCCTAATATAACAAACTGGAACCTCTACGACCATTACTGTAATGTACCAAATAACGTTTACCTCTAATCCAAATCCAACAGTTTAAAACTAAATCAAACAAACATAATTTATTCTAAAATCTAATTAAAATAACGTTTCTCTCAAACCCGCCCATGCATGAATGCTCGTTTAGATACTTGTTAATAATCTGCTTCCCAATAATATAAATGTAAGTATTGGATCATCACAGTGTCATTTATAGGCAAAATCCATGACCAAAAACACACAAGGCACGCAATCAGCAAGTTGAGTACATATAAATTTCAAAGTATAACAATTGAATTGATAATTGAATAAGAATAATTATAAAATATAAGAACGTATCACGCAACATTTTACTCAACTGACACGGTAAATTGATTAATGACTTGGATTAAGCAATAGACTAGGTTGTCCCCCCCCCCCCCCCCCCCATGTCCTGATTTGGACATCAAATAATTAAATAATCCATGCACTCCCGTCAAAGAGCATCAAAATACAATATAAAAATCCAGATGGTAAACGGGCGTGACTGCGTCACCATAGCTAGATGATATCTCAACTAACCCTAATTTTAAGTTTAAAACTTTATAAAAGAGAGACTCGTAGATCACACGGCCTCCAATAAAAGCCATGGATAATACCCCGTGAACTCCAACCCCTTATTGTCAATACTCTAGACGTGCACTAGCCGAGAGTTTTATTGTTTATCCTCTTTCTCTTTAAGTGATTTACTGTTTAAACTCAATATACGCCATCACCACAGCACACACATGCAAACATTATAATTATACAATTAATCTTTGTTATACTGTAATTTTTAAGCTTTAATTTGAATATCAACTGTTAAACCTGTTGAACCAAGTCAACTACCCTCGTCACTAAGACTTAATAAAAATTCACCTTTGCTCCAATCATCCTATTAGTAATGAAGGAGTAATAATAAACAACCTCATGGATTAATTAACAATTAATACCAATTTAATAAATCACGGTTTCTCACAAATAATACCAAAACATGGCCCTAATATAAAGAACATGAATTCTTTCAAATGGATAACCAAACAATCTCATTCAAAGGGTTCCCTAAACATGATACTAAGTTTATGTTTCGCCCTAAATCATGCTCCTAATTAAAAGTAATGTTTTTCATAATTTGTACGTATCTGGAGTAAAATGCACAGGTATCCACTTTCTCTATTTTTTTAAGAACCTTCTACCAATTATTCTCCTATACCAAATAATACATCCTAAATTAATATACCAAAAATACCAAATTTACAACAACCACACTAATTTTTCTAAGACTTTAAAATCATCCCAAAATACGTTTTTAAGTCTCCCAAAAATATAATCTAGTATCTCCAAAACAATACTACATATATAATTTGTAAACTCATTAAAATATATGTTATAAAACTCTATTTTTACAACTCTTAAAATTTGAAAATTTGTATTTTATGTAGTATACTCAAATTACTCCCAACTATATCTTAGAATAGTCTTAATATAATGTATATACTAATAGTATATACTTTTAAACTTTAAAACATGAAATCTTAAACAATTAAACCATGATCTTTTATATATAATATTCTGAAAATTTATTTCAAATACCTTAATATTAAATTTTTAACAAAATATTTCATACTATAGTAAAAATTTCATGAACCAAATACTAGTATAAGAATTTAAGCGTTAAATCATGAAAACTAATATTTTTATACCAAAATATATGATCATAAAATATGAAAATTCATTTAAATAACAACCCCATAAAATTTAACACAGATGATCCACAAAATATTTAAGATTTTATGTGAAAATCAAAAGCCTAGTATCAAAAACTCTAATATATGGCACTAGCATGCCTGGGCATTAATATTTATGCATAAAAATCTTATGAAACTAGTAGTATGCACAAATAAATTCTAGAATATAAGATTTATGCACTTTTAATAAAAATTTAACCCATAATAA
Source organism: Dysphania ambrosioides (assembly GCA_026401315.1). Taxonomy (NCBI): domain Eukaryota; kingdom Viridiplantae; phylum Streptophyta; class Magnoliopsida; order Caryophyllales; family Amaranthaceae; genus Dysphania; species Dysphania ambrosioides. Next base: position 16,270,870 of record CM048665.1, on the reverse strand, counting down.
AATCAATAAAAAAATCATATAAAAGCTTATTAAACATGTATACTAGGGCATAATAATTAAGGAAGAAAAGAAGAGAAAACAAAGGAAGAAGAAGAGGGAGGAAGGCCGGTGGCTCACCGACAATGGTGGACGACGGCAGGGGAGAGGCGGCGACAACTAGGCTAGGTGGCGACGGTTGAGGGTGCAAAGCAAGGAGAGGGAGAGGAAGAGTGTTTAGGGTTTTGTGAACTTGTGAAAAATAAATGGGATTAGGATTAGGTAGTATAGTTTTAATAAGAGAGTAATACTAGGTTTAGGTAGTTAGTTTTGATAAAATAGTAGTACTAGTTTTAGGTAGTTGAGTTTTGATAAAATAGTAGTACTAGATTTAGGTAGTTTAGTTTTGATAAAATAATAGTACTAGGTTTAGGTAGTTTAGTTTTGATAAAATAGTAGTACTAGGTTTAGGTAGTTTAGGCTTAGTAGGTTACTTAGGAAAATAAATAAATAATAACAAAAATAATTTGTAGAATTTCGGGGGATTACATTTCTTGTCTACGTGAATGAAATCATACCTTGGGATGTACTTTGGTTTATTTGTCACTGAATCATTGAGAAGGCTTAATATCCACTTAAGCCTCTTAACTTTGTATTGTTTTGTGAGAGTTGAATAGGGTGGATTAGAATGAGCTTTAATCTCACCTCTTTTTAATAATCTCCACACTATTGTTGGTGCTAGATTCACCCAACTTGCCACATATCTTATGCATGTTATGTTCCCCGTCGATTGTGAATCTAGCAAGTTTGATGGTACAACCATCCTCTTTCTTCCACAATTTTTGAAATGGGTAATTATTACGTATGGTTTGTTTGGTTCTTTGTTGTTTATTGCTTTGCTCCATAATCGACTGATTGTTCTCTTATGATATTCATACTGCTCATAAAGTTGTTGATTGCTCCATGGGGTAAGTTGCCACCCACTTTCATATCAAGCAATGTTAGAAGAGCTTATTGCCTCGTATCTTCGCTAAGCCTAGGCATGTGATGATTACAATTTGGAACTATATCAAGAGTGGGCTAATGTGCTATTATCATTTTAGATGCTGATGAAGAGTCGGATTCTACATTTTGATTACCAAAATACTAGGCAGCACCCATGTCTTCTCCATCTCCATACACTTCAATTGATATTACATCTAAATCTGACGCCATGATAGCAATTATCTGAAGATGAGATTTTTTTTAAGGACAAATTTTGTACTTTGTAATTGTAATAGTGACTGTATGTTATGTTGCCTTATTTATAGAAGGTAATGAGTGGCAAGTTCAAATTTTGGGGATAAATGAAATACGCATGACTAAATTATTAAGGGTTGCTTTAATTGTAATTCACGTGACTAACTTTGTACCTATCAATGCTGATTTTTTAGGTTTTTTTTTTTGTAGTCCATGTTAATTCCACTAACACATGTATCCATTAAATCACTAACATATTTTTAATTATAAAATAGCCCACTGATTCAATAATAATTGCTCACTCCTCCTTAGATTCCTTTAGATTTCACTTTCGTTTTTTTTTTGCTTTGCTTGAGTAATTTTTCTTTAGAAAAATAAGATGCTCAACGACAACGGGGACAAAAAAGCATTCATACGTTCATGGTAACTTGATCAACTTGTACCGCCGTACCATTTTAAGATACTCCGCGTACGAAAAAATCAACATACTCGGCGTCCTGTAAAACCCTCGTCCCCATCTTTTCTCAACTTCCAAAAACTTCCAACAAAATTATCAAACTGTTAAGCCCATTTCTGAATGTTAGTCTTACTTTCTTTATTAATCTTAATCATCAATATATTCGTGCTATCGCATGATTATTTATGCCATTGAGTTCTCCAATTTCTGCATTTTTTGTTTAATTCTAATTTTTGATGCTGATCATTAGTTTGATGATGTCTGAAAATGCTTATAATTCAAGTGGAAGATCAAGCTCAAGTACTGCTAGTTTACCCGACACCAAAGATGATCAAACTATAGCCCAATTATTAGCTGATGAGGAGAAGAAATTCGGGCAGGGCAGTCGTCTTAACCTGCTTGGCAGGAGGCTCTCTCATTTGGACTCAATCCCGGTACGAGTTTGGATTCGATGACCGGTGTTTATTTTGATGTTTTTTTATTGCTGTTGTAGTATGTTATTTGCTTTGTATATTTTCCCTTTTTTGACGCTCTAGCAGTCTAGCTGCGTTCTGGGCTGATGAAGACAGTAAAATCTGAGTTGGTTTTCGTGCTACATAGATTTGCTGTGATGAGAACTTGATTGTTTGCTAGTTTTTACTATTTATATTCCGATAGCTATGCTTAGTGTACAAATTTTAAGAGTTTTCGTTAGAGAATATGATCCTCGCCGAAGTATATTACTTCGTCCATTCCCTAAAGATTGCCTCATTTTTATTATAGAGTCGAAATTCAAAAAGTTTGACCCAAAATTCCCAACATATGATAAGCAATAATATATTGAAGTGCGATCTTGGTGGATCAATGTAATTTTTTAGAATATCAAGTTATTATAATTTTTTGCCTTTGGGATTTGGAGATTCAAACGTTTAAAGTCGTGCCTTAGAGACCGCGAAAAGTCAAATGGGGCAATCTTTGGGGGACGGAGGGAGTAGTTCGAAGGCATAGACAGTTTGATGAGGCACAACAAGGTATTCTTGGATTTTTGCATACTCACAACTAATAGGTATTGCAAGAGGGAAGTTTTGAGTTGTCATTCATCCACTTTCATAAATTGAAAGCAAATTAGCAGGGCAACTTGATATATATTTTGTGGAAGTATCAGCCAACTAGGCTTGGATATTTGAGAATAATAATTTTATTTTTACACAGAAACTCACAAAACACATGCCCAAATAAGCTAAAGATCTTCCAGCTGTAAGATTATGTGTTTTATATTTCAAAGTTATAGATAACTTTATTCTGAAATGTGGATAATGACACCTGAACTCTATTAATTAGTTGAAAAAAGCAATCAAAATGGCTGGTCTAGCGTTAGTGAAGCCCAAATCTCTCATAATTTATAGATACAAGTCCCCCATGTGAAGCCCACGAAATGATGAGGAGTTGCCATTTAGGTGTTTCAATTTGTGAACTATTTTACGCAGGGGATGCCCATACGATGCTATAGTTGCTGGTTTGCTCCAAGTAGTTACCAATCCGTGGTGTCCTCCTCCTACCTCAACTTGCCAATTTGTTGTCTCACTTTGGAGTTCATTTGTACCATTAGAGTAGCCTTTGTTTCTCTATTCTTTTTGAGTCTTCAATAAATGGCCCTTCTTATTTATGATATTTTGAGCCGTTGAGCATCAGGAAGTAGTCATTGTCATTCTTCATTTCACACTGTATTTTTAGAAGGAAGTAAAAAAGGATTATATTACTTAGGCACCAAGGGGGGACACCCATATACTAAAAGAGGGCTAAGGACACAAAATCTAATGTATTGGTAAGTGATTTAAATACAAATTCAAGAAGAGTCTAGTGGTGCTCAGTTGCTCGCAAGCTAAACTTGACTACAGCCAAACGAAAGCCTCACAAGTAGGAACTTGAAGCCTTGAAGACGGGAGGCAATATTCTAAAAATCTTTTGGTTTATTTCTTTCCATGTGCACCACCATATCACCCATGCTTACAAGCTAAACTTGACTACAGCCAAACAAAAGCCTCACAAGTATGAACTTGAAGCCTTGAAGATGGGAGACAATACTCTAAAAATCCTTTGGTTTATTTCTTTCCATGTGCACCACCATATTACCCCAAATTATCTTTTAGATGTAGGTTTTGTTGTAGGTTGCTCAAAGTCAGTAAATGCGAAAATTTACGCTGTTTAATTACTCCTTATTTATGGTTTGTGTCTTTCATTGCTGTCTTCTCAGTTAGCTCTTCAGTGTGAGCACGGCTTGGTTTCCTGTTGTTGGAGTAAATGAACCTATGCTGATGAAATTTTTTTGCTTCTCCATGCTAACTGCTCATTCCATCATGGTCTCCTCTTTCTTAAATCGTGGTTAATGAACAGAAGGACTGGTATAAAGTGTAGATAAAATCATGCATTAAACCGTATTTATACTTCATGCTCTTCTACACTTGAAATGCTTTCCTTTCTTGGAAGTTTCACAATGCTTCCCAGATTTCCTTTTTTAGCTTGTATTTCCCTCTCTTGTCATCACATCAGCTTTTTTCCCCATTTCTCTATCTCTATTTCTTGGGGAATGGGCTTGGCTTATCTCAAAGAAAGGAAGGGTGAACTGATGTCTGGCTTGAATATTTGGGTTCTGTAAATTGGATTGGCAGAAGTGCTGACTAATTCACCAAGTCCTATGCACGTGGCCCCTAGTGTCACAGTCACGTCGTGGCAATAGCAAGGCTAATCCCCAAGGTACTTAAGCAAGTGAGCTACGAAAAAGATAAGTAAGGAAGGATGATTTAGAGAGAGAAAGTGTAGTTCAAAGTATGCTTTAATTGCTTTAGAGAGAGAAAGTACAAGGCTCTTGAGGTTCTTCCATAAATGAGTTGGTGTGCCCTATTTATAGGCCTGCTTGTCCTAAGTCTTGAACATTCTAGTTCTAGAGTATTTTACATAGCTTTATACACTCGTGGTTTGTATAAGTTACTCTAAAAGCTTCTATACACTTCCTATGTTTATAAATATTTACATAGAGGCTTCTTATAGGCCTAGAGCTTTCCGGAGGGCACTAGATTGCCCTAGGACATTCCGGAACCTTTCAGAGCCTTTCAAAATAAATTAACACGTCCCAACCCTTCTTCTATCCATTTTAGGAGGACTTCCAAAGTTATAGCTCAATTCAATACCATTTCGGTTGCCAGATCCTTCATTATTACGTTACCGTCAATCGAGTGGTTTACAAAATAAGCCTTTATAGGGGAACGTTGTCGAGGCACCCCCATAAAACCCTTATGGCATCGCTGCCTAGTGATGCATGCCCATAGGCAGGGAGCCAAGGGCAGTCCCCCCCTGACATACTCCCCCACCCGAATTCTTAACGTCCACGTCAAGATCGTGCCCGTGGTGTGAAAAGACGAATTTTCTCCGGTTGCTATTTATCTTCGACTTCGAGCCTAGACACCTTGTTGCCGCTACATGCTCCTTGTTATAGGCTTTATGCTCATCGTTGATGACCTTCTCATGGATCATCCCATGATGCCTTGTCCTCTACATTGATCTTCGGATGGTCCTCAGACCGAAGGTTGTCAATAAAGGCCAAGCGTCCAACAACCACTCATGGATGAGATCTTGGCTCTCTCATCCTTGCCTTGTGCGAGACAAATTTCATAAGGGTTTTCTTACTTTTTAAAAAAAAAAAAAGTAATAAGGAGAGCTGGCCTAGGGAAAGATCTTGCTGTTTTGGGTCCATCATCCATCCCCATTCTTGACAAGATTTTCTCCACTCCCACATGGCCTCCAAAGAGTTCAAGAACATTGCACCCTTATCACCCTTTCAAATATTTTGCCTCCTTCCCTTTGAGCCATTTGATCCCTACATGATGTCATTGTTTTGCCTGTTGTCGAAAGCAACATTACTTTGCAATTTAATTTTTATCACATTCCCATTCCACATATGTGGCGTGCTCCAAACACTCACTGATGTATGAAAAATGTGACCTTGTGGCCAATTACAAAGGTGTCCTCAAGGAAATATTCGTCAATATGCTTCACCACTTCAATGATATATGCTGGAAACATTCCCCAATACCCCATTGTTGAGAACTTCCATTGCTACCTGCACCATTGTGAGATCCACTCCTTATGCCACCAGACTTTTCTGTGATAAAAGACTCCGGATCAATGTTGAAATGACACCTCACTAAGCTCCTTGCCTTGTTGCTCCTCCTTGGTAATCAATCAGCTCCTTGCCTATCTCAAGTAACCCAAATAGCATAAAACTATATTAAACGAGGAATTAAAGGTCCAATCAAAACATTCTAAGCACAGGACCATTAGGGCAAAAACCTATATGGAAAGATGTTGATTTCCACTATCCATGCTTGAGATTGAGTTTCCACCCTATCCCTTGGCTAGGTCAACTACTCATCATCCTAACAAAGTCTATTCAATTAATAATGCAACCAAGCTAATAAGTGTTCAAAAATTTAAGGGAATCGAATAGAGATCAATGCATAACATGTAATTGATGAAGGAAATAAATAACACTAACAAAATAGATAAGGAAGAACAATAAAAAATAGAAATTGCTCTTAATGATTGAAAAGTTGATTCAATCTTCACAATCTTTCTTCTATGATTCTATATTGGCTTCAATCAATAAAATCTCTATTTATGCTATTCTATGCTAAAATTGTTGACCCTTTACATGTTATTTTCCCTTTTATATTTATACCTCCCTTGAAATGATACAAACCCTAAGGAAGAAAATCATGAAAATCCACTGTATTGCCCAAAAATCGTCTTTACAGACCGCTTAGAAGGAGAGTTGAGCGGTTGCTTATAAGGGAATTGTGCCAACAAAAATTAAACTATTAGTACAACCATGAGCAGTAGCTTAGAAGAGGAAAATATCTTCTAAGTGCCCTCTTAACTCTCTGGCGAATATTTGACCCAATGACCAAATGGATTAATCTATTGGATTAATCTGAGTGACCACTAGGCTTTTATTTACTTTTGAGAGGCTTCTTAGCTTTAATAGACAAAGTACAAATGGAAACATGCATAATAGTAGAAGAAACACGGAATCATTGGGCAAATGAGGTGAAACGTCTAAAATGTCCCAAAGATAGTCATGCACAAATTGAGAAACTAAATGATGTAAAATGAGATAAACAAACGCCAAAAGAGTATGAAAACTCTCTCAAAAAGGGATAAATGACTCCACCACAAACTCTCACTCTTCTTCGAACAGCCACACCTCCTCTTTCAATTATTCCTCGAGCCTAACCAATGCTAACAATCGAAGCACCAAACCACTACCAAATTTATCGGCCATATTACCTCCACCTCCCATGTGTAACGGCAAAATCACCATGCCTTCCACTAGAACTACTTGTTCTTGGTGGTTTTAGTATGACACTACCAAGCTTATTGGGTCCACAAGTACATCCTCCACCCGTTTCGCCACCAAACATGACTTTGTACCCCGAATCTCCACCCAAACCACTACCTCCCTTTCTCGAAAATTCCTTTAATTGGTTTATTAGTGAACCTACCAATGCGACAACTAAAGAGTCCACCACCTGATATACCACTCGATTTTCCACCGCACAATTCCGTTCTTCCTTTGTCGGAATTTACACCCTCATAACCCACCACAAGTTTTTCAGATCTACTCATCTCAAGATCGTGTTCCTCCACCCCCATTGCCATTGTCTTTAGTACACCCATATATAGGGTACATCACCTGATTCCTTTTTCTCCACCTTAATTTCTTCAACTTCAGCGTGTTTATCTAATTCCAGTCTCCATATCCAGTCCTCCTTGGATCTTCTTCTATATGTGCCTTTAATTTCGCACTAGACTCCCTGACTTGCGCTTGCATTTCTTCGATCCACGCATAGAAGTTGTCTATTGTTGCTTGAAGGTGGACATTGCTGTCTTCAAGGCTACGGCGAACTCCATGCTGTTCTTCTCGGCTACAGCCAATCCATCACTTTTTGTTTATTTTTTATTATTGAAAAAAAATAAATCAAAATGTCAGCATCATCCCCTGCTGTGATACCACTTGTAATGAACTCAAACAATAGAGAAATATAGAGGAAGAAGATGAAGGTTAATTTGATTAATATACTGGAAATTACAGAAAATAGTAAAGATAAGCAAACTAATTGTTGTATAATTGTTCTAAATAAATAGTTATACAATTTAGGGTTTAATGGATCCAAGGCAACCAGCCAAGACCATAACTTTGAGCAAAGATTTGAGTTTAGCAGTCACACGACTTTTTAACGTTATATATGCAACTTGGAGCCATGAACTAGTGTAGCAACTCTCGAATTCACCAGATATACAATTGACCCAAAACTAACTCAAATTCCACACAATTCTACTAGAGATCAGCACAAAGACAAATTGGTCTTAGCTTGAATACGTACACAAAATAAGATAAAGCTAGGGTTTATGCCCATAACAAGAACTGCTCAATTGATACAATTTGAAAGATCAATGATAAATCTAGGAGGAACTCTCCTTATAGCCACACCAAGTGAATTAATCCTAGGACAACCCCAATTTATTGCTAAGATATAGGCACACCACTATCAAATCTTAGGGATCCTTAGGCACCACAATTGAGCTAGCAAAGGAAAACTTAACGCAACCCTCAATCCAGAGAATTTGAAAAGCAAAGAATTGAATTTCTGATCATAACACGTGAATTACAATTTATGCTAAGCAACCTTATATATAAGGTTTATAATCCTAGTCATTGCCCACTTGGTTTCTTTTTCCATCTAGGCAACAACACTCAGAAACACACAGCTAAACATGCATATGCAACAAAACACATGTATAACTCTAACTAACTCCCTAGATTTTAGGAAACTAACTTATCTAGGTAATCTGATTTTATAAATCAGATTTCTCATTGAATTAAAACTCCTAAATACTCCAAAACACTCAACACACGTGAACCCTAGTCTTCCATCGCCTTTGCATGACCACCTTTGCATGGCTAAGCTATTCCAATCCACACACTAGGGTAATGTGCTCCAACCTTGGTCCATTTCTTGTATTGTCTTCCAAAAGCTCACGAACTCCTTAAAACCTTTGCTAACCAAATGAATGAGCTTTTGATCAACAATCAATGTGGAGGGCTTCATGAAATCTTGGCTTTGGCTAACACTAATCCACTAACCAATATTATTAATCCACATACCTCTTATCTCACTGATTTCCCCTAACTCTGAAGACTATCAAACATTACCTAAAGTACCCTTCCCCCACTAATCAGTTCATTACACATACCTAGCTATAGCTAGCTTTGCTAGTTTCTGTGTCTTTGACATGGTTACATCTCACATGGATATGGTGGGGGTTCTTTAGAATAGGATTGTAAGAGTATCTCCTTTTGATATTGGCCATTTGTGTTGGGATTTTCAGCCTAGACTTTTCTCTCTTGAAGCAATATTTTGATTTCAAATATCTAACCAAATGCTTCTAGAAAAATTCATGTTCATATTCTTTTGATGATGGTAATATTCCTCTTATTAATTGCATGGTTAATATTCCACTAATTTAATTGCATGGTTAATATTCCTCTAATTTAATTACATGGTTAATATTCCTCTAATTAATTGCATGCAGTTGTTTATATGGTATTACTATTCCTCAATATTTGGTATGCCTTTTGTTTGAATAAATATATTTTGCTTCCTAAGACTTAAATATTATGTTGTCTAGTGTTCTGCCTCAGTTATGTCATTATGAGCTGTCATCTCTTTTGCAGCATACGCCTCGAGTTATAAGCGAAATACCTAATACCGATGATGCCAGCTTCGACCATAATCGGTTAGCGGAAAGGTTGTGGCTATTGTGTAGCTGCTGTTGCTTAATCTGTGTACATGAAATGATTTTCTTTTTTTGGGTACTAGGACAGTGTGCTGCAATTGCCCCATTCACCAGTTGCCACCTCAATAAATTAAGGCAATTTGTATCCTGCTTGAGGGGGATAAAAACAAAAAGATAAATCATAGGCATGTGGGATTAGTATCTACACAACTCAATGCAAGAGTGATAAGAAGTTGCAAAAGAATATATCATCCACCTCAATCTTTCTCATTCTAGATAATGTCACCAACAGTCACCGCAGAAACTAAAGTGATGTCCGGTTTGCGTACATATATGTTTTAGACGTCATATTTGTGCTTGCATCTAATGCTATGATGGCAGATCCTGAAAACTCTTTAGGGGTTCTTTCTATGGTTGTGAATTTAGTGGTGTTCAAGGCTTTTTTGATCTTTAATTTAAAATATAATAATAAGCATCAAAGGTCTGGTTATCTCTTGGTAGTCTGATTCTAGAATCACTTGTTATGTGACTTAAAAAGTCTCTTTGAGAGGATAGCATATTTCATATATTTTGTTGACATTTGTTCATGTATAGCCTTTATCATCTATGTGTATGTAATAAACTCTATTATTTGATTCAGATTGACCACATATGGTTTGGCTGAACTACAAATTGAGGGAGACGGTAATTGTCAGGTAATGTGGCACAAATTTAGATGTTGTATGTTGTATAAATGTTCTCGAGGAGTATTTATACAATTAGGGTTATTTAGGATCTAGTTGATAAAGCCCAAAACAACAATATCTATCTTTGAACTAACTAATAAACTCAGGATATACTCTACAGATTTTGGGCACCCTTTGATACCTTGAGATACAGATTCACCGCTCAAGAAATCAAAGTCTCCAAGATCACCATCTAACTTGCCAAAGTTAACTAGCATGGAACAAACTTTTATAAGCTTTCAATCCGTAAAAATTCTTAAAAACTCAAAAGAATTCAAGTGTTTATTCAAAGCTAAAATCTGGTATTCTTTGAGTTACATGCAAGCCTATTTATATATACAAGCGGGTAAAGTAATCCAAAATACTAAGGCTTATAGGACTCTTAAAGATAAGATAGATTTTAGGAAGTTGTGTTGAATTCGAATTATACTCTAGGAAGTTGTGTTGAATTCGAATTGTGTTATCCTTGAGCAGCAAGTGTTTTGACTCTCTTTGAATCCACTCATGGTTGTGCTTTTATAGAAGATATCTTCTTCAAAGTTGAGTCTAATTACACTTCTTGTTCAGCTAGGCTTCCACGCATAAGCTTTGCCTTTTCCTTCTCGAATTAGGATTTGCTTCTTCTTCAATTTCTACTTCCTCTTGGATTCTTCAACAAGTTCATCAAAACACCAGACTTAGATAAGTATGTTTTCTTTGATGTGTTGCCTCCATGTTCGACACCTCTTTCAAGCTTGAAGCCACCAACTTGATTAGAGCCGAATCTTTAGCGATCTTAAGTTGCTTAGGAATGATGTCCTTATCATTGTACATGTTAATCAGGAAATTTCATGCGCCTTTTCTATTTCAAACGTTGTATTCATGGACAGTGTGTTTTTTCAAGTTTGCATGTGTGTTTTTGGGTTTCTAGCTGACTTTGGCAGAAGGCATTTGAATCTTTTGTTGTACATACTTTTATTATTAAATTATTTTGATGTCTGGCTATGCGTTTTTTGCACTTCCAACGGCTGTATCGGGTGTAATATTGGAGACTGTGTTTATTCAAAGGAAGTAAATATGCCTTTTATTTTGACATCTCCTATGTCAAGAACATTAAAATTGTGATGTATCGATGATCTCATACTGTATGTGCTGGTCTAAACTTTGTGATATCTTTAATTTCTAGCACATTAACAATGTGTTTGGATAGAAATGAGAGAAGAGGAGGGGATGGAATATGAAAATCGTTCCCCTTGTTGGATGAGGATGAAGAGGAAAGGGAGGTAAAACAACATTCTTTGTTCAATTTCCTTGAGCATCACTACCACCGTCACCATGCCACCCTACAAATGCCATAGTTCCACCTATTTAGTTGCTAATTGAACAAATATGGCAAACCCTTGGTTCAAATGTGGGCAAAATTGGGGGCAACTGGGAAAAACTTAGATTTTATTTTCAGGAGAATTGGGGAAAAATTCAGTCAATAGTTTTAAGAGAAAGAAATAAGGAGAGGAGAGAGAAGGTCAGAAGGGGCAAAGAATTGGTCAGAGAAAGTCTAGGAAGGGTAAATTAGACATTTCATGATATTTCATTTTGAGTTCCCATTTTCCTTCAAAATTGAAAGATAGATATATTAAGCAAAACTCAAAATTTTTTCCTCCCGTTGCACTCCTCTTTATTTCCCTCACCCCTCCTACTTTGCTACGCAAACAATGGAAAATGTTCTCCTCCCTTTCTCTTCTCTTCCTTTTTCTCCAAAGCCCTCTTTCCAAACACTCTATTAGTTCTACCTTAATTAGTTGATAAGTAGTATTTACTAGCTTTTAAATTTTTTTGATTCACTAGTCCAATTTTCCAGCTATCTCCAGCTTCTAGCCTTGTTCCATTTGACTCTTAGTTTATTTGAAGATTTTGGCTTTCTGGAAAATTATATAATATATAAAAGGAATAGGATTTGCCTAATATTCGCTGCTGACACTTGGTTTTTTGTTTGTGTTGGTCATCTGAATGAGCTTTAAACCAAGCGGTAGAAAGCTGCCAACAAGATCTTAATTAAGTAAAATTGAATGAGAACTGCTCACATTCCTCCTAAATGAATAATAAAATAAAAATTCTTATCTTTGTATGTGAACTGTTCAATTTTCTGTACAGTTTCGAGCATTAGCAGATCAGTTATTCCAAAATCCAGATTATCATCGGCATGTGCGGAAGGAGATTGTCAAGCAGGTTGGCTATTCAGTTCTTCTGATGAGTAGCATATTGGTTCAATTTTTTTTTTTTCTGTAGGCTAATGGTTCTGTTATTGTTTTAGAGTACCAAACTAATCTTGTCAATTACAGATTACAAGCTGGAGTTATATATTTAGGTTCGTAGGGCTTCCGTCATGGTATTTGTTTTAAACAAGTTTTATTATCCCCATAGTTATACAAATGTGATGAGATGAATTCATTACAGTTTACCCTTGGTCTAACATGAGTTTGTGAGACACAAAAATATTAAATAATTGTTAGTTGCTATAAATATGCTCATAGAGATCCTTAATATCAATTGATGTTTTTCTTATTTTCTGTTATTGCTAAATGAATTCTGTAAAAGCTAAGACAAGAATGAGATAAACATATAGAGCTTATGGGTTCTGCACATGGTGGTAATTCTGTCTTCAGTATCCTTATTGTCTTTTTCCCATTTGTTTTTCAGCTAAAAAGCTGTAGAAAGCTGTATGAAGCTTATGTACCAATGAAGTACAGACGCTACTTGAGAAAAATGAAAAGGTTGAATCGGTGACACTGTTGTTAACATTGCATCAGCTTACTCTGTATTTTAATGACTTGGCTAACCGGTGCAGAAATGTTCTTGTTTGTAGATCAGGGGAGTGGGGAGACCATGTCACCTTGCAAGCAGCTGCAGATCGAGTAAGTAATTGAATAGTATTGACTGCAGAAAATATAGGACCTTCTGTTGATTTTTTTTTGTTGTTTGATGATTGTTCATCACCCTTTCTGACAGACCTGATGTATCATGCCTGAGAATTTATCTTTTTTCTCTTATTATGTACTTTTTTTCTGCCTATGAATGACAATGTGTTTGTAGTTTTGTGCATTGGGTTACATTTCTGAAACCAGTTCACTCGTCCTTAAGAATTAACTTGGCTAAAATTGATAGGCATTCATTTTGAATGAAATTGTTCATAAGGACAGATATTTTAGTGTATTGATCTCATAATGTTTCAATTCATCATCTAGTTAGTTCTGATGCAAAACGAGATCAAAAGTTGGACTTAGCTTACAGTGTATGCTTAGGGTGTGTTCTGTTGAAGCATGGGAAAGTGAAAGACTTTCAGAATGAGATAGATGGTGAATGGAAAGCTAAATCCATACCTAGCCCAAGTTGTTTATTTTACAAAGAAAAGGAAACACCGATTGATTACCACCCCTTTCCTTCAATCTATAACCAGTCAACCACCACTACTCCTCTTTAACGGACAACCACTACCACTGCCCCTCTTCTCCTCCTCCGCTACCTCTACTTCTCCTTATCCTCTATAATCACGCCTCCCCCTCTTTCTCAATCTATCTCTATCTCTGATTTCTTTTCTTAGATCTGAGTTTTTGGTTGGTAGATTGGAGGTTTTGGAAGGGTTATGGATGGCAGGTAGGTGGTTTCCAGTGGGGATAGTAATGGGTCTACGGTGGTTAGGTAGTCCTTAGGTGGAATGCATCGTGCTTGGGAGGTTGAACATGCTGTGTGGTTAGATTTGTGGGTGGCCAGAGATAGTGGTTCTGCGAATGCATGTGGTGTTAGATGGTTGTTAGTGGGTGGGATGCCGGAGGTGTGGATGTATATTATTGTGATGGTGGTTTGAAGAAAGGAATGAGAATACCATAGGGGTGGGGGCTAGGGAATCAGTTTAGAGGACTTTTGTGGGAAGTGAAAAAAAGTGGGTAAAAAAATTGAGCAATTTGCCCTAACAAACAACAACAAAGACAATTAAGCCCTTAGCCATACATAATGTTAGCTTGAAGGGGAGTTCGTTTGAAGAACCCATTACTTTGCTCCTTAGTCCAATGGGTTTTGTGTTGGACATAAGACAAGGTTGGGTTACAGAAATCCAACTTGTTGTGCTTTGAAGACTCAGCCTAGTTAATGTTTTATTTGTATTTTTCCTCAAGCTTTTGGGATTCACTTGAATCTGTTTTATTTGTTTGGGCTTAGCATAGTTTATGTTACAGTAGCTTTATTACTTTGTTAGTTTAAATCCTTGCTAGAGTAGGATTCATTAGTTTCCTTGCAGATCAAGGATTTGTTAGTTTCCTTGCTGATCAAGGATTTGTTTTTCTTGTTTACTTAGGAGAGGCGTGCTGTGTTATACCTGAGTTAGGGACTTATTCTAATCCAAGTAGGAGTCTAGCATGACTACTATAAATATAGGGTCATTGTAATCTATTCAGGATACAATTCATCAATCTATAAACGTTGCTTTTAAAGCTTCATATGTGTCACATGCTGTGCATGAACTTCTTGCTTAGAAAACAATTCCAGGAGGTGGTTTTGCTTGTAAGTTGTTGAATTCTTAGTTCCAGGATGTGGTTCTAAGTCTTTAACAATTCATTGAATTCGTTCCTGGAGGTGGTCGAATTCCATGATATATTGGGTTACTTATTGCATTCCTTTTTCAAGCTATTTTCAGGATGCAAACTTGTATTGCAGTAAACTTGTGTTTTGGAGCAAATTCATGATAAGCTCCCTTAACTCACATCATTACCTGATTAACCCACACCAAACACCCCCTTAATTCCTTAAAGCCACTTGGATATTACAACATTTTAACTAGGTATCAAATATGAACTCGGATAAGATATGTCTATTCATTAAAACTAATGAGAAAAGGGAAAATTCTACGATATGGTATAACATTTGTATTATGGTTCTGTTCACTTTGGTCGTAGATGGACTTAGCTAAGCGAAGGAAAACAATAAAGGGAAATTGGGTGGGACTAACTATCTCAATCATCTGGCAAAACATTGCATGTGAGCCTCAGATTAGCCCCCATTTAATGTTTGAGTTTGTATGAATAGAAAGGAATGGATGTGAAGAAGATGATGGAGATGAAGGGTAATATATGTGGAGACACAAACTAAAATTTTGTGAACTTAAATAATCCTTGTCACTGTTTGCAAAACTATTTTTCTTGTTATTTTTATTGGGCATTAGAGGCTTAAAAAAGATGTGGTATGTAAAAAGCCTAACCGACATGGTAAAATATGTTGACGTCCATCCCTTAATAAGGCCTTACTGGTCATTCTACTATCCCTTTGGGGAAAACAACTGACCTTGACCTCAGTAATTACAGTCAAACCAATTTTTTTTTGTTGGCCATCAAGATATTTATGGTTGGCCATCTCAACTCTCTGAGTGTTTAGGTATATATTATTAGGAAATGCAACCTGACAGAAATTCTCAGGTTTTCAGAATTGGAAATTAGTTTCTTTCGTCCTGTTTGAATCTTTATGCAGATATATTTTATAAATCATCTTTGTATGTTGAATTGTGGCTGTCTCAATGTTTACAACCTATATGATCACCTTTTACACAAGGTAATGTTCTATCAAGCTTTAAGATTTAGAGAAATGACAGAATAAAGTAGCTGCTGTAACAGCACAGCTGTACGAAAGAAAAGAAACAAGATATGCTATGTAAAATGGTATGTGCTGAGGTATTTGTTAACCTGCTAGGTTTGCAGTCACTTTGCTTTGGAGTCTGGACAAGGTTATGAACATACTTATTAAAAATCGTGCCTTTTCATTTCTAACGACTAAAAGCCTGAAGAAATATGTCCTAAACCTTAAATTTGTCCAATTTATGGATCAATTTCACAGTACATAAATGATTTGTGGTGTTTATGATGTCATCTTCATAGACTAATACTACAGTTCATATTTGATTCCCAACTCCGCGGAAAAAGAGAGTATAGTCTTGAGGATTGATTAAAACCATAATTCTTCAGAAACTTGGAAACTTCTACATTTTATTTCCTTGATGCTTGCTATAAACCATACAGACTTCTCGACTTGGTTTTGCTTTTTTCTTTTTTTTGCTCTTTTTGGTTTTAGTCTTCATTGTTGATGTCAAACTGGAGTAGTTAAATTTCTTTTCTGTTGATAAGGCAATCAAGATTCTCACTGTGGCAAATAGGTGAGAAAGCATGCATTCATCTGTGTATGTACATTCCTAAGCATGAACAATTTTGCATAGGATTCTTTAGTTCTTTTCTTTCTTTCCTGCTAGGATGCTTATCTTTTTCAGGAAAAAATTAAATAAAGATATGTTTCAGGAAAACACTTAAATAAGTTTCAGGAAAAAATTAAATAAGTTCAGCAAAATAAAGATATGTTCAGCGAAAATAAGGGATGTTCAGCAAAAACAAAATAAGGTCAATGAAAATAAGTTAAATTCAGTAAAAATAAGTTCAGCAAAAATAAGTTGAGGAGAGCAAAGCCTAAGCATATTGCTACTATTCATATATGGGTATGAATCTAAAATGTCAAGGGATTGCCTGAGTGCACCTGTGATACCTTGTCAACATGTAGCTGCAACAGTTGGAAAAATATTTGTGGAAATGGTTCTAATCTCTATGGGTACAATGCATTATGGTATAACTGTGAAAAAACGTCAGTCACAGACATTACTATATGCACCTAAAAAATTGAATGACTAAATTTCTCTCCCTCTTTGGGAGCTGCAACCTAAGCCACTGCAACTCCATAAATATGGCAGCACTGTCAGGACATACCACTGCCTTTTTAATTGACTGCTAACAGGAGGATTGGATGGGGTATCAAACAGCCAAACAGGTCATGGTTTATGACAATAAAACTCCCTTACCTCAGGCCTACTTTTGTGAAGTAAACATCTCCTTTTCTACTTTCTTTATAAAATTTCACTCATTTCTAAAGCATTGGGAGGGATATTTTTTAACAGCCTCCTTACTATTTCCCACTTTGGAGTTAAATTATTCCTTCAAAGTGAGGAAATGAAGTAATTAGTACTCCAATAAGCAGAAGAAGTTGACCAAGTCAGAACTCCCCCAACCATCTCAGCTGAAATTTAGTGAGAACAGTAAATTGTACATATCTTGATAATTGAGGGGTGTTGATGACAGTATGAAAAGTTTTGGGGGAAACTATTAGGGTATTATACTTATTATACTTAGCAAGAGGTTATTAATTTTTACTATTTTTTGCTTATGGTTATAAAAAAGATGGAAATAAGGGAGCTTTACTCTCATGTAGTTTTAGAAACGTTTTTGAAATGCAATGTGGCAAGGAAATATTTCCTTACGAAGACCAAAATTTGCAAACTTTTTCCTAGGTGTTTCATTTCCCTTTCCTAATGCAGAAAATTCCCATGCTTGGGCGTATTCGTGTTTAATAATTTTGATAAGAAAAGACTAGTCTAGAATATTATAAATAAAGGACCACATGAGATCTTACATATCTAGACCCTCTCAACTAATTTCAGTGAACAAAATATTGCATCTAAGTGTCTAGTTAAGGACTTTTGATTATTTTTCAATCATCACCTTGTAGCGCTTTTGGTATGGATGTTGAAAACCCTTGCTTTGGTCAAGCTTTAGGAAATCCACATTTCTTAATTATAAGATTGAATAATTTCTTATTTAAGGTAAAATAAACCATAATTTTAAAATGTATGATTGCTTTTGATATCAACAGTTGAATCTTTGAATTACCTAGATCACTTATAATCTAAGAAATTTAAACACTAAATCAATTACTCAGGGTTTTCAAAAAAAAAAAAACTCACAATGCAATGTAAATTTTTATGAATACTCTCTAGCCTTTGAATGAGGCGGATGCTCTTAATTGAAAGTGTACACTGATTAGGAAGCTTGAGTCCTTCCAAAGTAATTGCCTAAAACTTTCCATAACTTCTAACAAAATGAGGAAGTGTTAACAACTTAGGAACTGAAGTTGTGTAGGGTTATTTGGCTCCTAACTACACATGCGCAAGTAAGAGAAAACTAAGCCCAATTTGCAATTTGCACCATGTAAATTCCATACCTTGACGGCTATAGCTAAAGAACGAGTTTATTACTAAATAAAGCTGGTAAATAAAGGCTTCCAAGTAATACAAGTGAGGAACTATATGTGAACAAGTCAAACCCCGAAGAGTCTACTACCAAGGTGATAGACTCATCGTAAGAATTTGACTTTAATTCCTCTTCTCCTTTTCTCATCCCTCTCTTTATGCTTTTTGGTGATCATAATGCCATAACTTAGCACCATTAGAGTAACCGCTAGTACCTACTCCAATATCATCATTATCATCACATGATCTTTTTTAATAACAACCATCATTCCATAGCTTAGCACAGACTTTCCAACCACACCCATTCTAAGTGCAAGACATTTGATTTACAAGTGGAAGCCTCCAAATATCATTGTAATTGAAGTGGGAACAACCAAGCAAAGCCTTAATCCCAAAAACATAGGGTCGGTTGCATAAACCGAAAGTTTAATTCAAGTGATCATCCACTGAATTCCTCTTCCTCTATTCCCTCCTATTAGTTTCACTCTTCTTGCAAACTCATTTCTCTATGTCTTTTTAAACTTCCTACATCTAAGTATCTTTGGCCTCCCTTTATATTTGAGATCCCTTCTTTATCGGTGCATTTACTAATCGGTGTCTCACATGCGCAAACCATTGTAATTGAAGTGGTTAAGCCCAATATGAGCCAAAAAGTCTTTTGAGTATTTGTACTCATTGTTCATTAGCACAGTTGGGATGCCTGTTTTTATAATTAATTTTTATAAAGGAGTTATATCATGTTCTTTCATCCATCCTAAATAATGTCGTCAGAGTAAATCCATGTTCTTACAAATCCATCCTCGAATTTCAAACTGGTTATGCTCCTTTTATGACTCTCCAATTGTCTTTGGTGTGGAATATATAACAATTGTGGAAGGAACTCCATGCACTTGTACTATTTCCTTGAGGAACACTTGGGCCACCGGGGGAGTTGTAAAGGGGTGCATGTGGAGTATAAAGTGCGCATATTTGGACATTCTATCCACCACCACTAGGATGGTATCCCAACCTCCCGACTTAGGAAGCCCTTCTATGAAATCCATGAAAAAATTCTCCTAAATCTTGTCTGGCAGTGGCAATGGTTGAAGGAGTCCCATTGGGCTCACCGTACCAGCTCATTTTGCCGTCATATCGCGCAAGCTCGAACATAATAAGTGATATCTCTCCTCATGCCCACCCAATATCATTCCGCCACCATTCTTCGATAGGTCTTGTACTCTCCGCATGGTCACCAACCGGTGAGTCGTGGTACTCGCGTAATGATGTAGAGACAAGGGCTGAACCACTAGGGATGACTACCCTTCCCTTGAGTTTCATAATCTCATTCTCTAAATTGAACAACTTTCCTCTTCTTGAGATTGTCAACCAGCTTAGAAATGAAGGTGTCTTGTTGAATTTGAGCTTGTACTTAAAACTGGTGAATGCCACTAGCAGTGACTAAGAGCAAGTAATCTCAGGAAATTCTCGAGCAATTGCATTAGCCACATTATTGCTAGCTCATGGATTATACTGAATTTCGAAAACATATCCCAACAGCTTGCTAACCCATTTGTAGTAGGCCTGCCCCACTTCCCTCTGTTCCAGCAGAAACTTCAGACTCTTCTCATTAAGAGATAGTGGCACCACCTTTCCACAGCCCACACTATTGCCATCAACTCCTTGGATATGGGTTTGCTCACTGCTCTATTGCCAGCTTGCTGAAGAAAGCAATTCGGTGATCCCCCTAATGAAGCACTGCCCGACTTTATGCCTACATGCATCCGTGTCTAACACAAATTGCTCCTCAAAGTTTTGCATGGCTAACTGGGGGGTTTGTTGTCATAGCAGCCTAGAGGTTTAGAAAGGCATTAGTGGCTAACTCATCCCACCTGAATTGGTCCTTCTTCAATTGCTTCATAAGTAGCTGGGCTATATGGGCGTAGTTCTTGATAAACTTACTATATTATGTGGTTAAGCCCAAGAACCCCCTTAATTCCTTTGGTTCCTTGGTCGTGGCCACTCCAACATTGCTTGGATTTTGCTCATATTGACTTCTACCTTGTTGCCTGATATAACATTGCCCAAATAAGCAACCTTGAGAAGCCCAACGTTACACTTCTTCTTGTTGGCGTATAGACTGTGATCCCTTAATACCCCTAATACCACTGCCTAGTGTTTCTGATGCTCCTTCAAGTTTCTATTATAGACAAGCAAATCATCAAAGAATACCAGCACAAACTTACGCAGGTAAGGCCTAAAAACCGTATTTATCAGGGACTAGAATGTGGCAGGGGCATTTGTTAGGCCGAACAACATAACCAAAAACTCATAATGCCCATCATGAGTGCGGAAAGCAGTCTTCGGTACATCCTCTTTTCTAACCCGGATTTGATGATACCCTGATTTCAAGTCTAGCTTTGAAAAGACATGAGCCCCATGTAGTTCATTAAGGAGCTCGTCAATGACCGGTATGGGATATTTTTTGGGTATTGTGCTCTTGTTCAGGGCCTGTAGTCTACTTAGAATCTCTACGACGTATCCTTCTTCTTAACCAAAAAGACGGGGCTAAAGTATATGAGTTAGATTGTATCTTCAAAATATGACTACTGTTTTGATTTGGATTTAGAGGCTAAAGGTTTTCCTGCTTCCAATTGTTGAATAAGATGTTAGTCACACAACAATGTGAAGACCTAAATGAGCCATTGATTATTGAATTTAGCATTCAGACTCTTAAAGATAATTTGACCCTCAAAAGTTTTCTGACTAAAGTTATTTGGATTCCTCTTCTTAAACTAGAGTAATTTACTCTACTGGCTTTTGTTTAGAAATACTGGGAATTAAGTTCTAGCTTTATGACTTTTTTGAGTGAGAAATGTTACATGGCCTCTTTTGATGACTATAGCTTGAGTCTGACTGATAGTTCTTTGAAATCAATGATAACCCATGGAAACACATAGCCTAAGTGATGTGATTCTTGATCCGAAAACCAAGTTATCACAAGGATATGTTCTAAGCTTCGTCCTATACAGATAAATCACCAAGAACTAGGCAAGAACTGAGTTTAATTAATTAAGAGTCCACCTAATTAATCAAACCAATGAATGTTTTAACTAAAACACCCAAAACAGCAACCAACTCGCAAGTTAGCCAAAGAAATATTTAGGTATCCAACCAAAATATCACTCGAAAATAAATGTGTTTGTTATTGATCAAATTCGTGAATGTCTCCAAACCGTGAATTACATGGAGTATTTATAGCAATCCTTTCCTAAAAATATTAGAACTCTAACTAGAATAAAACTCCTTCTTTTCCTAAACATATTAGAATTCTAGCTTGAATAAAACTCCTACTTTTCCTAAACATATTAGAGTTCTAGCTTGAGTAAAACTCTTTCACATTGCCTTGATCTCCAAGCAGCCGCCGCCTATAATTCAATCTTGAGTAGGAATCCCTCTTGAAATAGGAAACTTAACCTTGGGTAGGAATCCGTCTTGAAATAGGAACGTAACCTTGGGCGCCAAGTAACGTTACACGGTTTTCTAACTAACTTAATTAACTAACTCACACGTACAAAAATAATCAAGAACATAAAGAAAATAAAGAAACCTAGGGTCTAAACCAAGAAAAACCCTTTCAAGTGAAAGGTAAAAACTTGTAAACAAAAATCTAAGAAAGCTTTTAAAGAACCTTAAAGAACTATCAAGAAGCTTCAAGAACTCCCAAGAACGCCACCATACAAAGCGTGGCTTTGTCTTGATGCCCCCGATAGTAAGTTTGACCTATTGAAGAAGCTTCCAAGTATAGATTCATGCTTTCTTGACTTTCTTGGAATAATTCTTCAACATGCTCGTCATTCACATTGATGCACGCATCATCCTCCCCTTCTTCAAAAGAATTTGCCCTCAAATCTTCAATAGCATCATCTGTCAAATACTTCACCAAATCTCCAACATTAAATGTTGCGCTTACACCATATTCTCCCGGCAATTCAAGCTTATATGCATTCTCATTAATCTTCTCAATAATCTTGAACGGCCCCTCACTTCTTGGCATCAATTTATTCTTTCGTTTGCTAGGAAATCTTTCTTTTCTCAAGTGTAACCACACCAAGTCGCCAACTTCAAAACTTTGTGGCTTTTTGTTCTTGTTAGCTCGTGCTTTGTAGAGTTTATTGACACGTTCAATCCTAGCTCTAACTTGTGCGTGTAGCTTCATCATGTACTTGATTTTAGCCTCGGCATCCTTATGAATTAATTCCCGTTTTGGAATTTCAATCAAATCAATGGGCATTCTTGGATTGACACCATAAACAACTTCAAATGGCGTGTGTTTTGTGGCATAAGTAGGTGATCTATTGTAAGCAAACTCGGCATGAGCAAGCTTAATATCCCAATCTTTTTGCGTTTTGCTCACTAGTCCACGTAAAAGCACACCAAGAGTTCGATTTGTTACCTCCGTTTGTCCGTCCGTTTGCGGGTGATATGAGGTACTAAATAACAGCTTCGTTCCCACCAACTTCCATAGTGATTTCCAAAAGAAACTCATGAACTTTGTATCACGATCACTCACAATACTATTTGGCAACCCATGTAGTCTCACCACTTCCTTGAAATACAATTCCGCCACTTTCATAGCATCGTCCACTTTGTGACAAGGTATGAAATGAGCCATCTTGGAAAATCGATCCACTACAACCATGATTGAGTCCTTTCCTCTTTGAGTCCTTGGCAAACCAACTATAAAATCCATAGACACGTCTTCCCAAGGTGAATCTGGCACGGGCAAGGGCGTATATAAGCCTTGATGAAACGTAGCCTTGGCTTTTTGACATGTTGCACACCTAGAGACTATTGATTGTACATCCGCTAGCATTCTAGGCTAGTAAAAATGCTCTTGCAACATAGTTAATGTTTTTGTTATGCCAAAATGTCCCGCTATCCCTCCACCATGCACTTCTCTTACTATTAATTCTCTAATAGAACACTTAGGCACGCACAAACGATTCCCCTTGAAAAGAAAACCGTCTTGTAAAACATAGGAACCTACGGCCCCCTTGGAACACTCCTCTAGGATGGTAGAGAAATCCACGTCCCCCTTATAGTACTCCTTGATTAACTCGAAACCAAGTAGTTTACAATTCAATACTCCAAGCAACGTGTGTCTTCTAGATAGTGCATCGGCCACTACATTTGCTTTCCCCTCTTTATACTTTGAAGAAAAATTGAAAGCTTGTAGAAACTTTACCCATTTAGCATGTCTAGGGTTCAATTTTTGTTGACCATGAATGTACTTCAAAGCTTCGTGATCACTATGCAACACAAAGTGATTTGGGCGCAAATAGTGACTCCAATGGTCCAATGCTCGCACAATAGCATAGAACTCCTTGTCATAGGTAGAATAGTTCAATCTAGCACCGTTTAATTTCTCACTAAAATAGGCGATAGGGCGCTTCTTTTGAACCAAAACGGCACCAATCCCCACACCACTAGCGTCGGTTTCTACCTCAAATGGTTGTGAAAAATCCGGCAATGCAAGTACGGGTGCTTCACATAGCTTCCTTTTGACCAAATCAAATGCGCGTTGGGCTTCCTTGGTCCACTCGAATTTTCCCTTATCTTTCTTCAAGCATTCGGTCATAGGTGCAACTATTGTGGAGAAATTCTTCACAAATCTTCTATAAAATGACGCTAGACCATGAAACGATCTAACTTCATGCACATTGGTAGGTACGGGCCAAGTCTTGATAGCTTCAACCTTGGATTTCCACAGACACACCATCTTTGGATACTACATACCCTAGAAACGTCACGCTAGGAACAAGAAAATAGCATTTTTCCAATTTTGCATACAACTTCTTCTCCCTAAGAACCTCAAAAACGCTTCTCAAATGCATTAGATGATCATTGAAATTTTCAAAAGAAATCAATATGTCATCCAAATAAACAACTACGAACCTTCCAAGAAATGGTTTTAACACCTCGTTCATCAATCTCATAAATGTACTAGGCGCATTGGTTAGACCAAAAGGCATGACTAACCACTCGTACAACCCCACTTTAGTCTTGAAAGCCGTCTTCCATTCGTCTCCTTCTCTCATGCGTATTTGATGATAGCCACTCATAAGATCAATCTTGGAAAATAGCTTTGAACCATGCAATTCGTCTAACAAATCATCAAGTCTAGGTATAGGAAATCTATACTTGATAGTTATGTTGTTCACACTCCTACTATCAATGCACATACGCCAACTCCCATCTTTTTTTGGAACTAGCAATGTAGGCACGGCACATGGGCTCATACTCTCTTTCACGTAGCCTCTTTGCATCAATTCCTCTATTTGACGTTGTATTTCCTTTGTTTCTTCCGGATTACTTCTATATGCTGCCTTGTTAGGTAGTGGAGCTCCCGGAATAAGATCAATTTGGTGTTCAATACCACGAATTGGTGGTAATCCCGGTGGTAATTCACTAGGAAAAACGTCACAATACTCTTGCAATACCACTTCTAATTCCACGGGCCTCTTTTCTTGTTTACTCTCATTCACTTGCACATTGTTAGCCACCATAATATATACTATATTGTTATTGTTGATCTCTTTCTCCAACTCCTTTTCCCCAATTAAATATGCACCTTTCGAACTAGGGTTAAATTTAGTTATTCTATGATCAACTAGTGGTTTCAATGCATATGATTTTTCCCCCTTCCCTTTTCGAATTATATACACATTTGTCCTACCATTAAACTTGACAAATCTATCATATTGCCATGGTCTACCCAATAAGATATGACAAGCATCCATGGGGCATACATCACATAAAACTTTATCATGATATTTGCCAATTGAAAAGGCGATTAGGGCTTGTTTCGTTACTTTTACGTCACTAGCATCATTGAGCCAATGTAGCTTGTAGGGTTTTGGGTGATCGGTTGTAGGCCACTCTAATTTGTTGATCAAAGTTGTAGCCACCACATTTGTGCAACTTCCCGAGTCTATTATTACGTCACACAATCGATCTTCCACCTTGCACCTTGTTAAAAAGATTCTCTCTCTTTGATTCTCTTCAACTGGCATAGGTTTAGAGTGAAGAGCTCTCCTTAGAACCAAGCTCTTTCCTTGCGTTTCACCATCAACCTCTTCGGCACTACCCTCCTCTTCTTCAAAATCACGTTCTTGCTCGACCACAACCTCAATGTCACTACTTCCCTCGCACCTAGCTTTCTCTTCTTCCCATTCTTGAGCCGTCATAGTGCGTTTTGAGTAGCAATTGCTTGCTATATGGCCAACACTCCCACATTTGAAACATTTTCTATCTTCGGTCACCTTCTTCCTAGCTTCGTTTCTGGGTTTGTTATCTTTAGCATACGAACTAGAAGAAGTCCTATCAAAGGTAGGCTTGTCACTAGCCTTTGTGAACGTGCGTGTGAACCGCTTCACACTTGAGGTCTTCTTGGCCTTGAATTGTTTTTCAACCTTAATGGCCGCCTTGCATACTTCTTCAAACGAATAGTATTCGTGCAATTCAATCTTCTCTTGAATATTTTCGTTCAAACCTGCAATAAAACGTGTTATTTTGTGCTTTAGAATTTCTTCTAAATCACACAATAAACATAGTTTCTCAAATTCACACAAATAAGCCTCCACAGATTGATTTCCTTGCTTAAAAGTTTGCATCTTGAGATATACTTCTTGCACGTACTCACGGGGCACAAATTGACGCTTCATATATTTCTTTAATTGTGTCCAAGTAGTGATCTTGGATCGTCCCTCCTTGCGTCTCTTTTTCTTGAGATTATCATACCATAATCTCGCATAACCCGTGAGTTTTAATTCAGCAATTTTGCACCTCTTTCGTTCATCATACTCCTTGTAATCAAAGAGTGTTTCCGCTCTTCTAATCCACTCAAAATATTTTTCGGGGTCTAGCATACTCCCATCGAATTCCGGAAAATCTAACCTTATATTTCGGTCATCATCTTTGGCCTTGTTCTTCCGTCTATGCCTTCTAGGTTCATCACTTGAAGATGAATCTTTATGGCGTGATCTACTTACTTTTCTCCTTTCATATTCGTCTTCACTTGAACTAGAACTTGCAACTGATTTGTTCTTCCTTGAAGATGAAGTTTTGTCACGTTCGTCAAGCCTAGCCAATACTTCTTGCAATTGTTGTGACAATCGCTCTATTTGACGATCCCTTCGCAAGTTATGCGCTTGATCAAGGTTCAAACCCCTTGGAATCCCTGGGATTTCTTCGTCACTCATTGCTCCTACACAAACCAGGTTAGTTTATGCAAAATCTTGATTAAAAGATTGATTCTTGAAGCACATAAAAACCGTTCTCCAGATCGCAACTCCGTGTAACAATCTCAAAAGTTTGAGGTTGCACAGACTTTGTTACGCGTCCAATTGACACGAAATTTTGACACAATGTTGATCTACGTTTTATGAATCTTCCCACAAAATTTCAGCCAAAAATTCCAAGCCAAACGTCACCAACAGCTCTGATACCACGATGATGTGATTCTTGATCCGAAAACCAAGTTATCACAAGGATATGTTCTAAGCTTCGTCCTATACAGATAAATCACCAAGAACTAGGCAAGAACTGAGTTTAATTAATTAAGAGTCCACCTAATTAATCAAACCAATGAATGTTTTAACTAAAACACCCAAAACAGCAACCAACTCGCAAGTTAGCCAAAGAAATATTTAGGTATCCAACCAAAATATCACTCGAAAATAAATGTGTTTGTTGTTGATCAAATTCGTGAATGTTTCCAAACCGTGAATTACATGGAGTATTTATAGCAATCCTTTCCTAAAAATATTAGAACTCTAACTAGAATAAAACTCCTTTTCCTAAACATATTAGAATTCTAGCTTGAATAAAACTCCTACTTTTCCTTAACATATTAGAGTTCTAGCTTGAGTAAAACTCTTTCACTTTGCCTTGATCTCCAAGCAGCCGCCACCTATAATTCAATCTTGAGTAGGAATCCCTCTTGAAATAGGAAACTTAACCTTGGGTAGGAATCCGTCTTGAAATAGGAACGTAACCTTGGGCGCCAAGTAACGTTACACGGTTTTCTAACTAACTTAATTAACTAACTCACCCGTACAAAAATAATCAAGAACATAAAGAAAATAAAGAAACCTAGGGTCTAAACCAAGAAAAACCCTTTCAAGTGAAAGGTAAAAACTTGTAAACAAAAATCTAAGAAAGCTTTTAAAGAACCTTAAAGAACTATCAAGAAGCTTCAAGAACTCCCAAGAACGCCACCATACAAAGCGTGGCTTTGTCTTGATGCTCCCGATAGTAAGTTTGACCTATTGAAGAAGCTTCCAAGTATAGATTCATGCTTTCTTGACTTTCTTGGAATAATTCTTCAACATGCTCGTCATTCACATTGATGCACGCATCACTAAGATTATGAACTCAACATGGAGATTATAATAGTACAATGCACATAACTGCGTAAGATATGGACCAAAAGATAAGTCACCATTTCTTTCTCTGGCAATGTCCTTAAGCTCCGTCCTAAGAGAATCATGAAACATGGTCAGATTAAAAACTTCCAAGGACTGCTAAGTTCCCTTACCATGAATGACTCAATCCTAGAGCTTCACCTTGCTGATTTTTAGGGTGACCAACATCTAACTGCACCAATCAAGACATCCATTAGCAGAGCCAACATTTCAGATTTTAAAGTGAATAGAGGATAGAATTCCCAGCTCTAATAACTCAACTCTCCTTACAAACTGGAAACAAAGCTCAATGTTTAGAGCTGGTCATGCTAAGCTAGCTGCTATTTACAGAAATAAAACTACCATGGGAAATAAAACAGATTAACTATCAGCCGATTAGCTAATGAGTCCCAAGCATCTCACGGGAAAGTAGAGCTGGCTTTGGTTGTTTTTAGCCTTCTAGCTTCACACGCATGAAGCCACCTTCTGCTTCTGATGCCTTTTTTGAGCTGGATCATTGCTGTAGCTTGCATACAAAACACTCTGGCAAACGAGTTCTGAGTATAACCATCTTGATTCAACTTGTCCTTCCTTAGGAAGATAATAAAATACAGATAGTCAAGCTCCTTCATTTATTGTTATTTCTCTTAGCTTTCTGTGCAGTTTTAGGTAGCTATTCAGTGCTACTGCATTGCTCCCTTTAATTTATGGCCAGTTTTAACCCAAGTCTCTTAGTTTAGTATATGTGTCTCTCTAACTGCATGATAAGGCTACTGAGCTAACAACTTAACTAAGTCATGGGAGGAATGGAGGATGCTTGCATCACTAAATTAGATTTATGTGGAAATTGGCTTCATATTTGGCTTTCATATAACTTATTATAAAAAGAGATGTAGTTCAAAGGCTTTCTTGGATTAGGTTCCTGTAGGTGTTTGGCCAGCAGAATTCTTCAATCTTCATGTGATTTTGCTTGGGATCAAAACTAGCATTGACTTACTGGTGGAACTGGCCCATCGCCATTTCAGAGTTTCTTCTGAAATCTGTAAATCTAGGGCCCCCTGTATTAGTGCTGAGAAGTTAACTGTTGGACTAAAGTTGATATTGGCTGCAATGGACTACAATCGCACTAATGCCCAACTCATTCTGAGGTACAACCTAGTAGGTTTAGAGTCTATCTATATGTGCACATGAATCCATCATTTCTCTCTTTATTTTCTTTATGTGAAAGTGTGTCTCTTAAGCATAAAGGTGGACTTTCCAATTATCTTTTCTACAGTGTCCTCGAGCTTGCTTTAAATCATGCTGCCTTGATCACACCATGTTACTCCTGTGGGGCTTCTCCATGGATCTTTGCACTCCATACTTTAACCATAAGTCTTGCCGCCTATGCTTGTTAATGTATCCAACTGGAGTTAATAGGAATGGGCAACTAGTGATTTATGCCCACTCCAACAAAAAGTTTAAGCACTAGGGAGAAAGCCAATACACTTATAAATTCATTCCCTTTTTTTTTTGTTTTTCTCCATGTAATATACTTTCTTAAAACACAGAAGCCAATCCTTACATTAATAATGTGTTTGTCTTAAAGATTTTTGAGTTTCTTGCTTGAAAATTCTTGGATCATTGACCATATAGCTTAGTGTTTGATGAAAATCTGTGGACATAGAGATTTTTTGAATGAAGTCCAGCTTTCCTCTTTCAGATGGATCTCCTTTGTGTTATGAACTAAACAATGAGTATTTCCCTGCAGTAAGAGTGTCAATATTATTTATAAAATAGTAGGCTGTATGAGATGTGTACCTCACAGGTTTTCTGGCTTCCATGACCATTGATTGGTGTACAAGGAAATACTTAGCCATTTGTTGAACAACAAAAACATTCATAGAATTGAATTACAAGATCAAAATTAATGTATATTTTCTTGTTATTTTTTGGTGTTAGATACTGATGCTGTTATTGTTTACAGTTTGGAGCCAAAATTAATCTGGTTACCTCATTTCGAGACACTTGCTATATTGAGATCTTTCCGTACGACAAGAGCTACCGTAAAGGTAAAAAGTTTTAGAGTCTTGCTTTCCCAGATATCAAATTGATTAGTTACTGTATTTCGTTTAATAAAGTTTATAAACAAAGAGTTGAAGATCCTACACTTTGCTCACGGATTTATAATGAGCATACATGATTACTATCCAGAATGGGAAAATATAATTATGGGAAAATATAATTAATATATGGGTGTTGATGTACTGGTAATTCATAATGATCTTCAATAAATAATTTTATTTTTGTAGTTCTATTATACTTGTTTCTGGTAGATCTTCCTGAATTTGAATAATTTCTTTTGCATGTCTAGTTGCTAATAGGCATTCACAATTTTTGGACTGGTTGATAATGTTTATACCCTCCCTCCTTGCCCTCAATGCAGAAGATTTTTCTTCCCATTTTTCTTAGGATGTGGATGAAGAAATGCAATATGAATCTTTAAGAATAAGGCCTTATCTGGGTTGTCACTAATGAGGGTGTAATTTGTAAGGGACGAAGAAGTCTGGGCTTTTTGAGTTGCCTGATTTGAGGTGACACTTTCATGGTGGGTAATGTATTACCCTTAAAATAGGGGTAATAGTTACCCAAATCCCCAGTAGTGTAACTACCCCCCCCCCCCCCCCCCCCCCGATTTCCAACCTTCTTCAATTCCCAACACCTCAAGAATCACCGACCGACCACCAGGCCAGCCCCCACTTCTACCATCTCCTGTTTTTTCTATGCTTTGAAAAGAAATGGTGAGGAGTGGTTAACAAAGCAGTGCGTCAAACTTTTCATGTGACAACTAGGCTTGGACTCTACAATGAGGTGGTTACTGGTTAGCAAGACGAGTTGGTGGGATTTGTGGATTTTGTATTTGGTAGTTGGGAGGACAGAGAACTGTAACATTTACCCCAATGCCAAACTATAGGAAATATCCTATTACTCCCTTAACAAGTCCTCTTGTACAATTTTACTCTCTCAATTTGTTCAGGAAATTCTGGCATACCCTTAACATGCAAGAGAATGAATCTTAGGCTCAACGAACTAATCATAGGAGAATCGTAAACAATATATCAATTATTTCCATCTTTATGGAATTTGAATATTGAGTGGAAGCTTCTAAATCAAATCATTGCACAGATACCATCTTTGATTTGAGAACAATTTATAAAATTTTCTTTTTGTTGTTTGGCTTTATCTCTTGGTCATGCAGTTATGGTGCATCAATTTCTATAATCCTTAAACATACCTTTTTTATTCCTTTCCTCGTGGCCTATCGTCCTAATGAATTCGGGATTACATACATAGAACTCTTAGCTTTGCTTATGTCATACATATTTATGTTTTCTAGAGGAGAGTATAGTCTACCTGATATACATGTTGCAGGGATAGTCTTGCTGGATAGACTGAGGCCCTATTTTTTATAAAATTTATCTCAATTATTAAAGTTCTAGCAAATTTAGATAGGTTCAGTTTAAGGCTCATAAGCTAGAAGTTTAAAGAGGTTTAATTCAGGATTAACAAGGCCTATAAGTTCACACATGTACGTCCAGTGCTATTAGATTTAGATAAGTTTTTAATCACGAATTATGTGTTCAGTTAAGATCTGTTAACCAATTTCATATATGCTTGTTTCAAGGCTAATAAATTCAGTCTAGCTGAGTTTAGTTACATGGTAGGCTCTGTGTCAATAACACTAGAATGAGTGCATGAGTTTAGTCACAATCTCATATGAGGTCAATTTCAATTTTTAAAATTTTCAATATGTTCACATTTCTCTAGATAAGGAGTGTTTGTTGAAGACCAAACAACCACTAACTGGTCTTCAAATGCCTTAATGTTCTTTTACTACTGAGAAATTTTGCTATGTTACTTTTTTGCAGTCAGGATAGCAGATTGTTTATACGTAGTTATTAATTTTGTTTGCTTCGGAATGTTTCTCTTCATCCTTGGTCGATTGGACTTTGCACCCATCTTACTTTCTCTTCTTGTTTAGAAATATGGCTGAGCTTTTGGAGTGAAGTACACTATAATTCTTTGTATGATAGTGGAGGTAATATTCCCATATATAATCATTTCAACTGATTCTTCTTAAAACTCTTTCCAAACGTGACATTTAACTCCTGCTTGTTCTCATATTTTTTGTGACAGATGTGCCTACACGGTTACCAAAGAAAAAATATTGGCTGTTTTAGAGTTATCAAGATAATACTGATGTAGTATATGTTAATTTTGTCCTTCAGTGTGGACACTAGGAATCTACATGCTAGGCTCGGAGTCCCCATGACAGAATCTATGGTAGTCGAATAGCTTTACGTTTAAATTGTGTATATATGAATTAAGCCTGATGATTTTATACATCTAACAATCCCTCGGATTCTTGTAATGATCTATTTAGTCTTTCTATTTCTCATAGTTCTAATGTCGACTTACTGCAAGACTTTATATTGTTAGAAGTGTTAATGAGCCAGTCGATCAGTCTCAGCTTGTTACACTTGCTCGAGCTTTTCGACCTCAGAATATTCGAATTCAACTTTCCCCTAAACTCAACTTCAATTCTAAAGTCATAGCTTTACACATATGCATGTTCTTTCTTTTGCACGTCTCAATGGTATTGCAAATTGTTTTGTAGTATTGAATGTAAGGTACTCTGTCTATCTCTTAAAGTTTGTTCCACTTAACCAATTTTTATGAGAGTTTTTTTGGTCAAAATGGGGCAGTTTCAAAATATATAGGTAAAATATAAAACACAATGAAAAATAAAGCAAACGTCACCTCAAGTTTTATGTTCCTACAAAAGAATAAAATTACAATGACTTACTCTCAGCTCACGTACTGAAATCTTTCTCTCCATCAGTCCAGTCTAGGATGACTTGCTACCATTTTACTCATACAAGTTATTTAGTTGTTAAATGTTTGAGATCTATGTACTATTAATATCATTATTCAATTTGCAGTGTACAACATGTCGTTTCGACGTAAATGCAATTATCTATTTAATTTTTATTTTAATCTTAATATTAGATTTTAGAATTGAAGATTAGTAAAAATTTATACTCTTAATTGAATACTAATACTCTCTCCATCTTAAAAATAGCAAAGTCTATTTTCCTAATTGATGTGAATAAATATATTTTCAAATGTAAACTAATGTGTTTTCGTAAAAATGTCTATGCAAGGGAAAGCTATAGATAATTAGTAAGACAATAGCTATGTGAAGCTAGACATTCACGACATAATTATCAGATATAACAATCTTTTACATCGCCAAAATTGCCTTTTAATATGCTCATCAAGAATTGAGCATTTGGCAACCATAGAGATATTAAACGGATGACAAGCATATTAGCAGAATGACAGAAAGACATTCTAATAGAAACATTAACAGCAAGGGAGACTAAGAGACTAGCAGAAAGACTAAATGTCATACTAATATTTCCAGCAGAAAGACTAAATGTCATACTAATATTTCCAGCAGAAAGACTAAACGTCATACTAATATGAAAATTTTAAGTTATGTTCCGATGTTTCTTTTGTTCCATTATGCGCATATTTTAAAAGGGAAGATACATGTTCTAAACAAAAAAAACTATCGAGAATAGGCACAAGTAAATAGAATGAAATTAAGGAAGGATATTGGGGAAGATGGTATTCCTATCGAGATTTGGAGACAAATAGGCCAAATTTGTATTGAGTGGTTAACAGACCTCTTCAACAAGATTCAAAGCACAAGTAAGATGCCACAAGAATGGAGGTGAAGCACCATGGTGCCTATTTATTAAAAACAAAGGAGTTGATCAAGAGTGTTCAAATTATTGAGGATATGACTTACACAATGTGTATACAAGAAATCGAGTATCCTCATAACACATTCTCATGACAAACCAACCCTTGCAGGTGGGCCTAACTTGACTCAAGGTTGAGTGCATGAAAACCTAAAAAGCCCTCAAACAATCCCAAACCCTCAAAGCCTCAAGCATAACTAAGCCTAAACACAATTTTTTTTCCCTAAACATAAAAAACCTCAAAATCACATAATCCTCAAGATGTAAACAAAAAAAATCGTGTCTCCCCGCATAGCAGTCTGATGACGAATCGACCCTTGCAGGTGAACTTAGCTTAGGTCAAGTTTGAGTGTATGTAAACCCAAAATCACCTCAAAGCCAACCCCAAAAGGCCCAAACACAAACTCGAGCCCAAAACACATTGGCCCAAACACATGACCCAAAAAATCTCAAAAAATCCTTCAAAAATGAACCCCAAACCCTACAAAAGTAGGCTGCTCGGAGCACAAATGACCAACGCTCAAAGTTGGCATTAAGCATAGAAACTGAATCTCAACCAACTTCAAGCGTCCAACATTGGCTTAGTGCGTTGAGCTTCTGATTAGCGTTTGACACTGAATCTTGACGTCAAACGCTTAACATGTTTCAAGCACTTAAACTGAAAAATAATTTGATCAATTGTCAGTTTGTGCGTACAATGCCCAGCCTTGTGCGCCACTCCAAAAGCGCTCATGTCTCCTTTCAAGTCTCATTTTAACCGAGCAAAAGGATTCTTTTCTTGAGTGTTGTAGGGCCTTTTTGTATGTGCTAAGGGTTCGGAACCTTGTAATACCCCACAATTACTAACATAATAATAATAATGATAGTAATTTTTGTGACTTAGGAGTATTACCGCCATGTGTCACCACGCTTCGGTTGTGCTAACTAATTACTATATTGCAGCGAAAGAAAAACTCGATTTATTTATTAAAAAGAATTTGATTATCCAAAGGTATAAAAGTTGGATAAGAAAAACTATGAAAACTCCTAACTAATATTTGATCCTTGATGTAATGCTTCCATGCACATTTATTCCTGCAAATCTACTCACCATAAATGATAAGTAGGGAAACAAAAAACAAATAGGAAAATACGTGTCGGTGTAAAAACACAGTGTACATATACATGCTAAAAGAATTACTTTGACTTTTGAATTCCTTTATTTCGAACATGCCTTCTTATAATTAATAAACTTTAAACCTTCCTTTATAATAATCCAATTCAAATGGAATTATTGCAACACTTAATAAAAATAATTTCCTCTTCTTATATTCCCTCCTTGATCCTAAATTTGCACACCCCCTAAGTTAGTTATCCCATCACATATCTATCCTTGGAGTTTTCTTTTATTTGCCAACAAGTGGACTTTGAAGCATGAACCTTTCTTGATTATGAAATCAAGCAGTAATGTATAATAATAATAACTCTCCTTTTATAACTCCTTTAAATACAAAGACCTTGCTTTAATTATTAAAGCTCATTAAAAATTATTAAATCTCAAATGTCATTTAGCCCTTTTGAAATATGATACATATTAAATCAAATAAGATAAATGTAAGTCATCCTTTTTTATAATCGAAATTTCAAATACATAACCATATATAAACATATATTTTAAAAAATGGCGCTTGGCTAAAATTTCAATTACAATTTATTTATCATAATAAAAAATATCTTAACACAATATAATTCACATAAAAATATTTAATACATATATGTACCATAAATTCTAGTACTTCCTAGCAACTCTCTACAAAACTTCAAGTTGATTCTTCTATCAATTTAAAATGAAATAATCAACATAATACAACACAATAATTATGCATATAATATTGAAATTTTAATTAAATTTAGAAATAGTTTTAAGAATTAAATAGTTTGCAAAACAATTAAATAATTTGGGAAAAAGGATGCTCACGGAGGCTAGTGGTTGTTGGAGGCACAAGGTGGCCGAAGAGATGCAGAGAGTGGATTTAGAGAGAGGGAGAAAGTTTGAGAGAAGTAGAATGAGTTTAATGATTTTTGTGTGAAGAATAAGGTGAGATTTAACAGTCTATTTATAGTAGGAATTAGGATAAACTTTAGGATTTAAAATCACTAATAGATAAATATGACTTTAAAATGATAATTATCTTTCAAATTTTCTAAAAAAACTTTTTATTTTTTAAAATAATTAAATTATTAAATAGTTTAACCAATAAAAATTATTTAATTAAAACAAACCAATTAAAATTATTTAATTCAAAACAAACCAATTAAAATTAGTTAACAAAGATAAATTATATATATAAGTATTTTATTTTTTTGAAATACTAATCATGATGTTTTTTGGTAAGTATATCATATTTTGAAAAAAATGTTTTAAATTAAAATAACCTTTATAAATACTTTAAAACTTAATTTTTTTTGAAACACTTATCATGGAAGCCGACCATGATAAGTTTGAGATAATTTTTTTAAATCTATTGTTTTTTTAATTAAAACTATATTTTTAACTAAAACTATATTTAGGATAGAATAAAGTTAATAATTTTTAGTAAGCATTTAGAATATTCTATAATATAAGATGATACTCAAGATATTTTTTTGAGATATTTTGGAGGGCTTTCTGGGTATTTAATGGAATAACTAAGGAATTAAGTATTTATTAAATAGTTTTCTTAATAAATTTGTAAAATAAATATATAAATGACGTCCATAATCATGATTGGTGCCAAAATACTTTTTAAATTATTATATTTGTACTAAAATATTCTTAATATAATGTCTAAAATATAGAGTATTACAGTCTACCCCCCTTAAAAGAAAGTTTTGTCTGCAAAACTTTAAAAACATTTTAAAGAAACTTTTAAAATGGCAAATAGCGAAATTCTATCGCATTCTACCCTTCCTAAAAAAAGTAACGTCCCCGTGACTCGACTACTAACCTTAGAAAATAAGTCTAGATATTTCTTCCTCATTTCATCTTTTGCCTCCCAAGTTGTCTCTTCGGTCTAATGATTTGACCATAGCACTTTTACTATTTTTACATTGTTCTTTATTGTGCTTCTTACCTTGCTATCCAAGATTCGAATTGGTCTTTCTTATAAGTCAACTTTCGTCAAGTTCTATTGATTCAGGATGTAACACATGACTTGCATCTGGTACATATTTCTTCAATTGAGATATGTGAAATACATTGTGCACTTTCTCTAATTCATTAGGCAGTTCTAACTTAAAAGCCACTTTGCCTACTCTTTTTAACACCTTATAGGGTCCAAAGTACTTCGAACTCAATTTTCCCTTTTTCCCAAACCCCATCACTTCTTTCATGGGAGAAACTTTTAATAAAACTTTTTCTCCAACATCATATTCCTCATCTTGCCTCTTGGAGTCTGCGTAGCTCTTTTGACGATCTTGTGCTGCTTTGATCTTTTCTTGGATCATCTTCACTTATTTAATGGTTTCTTGGATCATTTATGGTCCAAGTACTATGGTTTCACTTATATCATTTCTATACACCGGACTTTTACACTTTCTTTTATAAAGTGCCTTTAAAGGTGACATTCTAATACTGGCATGATAACTGTTATTATAGGAAAACTCAATTAGGTCTAAGTAATCCTCCCAAGACCCTTGATACTCCATCACACATTCCCTTAACATATCTTCCAAGATTTGAATGGTTCTTTCAGTCTGACCATCAGTAGCGAGGTGGAATATTGTGCTCATAAGTAACATCATTCCCATTGCCTTCTACAAACTCTTCCTAAAATTGGAAAAAAACCTCGAATCTCTGTCCGACACAATATCCTTAGGCACCCCATGATACTTCACCATGAATTTCACATAAGCTTTTCCTGATTGGTTCATCGTCCAAGTACTCTTCATGGGTATAAAAATGGCAGTCTCAGTGAGTCTATCTACAACCACCCAAATGGTATCATTATCGGCCCTTGTTCTAGGTAGAGCTCCTACAAAATACATAGAGGTCGAATCCCATTTCTAACTAAGAACTTCCAATGGTTAAATCTTACCCTGCGGACCCTTATACTCAATATTTACCTTCTGAAAAGTAAGACACCTAGCCACCAATTTGGCTACTTCCTTTTTCATATTGGGCCACCAAAATGTCTTCTTAATGTCTTTGTACAGCTTATCTCCTTCAGGATGCATAGAGTAAGGTGAACTGTGAGCTTCTTCCATCAATATATTCTTTAAATCTCCTTTATTGTATGGAACACACTATCTTCCTTTAAATCTAATACTACCATCATTAGCTATCGTAAAGTCTAGGGTATGTCCTTCCCAGATTTTCTCTTTAATGTTTTCCAATTTTTTATCTTTTGGTTGGCTTTTCCAAATCTCATCATAAATGGATGGCTGGATTTCCATGGCATTAATAAATTCTTATACTCCCCCTTGTTCCACTACCTCTAAGCTCATTTTCTGGAATTCTATACATAACAGATTAGGCAAAATTATTGCATTCATCGAATGGTTCGACTTCCTACTTAATGCATCTTCCACCACATTGACTTTTCCTTTGTGTTATTGAATCTCTAAATCATAATCTTTTATAAGCTCTAACCATCTCCTTTGCCTCATATTTATCTCCTTCTAGGTGAAAATATACTTTAAACTCTTATGATCCGCATAAATCTTACAAGTTACTCCGTAAAGGTAATGTCTCCAAATATTTAAGGCAAAAACTATCACTACTAGCTCCAAATCATAAGTTGGATAGTTAACCTCATATGGTTTCAATTGTCTAGAGGCAAAGGCTATAACCCTTCTGTTTTGCATCAATACACAACCTAACACAAAATTGGATGCGTCACTATATACCTGATACTAATCACTCCCATCTGGTAAGGCTAAGACTGTTATCGATGTTAACTTATCTTTTAGAGTTTAAAATTCCTCTTCACACTCTAGAGTCCACATAAACCTACACTCCTTTTTCCTAAGGCTGGTCATAGGTCTAAATATCTTCGAAAAGTCCTTCACAAATCGTCGGTAATAGCCTGCTAATCCCAAGAAACTTTGAATGTCCGATACACTCTTTGGTGTTAGCCATTCACTTATTGCTTAAATCTTTGCTGGATCCAGTGATACACATTCCTTAGATATCACATGTCCCAAAAAGGCTACTTTCTCCATTAAAAACTCATACTTAGAAAGCTTTGCATACAACTGATTTTCCCTGAATATCATCAAGACCACCTTTAAATATTCTTCATGATCATCCTTATCCCTTAAATATACCAAAATATCATCAATAAAAACAACCACAAACCTATCTAAGGAAGGCCTAAAAATTCGGTGCATCAAATCCATGAACACCGCTGGTGCATTAGTCAACCCAAATGGCATTACTGTAAATTCATAGCATCCATAACGAGTCATAAAGTCACTTTTTGGGATGTCTTGCTCAACAATCCTTAGCTGGTGATATCCAGATCTCAAGTCAATCTTAGAAAATACTCCTGCTCCTTTTAACTGATCAAATATGTCATCTATCCTCGAAAGTGGGTATTTATTCTTCACAGTCATATTATTTAATTCTTTATTATCAATGCATAAACTCAAACTTCCATCTTTCTTCTTGACAAACAATACTGGGGCTCCCCAAGGTGACGAACTAGGTCTAATATAGCCTTTGTCTAATAAATCATCCAATTGAGCTTTCAACTCCTTCAATTCAGCTGATGCCATCCTATAGGGGGCCTTAGACATCAGTCCGGTTCCAAACACTAGATCTATGGTGAACTCAATATCTCTAATTGGAGGCATTCTTGGAATCTCTTCTGGAAAATATGTCCGAAAATTCAAAAACAGTTGGAATTTCTTGCTTATTTCCATCTTCTCCTTCCCAAATTTCTTGAACACTACATAGGTATAAAGGATATCCCTTTTGCACACATTTCTTTATTTGTAAGGCAAAGATGATCTTCATTCCATGTTTCTTCCCTTCTCTACGATAAGTCACCTTGACCTTATTAGGTCCAACCAAAGATACCTTATGAGCTTCACAATCACTGTGAGCTTTAAATTTTCCCATCTAGTCCATACCTAAGATCACATCTTAGTCATGACTGTGATCTACACGCATGTAACCTATGTCACCATCTCCATCGTCACCGGATTTTGGTTTAGTAAATGGTGGGGAGTCTTCAAAAGCATCATACTCTTCCTCATCATCAACATCACCTATACCGAGGATACTCCTTTTCCCCGCTATAACAATAGACCAATTTTTATCATTGGGGTCTACAATGTAGAATACTTGCTTAGCATGTGTGGCAAGTATAAATGGTTCTTCACTATCTTGCAACCGACTCAAGTCAACAACAGTAAATCCACAAGGGTCATCATTTTTAATACATCGTCGATTGTTATCTACCCACTTGCATTTAAAAAGACCAACAGTGAAACTAGAGTAGTCAAGCTCCCATATTTCCTGTACTCTCCCATAGTATAACAACTTGGCATCTATCGGTGATTGATCCTTGGCACTCGCGTAAAATGTAGATGACGCCAAAATGGAAACACCACTATTCTGCAAGAAAGAGGACTTCTGATCTTGACCCTCAGTCCAGAAGGTGTACCCATTGACATCATAACCCTCATATTTGTTGACATTTTCGCGAGGACCAAAAGCTAACCACTTCACAGTTTCAAACACATCCTCGAGTTGTTCACATACAACTCGATTGTGAAACCAATCAATAAATGTCTTATTATGCAACTGCATCAAAGATCTATCCCCTTTAGAAGGATTTCTAACACGCAATTCCTCGTAATGCTCATTCAAAAAGGGATGGACATCTGGAACATGATGTAAGACATACAAGTGTGCTTGTAGGCGTTGTTCTCTAGGAGGTGTGATTAATTTTGAACCGATTGTTCCCTTTCCCTGAAGTCTCCCTTCATGTCGAGAGGAAGGAAGTCCAATAGGCTCTGCACTGGCCATATAC
Source organism: Dysphania ambrosioides (assembly GCA_026401315.1). Taxonomy (NCBI): domain Eukaryota; kingdom Viridiplantae; phylum Streptophyta; class Magnoliopsida; order Caryophyllales; family Amaranthaceae; genus Dysphania; species Dysphania ambrosioides. The sequence goes on along the minus strand of CM048665.1, from coordinate 16,230,303 downwards.
TCAGCTATAAAATTACCGATCTCATCGCTCACAGTGCCTTGAATCATAGTACCCTCGGGTTGTGCCGGGTTCCTCACTTTGTTTTGCAAAACCCCCATATGTCTTTCAAAAGGATAACACCACCTCAAATAAACAGGACCTAAAAGCTTGATTTCACGAACGAGATGGACAATTAGGTGAACCATAATGTCAAAAAATGAAGGTGGGAAATACATCTCAAACTTGCATAAAGTTCCAATCACATTCGCTTGAAGGGCATCAAGTTTAAAGGGATCAAGCACTTTACAACATATTGTGTTGAAGAACGAACACAGTTCGGTAATAGTATATCTCACATGTTTTGGAAGTATCCCCCGAATTGCAATTGGTAGGAACACTTGCATCATGATATGGCAATCGTGGGATTTCATGCTTCCCAACTTCAACTCACCATTCAGGGACACAAATCTTTTCATGTTAGATGAGTACCCTGATGGAACCTTAATGCCATACAAAGTCTCATAAAAAAATCGTTTCTCTTCTTTGGACAATGTGTAACAAGCCGGTGGTAAATAAATCTTTTCTACGTTCTGTTTCTTGTCACTTGCCAACCTTTCTTTACCCTTTCCCTTTCCCTTGTTCACAATACCTCCTTCTTTTGCTCTATTTCTTTTCTTTACCTCCTTAACTTGTGGCCATAACTCTGGGTGAAGCCCCTTGTATTCTAAATAATCTCGCAAGGCCTTCACATCCTTTGTCTTACCTGGAATGTTCATTAGCGTCCCGAGTATTGCATCGCATACATTTTTCTCTATGTGCATAACGTCGAGGCAATGTCTAACCTGTAGGTCTCTCCAATATGGAAGCTTCCAAAAGATTGAGTTTTTCTTCCATAACCCTTCACCCCCTTGTCCAGGTTTACCAAAAACTGTTTCAACCCCTTTAACCTGTTCGTAAACCTCATACCCGGTTAAGGTCGACAAGCTACACGCTCTTCAACCTCTCCATCGAATGCCTTCTTTTTCTTACGATAGGGGTGATCACGTGGGAGAAACTTCCGATGTGGCATGAAGACATGTTTGCACTTAGGAATCCACGTAGCTTCCATGTCATTGATACAAATTGGGCATGCTTTCTTCCCTTTATTCTTATACCCGGATAAGTTACCATATGCAGGGAAGTCATTGACAGTGCATAAAAGCATTGCACGCAATGTGAACATATCATTAGCATGTGCATCGTACACAGAAACCCCTTCATCCCACATCTTTCTCAAATCCTCAACGAGGGGTGCAAGATATACATCAATATCATTTCCCGGTTGTTTAGGACCAGAGATTAGAAGAGAAAGCATAATTTACTTACGTTTCATGCACAACCAAGGAGGCAAATTATAGATAACTAACAGTACCGGCCATGTACTGTGTTGAGAACTAAGAGTCCCGAATGGGTTCATTCCATCAGTACACAGTCCGAGCCTCAAATTACGATCTTCATCCCCAAATGTCTTATGCAACCTATTAATAGTCTTCCAATCGGGAGAATCAGCTGGATGTGTGAGGAGACGACCTTTCTTCACCCTATCTGCATGCCACCTCAAATTCATAGCATCTTTCTTTAGAGAAAACAGGCGCTTGAATCTTGGAATTATTGGAAGATACCATAACACCTTAGCTGGAGGACCTTTAGTACCTCGAGCCCCTTTACGCTTATAACGCGATAACCCACAACCCGGACACTCTTCTAAGCTCTCATGTTCCTTTCGATACAATACACAATCATTCGGACAAGCATGTATCTTCTGATACTCTAAGCCGAAAGGGCACATGAGCTTTTTGGCATAATATGTCGATTTTGGAAGTTCATTTCCATCAAGAAACATCTCACCTAACACTTCCAATAAACTTGTGAAACTAGTATCACTCCAGTTGAACTTTGACTTAACATTGAAAAGTGTCAACACGGCTGTCAGTTTGGTGAATTTTGTACATCCAGGGTAGAGAGGCTTCTCAGAAGCTTCTTTCAAAAAATCAAAAACACGAGGACGTTTTCCTATCTCATCCTCAACCCCTTCCATTATCTCATCAACACGATTTATGTCCCCATTCATATCCTCCTCTTCATTCTCATACTCATTATTCTCCACCACATGAGCAACATCTTCTTCTTCATAGACATTATGAGGAACAATGTTTCCTTTGTAAACTCCCTCCTCACCATGCCAAACCCAAACATGATATTGAGGCCTAAAGCCACGCCGAAGTATATGCTCCCTAAGGATGTCAATGCCATCGACCTTTGATACATTGCCACACTTGACACATGGGCAATAGAATCCAATTTCCCCTGTCCTAGTTTGATGCTCGATAGCACTACTACAAAATTCCAAGACCCCATCCACAAATTCTGATGATTCAATGCTACCATACATCCACGAACGATCTTTTTCCATCCTCTGATTAATCTAGACAGTACAAGTAATGTGTAAGTCTTGAATGAGTTCCTTGAAAATAAAGAGCATTTAGAATATTGCAATTTACTACTAGGAACATTTTTATTATTAGTGAGAGTACTCCTAAAGTTTCCCTTTAAGTTATTGGGACAGAGGTAGTATGGATGTATTAGAATATAGTGGCTCCTGGAAACAAAGGAACCTTAGAGGTTTTCTCGAACAAGCTTACGCAGATGGACATAAAAGGACATTGGAACTTCAAAGAAGATAAAAGCCCAATGAGCCTACACTACATGGCCCACTCATCAATTTAGTATGTTATTAATATAAGGAAATGTCAAGTAAAGAAACACGTGATCTAGGCTACTTTGTAATGAAATCTACAATCCTTTTACCCTTATTTTAATTTATTTAATTTATATTCGTTAAACAAATAAAATTAGTGCATATTCTAAATTGAATCATGCATGTTTAAAGTACGACCCATCCATTCTTTAACATAACTAGATGCAATAATATATTAGCCTTATGAAACGCATTAGTTTGTTGCCTCTAGTGATAAAATGGAGTAACTACTCGAATCACCTCTCATCATAGGAAGTATATTCTAAATCACTACACTACACTATGCAGTAAGAGGCACTATTCCATCTTCCTTAACTTTCCTCTTCTTTGACATTATCTCCCTCAGGTACTTAACATATGAAGGAATCTTAGAGATAATGTCTAAAATTACAAATTACAGATAATGTCACCACCCATCTAAAGCCCCATTTAATTACAAATTTAGAGGGCTCATGCTCTATGTTATTAGCTTAGCCTTTAATTAAGTAAACGCCACATACATTTGGTGAACAATATATGAGGAAATGTAAGGTTTCCGCTAGAAGCTCCCAATAATTTCTTCTTTATTCTTATTTCATGCACATTTTATTTATTAAGTTATACATATCCATCAGATATTTATATGTAAGCTTACTGTATGCATACTTATATGTGAAATGTGCACTCATTTTCCCTAGAAGATGATGGAAACTATTTTAATAAAAAAATAACTTTTGTTTTAGGGTCATCAAGACATATATGCATGCACTATAAACTACCTCCTATTATATATATATAACCATTGATTACTCAATTAGCTACTGCACCATCCTATATCTATGCATTAATTCTATAGCTTGTCATCTCTATCTAGCCACCTCAACACCGCATTTTGTAGTCTAATTACATTATATTATTTTACGCAGAGTATTAAACAAAAGTTCCAACCAATATGATATTTTTCCAACACTCTAAGCGATATAACACTGTAAGCGAAATAACACAGCAAAAGACCCACACTGTAAGCGAAATAACACAGTCAAAATGAATGAAGCTATCTGTTATCAGTGTTAACCATGGCTGAAGAGGCACTCCTACACTATATATGTTACTCTAAGGATAACTACTATATATTATCATTGGATAGAACTTAAGTGTGAAATGCAATGACATAAGGAGTTGAAAAAGCAAAACGTCCCATGCATTACAGGTTTAGAACAATTTCGGATAACTACTCATAATTCCACAAATTACCCATTTCTAAACAACTCGTCAAATTACAGGTTTAGAACTTAAGTGTGAAATGTTGTTTTGGTATCATGAATTGAATCACTGGTGCTTAGGGGATGCTTCCAAAGTCAAAAAGGCAATGCCAAAATTCCACAAAGGGACTGAATGCCTAATGCTAATTGATGGGAATTTAAATATTGAGTAGAATAGCACCCACAAAACACAAAGAATTCTACTTAATATCAAGCCGAATACATATTTTTAAATAATAGAAATTCTACAGTAGGCTTACCACTGCCGTTCACCCTTGAAAAAGTCACTTCTGTAAATATATGTTGTCGTCGTCGAATTTAGGGTCGAAGAAGAGAGGAGATGCGTGTTGAATGTTGAATACGGTTATGGTGATAATTTGTGCCTCAATTTGCAATGGAGGGTAGGTTATGGTGTTGAAGTAGATTCGAGTTGAAAAATTGTAGAATGCACCACGGGGAAGACCTTTGAGAATGCTGCGCGCTGCGACATATTGCTAGCTAGGTTTAAATTATAGGTTATATGCTCCGGTTCTAGTAACCGAAGCCTTAAACGTATTTATATGCTCCGGTCCCCATTAACCGGAGCCTTAAACATAACCTTATGCTCCGGTTCTAAGAAACCGGAGTAGCTATTAATAAAAAAACCCGAACCATCTTATATACTCCTATTTTACCATGAACCGGAGCATATAGAAGGTAGTATTTGTGATTTTTTCTACTAGTGTCACCTATTTCAAATTCTATTAAGTTTGATGGAAATTCAACTCTGGCAATTACTAGAGGTATTTTAGAATGCAACTTTATACAACTCATAACTTCCCCAGATGGTAAATCCACATCTAAGGAAATAGATTCTGACTCTGCTAACTTTAGACTTCCTACTTTTATAGGTGAATTGCAGATAGAGAAAATATAAACTACTACTTCAGAAGTAGATCCAGCCTCACGGCTATTCATAACAAATATTCAGCCTTTAGGAGGATTGTAATTTGCACCTAGTGCATGTTTAGGATTCCCGTTTAGTTGGATTAAACTAGGCTAACCATTTTGAGGAGGTTTCCAATTTTGGGTAGGGACACTAAGGCCACCAAAGGTCTTTTTATTACATTCATACTCTTAATGTCCCAATTTTTGACAAAACTACAGGTTACAAGGTTACCTTTATAGTCCCTCCTAGGGTGATTCTTGTCACACCTCTTGCAATGGAAAATTCTCTTAGGCTTCTTACCATCCCCTTGGTTTTCTCTTCCCTTCCTAAGATTTCCCTTAAAGTCTCTTTTCCCTTAAAAATTCCATTGTATCTAGCTCTTTTGTCACCTCCATTGAATCTTTCATTCCCCTTTCTCTTTCCCCCTAAGACTTGGTTCTTTAATTCTCTTCCCCTAATCCCATACAAGTGGGCAGCTCTCCCATACACCTCATCTAAGGTTTTGAAAGTGACCCCTCCTAGCTTCCATTGTAAGGTTAAGGTTAGGTCTTGTTCAAATCTCCGTGCTTTCATGGCTTTGGTTGAGACTACCTCTAGAGAAAATCTCATAGGTTCAATAAACTTAGTATAATATTCATTAACGGTCATGCCTCCCATTCTAAGGTTTGTAAATTCCATGCACTTTTGTTTCTTAAGGTAAGGTGGATATAACTTATTTCTAAGGGCTTCTTTAAATGTTGACCACCCAAAATCAGGAGTTCTTTCAATGTTCTTTCTTAGATTGAGACCACAACAAGTCAACTTCTTCCTCTAAGGTAAAGGACTACACTATTTACTTTTATATTTTCGGGACAATTTACAGCATCAAACAACTTATCAAACTCCCTAATCTAGTTTTCTAGGTTAGTTGTGTTTTCTTTTCCGTTATAGCTCAGAGGTTTACTACTTGAAATTCTTTTGAAAATCTCTCTAAAGGTGTCATTTTCTGGCTGCCTAATAATTGATTAGTCATTACTTAAGCTAGAGATGAGTTAAACCGGTTAGGTGCTTGACGGTCCTCCCACTAGTGGAAAAAATAACAAATACTACTTGTTATATGCTCCGGTTCCCATAAGTAACGAAGCATAAATATCTGAAAAAATACTTAATAGACTAAATACTCCGGTTTTTTGATAATCGGAGCATATGGATACATGCATAAGACATTATACCTCATACTCCGGTTCTAATAACCGGAGCATATTCAAATTTCCCACTCCCCTTCCATTATTTTCTTTGAACTGCTGCGCCCCACATAAGTTCAATTTGTCCTTCCCCCTCCTCACTTCACCTTCAATTTTTCTTCGCCCACTTTAATTCGTTCACTTTAATTCCACTTCAATTCATTCAGGCGGCAGCATAACTTAAATTGAACCAGTTCTTCATTCCCACTTCGCCCTTCAAATTCCACTTCAATTTGATTCACACAGTATATACGTTCCCACTTCGATTCTGTCTACTCTCACTCTCACGTACCATAAATGACTCTCCAATCTCAGTGAAAATGAAGAAAGGTAAGTTTCACTCTCACTCTCACATATCATAAATTTTTTGGGGGCTTATAGTCAAGTTGAAGTAGAGTAGATGATACTGGCTTTTGAATAACTGATTACATGAGAATGGATAACCTTACCCGCTTACCGAAAGTAGAAGTCGTAATCTTGGTTTTTGTTCACTTGTCAATTTCAGTTTGTGCTAAAATGGTGGGAACAAGTCTTGAATTCTTGATGAATCTTTAATTATTTGGGCTTAATTTTATGGATATTCAATGAATGTTAATGGATTCTTTTGTTGAAATCGAGATGTGTTTTTATTCGAAATTGATGGTTTATTTCTTTCGTATTTGAAATTGAGCTGGGTTTTGTGTTGTATATTATGCATGTAAATCGTATAATGTGGGTTATTGATGGTAGGAAAACTGTTCTTGAGGAATACATTGAAAAAAGACATATACATAAAACCAGAAATCAAATGTAATAGGAGATACTCAAAAAAGTAAGAGCCAGAAATGGGGAGGGGTAAAGTTGAGCTAAAGCGGATTGAGAACAAGATTAGCAGACAAGTAACATTCTCAAAGAGGCGATCCGGCTTGTTGAAGAAGGCTCATGAGATCTATGTGCTTTGTGATGCTGAAGTTGCTTTGATTGTTTTCTCAACCAAAGGCAAGCTCTTTGAGTATGCTAGCACTAACTCCAGGTTCACGCTTTCTTCTCTTTTTTCCTCTTCCAAATTTCATGCAGCATTTCTAAAATCAGGATGATCGATTTCATGTATATGTGTGTTGTGTTGTTGGATTTTCATTGGACATATATAACTCATCTTAATGGACTACTTATATGTATCTCATATTGTCATGTCACTGCATTAATACAATACAATACTATACAATATAAAATACAATACAAATTCCATATGGTTTGGTATTCATATTACATTAGAAATCTGACACTAGAATAATTTTTGTTTCTTGATTAGTTACAGAGTTTGCAGATGACAAGATGTACAATCCTCTATTCTCTCAAGTCAAATAGTCGCCAATTACAAAAAAAAAATTACAAAGTTTATTTCTTTTAAGTACTGATATAATTAGCATACTCTCCTTAATTAAGGAGATATTCAAATGTAATTAAACCAAGTTGTTAGTTACATTTGAATTAACAATACAACTACCTTATTAATTTGATGTTTTATTATCATATATTCATATTCATGCCACTGGCGAAATCAAATCCAACAATCCACATTATGATTTTATATTATATACAGATATATATTAACATAATAATCCCAAGTTAAGTTTATCTTTAATAACTTTTTGTTGCACCTACAACACCTGACTCTCCTGGTTTGTATAATACCTCCGTGTCTTCCATCTGTTCATTATTTTCACAGTAGTTGACACCCTTGGTTTGTTCAACCGAAAATCAGTAGCATGAAGGATAAGTTAGCAGCTGACTCTCCTGCTAATTTTGTGCTATATTATGGTTCTGCATTACGCTTAGTTGTTAAACTATATTATAAACTTAATTATGTTAATTTATATGCTAATTTTGTGCTATAAATTAGTTATTGGCTTGCCTAAGCGTAAATGCAACCTATACTAAAACACACCCAAACAACAACTGAATGGCAGGCAGAAGCAGAACATTGAGGAACACTAATGGTAAAAGTCACCCCATCAATCTTAGCTAATCAATATTTGGTTTTGCAAAAGGTTTGGTTCTTTTTTCTTTCATTTTTGGTATGATCGCATGAATTTCTTGAATTTTTCTGAGTGTATATCGGTTTGATTATTTGGGTGGGTTTTTATCTGCTGGTTTGGTGTGTGCTCAATTGGTTTTATTGATTTTAGTAGTGTTTGATTCCATTTGTGGGTTAATCGCAGCTTAATGTGATTGTTGATTTATTTTGAGTGTTATTGGGTTTGATTTTTTTACCAAATGGGATGTCCCTTTTGCTTGAGTGATACCCATCAATTTTTTACAGCTAGTAATGATAACTGCCATTTTCCTGTTGATTTATGCCCATCTGTTGCGAAAAACTTTATCCATCGCTTTCCAAGTAACCCAATGGAAAGAAAAGACAGCGTGAATCTAGAAATGAACTGCGGTGGCAGATTTGATGATCAGCAAGAATCATCAGATGAAAAGAATATGCAAATGAAACAAGAATATGAGATGTCAGAAATTGAGCCGGCTTCTGAAGATTGAAGCAGTAACTTGTATGAGAGTGGAAGGAAAAGGTCTCGAGTTTTAGAGGTAAGATTGCTTATATTTCATTCTGACATTTCTTGTACAGTTAGTCATACCACATTACAATCTCTGATCATGATACTACAATGTATGTTCAGAAAGGAAAGAGGAATATCAGGGCAAAGAAGAATCAGAAAAAAATTCTGACGACGAAGACAATGGTCCGGATCTTAACAAGCAGACTAGCAGTTCAGAAGGGGACAACAATGGGTGTCAGGAGTTCAGGCTGACATGAAGCTCTGGCCATTCAAGGTTGTTCCCAGACCAGGAGAGAAGCCCATGATTGTTGTTAGCTACAAGGGTGAGGATAAGCAGTTTGCTGCTGAGGAAATTTCCTCCATGGTCCTTACCAAGATGAAGGAGATTGCTGCTGAGGAAAGAGGAATATCAGGGCAAATTTCTATATTTATATCTATATATATACATATTTAGTTGTTATGTTTAATTTAGTTTGTAACTCTAATCATGTACAATTATATTTGAATCTTAGTTTTATATAAAGAGTATTGAAATCCTTTGAGCTTGCTTTGTTCTAATATTTGCATTGAATAATATTTCCAATAACAATAATTAGCATTTGCAAAAAAAAAAAAAAAAAAAAAAATTTGACTTTATGCTCAGGTTTTTGGAAAACCGGAGCATAAAATGCTATTATATGCTCCGGTTTTCCAAGAACCGGAGCATAAAGTCTAATTTTTTTTTTTTTTAAAAAAAGGAGACTATATGCTCCGGTTTTCCAAGAACGGGAGCATAAAGTCTCCATTATGCTCCGGTTCAAACCGGAGCATAAAGACATTTGCAATATGCTCCGGTTAAATCTACTTCGGGCCAAAATCGAAGCATAAAGCCTTCAAAAAACCGGAGCATTTGTGGTTTTTTCCACTAGTGTCCTAAGGCCACTTCGGGTGGTTCGAGAGTTTCAATTAAGCATTCGACTCGACATATTGCCTAAATGATGAAATAATCATGTTAAGTTTATATTCATACACTTGAAACATATAAATTCTAGAACAAACATTCACTTTATTTAAATAATCTTTTCTCATGTAACTAACTTCTCGACTAAAATACTTGGCTTTTTAATTGACTATAGATAGGCATATAAAAAATTGGATACATCTAAGCATATAATTCACACTTGCTTGATTTAATTCACATGAAATATACTTTCTCCTATCTTTCAGAAAGTTTATAATCTAAATTTGCATCAAGTAATCTAGATTGGTCATTTAATTTGACCTTCCTTGATTGCACTTAAGTATGTGTGATTTTTTTATTTTGCAACTATTTTATTTTTGAAACTTTTAATAGTGTACTTGACTTCTATGCGGGTAAATCAAGTCAATGGTTTCCCGGGTAAGTTACGTACGATGTTGACGAGAGCCTTTCCTAGCCAAAAATCATTACTTAATGGAACACTCCCCCAAGTCGGTTGAACCTTGCTTCCGCAGAGAGTGTTACCCTTGATCATCAACATTTCCATCTTTCCAAAGCCAAAATATTTTTTATAAAAATACTATATTTTATGCATGAGAATGTGAAACTCTATCCTACATGCCCATTGCTATGTCTACCCACATGTTTATTATTTCCAATTTTAATTTTTTATAACCTGAAAAAATGATACCACTTTGTAATACCCCCAAATTACTAACATAATAATAATGATAGTAATATTTGTAACTTAGGGGTATTACTGCCATGTGTCAACATGCTTTGGCTGTGCTAACTAATTACTATATTACAGCGGAAAAAAAACTCAATTTATAAATTAAGAAGAATTTGATAATCCAAAGTTACAAAGGTTGAATAAGAAAAATTATGAAAAATCCTAACTAATATGTGCCCCTTGATGTAATGCTCCCATGCACATTTGTTCCTGCAAACCTACTCACCATAAATGATAAGTAGGGAAAACAAAAAAGAAATAGGAAAATACGTGTCAGTGTAAAAACACAGTGTACATATACATGCTAAAAGAAATACTTTGACTGTTAAATTCCTTTATTTTGAACTGCCTTCTTATATCAATAAACTTTAAAATTTTCTTTATAATAATCCAATATAAATGGAATTATTATGACACTTAATAAAAACAATTTTGTCTTCTTATATCCCCTCCTTGACCCTAAGTGTGCACACCCTCCAAGTTAGTTATCCCATCATGGATCTATCTTTGGATTTTCCTTTTATTTGCCAACAAGTGGACTTTGATGCATGAATCTTTCTTAATTATGAAATCAAGCGGTAATGTATAATAATAATAACTCTCCTTTTATAACTCCTTTAAATACAAATACCTTGCTTTAATTATTAAAGCTCATTAAAAATTATTAAATCTCAAATGTCATTCGGCCCTTTTGAAACATGATACATATTCAATAAAATAAGATAAATGTATTTCACCCTTTTTTATAATCGGAATTTCAAATAAATAACCATATATAAACATATATTTTAAAAAATGGCGTTTGGCTAAAATTTCAATTACAATTTATTTATCATAATAAATATCTTAACACAATATAAATCACATTAAAATATTTAACACATATACGTACCATAAACTCTGGTACTTCCTAGACACTCTCTACTAAACTTCAAGTTGATCCTTCTATTAATTTAAAATGAAATAATCAACATAATAAAACACAATAATTATGCATATAATATTGAAAATTTAATTAAATTTAGAAATAGTTTTAAAAATTAAACAGTTGGCAAAATAATTAAAACAATTAAATAGTTTGGGAAAGAGAATGCTCACGAAGGCTAGTGGTTGTTGGTGGCATAAGGTGGCCAAAGAGATGCAGAGAGTGGGTTTAGAGAGAGGGAAAAAGTTTGAGAGAAGTAGAATGAGTTTAATGATTTTTGTGTGAAGAATAAGGTGAGGTTTAATAGTCTTTTTATAGTAGAAATCAGGATAAATTTTAAAATTTAAAATCATTAATAGATAAATATGAATTTAAAATGATAATTATCTTTCAAATTTTCTAAAAAAACCTTTTATTTTTTTAAATAATTAAATTATTAAATATTTTAACCAATTAAAATTATTTAATTCATCAAAATAAACCAATTAGAATTAGTTAACAAAGATAAATTATATATATAAGTATTTTATTTTTTTGAAATACTAATCATGATGTTTTTTTATAAGTATATCATATTTTCAAAAAAAAGTTTTAAATCTACGACATTTTTTTAAATCAAAAATATCTTTTTAACTAAAACTTTATTTAGGATAAAATAAATTTAATAATTCTTTTAGCATTTAGAATATTCTAGAATAGAAGATGATCCTCAAGATATTTTTCTGAGATATTTTGGAGGGCTTTTTGGGTATTTAATAGAATAACTAAGGAATTAAAATATTTATTAAATGGATTTCTTAATAAATTTGTAAAATAAATATATACCCCATAAATATGATTGGTGTCAAAATACTTTTAAAATTATGTAATTTGGACTATAATGTTCTTAATATAATGTATGAAATACGAGGTATTACAAACCTAACTAGATTTTGGGTGTACAATTCGATGATTGAATTGCAACTAGAGAGCCAACTTTTTACAATCCAACCTTCGTTTTTTGGTGAAGAAAAAAGGAAGGGACTCTACCCCATGAATGATCGGCTACGTACCAATAATGATTGGCTATGTGGCTTAGAGACATTGAAAGGAGTCAAGGAGTCGCCACCAACATTTTTGGGCTATTTGGGCATCCTTGGGTTTGAATCCCAAATTCAACTCACGTGGGTCTTCAACCATGATAATTTTCTAGAATAATAACCGACTTTTAGCGTCATTTACTAAAAGACTAGTTACACAAACAATATTTGTAATCACCCTAATACTACTACAACTAGTATAATGGTAAGTCGGGGGTCGAACCTCAAGGACAAGGGATGTTAGGTTTTAGGCTTGATGTAGAGAGTTTATTTGAGATGTGAATTGTTAAACTACACTAATGACAGGAAAGTAAAGCAAGAATAAAACCGATGATAAATAGTAATGAAAGACAAACAGGGATAGATTAGCTCTACCCTAGGCAGGACAATAAAACTAGTAGATAAGCTAGGTCAGGGGAAATCGATCAACAATCAATCAAGACACTCTAGATGATGAGAGGAAGTTTGCGAACCTATAAATCACATGAACAACCTATAATTGACCTATGTCTCCTAAGGACTAGAAAGACAAGATTCGTATCGAATATCAATCAGACAATCATTGATAAACTCTAAGCCAAACCTAGGGTTTCACCAATCAAACACCTAAGAGAACTACTCACTCATAGCCATAAATGGAGACATAATAACAGCAAGAGTAATGAAATCAACAAAAGAGATAAGTGAAAGCATTAAAAAAAATAGAGCAGTAAAGGAAACGAGAACTTGCGTAAACGAGAATATATAAATGAAAGACTGCTTGAATCCGAAATACAATGCTCGAAAAAGAGAACAATGAAAGCCTTAAATCTAAGCTAGTGCAAGAATGAAATGAAATGCAATAAAATGATGTTCCAAGTTGAGGCACAAGAGCTCTCAAAATAGGCATGAGGGTTTTACACAGAGAAAGGGGGTATTTATACCCTAAGAACATAAGGGGGTAAAACCCTAGAAGAACCCTCGAGGGCCGGCTTGCGAAGAGTTAAATTCTGCGGGAATTAAAGGCCATTCGGCTGAATGGTGATTCGGCTGAATTAATGGTGATTCGGCCGAATGTTGGTATGATTCACCCAAGACAGAGAGCTTAAGCTAGGGAACATAAGTCTGTCCACCATTCGACTGAAGGAGAGCCTTTATTCGGCCGAATGGACTATGATTCAGCCGAATAGGATCTAATTTGGCCATATCAGAGAGCTTGAATCATATGCTTCAGTTCCTGTATTCCATTCGACCAAATGGTGCTCAGATTCGGTCGAATATGAGCCTAAATCCTGCCATACAGCTTCTTCGAAGTGTCTAATGGCTTCTGAACTTCGTGGGATCCTTGAGAGTGACTTGGAATGCGTGCCCAAGTTATGATACGCACGTCTAACTCTTGATAAGATTGGCAAAGCCTTGAACACGTCGCACTTTACTTTGAAATCCTCGAAAATACCTGAAATGACCTTAAAACAACTCAAAGACAAGATCAAGGTAAAATCAATTGTAATGTGCATAAAATCAATATAAAACCGCGAGACTCGCCACTACAACAGGGTTGTAAATGTGCTTTAAAACAAGCACATCAACTTCCCCCAAGCCAAACCTTTGCTAGTCCTTAGAAAATGAATTAGCAGGGCAACGTGCAAGCACAAGGCAACACAATGAGTAAACAAATGAAAAGCAAGGCGAGCGGAAAACAAGACAATGCAAGCAATGTATGCGCAAAACTCTTCCCTAGCCATGGGTGTGCAAGTACAATGGGCTCAGGAGAGCATAATACCAAGAAGAAAAACGTTTTCCACAAACTCAGGATCACTGGAAAAGATACAATACAGGCCATGCCACCTACTACCTAATGAGGTCACAAGTCTACGCTCCCCAGGCTATTTCCAAAAATATGTGGGACATTTCTAATACGCTCGTGTGTTTAATAAGGTGTGTGTTTCGCTCAGAATCATCCAACTAAAGATGGGTCGAGAATTAAACACTTAAACAGGGAGAAGTCTTGGGAATTGTATCTTATCTACTCTCCAGCACAGAACTTACTAATCAGACCAAGTCAAATAGGTTTGGAAAGGGTTGCAATGTAGGCTAGGATCAAGGTAGGGTAAAATTTGGGGTTGTGGAATTAAAATAGAGGATAGTAAGCAATCCAAGATAATAAAACCTAGGAAAACTAGGACTTCCGACAACAATGCCACTCCAAAATCCTCAAGATACGCAATAATGAACTCTAATACATTACACTAACCTTTATTCTCAAATTTTTCTCTTTTTTTTTTTCTTTTTCTTTTCTCTTTTTTTCTTTTTCTTTTCTCTTTTTTTTTTCTTTCTGTGTTTTTCATGCTAATGTTTCTGAAATATACTAAGAGTAATGTATAGAGTCATATCATCCAATAACCACTTTTCAGACTGAAATCCTATACCACAATGCAACGGACACCAATTTCATTATGATCACTTGACTATCCTCTAGGTAAAGAGAGGGGACATTTGGCTCATGTGGAGTTAAACAGTGTGGCTACGAAGAAGAAAGTAAAGGCATAAACTTGGCTTACCCTAAAGTCAATTAATATTCATGGTAGGCAATTTAGCCATATAGTTGTAACTACAAATGTGTTATCATCCCTGACCTTTAGAAAAGCAGACTATGCTGGAGGAGAATAAACATAATACTTAGATTCTCTAACTAGCACTCGATGTCATAGGACTCATAATGGAGTCTTAGAAGGCTCCATCCTCACTAGGCTAGTCGAAATGTGCCTCAATAGGTAGTCCTCTAAGCCACAAACCAACCAAGCCCAGATCCCCATGTTGGGTGGAAAATAGTCAATCATTTGGTCCCAAAATAGGCACAAGGCTAGGAAAACATGAGCATGCATAGGACCACTAGAATGTACACATCAGAAGCTTGCATGCCAGTTTCACAACTCAAGCATATCAACAAAACAAAACTAAACATGAAAAAACTATAACAAAAACCAAGGCAATAGTGACAATAATGCAGATCTTTCGAAACTTTTAAAATGCAAGAACCCTCCCCTAAGCCAACTCAAGATCCGTCTCGGCACTTGGGGAAGGTGGATAAAGAGAACCAAAAGGGAGAAAGATCAGCATTATAGAAACTATAGCTAAGCAAACAAACAAACTATACTAACACCGGGTTATCTCCCGTAACTACTTTTGTTTAATGTCGGTAAGTTCGACACAGTTAGCCACCAGCACAGACAAAAAAATAAGACAAAGAAATTATACTTACTGTAAGAGTGGACTCACTCCTAGCATCTCCATCACCTCCAGCGTGGGGAGTCAAAACTCTCATCCGAGCAACAGTGGCAGAAGTAAGCAAAGTGGAACCGGGATCCTCTGGAGGTGGGCTATAATGCGGGGCTCCCCCAAGCCAGGGTGGAGCCATCAGTCTCTTTTTGTTTTTTCTTCTTTTTTAGCCCTTTTTTGTTTGTGGGATGGCTTGTCAGTTCCCTCAGACTTGTCACAAATTTCCTTTATCGGAGCAATCTCCTTCATCAAAAGCAATATTCTTTATCTTTTTTTCCTCCTCTAACACCTCAACAAACACCGGGGCATCAAAAACATCACAACCCTGAACCTTTTATTCAACTATACTTTCAATAATATTGAAGGAACAAATTTGCTTGACCATGGGTTCTTTGGATGACTTAGAAAAGGCAAACATAACCTTCTCTTGGGCTACCCTCACAGTGATAGTCTCTGATTCACAGTCGATCAAGGCACCCAAAGTCTTCAAAGAATCTCTCCCTAGGATAACAGGAGTATAAGGATCCTCAACCATATCAAGCACCACAAAGTCACATGGAACCACAATGTTCCCTAGTTGGATCAGAAGGTCCTCAAATTCCCCACATGGCACTTTTATACTTTAGTTGGATAATTTTCTTTGATGGCTTGAGCTCAAAGGTTAGTTATTTGGTAATGGACATTGGCATGAGGCTAGTGGTGGCCCCAAGGTTAGCAAGTTCTCCCTTAGAATTGAGTTTTCCAAGGGTGACTAGGAGCACAAATGGTCCTCTAGCTTTTTCTTTATTGGCCCAAGAGCCCTGAATGATGGCACTCACCTGCTTTGGCAAACTAATCACTTCACCCCCAAGCTTTCTCTTGTTTCCTAAGAGAGTTTTCAGATACTTAGCATATTAAGGCATTTGTTCCATGGCCTCCAAGAATGGTATCTTCATCTCAAGTTGCCGCATATGCTCTAGGAATTTAAGAAACTTTTCTTACAATTGTTTCTGTACCTTTTTGTAAGGAAAAGGTAGAGGCGGAGCATGTTGATGCTCAAGTTTCCTCCTTTCTTGTATCTCCCTCCATCTCTCTTCTTCATCCTTCTTTCTCTCCTCATGCCCTTCTAATTCGACATTGTTTTTCTCACCTTCTTCACCAACTATCTTCTCTTATTTCCCCTCAAGATCATCCTTATGCTCAATTTCCCTTTGAAAACCAAGATCCTTTTAAGACCCTTCCCTTAAATCATCCCTTGGAGCTACAAATGGAGCAGAGTATGAGGTTCCTGATCTTAGGAAGATCGCCTTGTATGTGTGATGTTTGGGGTTGGGGTCAGGAGTGTTTGGTGATGAAGGTTGGATAGATGGGTTTGGTTGAGGGTGAGATGGGAATAGCAATGGTGGAGGTGGATTGGCCATTGGAGCGAGCTGGGACTCAAGCAACTTCTATTGTGCTTGAAGTTGTTGCATTTGAGTGATCAAGGTTTGATTGATTTAGGAGAGGGTTTGATTTTGTTGAGCAAGAGAGCTCATTTGAGTGGAAAGGTAATCATGATTTAGAGTCGGGTTTGGTGGTTGTTGTGTAGATGGGTAGGGTAGGTTGGGGTTGGGCCTTGGCACTTGAGGATACGACCTATTCCCATTCGGCCTAGGAAAACTCCCATTTGCTTGATTGCTAAAGGGGACATTATTGTTGGAGTTATACCCTTGGTTGAAGTTTCCTTGGCTAGAATTTGGATTGAAGGGAGATCTAAAGGGTTGATTGTTGTAGGGACCTTATTGAGCAAACCCTTGGTTTTAACCACCGTAACCCACAGCTGCCACACAATCGGTATTGTACCCATAACCATTAAGTTCATGACTTGAGGTCCTTCTTGGTTGCACCCCCATAGTTTAAAGCTGCCACATGTTTAGAATTCAAACCCCCACAATAGGATGTGTCATGATTGGTGCCCCTGTAGATTCTACATGAAAAGGGCTTCTCATTAGCCGATGATACATTGGAACTACCTTGAGCTAGTTTGAACTTGGACATTTTTTTATCCATGATAGCCTCAATTTTTAAACTAATCGTGTCCAAGTTACTTGAATCAATCATCCCCCTCGGTATTCCATTACCTCTTGCTCCTCCCCAAGAGCTATTTTTTTCCACCTCTTCAATCTTAGTTTTCACCTGATTGCATGGGACCTTTGAGAGTTGTCCACCAACTGTCGAGTCTATAAGTGCCTTGGTGGAGTCATTGAGACCATCGTAGAAAAATGTGTTGAGATTGTTCTCCCTATACTCATGATGGGGGACATGCTCAAATCATTCTTTTAAACCGACTCCAAGTAGCACTAAGGTTCTCATCATCCTCTTGAGTGAAGGATGCAATTTTCTTACGCTAGTCTTATGTTCGAATCGTAGGATAGAACCTCTCTAGAAAAGCTGTCTTCAATTGAGCCCAATTAGTGATTGAGTTGGATTCTAAGCATTTATACCAATCCTTGGCGTCCCCAGCTAGACTCAAGTGTAATAGGTGCATCTGCACATAGTCTAGGCTGTTGGGGCATTGAGGAATGAGCCCGCAAATATCTGAGAACGCTTCTAAGTGTTGGACGGGGCATTCATTTTTCAGGCCATAGAAAGGGGTCTCCTTCACCATCCGAGTGAACTCTGGATGTATTTGATAAGGAGTTGGTGCTATGGGTAACACGACACCCCCTTAAAATTCTTGGGACCCAAGTGTCCAAAATTAACCAAATAACTGCTGATTTTCATCCATAGGTGGTGTAGGAGGGTTGGGAGTGATTGGTTGTAACTGTATTTGGGATGGAACTCGCCATTTACTGCTTTGGATCTCAGAGTCGTATGGTACTAGCTACTAATTTGATATGTGTGTGTTATATGACATACAAGCAACACTAGAGACCAAGTGTAAGAACTGACAAGCAAGATTAAAGGACGATTTGGTTGGGAGGATTGGGAAGCCCTAGGAGCCTTAGTGGTCTTTGACTTCTTCCTAGAAATTTTTTTTCCTCAAGTAATTGTATATCCCAAATTCAATAACCTAATTCCTCAAAATATAATTCACAACCAACTACAACAAACCAAACTACACTACCAAAACTAGCAACCAAATGACTATCCTATGGTTTTCTATGTTTAACCTAAATTCACTAATTTCTCCTACACAAATACTTTAAAATGTATCAAAAATCAAGCCTAAAATTACCACACTACTATAATCTCAACAATGTAACAATAATTTTCAAAAAATCAGCTTAGAAATTCATGAAAAATCAAACCAGAAAATAAAAAAGAGACTAATAACATCTAACTAATGAAAACAATGAACCTTACTCACTTTCATAGGAATCACGGTTGATTTTAGCGACTATCAACAAGCCCTTTTATCCCATACCTCTTATAACAAAAGAAAGAACAAAAAAGAATTTTAAAGACTAAAAAGTGATAAACTAAAAGATGTAAAAAGAAGATGCAACACGTGGGCATTCATGAGACACCATCATGATGGATATTCAACTTTCTAAATAGTAAGAGAAAACATGTTAAAGAATACATAAGAATAAATAAAGGATAACCAAGAAAAAGTAAGAAACAATATTTTTCATGCACCTAAACTAAGACACAACCACACTCTTTTAGAGCTTCATTTCCATCCTTAAGGAATTAGCCTATTATTACTCCTTGAGGGAGTTAAAACAAAAAAACATTACAAATAATGACTTATAAATCGACATCTTAATTGCCATACTTGATTAATACGCTTGACTTTACCTCCCTACACCGGAAATCACTCAACTTTCTAGACTCAAAAGTGCTTTGGGATAAAATGTAGGTAAGATGTGAAAAGGACTAGAACAAGATAAGGAAATGCTTAGGTTATGGGGTGAGGCTTATATTCATGAACAATTGAATTCTTATGATCTTAACATTCAACTCATTTCAAGGCTTTAAACCCTCACATTTGATAGAATGCTAACTAGTCTCCTCCCCTAAGATTATTAAAGAACATATCTGAGTTTTTTTTATGCTCAGATTCTCATAATCCCACTAAATTCTTCTAAACTCATTTCCTCTCTTCATTATTTCTTCCCCTTTTACTCTTTTTTCTCTCTTTTTTTTCCTTTTTCTATACAATTTTTTATGGTTTTTTCCTTTTTTATTTTTTTTTATTTTTTTACTCTTCTAATTACTAGAAGAATCTCCAAAAGATGAATAGCTCTTAAGAGATTTTATTTGAAAAGAACCAATTGCACCCCTTTTAAGCTTTATAACTTTTTATTTACCATCAATACACCCATGAAAACATTCTTTCCATATAAATCCCATAAAAAAATAAGGCGATGAATGTACATATTGGTTTAATGGATTTTAATTGGAAGATTTTGAAAAATATAAGCTCAAGAAGGTAACATTGTTTAGAAAAAGATAGAAGGTACAAGACATGGGCAAATGCCAATGGCTAGGGACAAAGTAAATGGGTTCAAGAGTTCCTTTGCATATCCATAAGAAGTTTAATTGCGGTCTCGGGTAGGTACAAGTCAAATTCTTGATCAAAGCATAAAAAATTAAGGATGCTTGCCACTCAATGTAAATCATGTTGTAGACATGAAAATATTTCCTTACATGGGGTTGGCAAGTACTAATCCTTAGGATTTTACTTATCTAAGGAAAAGGTGGTTTGCTTAGCTAAGGGTTATAATCACAATAGTTTTATCTACCTTAACAAAAGTCCATCCTAAACTCTTTAAAAGGCAATTTAATTCTAAACAATTTAAGCTCTTAGGGTTAAGAAAGAAAAACATTCAACAAGAGTGTTCTATTCATGCCTAGCTCAATGCAAGAAAAAAAATCAAAAGAAAACTATTTGCCCTGAAAAAAAAATATTTTTGGAGTATAATATGGGAAGGCTACCTAAGCAATTCAACACAAACAACTAACCATGTTTATAAAAACCAATGGTCTCTAGCAAACCAATCCATAAAAATAGGATAAACGCCTTCATCAATAAAGTTTCATACATCCTTGAACAATAAACTTCCTTAGACTAAAAAGAAACAAAAAAAACACTAAATAAAGAAATAAAAAGGGAAGTAGGAGAGATTATACCTTGGCCACTTGCTTCGCATTTCCACTAATACTTAATAACATCCAATGATTAGCAAAACAAGTGAACATAAGAATAATAATTCCTACTCTAGCTAAAAATACACAAAGCTAATAAATGAAATATATATATGGATTTTACAAAGGAAAAGGATAAAAGAAGCTACAACTCAACCCTTTTGGGAAAAAAACCTCCCGAAGCATAAGTAAAGGGAGTCCTTACTGCAAAATTGAGAAAGAAAAGGGGAGGGCTGATTAATAAGGGTATGACTAGCTAGTGTTGGGGCCCTTTCCCTTCCTACGCCTCTTCTCATTATTATGGGAGGAGAAGTTGTTGATTGGGTTGACTTCGGGACTCAATGCATCGGTGTAGGGCGGCCAGTCATACCGCGATTGATGGGGATAGTTCCCGAAGGATGTCATACCTGCTGGGCTATCCTTTCCACTTGTACTACCTGGGCCAACCCAATCTATCATAAGGGGGAAAAGAAGGGAGAGTGACACTAGAGGTGGTACCATCCCCAGATAAAGAAGGGATAGGGATGAGCTGAAGGGGATCATAGGGGTAGTTAATGTCGGATGGAAATTCCCAACATTGAACATAGTAGTGATAAATTTGATTCTTGAAAATCATACTACCCCTTTAGGGTTGAGCTTGGCCTTACATCATCATTATAAGCATCCTAAATTCGTCTTTAAGATAAAAGAGAGGGAGGGGATATGGGAAGAATAGGTATCTCTAGAGGTTTGAGGTGGTGGCCCTTGCTGAGCTTGGGCGCCAAAGGTACATGATTGTGGCCTATGATTAGCAGGAATCTTCCACAAGTTGCTTTCTTCTTACTTAATATAAGTGAAGGGTTTAGAAGGTAGCATTGCAGTTCCCTCCTCACCTAAACCTATATACTTTAGGGTTAGAGGTGTACTGGATGAAATCTGTCCTCTTTATGGCATCAATGTCGATATAAATATCATTTGCATAGATAGGGGTAAGAAGTTTGCATTACTCTCAAAACCAAGAACATGTGCTGTAATAGTGACCATTCCCCTTATATGAATGTCACCAGTCCACCCACCCCTTTTGTGCTAAATGCACCCGGCTAAAAAATGGCCCCCAAATTGAGCATATCCCCTTATTGGTCTTTCCCATATACTGCCATCCAAAGTAGCTCTATCCCATCTCTAGCGGTTTTCTTGTAATCTTTGTTATCAAAAATTTTATACCCCAATATTCTATGCAAGATTCTAAGACAGGGATGAATAATGTGGGAGGCATGGCAGGTGTTGGATTGGTATTCTTGGTAATCAGTTCTTTGACTCCACCAATGCATCTCACTATATTCCATAAATTTTTCCATGTCTAGTGCATGTAATTATTGAAGGGGTCCCATCTAAAGATTTGGTTTAACTTCTCTAAGGTGATAATCTGGGGTTTGTTAAACAATTGGAAGGTGATTTACTAGTCATTCTCACCAATTAAAGTTCTCTCTAGAGAAGCTAGGAATTTTAGGGTTAGTCTCTCATATGTGTAGTTATTGAGTTTAGAAAATTCGGGTGAACCCAAGACATTGAGAAACCCATAAAGGTCCTCCTTTATACGTAATTTCTCCAAAGACTCAGGTTCATAGAATCTAGTGCTTAAGATCTTTCACTTTTTAATCTTCTCATATAATGGTTTGTGATTTGGGTTGACAAATTTCAATAATGGAACGGTAGGTTGGGAGGGTTGGGAAGCACTAAGAGCCTTAGAAGTCTTAGACTTCTTCTTGAAAAACATTTTTCCTCAAGTAATTATGTATCCTAAATTCAACAACCTGATTCCTAAAAATACAATACCCAACCAACTACAATAAACTATACTACAATACTAAAACTAGCAACCAAATCACTTAACTATAATGACTATCCTATGGTTTTCTATGTTCAACCTAATTTCACTAAGTTCTCCTAAATCAAAACACTAAATAGTTCATCAATTAAGTAATAAACTACCATAATTCAAAACCAACAACAAGATAATAATTTTTTTTAGAAAAATCAACTAAAGATCATGAATAATCATCAACTACGAAATTAACAAGAAGTGAAATTATAGTGAGAACCAAAAATCTTCAATCAAAATTGCTGCAAACCCTTAGTTCGAAATCTTCAAGAAATTAAAAATCTTAAAATCACCAAAAGCATCAACAAAAAACTAAAAGGTTTGAATTTAGGGTTTTTGTGAAAGTAGGTATTTTCTTAAAAAAAATTATATCAAAATATAGATCAAGAGAAATAGAGGAGAATGGTGGTAATTTATAGTGAAAAGGAGGAGAATTGAGTGACTTATGGAGGAAATAAGGTGGGAGAAAATGGGGGGTTTTTTAGAAAGAAAATGAGATTTGAAAGGTGAAGAAGATGAAATGAGGGAAATGGGAGAAAGGCCCGATTTAAAGAAACCCACAACTCTCACAAAAAGTAAGTTGAGCGGGCGCTCAAAAGGATTTTAAGTACCAGCTCATTAAACATACGAGCCAATTTTTTCCCTCTAAGTGATCGCTTAGAAGGATTTTGAGCAGCCGCTTAGTTCAATTACAAGCCCCCCTAATATCCTTTTGAGCGGGCAGTTGCTACCCGCTTAGTGCCTGCTCAAAACTCTCTGACCCCCATAATTTTTCATCTAAGTGAACACTCAGAAGGAATTTAAGCGGTCCCTCAAGTCAATTTTCTAGGTCATTTTTCCTCATTAGTAGGAGCTTGCTGATAGCTTGTTGCCCGCTTAAAAGCTCTATGCCTGTTCCAAGTTTTTGACCTAAGTGGGCATTCAGGACATGTCAAGCGCCCGCTTGGATATAACTTTCACACTTTAGTACCTTTTTCCTTCATTTTTTCTAAACTTCCTCTTTATGTTCTCACAGGTCATGCAGAGCATAAAAAGTAGACTAAAAAAGTAGAAACGATGAACTCATATAGAGAAGTGTAGCACTACAGTGGGAGACCACTCCCTAGTGTGTAGTTTGTTACTCAAGGATAAGAACATCATTTCTATAGTGCTTGAGTTTAATCCGACCTCAAAAATCTTACAAACTTGAATAAATTTAACCTAGTGATATTAAAAGAGCGCTTGCGAAGGCAACTCAAGTTTTCTAACCTTTCTTTTAATTTTTCTTTCTTTTAGACATGCTTTGGGTTTTATAGAGGAATGACAATTTCTTAGCCTCATCAATGTACATGACATCTACATCAACATCGATTCTATGACACTAGTAGAGAAATGTCTAAATGCTGCGGTTATTTAACATTATTTGCTGCGATTATTTACATGAAGCACATATAGGCGAAGCACATGGAAAAATATCAAATACCGCGATTTTTTACAATAAACCGAAGCATTTATTATAAGAAACAGTTTTTTACAAATAACCGCAACACTTATAAGAAATAAATGCTGCGATTTTTTCAAATAACCGAAGCATTTATTATTTAAAATAAAAAAATAAAGTTTTTTGATAATTTCTGCGGTTTTATTAAAAAACCGCAGCATATAAGACCGTACATATGGAAAAAAATAAAAAATATTTTATTATTATTAATTACTGCGGTTTTTAAGAAAAAACTACAACAATTAATAATTATATGCTGTAGTTTTTTCAAATAACCCTAGCATTTATTCTTTTTTGAATTTTATAATATTGTCTAATTTTAATAAGTGCTACAGGTTTTTAAGAAAACCGCAACACTTATTACTCTAAGTGCTGCGGTTATTTTGGAAAACCGCAACATTATTCTTTTTTTAATTTTTTATATTCCTGTAACTTTCATATATGCAGCGGTTTTTTAAAATAACCGCAACAAATATTTCTTTTTTTTTTACTGGTTACCCACTATTTCGACATTAGGGATTGATGCCAATTGCTGCCAAATATATATGGACATATGCGAATAAAATATTTAATTAAATCATCACAAAATTATTATTAAATTTACAAATCTAATAGAAGCTAGTTGAATTGAGCTTATAAACTAAGTTTAAATCTACAAGGATAGGACTAACTTAATCCAATGCTATAAATATATACAGAAAATAATGGCCTAACCTAATGTTGTATATAAAAAAGAAAGGCCTAACCTAATGCTATATTTTTAGATTTAAACCTGATGTATTTATGTAAAAACAAAAGAGATGATTGAGCTAGCTACTTAATTATACATATTGTTTGGCCCCAATGAAGTATTCCGCCCATATTTTCTTAATCTTCATCAGGTCTTCTGATGAGTATGGCGTTGTTCTTTGAATTGCCTGAGAGGGTGAGAAAAGATAGGTATAGTATTATAATAAAGAACATATCTACAAAACAGGATACATCATTCCAAGTGTAAATTTTGGTAGAGTTTCATCTGTAATTAGGCCTATTTCCATTTTTATAAGTACCTATTTTTATAATCATTATAGTCCAATACAATCCATCCTAGATTCACAATACAATTCACCATTCACAACACCATCCATCCCTTCTTAACTCAAGTTATCTATATCCTAGATCTCAAAAATAAATTACGAAACAAAGGAATAATATGTACCTTTGAAAGATCCTCACAAGTAGCATGGTTGTGGAGGATGTCAAACACGAAACGCATAAGAAAGTAGCCACACTCCATGTTTCCTATCTGCTGATGACATTGCATTTGAAAAGCAAATAAAATGTAAATCAAACATCGAATACAATTCTAAGGCAATAAAATAGTCATATAATTCAAAATACAGATACCTGAACTGAAATCCAATTCAACTTCAATCTGTTACGGTGGCTGGACTAAAATTTTAAGCTCTTGAAAGCACAATATTTGAAACAAAAAATAGTAGTCAATAATTATACTCTAATTCTTACTCTTGTCAATGAAGTAAAAGATGTAATTAATGAATACTTGTGTATTTAAAACGTCCTTAATCGCTAAATTATGTTTTCTTTGAAGAGGATAAAAAATGTATACTGTCCTTTTCTCTAAGGACAAAACAAGTAGTATCTAGTTACGGCTACAAAATAATTGGTAAATTGTTAAAATACGAACATAATTACACATTAAAAAGCTTACATTTAGAAGCTCATACCTTTCATGGTACGGGAAAAGATGAAACACTTGTTATGGTATTTAGCTATTAAGGATACAATGTAAGAACTGACAAAATCTTGGTCGTTGTCGATTAAGGTAGCAGAGATCCTAAAAGGGCACATGAAATAGAAGGATCCTAGTCCTTCTTCTTGGACCAACTCATAACAAGCCCTATAATAATTTATCAAATAACAACCCCCATTTAGTCACCAGAACGAATCAAAAACACATAAAATAGTAGGAATCATATGCAATAGTTAGGTATCTTAGATCATAAAGACTTGGAGCATAGATACATTCAACTCGTCTCCTGTGAGAAGTTGAGTGACATCTTGTTCTACGACCACAATATCCTGGTCCTCTAGGTACCCGAATATCATCTTCCCACAACGAAAGGAGATGAGGCTATCTGGCGAAAGCCTCGATAACTGAGCCCTCATTTGACAACAATTGTCACCGAGATGACTCATGGCCAACTCAGTTAGATCGGTTCAAGGATAACTCAGTTAGATCATTAGGACTGCTGACAACTCCTTCAGCTGCGTCCTTTCCACCCGTACCTCTTGGCTGATTCAAACAAATTCATGAATTCAAGAATTTAGTAGAATATATTATTAGAATACAACTATCCGAATTAAGTGAGGCATAATGCATTTAACTTGGTCGTCAGTACGTAGCTAAACTAGATGCATCAGCCACTATGTAAAGATACCGTAGGCTTGCTCGAGCCTTTTGATGAAGGCAGAAGGGGCAGGAACAGGGACATCCTTATATACCTGATAATAGTCAACGATTCTGACCTTTACATGATCAGGAAGGATGTCAGAATGGTGGTCTCAAGTCAGAGATGAATAAACAGTTCCTAAAGCAGCGATAATTGCGTCATTTTCGTTCAACATGTGCAACAATTGACAGGAAACTTGCCCCTAAAATAAAAGTTACAAAGATGTAACATTAGTGGAAAAAATCACAAATACTACCTTCTATATGCTTCGGTTCTTGGTAAAATCGGAGTATAAGGATGATTTTGGTTTTTTTTATTAATAGCTACTCCAGTTCCTTAGAACCAGAGCATAAGGTTATGTTTAAGGCTCTAGTTACATAGGACCAGAGAATATAAATACGTTTAAGTCTTTGGTTATTAGAACCAAAGCATATAATCTAGAATTCAAACCTAGCAATATGTTGCAGCGCACAACATTCTCAAAAGCCTTCGCCGCGGTGCATTCTTTAATTTTTCAACTCGAATCCACTTCAACACCATAACCTACCCTCCATTGCAAATTGAGGCACGAATCATCACCATAACCATATTCAACATTCAGTACGCAACTCCTCTCTTCTTCGACACTGAATTCGACGACGACAACATATAGTTACAGAAGTGACTTTTTCAAGGGTGAACGGCAGTGGTAAGCCTACTGTATAATTTCTATTCTTTAAAAATATGTATTCGGCTTGATAGTAAGGAGAATTCTTTGTGTTTTGTGGGTGCTATTCTACTCAATATTCTAATTCCCATCAATTAGCATTAGGCATTTGGTCCCTTTGTGGAATTTTTACATTGCCTTTTTTACTTTGGAAGCATCCCCTAAGCACTAGTGATTCTATTCATGATACTACATTATGAGTAGTTATCCGAAATTGTTCTAAACCTGTAATGCATGGGATGTTTTGCTTTTTCAACTTCTTATGTCATTGCATTTCACACTTAAGTTCTATCCAATGATAATATATAGTAGTTATCCTTAGAGTAACATATATAGTGTAGGAGTGCCTCTTCAGCCATGGTTAACACTAATAACAGATAGCTTCATTCATTTTGATTGTGTTATTTTGCTTACAGTTTAGGTCTTTTGCTGTATTATTTCGCTTACAGTGTTATTTTGCATATAGTGTTGGAAAAATATCATGTTGGTTGGAACTTTTGTTTAATACTCTACATAAAATAATATAATGTAATTAGACTACAAAATGCGGTGTCGAGGTGGCTAGATAGAGATGACAAGCTATAGAATTGACGCATAGATATAGGATGGTGCAGTAACCAATTGAGCAATCAATGGTTATATATATATATATATATATATATATATATATATATATATATATATATATATATATATATATATATATATATATATAATAGGAGGTAGTTTTTAGTGCATGCATATACGTCTTGATGACCCTAAAACAAAAGTTATTTTTTTTATTAAAATGATATCATCTTCTAGGGAAAATGAGTGCACATTTCACATATAATTATGCATACAGTAAGCTTACATATAAATATCTAATGGATATGTATAACTTAATAAATAAATAGTGCATGAAATAAGAATAAAGAAGAAATTATTGGGAGGTTATGGTGGAAACCTTACAATTCCTCATATATTGTCCACCAAATGTATGTGGCGTTTACTTATTTAAAGGCTAAGCTAATAACATAGAGCATGAGCCCTCTAAATTTGTAATTAAATGGGGCTTTAGATGGGTGGTGAGGAGGTTTTTAGACCTTATGAATTTACCTATTCAAATTGTTAGATTAAGTCATTTTGAACTTTAAGATAGTATTCACAAGTTTCTTTGACAACATATTTTTTGTGTGCTTATGATCTAAACGTGCGCTCTTTATGTTTTAAGATTCTGCTTGCTAAGTGTAGGAACTGTGCTTTTCTTTAGTGGTTTTCTAGGATTTGGACTAGGGATTAAATATTTCACGATCTATATACGCAGTATTTTTCACAACCAAAACTTTGTCTAAGAGATGAAATGTCTAGAGAAATGAATATAAGCAACTACAGTTCAATAGTTCATTATATTTGCAATCATTACAGTGAATCTATTTCCATAATATCTAATAGCGTGAATGTGCTACAATAGTATAATGATGACAGGAGAAAGTGTGATGTTATGTTGGAGGTAGGATGAAAAAAATGGGACTTGGCCTTATAAAACTTGAAATTTAAGGGGTAGTCCATGTTGATTGTATCTTTGTTCATATAGTTTTGGCAGTCTTCCTTCTTAAAAAATATGTAAGATATGTAGTTACTTGCTTTAACGTGAAGTTAGCCAAGTAAACTTGAAATTTATTTAGGAATATTTCTATTATATTGTTAGTAAACAAGATTATTTCTAAATGCTCTTTATTTTTAAGGAACTCATTTAATACTTACTCATTACTTGTAAGTCTTGATTAGTCCAAGGATGGAAAAAGATTGTTCGTGGATGTATGGAGGCATTGAATCATCTGAATTTGTGGATGGGGTCTTGGAATTTTGTAGTATACTATTAAACATTAGGCTAGGACAAGAGAAATTGGATTACATTGCCATGTGTCAAGTGTGGCAATGTATCAAAGGTCAATGGCATTGACATCCTCAAGGAGTATATACATTAGCATGGATTTAGGCCTCAATATCATGTTTGGGTTTGGCATGGTGAGGAGGGAGTTTATGAAGGAAACACTGTTCCTCGGAATGTCCATGAAGAAGAACATGTTGCTCATGTGGTGGAGAATAATGAGTTTGAGAATGAAGAGGAGGATGTCAATGAGGACATAGATCGTGTTGATGAGATAATGGACGGGGTCAAGGATGAGTTAGGAAAATGTCCCCGTGTTTTAGAGTTGTTGAAAGAAGCTTCTGAGAAGCCTCTCTACCCTGGATGTACAAAATTCACCAAACTAACAGCCGTGTTGACACTTTTTAATGTTAAGTCAAAGTTCAACTGGAGTGATACTAGTTTCACAAGTTTATTGGAAGTGTTAGGTGAGATGTTTCCTAATGGAAATGAACTTCCAAAATCGACATATTATGCCAAAAAGCTCGTATGCCCTTTCGGCTTAGAGTACAAGAAGATACATGTTTGTCCAAATGATTGTATATTGTATTAGAAGGAACATGAGAACTTAGAAGAGTGTCTGCGTTATGGGTTGTCGCGATATAAGGGTAAAGGGGCTCGGGGTGCTAAAGGTCCTCCGGCTAAGGTGTTATGGTATCTTCCAATAATTCCAAGATTCAAGCGCTTGTTTTCTCTGAAGAAAGATGCTACAAATTTGAGGTGGCATGCAGATAGGGTAAAGAATGGTCGTCTCCTCACACATCCAGCTAATTCTCCGGAGTGGAAGACTATTAATAGGTTGCATAAGACATTTGGGGATGAAGATTGTAATTTGAGGCTCGGGCTATATACTAATGGAATGAACCTATTTGGGACTCTTAGTTCTCAATACAGTACATGGCCAGTACTCTTAGTTATCTATAATTTGCCTCCTTGGTTGTGCATGATACGTAAGTATATTAAACTTTTGCTTCTAATCTCAGGTCCTAAACAACCTGGAAATGATATTGATGTATATCTTGCACCCCTCGTTGAGGATTTGAAAAAGATGTAGGATGAAGGGATTTTTGTGTACGATGCACATGCTAATGAAGTGTTCATATTGCGTGCAGTGCTTTTATGCACCGTCAATGATTTCCTGCCATATGGTATCTTATCCGGGTATAAGAATAAAGGGAAGAAAGCATGCCCAATTTAAATCAATGACATGGAAGCTACATGGATTCCTAAATGCAAACATGTCTTCATGCCCCATCAAAAATTCCTCCCACGTGATCACCCCTATCGTAAGAAAAAGAAGGCGTTCAATGGATATGTCGAAGAATGTATAGTTCAACGACCGTTAACCGGGTATGAGGTTTACGAACAGGTTAAGGGGATTGAAACGGTTTTGGGTAAACTAGGTCAAGGGGGTGAAGGGCTATGGAAGAAAGAGTCAATATTTTGGAAGCTTCCATATTGGAGAGATCTACAGGTTAGACATTGCCTCGACGTTATGCACATAGAGAAAAATGTATGCGATGTAATACTTGGGACACTCATGAACATTCTAGGTAAGACGAAGGATGTGAAGGCCGTGCGAGATTACTTAGAAAGAGAGGGGCTTCGCCCAGAGCTATGGCCACAAGTTAAGGAGGTAAAGAAACGGTATAGAGCCAAGGAAGGAGGTGACAAGAATAAGGGAAAGGGTAAAGAAAAGGTGACAGGTGACAAGAAAAAGAAGGTTGAAAAGAAGATGGGTAAAAATGTTGAAAAGATTTATTTACCTCCGGCTTGTTACACATTGTCCAAAGAAGAGAAGAGGTTTTTTTGTGATTCTTTGTATGTCATTAAGGTTCCATTGGGATACTCATACAACATGAAAAGATTTGTGTCCCTAAATGGTGAGTTGAAGTTGGGAAGAATGAAATCCCACGATTACCATGTCATGATGCAAGTGTTCTTACCAATTGCAATCCGGGGGATACTTCCAAAACATGTGAGATATGCTATTACCGAACCATGTTCGTTCTTCAACACAATATGCAGTAAAGTTCTTGATCCCTTGAAACTCAATTCCCTTCAGGCAGATGTGATTGAAACTTTATGTAAGTTTAAGATGTATTTCCCACCTTCATTTTTTGACATTATTGTTCACCTAATTGTCCATCTTGTTCGTGAAATCAAGCTTTTAGGTCCCGTTTATTTGAGGTGGTGTTATCCTTTTGAAAGACATATGGGTGTTTTACAAAACAAAGTGAGGAACCCGGCACAACTTGAGGCCAGTATGATTCAAGGCACGGTGGGCGATGAGATTGGTAATTTTATAGCCAAGTATATGGCGAGTGCAGAGCCTATTGGACTTCCTACCTCTCGACATGAAGGGAGAATTGAGGAAAAGGGAACAATTGGCTCAAAATTGATCACACCTCCTAGAGAACAACGATGTTAGTTTGATATTTGACTGAGGTTTATACTAGCATGCTAGTGTTCTTCTTATTATTTTAATTTTATCCTTCAATTCATATACTAAGACCAAGTATTAAAGATTGATAATCTAATTTTATTTTATTATGGTGGCTACATTTAGGCTTTCAACACATCAAGAGAACAACCTTTCGCCATTGACAAAATCAAAGAATTAAGAGACAAGTTTGCACGATTCTTTTCCAATAACTGCATTTTTAATAGTTAGATTTTTGTATACAATCAATGCCTATTTATATTTGTCATATATACATTGTAGAAATCTTTGTATATTCATAATTTTTAAATGTATTCAAAGCCTTTCAGCTTGCATTGTTCTAATATTTGCATATGTAATGAAACCAAATGTTCTAATAGCCAATATAAGCATTTCGTGAAAATAAAAAAAATTCAGACTTTATGCTCCAGTTTTCAGTGGACCGGAGCATAAAGTCTGATTTCTTTTGAAAAATTATAGACTTTATGCTCCGGTCCACTGAAAATCGGATCATTAAATACCCCTTAAATGCTCCGGTTTTCAGTGTCCCGGAGCATAAAGTCTCTTTGAATATGCTCCGGTTACATCTACTTCGGGTCTAAAACAGAGCATAAAGCCTCCAAAAAAGCAGCGCATATATGGTTTTTTCCATTAGTGTAAGTATCTCATTTATTTGAATTATACGAATTTCATATGAAATTAGTAGTTTGCAAGACATGAGTAAACAAACCTGCAGATCCTGAAAAGGGTCTCTAACCCTCAAGACACTACTGGATGGGAAGACTGGAGGGTCAGGCTTGATGCTGAGCTCAAGTTCCTGCATAGGTGGTTGCGGGATATCAAACTGCGCAGCGAATAACCTGAACTTTTCTTGAAGCATTAGATCCATCTTCTCCTCCATGTCCTTAATTTTCTGAGTTCAAACTTGCTGCTCAGCCTCTCTCTCAACATTATTGATTAGAGCTTCCACTTCCTCTACCTTGTTTATCAGGATCAAGCTCCTCTTATCAACCCCAAACACAGTTTTTTGGCCTACGCTGATTTTGTAACTGACCATCCGACCCAGGTGTTCTTTCTTGTCGAGGGCACGGGACAAGATGTCGTCCCGTGGCTAAGAGACAAATGATAACCGGTTTTCTAGGTCGTTAACTAAAAGACAGGTTATGCAAACAATATTTATTCCAACCTACAAACTATACGAGTATAGCGGAGTAGGGGGTCGAACCACGAAGACAAGGTATATCAAGACTTTGACTTTTAACACAACCGGACTATTTGGGGTTGGAAATTCAGTTAAAACTAATAGGTGGAAAATAGACGACGACAAATCACGAAGTAAAGCAAGTAGAGAAAAACGGGGACCAGATTGGATTCACCCTAGGAATGAAGCTTTAAAACCGAACATGATAGATTACAGAAAATCTGTTAATAACTAGCATGGACATCCGAGAATACGAGAGGAAGTTGGTGACCCTATAGATCACACGAACAACCTATAATCGCCCTATGTCTCCAAAGGGGTGGCAGGACAAGATTCGCATCGGAATCCGAAACTATTTATTAACATCGTTTCTACAATCTTAAGCAATAAAGATCATAGCTTTCCTAGGGTTTCACCAATCAAAACCCCTAAAAGAATTACTCACTCATATTCATGCGTAAAGACATAAAGATATTAAAAGATGCAGCAGAAACAAACATGGAATGAAATCGCGAGAATGAAAACAAAATCAGATTTAATAAACGATAAACTTAGAACTAAACATGCAATGAAATACAGTGGATTAAGATTAGAGGAAGGAATTAAACTTACAAACGCTTCAAATTGATATCCACGAAAAGAATTCGAACTACAAAGCGTTGAAGAAAAACTGAAAATCGAAAGCTAAAACTAAAAGAATTTGGAGGCTAAGAAATATAAAAGTGCATAAAAGTATTAAACCTAGCTCCCCCCCTCCTCATCAGAGGAACGGGGTATTTATAACAAAATAAGAAAAACCTACGAAAAACCCTAAAATGCATAGGAGCCGGCCCTAAAAAGAAGTAGTTGATCCGGAGGAAAACATTGTCATTCGCCCGAATATAGGTCTCATTCGGCCGAATGTGATCCCATTCGCCCGAATGGTCTTCCATTCGCCTATTCCAGAGGCTTCGGGGAATCGATCTCTGTTAAGCATTCGCCCGAATGTACAGGTTGATTCGGCCGAATGGAATATCATTCGCCCGAATGAGTTCCATTCGGCCTTTCCAGTAGCAAGGCTCGAGAACTCTGAAGACTGCCTCTCATTCGACCGAATGAGTCTCAGATTCGGTCGAATCTGAAAGCATTCGGTCGAATGTCTCTCAGATTCGGTCGAATCTGAGAGCATTCTTTCCTCTTTTCACTTCCCTCTTTTCTGAACTCCGTGAAATCTTCATGAGTGACTTCAAACACTTGCCCAAACTAAGATATGTGTGTCAAAGGCTCGAATGTATCGCCTTTCACCTTGAAATCATCAAAAGTGCCTGAAATGAACTTAAGACAACTCGAAAACAAGATCAAGGTAAAATGAAGCATAATGTACATAAAACCAATACAAAACTATGAGACTTGACACTAAAATGAGTTAATAAGTGTGCTCTAAAACGAGCACATCAACTTCCCCCAAGCTAGACCGTTGCTAGTCCCTAGCAAACGAAATAGAAAGGTGAAATGACAGCTTAAGGCAATATGAATGAAGAAATGAATGAAGAGACTAATGAAAAACATGAGAAGTGAAGCTCAAGTCAATGCAAGCCGTGCACGTGTGAAACTCCTCCCTAGCCATGGGTGTGCAAGTACAATGGGATTTAAAGAGCATAATCAACTTTTTACACTTACTCGGGATTGCCGAGCAAGCCACATCATAATTCATTCCGCCCACTACCTAATGAGGTCGCAAGTCTACGCTCCCAAGGTTATTTCCCACGAGGTGTGGGAAATTTCCATTACGCTCATGTGTTTATGGGGTATGTGTTTCACTCGAAGTCATCCGACTAAAGGTGAGTCGGGAATCAAACACCAAAGCAGGGAGAAATCCCGTAAATCGTGTCTTATCTGCTCTCCAGCACTGATCTTACTAATCAGGTTAAGTCGA
Organism: Dysphania ambrosioides; assembly: GCA_026401315.1. Lineage (NCBI taxonomy): Eukaryota > Viridiplantae > Streptophyta > Magnoliopsida > Caryophyllales > Amaranthaceae > Dysphania > Dysphania ambrosioides. Next base: position 16,195,553 of record CM048665.1, on the reverse strand, counting down.
ACAGGTTTGGAAAAGGGTTGTAATGTAGGTTTGGATCGAGGTATGGTAGAATTTGGGAATGTGGAGTTGAAATAGAGGATAGTAAGTGATCCAAGGAAGTAAAACCGAGGAAGATTACGCCTTCCGACAACCATGTCAATCCCAAAATTCCCAATAGTAGACTAATACACTATGTCAACTTTATTCTCAACTTCTTCTCTAATTTCTTTTGTTTATTTTCTTTATTTTCTTTTTCCTTTTTTTTTTCTTTTTTTCTTTTTTTTTCTTTTGTGCTTTTCAAGCTTTTTCTGAACTTTCTATGTGCATACTTCTTTGAAATGCACTAAGACTAGTGTATGTAGTCAAATCATCCAATGATCATTTCCCCAAACCGAAATCCTATATTACAATGTTACAAATATCAACTTCACTATGATCACATGACTATCCTCTAGGTAAAAAGAGGGAGTATTTGGTTCATGTGGAGTTAGATAGCGTGGCTACAAAAGAAGGTAAAGGCACAAATTTGGCTCAACCTAGAGTAAATTGAGGCACTTTGGCTATGTAGCTTTTACCTACAAACGTGTTATCATCCCTAACCTTTAGAAAAGTAGACTATGCTGGAGAAGAACAGACACAATTCTTAAGATTCCCTGACTAACACTCATCAATATAGGACTCATAATAGAGTCCTAAAGGCTCAATCCTTACTAGGTTAGTCGAAATGCGCCTCAATAGGTAGTCATCCAAACCACATACCAAGCAAGCTCAGATCCCCCCAAGCTAAGTGAAAAACAGTTGATAAACTCATACCCAAAACAGGCACAGGGCTACGGGAATACGAGTTTGCATAAAGTTAGTGCACAGCAGAGGCTTGCATGCTTGTTTGGGATATATGATGGGAAAGGGGGCATGTGATGCAAAGAAGGGTAGAAAACAAATATAAAAATAACTAAAATACATAAATTTGGATTTTCGCATAGGAGATCATACCAGTACTGGGTGCAGCGGCATATGGAACTTCTTGTATATATCCCTGAAAACAACACCAAAAAGCAAAGCCCAAAGCACAAAATAACACCTAGAAATAAAACACGAAGCAACGAAACGCTACACAACACTAAACTGACAACCAAGACCAAAGGACGCGTGAAAGAATGAGTAGTGGACTATGGATATCCCCCCCAAGCTAGGATGAAGCCGTCCTCGGCACTAAGGGAGGCCGTTAGGTCCACCACTACTCATCCCCCATAAATTCCTCATCATCCCCCTGGTCATCTTCCTCATTAACCTCCTCTTCCCCACCCGTGTAGTCCATCCCATAGTCGTTCGAGGCTCTTCTAGGAGCCGGCGGAGTGAAGTTATTAAACCTACGCCTACCCACCCGCAACCGGTCAAACCCATGACTTAGTGATATCTCGTTATAGTTGTCATGGCGAGGGTACCAAGAAGGGGTGGCCATGCTTTCACCGACCATGTGGGAGCGGTAGGCCATATCATACCATGGGTAGTTCGCCCGCTCGAAGTTTTGTTCGAGGTGTTCGAGCCGGGCGGTGTGGTGGGCTTGGGTGGTGAGGACCTGATCAAGCCTTCTCTCTATGCGTCCTAGGGAGGACATAATGTCAGATTCAGACTCATCGTCTGAATCGTCATGGTCCGGTAAGACCGAGGTAGAGGCTCTAGGTCAGTCACGCATAGAGAGGGTGTGAGGGCGAGGAGGTGGTACAAGTGGGGGCTCGACAGCGTATCGCGGCACATCGCCTACTAAGAGATACGAGGCCCTAAACTGGACCAGGGGAGGTAAATGAGGGCAGGGGAGGGGGATGGTGCGGTCTTTCAAGTACCGCCATCGCATGGGGTCCGCAAAAATGAAGCCAGCCCGTACGAGACATTGCTCGTGAAGGGTAGTGGAACTGGCATATCTTTCGCTGAATTCCACAGGATTCATGACGTTCAGGAATTCAGCAATGCGGAATACGTGTCCCCCTAAACATAAGTCAGTAGTAGCGTTTAGGGTGGCTGTGTTGTTTAGAAACTTCCACAGCGTCATTGGCAGGCTTAGTGCAGTGTCGTCGTGTGGTGCAAGATAGCGGTGCAAGATGTGCACCTCGTGCGTTCATACTAGGTGAGGGCTAGGGGAAGGGAACAGAGTCTCCCTAGCAAATTTAAAGAACATGCGCAAAACTGGGTGTTGCACATCAGAAGCATATATGTTCCTATTCGGATAAACAAGCCGGCCAGCTATTTTAGGCCATAGCTCGGAAACCCGAGAGTTGTCCGGTTGTTTATCCGGAATAGGCTCGTTATTGAAACTAAATACGGCACAAAATGCAGCATAATCAAGAAAATAGGTTGCATTCCTTAGCCTAAAAGATAAATGCAACCTACCATCCCGTTGGCACGGGGTTAGGGAACTAAGAAACTCATAAGTTAAGAGCTTATGAGTCGGGTGCCACATGTTTATCCAGTTTTCTAACCCACATGCAGTTAATAATGCAACAAATTGCTCGTATATACCCATTCGTTGCAAAATTGATAGGTCTAAATAACGAGTAGAGTTGATTTTTCGTACCTTAAGTCTTTGGAAACGCTCATATTGCTCCAAAGATACGAAAATAACCGTAGGGTGGTCCTCATCGAACCATAGTTCCTGGCCAGGAAGCCTTTGTTAACCCTCCGGTTGTTTAGAACCGGTTTGTTGAGCTTCCTGAGCCGCACCCGAAGAGGAACCCTCTCCATGCTTCTTGGACCTTTTGAAGGGGTTCCTTAAAGTTCTCCTTGGACCCATGGTAATTGAAGATGATTTGGAGGGGAGTAGAAGGATTTGAGAAAGAGCAAGAATGTGGGGGGGGGGGGGGGGGGGGGGGAAGTCGGCCGAATGAAAGAAGTAGAAAAGTTTCGGTGCGATTTTACGTGGAATGAGCTGATATTTATAGAACTGACCTCCATTCGGTCGAATGGGGCTTCCATTCGGTCGAATGGTGTCCTATTCGCCCGAATGGATAACCTGTTCGGTTGAATGGAGTAGTGTTACGAAGAAATCTTCGCTCCCATTCGACCGAATAGGTTTCTTAATTCGGTCGAATGTAACTTCATTCGACCGAATGTTGGCTTCATTCGGCATTATCAGCAGCCTCGTAAGCACTCCCATTAGATCTATATCCATTCGATCGAATGAGATTCATTCGGCCGAATTGAAGCTTCATTCGGCATTATCAGGAACTTGGCCAAAATTGGTTTTAGCTCCATCTTCAATTTCATTCGGCCGAATGGACTTATCATTCGGCCGAATAAACAGCAATTTCGCTCTGTTTAGATCAAATCACTTGTGCCCTCTCAAAATCAATCAATATACTATGATTAAGTTGTTTGAAAATCCAAATAAACCGGGTTACCTCCCGTAAGTGCTTTGTTTAACATCGTTTAGCTCGACGTAGCTTGGGTAATTAAACAAAGACAAAAGGGAAACTAAGCAATTAAAACCTAAAAAAAAAACGGTAAAGAACGATGATTCAAAGTAGGGATATTCGATAAGGGTCAATGATTATACCAATCATTCGACTTTGACATCATCTAACTTTATAAGCTCAATGGTGTCGACATTGTGAAGGCTGCTCTCATGGAAGAGTTTTAACCGATGTCCATTAATAACAAAACGTCCTCCATGATGGTCTTTCAGCTCTACCGTTCCATACGGAAAAACTTGTGAAATCTTGAATGGCCCAGACCACCGTGATTTTAACTTTCCGGGGAATAACTTAGCTCTTGAATTAAAGAGCAGCACTTTATCTCCTACAAGGAACTCTCGTTGGATGATACGTTGGTCGTGCCAACGCTTAGTACGTTCCTTGTAGATGTGCATGTTATGGAATGCATCGAGCCGTAGTTCTTCCAATTCTCGTAATTGGGCGGCTCGCTTCTCGCAGAATAAGGTGGGGTCCAAATTCAGAGTTTGGATCGCCCACCAAGATTTGCATTCCAGTTCCACCGGTAGGTGACAGGATTTCCCATATAAAAGCCGGAACGGGGTGGTGCCAATAGGGGTTTTGTAACACGTCCGGTGGGCCCAAAGAGCGTCATCTAACTTTAGAGACCAATCTTTCCTATTTGGGTTTACCACCTTCTCGAGAATTCTCTTGATTTCCCTATTAGCTACTTCCACCTGTCCTTGAGTTTGGGGATGGTAGGGTGATCCGACTTTGTGCACGACTCCATAATTTTTCAATAATTTATTTAGTTCGTGCTTAGCAAAGTGTGATCCCCCATCACTTATGACTATTTTGGGAACACCGAATCGAGGAAAGATTATGCTTTTAAAAAGCTTAATAACCACTTTGTGATCATTCGTAGGTGAGGCGATGGCTTCCACCCACTTAGACACATAATCAATTCCTACTAAAATATATTGGTTCCCATGAGATGAAACAAATGGGCCCATAAAGTCAATTCCCTAACAATCGAACACTTCACACTCAAGGATGTAGTTTTGAGGCATCTCATTTCGCATTGAGATGTTGCCAACTCTTTGGCACCTCTCACAGCTTTTCACAAACGTTTCAACATCCTTGTGTAACGTTGGCCAATAGAAACCTGCGGTGGCAACCTTAGCAGCAGTGTTCATTATACCATGGTGACCGCCACACGCGTAGGAATGACAATGAGTTAGGATTTTTGGAACTTCCTCTTCAGTGACGCAGCGGCGGATTATGCCGTCTGCGCAAGCATGAAATAAGTAGGGATCATCCCAAAAGAAGTTCCCGACTTTACCAAAGAAAGCCTTTTTCATAGCCCTTGATTCGAACTCTAGAAGTTCTCCACAAGCTAAATAATTCGCAATATCTGCGAACCAAGGGGCTTTCCCAACTACTATTGCTGCCATTAGGGTTTCTTCGACCATTTCGTCTTGGATAAGTACGGTGTTATTATTAAGCTCGGGTAGCCTAGACAAATGGTCAGCTACCACATTTTCGCTACCTTTCCTATCTCTCAACTCAAAGTCAAACTCCTGTAATAGGAGCATCCAATGGATCAACCTCGGCTTTGCATCTCTCTTGGTCATTAAAAACTTTAGAGCCGAGTGATCAGTGAATACTACAACTTTTGAACAGATGAGATATTGGCGCAGTCTCTCAAAAGCATAGACTACTGCTAGCATTTCTTTTTCAGTTGTAGTGTAGTTGCGTTGTGCAGGGTCTAGTGTTTTACTGATATAACATATAACATGGTGCTTTCCCTCCTTTTTCTGCCCAAGGACAGCACCAATAGAAATATCACTGGCATCGCACATCAATTCAAATGGCAAACTCCAATCCGGAGCTTGCACGATGGGTGCAGAAATTAGAGCCTCTTTTAGCTTGTTAAAGGCATTCATGTATCTCTCATCGAAGTGAAATTCGACATCTTTCTGAAGAAGTTCATTCAAGGGTTTTCCTAGAGTCAAAAATCCTAGGATGAGACGCCTATAGAATCCTGCGTGTCCAAGAAAGGATCGTACTCCTGTAACTGAGGTAGGTACAGGAAGATTCCTTATCATATCAATTTTGGCAGGATCCACCTCTATGACTTTGTAAGACACTTTGTGGCCTAGGACGATGCCTTCTTGAACTAAAAAGTGACATTTCTCCCAATTTAGTACAAGATTCGTTTCTTGACACCTTAATAGTACTTTCTCAAGATGTGTCAAGCACGTGTCAAGAGAGGACCCTCCAACAGAAAAATCATCCATGAACACTTCCATAAAGTCCTTTAACATATCAGCGAATATAGCCGACATGCACCTCTGGAAGGTGGATGGAGCATTGCATAAACCGAAGGGCATTCTCCTGTAGGCAAAAGTCCCAAAAGGGCAGGTGAAAGTTGTTTTCTGTTGGTCCTCGGGGTGGATTGGGATTTGAAAGAAACCCGAGTAACCATCTAGAAAACAATAGTACCTGTGCCTGGCCAGTCTTTCAAGCATCTCATCGATGAAGGGTAAGGGAAAGTGATCTTTTCTGGTTGCTTTATTGAGTTTGCGATAGTCAATGCAAACTCGCCATCCCGTGGTGGCTCTTGTGGGGATCATCTCTCCTCTGTCATTCTCGACGATGGTTATTCCTCCCTTTTTAGGAACAACATGAACTGGGCTAACCCATCTACTATCTGAAATTGAGTAGATGATGCCGGCCTGGAGGAGTTTGAGGATTTCATCCTTAACAACCTCTTTCATGTTGGGATTCAGCCGTCTTTGAGGCTCAATGGAGGAAAATTGTTCATCATCAAGATGAATCCGGTGCATAACAAGGGATGGACTAATCCCTTTTAAATCACCTAGTGAATACCCGATGACATCTCGATATTTCCTTAATAAAACAAGTAATTTTTCCAAAGAAATGTCATCGAGCTCAGAATTCACTATGACCGGGCTTCCTTCATCTTCATCGAGATAGGCATATTTTAAGCTAGGAGGTAGAGGTTTTAAAGTCACTTTGGGGAAAGGTTTAAGACCTTCCCTTTTGTGCGTAATACTTTCCTCTACCTCGTAAAGGTGCTCATATTCTGCTTCTTTTTCAGAATCCTGGGCCGTATCTAACCGGCCTTCCAACAGCTCATTTATAGTAGGGGTATCCTCATCAATCATTTGACACCCAACCTCTACTTCCTTGTTCTCATAACTAACCTCACTCTCCCTTTCACCTTCTTCAAGGCGACAGACCTGCTCAACCATAGGCTTCTTTAAAAGGGGAGAGATTTTGAAAACTACCTTTACTTGGGCAACTTCTACCGTTATGGTATCATCATGGCAATTAATAACTGCCCGAAGCGTTTTCAGAACGGCTCTGCCCAAGATAAGTGGAGTATAAGGGTCCTCTTCCATTTCCATTACCACAAAATCACAAGGGACCACTAGTTCTCCTACTTGTATAGGTATGTCGTCGAGCTCTCCACATGGCACTTTAATGCTCCTATCAGCTAGTTGGATTGTTTTCCTTGAAGGTCGGAGGGCAAAGGGGAGCTTTTTGGCGATCGAAGCCCCTAAATCGGCGAGCGCCCCTTTAGGATCAAGGTTTCCCAACTTCACAGGGAGGTTATAAGGACCGAGATCTCGCTCCTTCATAGGCATTTTCCCTTGCAGTATAGAGCTAACTTGATGAGGCAGACTGATTACCTCTTCCTCAAGCTTTTTCTTGTTGGACAGTAAGTCTTTCAAGAACTTAGCATACTTTGGCATTTGTGCCATAGCATCGAGGAATGGGATTTTCATCTCCATCTTCTTAAGATGTTCAAGAAACTTCTTGAACTTATCATCAAGTTGCTTCTCAACTTTCCTGTAGGGAAAAGGAAGCGGTGGTGCATATAACCGTTCTAACCTCTTTCTTTCCTCAGCTTTCTTCCTCCTCTCCTCCTCACTCTCTACTGGCTTCTCACTCCCTGCCTTAGCATTGACGTCCTCCCTAACTCTTTCATCTTCAACCTCTGGTATTTTACCATGTTCCTCCTCTTTTTCATCATTGTGTACTCTCGTCTCATCACTCACCCGCACCAAAGGTGTATCCACCGGATACGAAGGACTGTTATACTGAGTCCCTGATCTCAGGTGGATAGCCTTAGCAGTGTGCTGGTTTGGGTTCATTTGCTGAGGTGGAGGTTGTATAGAGGGGTTAGGTTGAGGGTGAGATGGGAATAGCGGTGGTGCATGAGGATTAGCCATTTGGGCCAGTTGAGTTTCAAATAACTTTTGCTGAGCTTGAAGTTGCTGCATTTGTTGGATGAGGGTCTGATTAATTTGCGTCAGACTCTGGTTCTGTTGAGCAAGAGTTGTTACTTGGGAGGCTAAATGGTCATTGGTTGAAGTGTGACCATGCTATGGTTGAGGAGCCACATGATGAGGCTGACTAGGGGGAAAAGGCAGGTTTGAACTATTTCTAGGTCCTTGGTGAAACCCTGGGGGTCTATACACATTGGCCCTAGGTACGTTCCCATTAGTCTGGTTCCCTTGGAAACTTTGGTTATTAAATCCACCTTGTCCATTTCTGTTGTATCCCGGGTGGAAATTTCCCTGGTTTTGGTTGGAGTTAAAGGGAGGTTTGTACTGTTGGTTGTTTGGGAAAGGTTGCTGCCCATACCCTACTCCTTGGCCCTGTCCACTATAGTTAAGGGCTGCCACATGATCAGGGTTGTACCCATAACCATCATAGTTCATCACCTGCGGTTCTAGGTTATACCCTCCATAGTCAACTGCAGCTACATGCTCGGAGTGCGAACCACCACAATAAGATGTATCATGGTTGGTACCCCCACATATGGCACATGCAAAGTGCTTTTCACGCACTGGGGGGTTGTTCGAACTACCGGCTAGGCTTAGTTTGGACAACTTTTTATCAATAACGACTTCTATTTTGGCGCTAATGTTGTCCAAGTTAGTTGTGTCTAGCATCCCTCTAGGTAATCCCTGACTCCTAGTTCCTCCCCAGGCACTATTTTTAGCAACTTCCTCTATTTTGGCCTTTACCTGGGTGCAAGGAATTTTGGAAAGCTGGCCACCTACAGCTGAGTCTAGAAGTGCTTTGGTGGAGTCATTAAGACCATCTTAAAAGAATGTGTTGAGATGGTTTTCCCTGTACTCATGGTGGGGACATGCTCTAGTCATTCTTTTAAACCTACTCCATGTAGCACTAAGGTTCTCATCATCCTCTTGGGTGAATGACGCAATTTTCTTACGCCAATCCTGCATTCAGACCGTAGGATAGAACCTTTCTAGAAATGCAGTTTTTAGTTGAGCCCAATTAATAATTGAATTGGGTTCTAAGCATTTATACCAATCCTTGGTATCTCCCGCTAGACTCAGATGGAAAAGGTGCATTCGCACATAATCAGGGCTATTAGGACAAGGAGGGATAAGTCCACAAATATCCGAGAATGCCTCTAGGTGTTGAAGAGGACATTCATTTCTTAAGCCACTGAATGGTGTTTCCTTAACCATTCTTGTGAACTGAGGGTGAATTTGGTAAGGTGTAGTAGCAACAGGAAGTAATACACCCCTAGGAACTCTTGTGAGCCAAGAGTTCCGAATTGGCAAAACAATTGATGTTCTTCGGCCATTATGGATATGGTAGGGTTTTGGACAAATTGTGAGGTATACTTTGAAGGGCGTTGTCTACTAACACGTTGGATTTCAGGATTTAAGGGTGTAATTGGCTGGTTTGACCTACGCGTGCTATGGGGCATGCAAACACCTAAGTCAAAGACAACCACACACAGAAAGGAAAACAAAAATAGAAATAAAATAAATAAAGTTATGCTAAAACAAGTTAAGTCTAAATATTACGCCTTGTCCCCGGCAACGGCGCCATTTTGATAACCGGTTTTCTAGGTCGTTAACTAAAAGACAGGTTATGCAAACAATATTTATTCCAACCTACAAACTATACGAGTATAGCGGAGTAGGGGGTCGAACCACGAAGACAAGGTATATCAAGAATTTGACTTTTAACACAACCGGACTATTTGGGGTTGGAAATTCAGTTAAAACTAATAGGTGGAAAATAGACGACGACAAATCACAAAGTAAAGCAAGTAGAGAAAAACGGGGACAAGATTGGATTCACCCTAGGAATGAAGCTTTAAAACCGAACATGATAGATTACAGAAAATCTGTTAATAACTAGCATGGACATCCGAGAATACGAGAGGAAGTTGGTGACCCTATAGATCACACGAACAACCTATAATCGCCCTATGTCTCCAAAGGAGTGGCAGGACAAGATTCACATCAGAATCCAAAACTATTTATTAACATCGTTTCTACAATCTTAAGCAATAAAGATCATAGCTTTCCTAGGGTTTCACCAATCAAAACCCCTAAAAGAATTACTCACTCATATTCATGCGTAAAGACATAAAGATATTAAAAGATGCAGCAGAAACAAACATGGAATGAAATCGCGAGAATGAAAACAAAATCAGAATTAATAAACGATAAACTTAGAACTAAACATGCAATGAAATACAGCAATGGATTAAGATTAGAGGAAGGAATTAAACTTACAAATGCTTCAAATTGATATCCACGAAAAGAATTCGAACTACAAAGCGTTGAAGAAAAACTGAAAATCGAAAGCTAAAACTAAAAGAATTTAGAGGCTAAGAAATCTAAAAGTGCATAAAAGTATTAAACCTAGCTCCCCCCCTCCTCATCAGAGGAACGGGGTATTTATAACAAAATAAGAAAAACCTACGAAAAACCCTAAAATGCATAGGAGCCGGCCCTAAAAAGAAGTAGTTGATCCAGAGGAAAACACTGTCATTCGCCCGAATATAGGTCTCATTCGGCCGAATGTGATCCCATTCGCCCGAATGGTCTTCCATTCGCCTATTCCAGAGGCTTCGGGGAATCGATCTCTGTTAAGCATTCGCCCGAATGTATAGGTTGATTCGGCCGAATGGAATATCATTCGCCCGAATGAGTTCCATTCGGCCTTTCCAGTAGCAAGGCTCGAGAACTCTGAAGATTGCCTCTCATTCGACCGAATGAGTCTCAGATTCGGTCGAATCTGAAAGCATTCGGTCGAATGTCTCTCAGATTCGGTCGAATCTGAGAGCATTCTTTCCTCTTTTCACTTCCCTCTTTTCTGAACTCCGTGAAATCTTCATGAGTGACTTCAAACACTTGCCCAAGCTAAGATACGTGTGTCAAAGGCTCGAATGTATCGCCTTTCACCTTGAAATCATCAAAAGTGCCTGAAATGAACTTAAGACAACTCAAAAACAAGATCAAGGTAAAATGAAGCATAATGTACATAAAACCAATACAAAACTATGAGACTTGACACTAAAATGAGTTAATAAATGTGCTCTAAAACGAGCACATCAACAAACTCTCCCGATTCCTCTCTCCGTCTCCATTCCTCCTACATATTTAAAAAAGAAAAGAAAATATCAATTAGTAAATGATAAGTAATAAGACGAATATGATAACGTTACAAATAAACATAGCTTACAATGGAGGTTCAAACAACAGCGGTCGTCAGGCACCAAGAGATGTCCTTTGTCGTCAGGGATGGATCTCGTAAAAAGCCAAGTCGTCATCCTATCTTGAAGAATCAAAACAACCAATGAACAACTGGACGATGATGACAAAACCAAAGAAATGAAGCCCTTTCGCCTTCAGATTTCACTCATCTTAATATATGAGTGTTGACCCAAATTGTGAGGATACAAGTTCTAGGCCGCACTCCTCTTTGTCTTCTCACTTCTTTGTTGTTTAAAGGAAACAAGTAAATAAATATAAGAAAATATAGTTTTGTTAAAGTAATATATTATATTACTATCATACAATATTCAAAGAAATGCTTACCTTGAACTCCTCTATGGAATGCATCTTCACGAATGTGTTCTAGTCTTCCTTAGAGATGAAGTTGTAGAACTCCTAAGGTCGCTTCTTGGTCTAACCCTCCTTATTCCTTGTACAAGAGATCCAACCACTCACGAGCTTTGCCTTGAAGTCTCTCCATTTCAGGTCGCAAGAGGTGAGAACCGCCTACTTCTTTCGAGGATCCTCCTTGATCTGGAACTCTTTCTGTATGATTTACAAACAAAAAAGAACACAATTAGATTTGCAAAAAAATCACACATTTAGATTTGAAAAAATAACACAGTTCAATATATTAATTACCTACGCGTCCTTCCAAACCATTTCCTTCACACCTTTCAGGATGGAGCTCCAGTCCGATATTAGGATCGAAACTTTTGACTGACTAATCTCCCCTAAATGGTTCTTATAGTCTTTATAGTATGTCCCACAAAGGCATCTGAGTGCGTCCCACTCTCGAACTCTCTTGACACCAGGGATGGACTTAATACTTTTTGAGGGACCTCTCCCCACTCTCTTCTTCTTCGTCTGCTGGGTGTCAGCAACAGAAGATGGCTCAGGTCCTCTATGTTCTTCCATTTCTTTGAATCTGGAAATAAAAAAATAAGTGAAGTTAATATGAATCAAAGAAGTAAACATGTAGAACAAAAAATAACATAAAAGAATGTAGAAACTATATGCAATAAACTTCAATATATGCAAATTTGCTATTTATTAACAAGTTGTTTAGATTCTCCTAATCTATCTCTTAATAGTACCTTTTTATTTGATTTACAATGTTATATGCTAAATTAATTTCTTTGGCAATTCTTTATTACTCAGCCTCCTTAGCTACATAGAATCCTTCATCATGATCATTGCGTCTTAGAATATCGTCAACATTGTCAACAACTAATTTTGGGATATTCCATGTGGATGGCGGGGTTTCATCAAACTGTTCATCATATTCATCTTCATCAAAAACATCCCCAATGCCAATAATTCATCTCTTCCCTTCAATAACAAACGACCAATTACAATCTAGGGGATCGATCACGTAAAAAATTTGCTTCGCCTGTGAAGATAAAATGAATGGATCAGCATGATTTCCTAGGCGATTGGGGTTCACAAGGGTTAAATACCAGTGTTCATCCTTCTTTATCCCATGGTTATTATCAACACAATTACAATAGAAAAGAGGAATATTGAAATTCACATAGTCAAGTTCAAAAATATTAACAATAACCTTAGAGTAAAAACTCTGTTTATCGATTAATGTTCAATCTTTTGAACTAGAAATTCTAGAGACTTGCCAATGACCATTACACCACTATTTTGCATATTTAACTTCTCCTCTTGGAGCTTTAAGTAAAAAGAATAACCATTGATGTCGTACCCCTCATACGACATAACTTAAACTTTAGCACCATATGCCAACCACCTTAATGTATCAGAAACATCGTCGGGTGTGTCGGATAATTGAGCCATGATCCTTTCTTTGAACCATTCAACAAATGTCGTATTATACTCCTTTACAACATGCAAATCCCTTTTAGAAGGATATTAACTCCTTAGAGTATTCATGTTCTCATCTACATACGGATGGTCTTCACTCAAGTTTTACAAAATAAAAAATTCGGCCTTAAATTTCAAATCAAAGCTAAGTGAAATTCCTTTCCAATCAATAGTGCCATGACCCTCAAGCCTCTATGCATGTCTTGATTTTGGCACCCCAATTTCATGCACTTGGGCAAGATACTGTGGAATCCATGGTGCAACTTCTTTAGCAGTTGTTCTCTATACTATATTGGCCTCTAGTTTGGCTGGATTCATAACTTTACTCTTCAAGGTACCCATCTCTTGTTCAAATGGATACATATATTACCCCTAAAATGGCCCACATAACTTAATCTCATGAACCAAATGAATAACCAAGTGAGGCATAATGTCGAAGAAAGAAGGTGGGAAATACATTTCAAATTGACACATGGTCTCAACCACATCAGCTTACAAGTTATCTAATATCGATGGATTTATTACCCTGCTAGAAATAACATTGAAGAAGATGCACTACCTTGTAATTGTGTATCTCACATTTGGAGGAAATATCCCTCGAATAGCAACGGGAAGAAACTATTGCATCAAAACATGACAGGCATGGGATTTCATACCTACTAACTTCAGATCATTCATTAAAATAAGTTTTACAAACTTCGAAGAGAACCCAACTGTATCTTTAAGTCCATACAAAGACTCATAGAAGCTGATCTTCTCCTTCTTTGAAAGTGTGAACCAAGCTGGAGTAAGATACCATCGTTTACCATGTTCTTGAGTAGCCAATTCAGTTCGCCCCATAGCAGCCATATCTCTCCTAACTTTATCCCCATCCTTGGTTTTACTGGGCATATTTAAGAGAGTCTTAATAATGGCATCACAAATGTTCTTCTCAATGTGCAGACATTAAGGAAATGTTGTTCCTCCAAATGGCGCCAATGAGGAAGACTCCAGAATACAGACCTATTCTTATAACCATCGACTGATCTACTTTTAGAGCCCTTTCCAAACACAGTTTCATTGCCCTTCACGCGATCATATACTTCACTCACACGTAGAGGAAGACGATCTTCTCGAAACTCTACAGAGCCATTAAAAGATTTCCTCTTTCTTCTAAAAGGATTATCTTCTGGAAGGTACTTGCAAAAACCCATGTAATCATGCTTGCCACAATTCTGTAGGTGCATAGCTTCTATATCTTCTTCACATATCGGGCATGTAGTCTTCCCCTTTATTGCATAACTAGAGAGATTTCCATAAGCTAGGAAATCATTGATTGTGTAGAAGATCAAGGCACTTATAGTGAAATTTGATTTAGATAAAGCATAAAAAACCTAGACACCTTCCACCCATAATAATCTTAAGTCATCGATAAAAGGAGCAAGATAGACATCTATGTCATTACCAGGTTATTTAGGTCTAGATATAAGAAGCGACAACATGATGTATTTGTGCTTCATGCATAACCAAGGTGGAAAATTGTAAATAGTGAGAAGAATGAGCCAAGTGTTATAATGGGTGCTAAAGGTCACGAATGGATTCATTCCATCCATGCAAAAACCTAACCTAAGATTCTAATCCTCCCCACCAAAATCCGTGAACATCCTATTGATGTTTCTCCATTGAAGAGAATCAGCAAGATGCCTTAACAACCCATCATTCTTCCTCCCCTCAGCATGCCACCGCTACAATTTTTCGTTACTATCATCTTAGTAAAGTCTCTTAAACCTTAGTATAATTGGAAGATACCATAGATCCTTGGTAGTATCCTCTTCTTTCTCAAATTGAGCTCATTATGCTTCTTTTTATAAAGGGGAACTCCATATAATGGGCATTCATATAGATTCACATACTCATTATGATATAAAACACATTAATTTTGACATGCATGGATTTTCACATAATCCATTCCCATATAACACATAAGTTTCTTGGCCTCATACGTAGAAAGTGGTAGTTCAATGCCCTTAGGAACCATACCCGATATAACTTCTAACAAGTTTGTGAAACTCTTATCAATCCAACTGTGGAGTACCTTTAAGTTAAAGAGCTTCATGATAGCGCTTAATTTAGTGTATGAAGTACAAGAAGGATACATAGGCTTCTCTATAGCTCTAAGGATTTCATTGAAGACATGAGAATGATCTGTGAAATCATCCTCAACATCATGCATCATCTCATCTATTCTATCCTCCTCCATTATATCCTAATCTCTAATGCTTACTAGCACTTGACCCGAATTCTAATATTTCACCATGCCAATTCCGCGTCCTATAATCCGCTCTAAAACCTCGATGAATTAGATGATCTTTTATTTCACTAATGTCACGGTAACCCCTAGAGTTGTTAAAATCACAACATGTACACAATACTATCTTCAAATCATTGTCTACTTGGTGCCTAAACCCTAGCAAACTCCTCAACCCCTTGTATGTATTCCATTGAGGTTCGGTTACCATACATCCAATCTCGATCCATTTTGAACTTCTAAGAAATAAACAAAAAACATGAGTTGGTAGTTTAAGTAAATGAAATTATATATCATCAAAAAACTTATTTTTTATACAAAGCAAATGTTCACTATTTTTTTCCCTTGTCAATGTCTTCACCTAATTAGACCTATTATGGGTTTTAAGTTGATGAATTATAGTCTTGTTGTTAGGCTCATGTGATGCAACTCATTTCAGTTTTATGCCACAAAACTTGATGATAACATAAATAAGCACACTACTTCATAGTATACACATCGAAAAAAATATTCAAATTATATTCTAGATACCTTATTCATATTATATATATCAAAAACTTATATATATCAAAAATTATATTCAAATTTCTAGCTCTTTAAATGAAATATTCTAGATACCTCATTCATATTTTGTTACCAGTTAATACGGAGTACAAACTATATATATGAATATTTATTATCCAAATAAGCTAGAATAAACTTACCAAACTTGAATAAACAGTTCTAGACTATTTATTAGAAACAACTAACTATGAGTCTATGAAACACTACTCGACCTCAGATCGTCTTTCGTGTTCCTAAGATACTAGTTTTCGTTGTTTCAATTTGTTTTTTTTCTTGCTAATTTTTATATTTATGTTCTTGTTAGTATATGAAATGTAAAAAAAAAATTGACGAGCCTCCACCTCCAGTCCTCTACTAGCTCATAGTTTACCTTTAAACACAAGGCAAAGAAACTCGCATTATTTTGATGGAGTAGTTTCATTTTAGGCACTGGGCAAAAAATTTGAATATTCACTCATACGTTAAAAATTACTAGTCTAAGATTGTAATCAAACCAAATCAGTACTTCTAAACATAATCAAAGTATTATCATGAAACATTCGAGAAAGTCACTCCCTTCTGATCACTATTCATAACATTTATATCCGTGATCATATAACACATGTCATTATGCCCTTTGTATGTAACCACAAAGTCTACATAATTTAACTATTTTTTAGACTTATATGTTAAAAAAAGGAAATATGTACCTCCAATTTCGCGAAGAAGAGTACAAAAGTCACTCAGCCTTGTAGCCCAGATGCGAATGCCATGCTTGTTCAAAGAGAGAGAAAGTTTTTAAGTGGGTGTTATGGGGTTAGGGCTAGAGACGAAAAAGGGGGATGTTAAGTTATGGGGTTAGGGCTAGCTAGAGAAGAAAAAGGTTAGTAGAGTTAGGGTTTTTTTCGTGCGCTGAAGGTTATTTAAAAAACCGCATCACTTATTCATTAATTTATTAATATTTTCTAGGCCATTAATAAATGTTGCGGTTATTTCAATAACCGCAGCACTTATTCATTAATTTATTAACATTTTCCTGGCCATTAATAAATGTTGTGGTTATTTCAATAACCGCAACACTTGTGGTTATAAGTGCTGCGGTTATTTAAATAACTGCAGCACTTATGACCATGATATTTTTCCAAAATTCCTTTTTGCCAGGGCATTTCATGACGGGAATAAATGTTACAGCTTTTTACATAACTGCAACACTTTTAATGCACAAGTTCTGTGGTTATTTAAAAAAGCGCAACATTTAGGTGAAAAGTATGTTCACCTTATTCATGTGCTTCGAAATATATTTAACTGCAATATTTAAGACAAACCACTTGAAGTGTTTTCTACTAGTGTGAAGAGGATTGAATTCCGCCAGTTCAAGGCTGACCAGGAGATCTATGGATGGATGGTGCGGAGGGTAGTAAGCTTCTACCTTCCAAACCCTGATTTGACCGGCATATTGTAGGAAGAAGGCAACATGTTAAAGATCCCCACACATGATGTACAGTAGTCATGTGTCTCTAGTGCTCGTGCAACACCACCTAGATTTGAAGGAGGCGTGCCTTCTTTTTATGTCCCCTCCCCATCTTTTACCTTAGCGAAAGAATTTAAGAAGCTTATTATGTTCCTACAGGGCCAGGCTGAGGCCCAAACCGGTAGTATGATTTGCAAGAACCAAATATATAACTATCATGTTAAGCGTAGGGATTTAAGCCCCTATGTAAACTACCCCTATAATCCCCCTTAGCTTAGTCACATCCACTCAAGGTCCAAGGACGGCACACCAACCTACCCATATTAGATGGGTCCTTTTGTCCCTAGTGTCACACCTCCTTCTATTTCCCATTATGACTATACTCTGAGTGGGAGATGTGACTACTTAGGTGATCCTGCCTACCCGTATGATTGACTAGGTTGGCCCCTGGGTTATACGAGTGGGTAGAATGGCCTAACAGGTGCACTGCCCTTTTTCAATTACCTAGATCATCAAAGGTATGAGTGGCCGCCCTACACCGATCCATCGATATCTGATGTCGACCCAACCTACAACTTCTCCTCCTATGACAATGAGGAGAGGTATAGGAAGGAAAAGGGCCCCAGCTCTAGCTAGTGATTTCTAAAATGAATGACCCTCCCCTTTTATTTCTCCATTTTTGTGCCAAGGACTATGTTTCACTTAATCTTGGGGGAGTTATTTCAAAAAGGTCAGGTCTTAGCTTCTTCTACTCTTCCTTCATTGTAGAATCCATATTTAGTTTTCTTTGCTTTATTTTGGTGTGTTTAGAAGTAGAGTTGGAACTACTATTCCCTTGCTTATTTTATTTGTTAATTTTAGTTGACTATTGGTCATCTCTCTACTAACTATTGTTTTGTTCATGAGCGTTGGTAAATGAGGAAAAGCAAGAGGCTAAGGAATAAAATTTCATATTCCCCCTTTTTTTATTACTATCATTCTTTTTAGTCTAGAGGAAGTTGATTGTTTGAGGATGTATGAAACTTTATTAATGAAGGCATTTATCCTGTTTTTGAGGATTGGTTAGCTAAAACCATTAGTTTTGATGGCCAAGGTTAGTTATTAATTGTGTTGAATTGCTTATAGAACCTTTCCCATAGCATACTCTCGGGCATGCATCATCTTGCTTTCTTTTCTTTTACTAAAATACTAAAAATCCAAATACATTTTTAGTTTACTTTGCAAGGCAAGTAGTTTGTTTTTGTGGAATTGAGCCTCGCATAAATAGAGCATACACGCTATTGAATTTTCTCCCTCCTAAACTTTAAAAGTTTACATGGTTTAGACTTTAAAATGCATTAGAAAGAATTTAGGATAGATTTTTGTTAAGGTAGCTAAGGAACTATCATGATTATGACCCTTACCTAAGTACTTACATTTTCCCTTGTTGAGTAAAATCCTTAGGATTAGCATTTGTAACCCATGGTAAGGAAATCTTTTGAAGCCATCAACATAATGTGAATTGAGTGGCAGGGATCTTTAATTTGTCATGCTTTGATCGAGAACTTGTCTTATGTCTACTGAGACCACGACTAAACTTCTTAGGAAAATACAAGGGCACTCTTGAACCCTAATCCTTCTTCCTAAACCATTAAACTTTTTTCCTCTCTTGCATCTTTTATCTTTTCTACCACTTGTTACCTACTTAATCTTGAATATCCCCAAAATTAGCCATATTAATAGTTGTTGACCTAGTATATGCTTTCATTATTTTCATCTTAATAGGATTTCTTTGGCAAGAATATTAATATAAGTATGTGAATAGTGATTTAGGATTCATAAAGATTAAGGGGACAACAATTGTGTCTTCTTAAATAATATCTCTTTTGAGCTACACCACTTTACTAGTCTCTTTAAAAAAATTTGAAAAATCAGAAAAAATATATAAAAAAAGAAGAAAAAAAATATAGAAAAAAGAGAAAGAAGAAATAATGAGGAAAGGCAATGGTAAAAGAAGAATGCAGTAGGTTTTTATGGGGATATGAGAACAAGAAACTCAAATATGTTCATACATAAGCTTAGGGTGGAGACTAGATGGCATTTTATTGAAATAAAAGGACCCAAAGACTTGGAATGAGGGGAAGGTCAAGATCATAAGAAATTCTATTGTTCATAAAGCTAAGCTTAACACCACTAACAATAGCCTTTCCTTATTTTGTTCTAAATCCTTTCGTCATTTTACTCAAATATATTCTACCCCAAAGCCCTTTTGACCTTAGCAATTTAAGTTATAATATGTGTAAGGAGGCTAAGGTCAAGCATATTGAGTGAGCATGGAAATTGAGATGTCGTGTCATATGTCATTACCTATTTTCTGTTATTTGTTTAAGTCCCTCTAGGAGTAATGAGAAGGTAATTCCATAAGAATAGAAACAAGGTAATGTGCTCGTTTTAGTGCACATTTATTACCTCATTTTAGTGTCAAGTCTCGTAGTTTTGAATTAGTTTTATGTATATTATGCTTGATTTTACCTTGATCTTGTTCTCGAGTTGTCTTAAGTTCATTTTAGGTACTTTTGATGATTTCAAGGTGAAATACGATGCAATTGAGCCTTTGAAACACGTATCATAGCTTGAGCAGATGTTTGAAGTCACTCATAAAGATCCCACAGAGTTTAGAAAAGAGAGAAGTGAAAAAGAGGAATGAATGGTCTCAGATTCGACCGAATCTGAGACTCATTCGATCGAATGGTTGCAGATTCGACCGAATCTAAGATAGATTCGGTCGAATAGATGACAGACTTCAGAACATTTGACCCTTTGTCACTGGGAATGCAAAACGGAACTCATTCGGGCGAATGAGATTCCATTCGGCCGAATCAACCTATTCATTCTGGCAAATGCTAGACAGAGCCCAATTCTTGGAGCCTCTGGAAAGGGCAAATGTATAAGAATTCGGGTGAATGGGGATGTATTCGACCGAATGGACCTTTTATTCGGGCGAATGACAGTGTTTTTCTCCGGATCAACTACTTCTTTTTAGGGCAGGCTCATATGCATTTTAGGGTTTTCGTAGGTTTTTCTTATTTTGTTATAAATACCCCTTCCTCTGATGAGAGGAGGGAGAGCTAGGTTTTACATACTTTTATGCACTTTTAGTTTTCTTTAGTATCCAAATTATTTTAATTTTAGCTTTTGGTTTTCAGTTTTGCTCAATACTTTGTCGTTCGAATTCTGATCGTGGATTATATATTGAAGCTTTTGTAAGTTTTAATTTATTCCTTTGCTCTTAATTCATTGCTTTACTTCATTACATGCCTAGTTCTATATTTGTCGTTTATTAGCATAATTTCTGATTTTGTTTTCATTCTCGTGATTTCATTCCATGTTCGTTTCTTATGCATCGTTGAATATCTTTATGTTTTTAAGCATGAATATGTGTGAGTAATTCCTTTAGGGGTTTTGATTGGTGAAACCCTAGGAAAGTTATGATCTTTATTGCTTAAGGTTATAGAAACGATGATGATAAATAGTTTCGAAATCCGATGCGAATCTTGTCATGCCACTCCTCTAGAGACATATGGCGATTATAGGTCGTTTATTGTGATTTATGGAATCACCAACTTCCTCTCGTATTCTTGGATGTCCATGCTAGTTATTATCATATTTTCTCTAATCTATCATGTTTGTTTTGAATGCTTCATTCCTAGGGTGAATCCAATCTTGTCCCCATTTATCTCTACTTGCTTTATTTCGTGAGTTATTGTCATCTATCTTCTGCTTATTAGTTTTAATTGAATTTCCAAATCCAATTAGTCCGGTTGTGTTAAGAGTTAAAGTCTTGATATACCTTGTCTTCGTGGTTCGACCCCCTACTCCACTATACTCGTATAGTTTGTAGGTTGGAATAAATATTGTTTGCATAACCTGTCTTTTAGTTAACGACCTAAAACACCGATTATCAAAATGGCGCCATTGCAGGGGACAAGGCGTAATATTTAGATTTTTTTGGTTCTTAGCATAACTTTATTTCATTTCTGTTTTTTCTTTTCTTTTTATGTGTGGTTGTCTTTGACTTAGGTGTTTGCATGCCCATAGCACGCATAGGTCAAACCAGCCAATTACACCCTTAAATCCTGAAATCCAACGTGTGAGTAGACAATGCCCTTCAAAGCACACCTCACAATCTGTCCAAAACCCATCCATATCCATTATGGCCGACGAACATCAATTGTTTAGTCAATTTGGAACTCCGGGCTCACAAGAGTTCCAAGGGGGTGTAATACTTCTTGTTGCTACTATACCTTACCAAATACACCCTCAGTTCACAAGAATGGTTAAGGAAACACCATTTAGTGGCTTAATAAATGAATATCCTCTTCAACACCTAGAGGCATTCTCAGATATTTGTGGACTTATCCGTCCTTGTCCTAATAGCCCTGATTATGTGTGAATGCACCTATTCCATCTGAGTCTAGCGGGAGATGCCAAGGATTGGTACAAATGCTTAGAACCCAATTCAATTATTAATTGGGCCCAACTAAAAACCGCATTTCTAGAAAGGTTCTATCCTACGGTTCGAACATAGGATTGGCATAAGAAAATTGCGCCTTTCACCCTAGAGGATGATGAGAACCTTAGTGCTACCTGGAGTAGGTTTAAAAGAATGATTAGAGCATGCCCCCACCATGAGTACGGGGAAAACCATCTCAACACATTCTTTTTTGATGGTCTTAATGACTCCACCAAAGCACTTCTAGACTCAACTGTAGGTGGCCAGCTTTCCAAATTCCTTGCACCCTGGTAAAAGCCAAAATAGAGGAAGTTGCTAAGAATAGTGCTTGGGGAGGAACTAGGAGTCAGGGATTACCTAGAGGGATGATAGACACAACTAACTTGGACAATATTAGTGCCAAAATAGAGGTCATTATTGATAAAAAGTTGTCCAAGCTAAGCCTAGCCGGTAGTTCAAACACCCCTCCGGTGCGTGAAAAAAACTTTGCATGTGCCATATGTGGGGGTACCAACTATGATACATCTTATTTTGGTGGTTCGCACTCCGAGCACATAGCTACAGTTGACTATACAGGGTATAACCCAAAACCGTAGGTGATGAACTATGACGGTTATGGGTATAACCCTAATCATGTGGTAGCCCTTAACTATAGTGGATAGGGCCAAGGAGTAGGGTATGGGCAACAACCTTTCCTGAACAACCGATAGTACAAACCTCCCTTTAACTCTAACCAAAACCAGGGAAACTTCAACCCGAGATACAGCAAAAATGGTCAAGGTGGGTTTAACAACCAAGGTTTCTAGGGGAACCAAACTAATGGGAATATACCTAGGCCTAATGTGTATAGACCCCCAGGGTTCAACCAAGGGCCTAAAAATGGTTCAAACCTACCTTTCTTGCCTAGTCAACCTCATCATGTGGCTCCTCAACCACAACAAGGCCATAACTTAGGCAATGACCACTTAGCCTCCCAAGTAACAACTCTTGCTCAGCAGAACCAGAGTCTAACTCAGATTAATCATACTCTAATCCAAAAAATGCAACAACTTCAAGCCCAGCAAAAGTTGTTTGAAACTCAAATTGCTCAGATAGCCAATCCACCTCCACTATTACTATTCCCATCTCACCCTCAACAAAACCCATCCGCCTAACCTCCACCACAAAACACCCCTGACTCTAACCCTAAACATCACACATGCAAGGCGATCTTCTTAAGATCGGGAACTTCATATTCAGATCCTACTACAGCTCCAAAAGATGATTTAGGAGAAGGATCCTCAAAGGATAATGATTTTCAAAGAGAAATTGAACACAAAGAGGATCTTGAGAGAAGAGAAGAGAAGGAGGTTAGTGAAGGGAATGAGGAACCAAATGTCGAGGTAAATGGGTATAAGGTGAAGAAGAAGGATGAGGATGAGAAATGGAGGGAGATACAAGAAAGAAGGAAACTTGAGCGTCAACATGCTCTGCCTCTACCTTTTCCTTACAAAAAGGTAGAGAAACAACTTCAAGAAAAGTTTCTTAAATTCCTAGAGCATATGCGGTAGCTTGAAATGAAAATACCATTCTTAGAGGCTATGGAGCAAATGACGCAGTATGATAAGTATCTAAAAACACTCTTAGGGAACAAGAGAAAGCTTGAGGGCGAAGTGATTAGTTTGCCAGAGCAGGTAAGTGCCATCATTCAGGGCATGTGGGCAAAGAAAGAAAAAGCTAGAGGACCCTTTGTGCTCCCAGTCACCCTTGGAACACTCAGTTCTAAGGGAGAACTTGCTAACCTTGGGGCCTCCATTAGCCTAATGCCATTGTCCATCACTAAACAACTAACTTTCGACCTTAAGCCATCAAAGAAAACCATCTAACTTGCCGATCGTAGTATAAAGGTACCATGTGGGGAATTTGAGGACCTTCTGATCCAAGTCGGGAACATTGTGGTTCCATGTGACTTCGTGGTGCTTGATATGGTTGAGGATCCTTATACCCCCCTTATCTTAGGGAGGGATGCATTAAAGACTTTTGGTGCCCTAATCGACTGTGAATCAAAGACTATAACTATGAGGGTAGCCCAAGAGAAGGTTGTTTTTGCCTTTTCTAAGTCTTCCAAGGAACCCATGATCGAGCAAATTTGTTCCTTTGATGTTTTTGTAGGCATAGTTAAAGAAAAGGTTGAGGGGTGTGATGTTTTTACTGCCTCAGTGTCTATTGAGGTAACAGAGGAGGAAGTGACAACAAAGGGTGTTATTTTTGAGGTCGAGAAGGAATTCATTGTGATGCAGGACATTTGTAAGAAATCTGAAGGTACCAACGAGCCAGCCCAAAAAAGGAAGAGGGCTAAGAAAAGAAAAATATCCAAAAAGAGAATGCGGGGCTCCACCTGGCTTGGGGGAGCCCCGCATTATAGCCCTCCTCCGGATGACCCTGGTTTTACCTTACTTACTTCTCCCACCGATGCTCAGTGGAGGGTCTTGACTCCCCACGCCAGAGGTGATAGAGATGCTAGGAGTGAGTCCACTCCTATGGCTAGTATAATTCCTTCATTTCTTTTTCTATCTAAACTTGTAGCGAGCTACGTCGAGCTAAACGACGTCAAACAAAGCACTTACGGGAGGTAACTCGGTTCATTTGGATTTTCATTAAACTTAATTATAGTACCTCGATTGATTTTGAGAGGGCGAGTGTTTTGATTACTTAAAGCAAAGTAGTGCAACAATCACACTCCATTTGGCCGAGTGATTGGTGCATTCGGCCGAATGAGCATTGAACATGAGCTTAATCAAAATTTGGGCAAGTTTCTAAAAGAGCTGAATGAAGCATTGAATTCGGTCGAATAGATCACATTCGACTAGATGGAAACCCCATTTGGCCGAATAGATATGTAGAGGAAGATTTTTGAAGCTGCTGGTAACCCCAAATGGAGCGTTCATTCGGTCGAATGGGATGTTATTTGACCGAATGGGTTTGTCATTCGACCGAATGGGTTTATGATTCGGTCGAATGGGAGCGAAGAATTCTTCGTAACACACAACTAATCGACCGAACAGGGCATCCATTTGGGCGAATGTAGGTCCATTCGACCAAATGGAGTCTACATTCGACTGAATGGAGGCCACTTCTATAAATATAAGCTCATTCCACGGGATTTCACACCCACTTTTCTTCACACCTACAACACGCACGATCTCCCTCACTCACTTGCTCCCTCTCAAACTTCTCTTTTTCCTTCCCAATCATCAACAATTACTATGGGTCCAAGGAGAACCTTGAGGAACCCCTTCAAGAGGTCCAAAAAGCATGGAGAAGGTTCCTCTTTGGGTGCGGCTTGGGAAGCACAACAAACTGGTTCTCAACAACCAGAGGGCCAACAAAGACTTCCCTGCCAGGAATTATGGTTCGATGAGGACCATCCTTCGGTAATTTTTGTATCTTTGGAGCAATATGAACGTTTCCAAAGGCTTAAGGTACAAAAAATCACCTCCACTCATTATTTAGACCTTTTAATTTTGCAATGAATGGGTATATACGAGCAATTTGTTGCGTTATTTACAATATCTGGGTTAGAGAACTAGATAAACATTTGGCACCCGACTCATAAGCTCTTAACTTATGAGTTTCTTAGTTCCCTAACCCCGTGTCAACGGGATGGTATGTTGCATTTGTCTTTTAGGCTAAGGAATGCAACCTATTTTCTTGATTATGCTGCTTTTTGCGCCATATTTGGTTTAAATAGCGAGCCTATCGCGGATAAACAACCGAACAACTCTCCGGTTTCTGAGCTATGGCCTAAAATTGCTGGTCGGCTTATTTATCCGAATAGAAACATATATGCTTCTGATGTACATCACCCTATTTTATGCATGTTCTTTAAATTTGCTAAGGAGACTTTGTTCCCTTCCCCTAGCCCTCACCTAGTACGAAAACATGAAGTGTACATTTTACACCGTTACCTTGCACCACACGACGTCACTGCACTGAGCCTACCTATGATGCTGTGGAAGTTTTTAAACAACACAGCCACCCTCAATGCAACCACTGACTTATGTTTAGGGGGACACGTTTTCCGCATTGCTAAATTCTTGAACGTTATGAATCCTGTGGAATTCACTAAACGATATGCCAGTTCCCCCACCCTTCACGAGCAATGCCTCGCACGAGCTGGTTTTATCTTCCCTGATCCCTTGCGATGGTGGTACTTGAAAGACTGCACCATCCCCCTTCCTTGTCCTTATTTACCTCCCCTATTAAGTTTGGGGCCTCGTATCTCTTAGAAGGTGATGTGTTGAGATATGCTGTCGAGCCCCCACTTGTACCACCTCCCCGCCCTCACACCCTTTTTATGCGTGACAGACCTACGGCCTCGACCTCAGTCTTACCGGACCATGACGATTCAGACGATGAGTCTGAATCCGATATTATATCTTCCCTAGGACGCATAGAGAGAAGGCTTGACCAGGTCCTCACCACCCAAGCCCACCACACCGCCCGGCTCAAACACTTCGAGCAAAACTTTGAGCG
This sequence comes from Dysphania ambrosioides, assembly GCA_026401315.1. Classification (NCBI taxonomy): domain Eukaryota; kingdom Viridiplantae; phylum Streptophyta; class Magnoliopsida; order Caryophyllales; family Amaranthaceae; genus Dysphania; species Dysphania ambrosioides. The sequence continues at coordinate 16,169,425 of CM048665.1, read as the reverse complement.
GGCAAACTACCCATGGTATGATTTAGCCTATCGCTCCCACATGGTCGGCGAAAGCATGGCCACCCCTTCCTGGTACCCTCGCCATGACAACTATAACCACATATCACTAAGTTATGGGTTTGACTGGTTGCAGGTGGGTAGGCATAGGTTTAATAACTTTACCCCACCGGCTCCTAGAAGAGCCTCAGATTACTATGGGATGGATTGCATGGGTGGGGAGGACGAGGTTAATGAGGAGGATGACTAGGGGGATGATGAGGAATTTATGGGGGATGAGTAGTGGTAGACCTAACGGCCTTCCTTAGTGCCGAGGACGGCTTAACCCTAGCTTAGGGGGGTATCCATAGTCCACTACTCATTCTTTCGTGTGTCCTTTGATCTTGGCTGTCAGTTTAGTGTTGTGTAGTGTTGCGTTGCTTTGTGTTTTATGTCTATTTCTAGGTGTTATTTTATGTTTTGCGCTTTGCTTTTTGGTGTTGTTTTTAGGTGTATATAATAAGTTCCACATGCCGCTGCACCCACGTACTGGTATGATTGCTCACTTGAAAATCCAAATTTGTGTATTTAGTTATATTTGTATTTGTTTTCCCCTTCTTCGCATCATGTGCCCCCCTTTTCCATCATACGTTCCAAACAAGCATGCAAGCTTCTGTTGTGCACTTTACATTAATTTTATGCAAACTCGTATTCCCCTAGCCCTAAGCTTGTTTTAGGTCTGAGTTTATCGACTGTTTTTCACTTAGCTTGGGGGATCTGAGCTTGCTTGGTATGTGGTTTAGATGACTACCTATTAAGGCGCATTTCGACTAACCTAGTGAGGATTGAGCCTTTTAGGATTATTACGAGTCCTGCATTATTGAGTGTTAGTCCGGGAATCTTAAGAATTGTGTCTATTCTCCTCCAACATAGTTTACTTTTCTAAAGGTTAGGGATGATAACACGTTTGAAGTTGAAGCTACATAGCCAAAGTGCCTACCATAAAAATCAATTTACTTTAGGTTGAGCCAATTTCTGCCTTTACCTTCTTTTATAGCCACGCTATCTAACTCCACATGAACCAAATGTTCCCTCTTTTTACCTAGAGGATAGTCATGTGATCATAGTGAAGTTGATATTTGTAGCATTGTAATATAGGATTTCGGTTTGGGGAAATGATCATTGGATGATTTGACTACGTACACTAGTCTTAGTGCATTTCAAAGAAGTATGCACATAGAAAGTTCAGAAAAAGCTTGAAAAGCAAAAAAAAGAAAAAAAAGGAAAAAGAAAGAAAAAAAGGAAAAAAAAGAGAAAAAGAAAAGAAAATAAACAAAACAAAAATAGAGAAAAGTTCGAGAATAAAGTTGACATAGTGTACTATTGGTAATTTTGGGATTGACATGGTTGTCGGAAGACGTAGTCTTCCTTGGTTTTATTTCCTTGGATCACTTACTATCCTCTATTTTAACTCCACATTCCCAAATTCTACCATACCTCGATCCGATCCTGCATCACAACCCTTTCCAAACATGTTCAACCTAACCTGATTAGTAAGATCAGTGCTGGAGAGTAGATAAGACACGATTTACGAGATTTCTCCCTGTGTAAGTGTTTAATTTCCGACTCATCTTCAGTCGGATGATTTTGAGCGAAACACATACCTTATAAACACATGAGCGCAATGGAAATTTCCCATACCTCTTGGAAAATAACCTTGGGAGCGTAGACATGCGACCTCGGTAGGTAGTGGGCGGAATGAACTATGATTTAGCTTGCTTGGTGATCCCGAGTAGGTGTAAAACGTTGATTATTCTTTCTAAATCCCATTGTACTCGCACATCCAGGGCTAGGGAAGAGTTTTGCACGTGCACATGCACGTGCACGGCTTGTCTTGTATTGATTTCCACTTCCCATGTTCTTCATTCGTCTCTTCATTCATTTCTTCATTCATTTTTCCTTAAGCTATCACTTCATCTTCCTATTTCATTTGCTAGGGACTAGCAATGGTTTAGCTTAGGGGAAGTTGATGTGCTCGTTTTAGAGCATATTTATTACCTTGTTTTAGTGTCAAGTCTCGTAGTTTTGTATTGGTTTTATGTATATTAGGCTTGATTTTACCTTGATCTTGTTCTTGAGTTGTCTTAAGTCCATTTCAGGTACTTTTGATGATTTCAAGGTGAAATGCGATACATTCAAGCCTTTGACACACGTATCATAGCTTAGGCAGATGTTTGAGGTCACTCATAAAGATCCCACGGAGTTTAGAAAAGAGAGAAGTGAAAAAGAGGAATGAATGGTCTCAGATTCGACCGAATCTGAGACTCATTTGGCCAAATGGTTGTAGATTCAACCGAACTGAGACAGATTCGGTCGAATGGATGACAGACTTCAAAACATTTGACCCTTTGTCACTGGGAATGCCGAATGGAACTCATTCGGGCGAATGAGATTCCATTCGGCCGAATCAACCTATTCATTCGCGCGAATAATGGACAGAGCGCAATTCTTCGGAGCCTCTCAAAAGGGCAAATGGGGATGTATTCGACCGAATGGACCTTCCATTCGGGTGAATGACAATGTTTTTCTCCCCCGATGAACTACTTCTTTTTAGGGCCGGCTCATATGCATTTTAGGGTTTTCGTAGGTTTTTCTTGTTTTGTTATAAATACCCCTTCCTCTGATGAGAGGAGGGAGAGCTAGGTTTTACATACTTTTATGCACTTTTAGTTTTCTTTAGTCTCGAAATTATTTTAGTTTTAGCTTTCGGTTTTCAGTTTTGCTCACCACTTTGTTGTTTGAATTCTGATCGTGGATTATATATTGAAGCTTTTGTAAGTTTTAATTTATTCCTTTGCTCTTAATTCATTGGTTTACTTCATTACATGCTTAGTTCTATATTTGTCGGTTATTAGCATAATTTCTGATTTTGTTCTCATTCTCGTGATTTCATTCCATGTTCGTTTCTTATGCATCGTTGAATATCTTTATGTTTTTAACCATGAATATGTGTGAGTAATTCCTTTAGGGGTTTTGATTGGTGAAATCCTAGGAAATCTATGATCTTTATTGCTTAAGGTTGTAGAAACGATGATGATAAATAGTTTCGGAATCTGATGCGAATCTTGTCCTGCCACTCCTCTAGAGACATAGGGCAATTATAGGTCATTCGTTGTGATTTATGGAATCACAAACTTCGTTTCGTATTCTTGGATGTCCATGCTAGTTTTTATCAGATTTTCTCTAGTATATCATGTTTGGTTTTGAAAGCTTCATCCCTAGGGTGAATCCAATCTTGTCCCCGTCTTTCTCTACTTGATTTATTTCGTGAGTTATCGTCATCTATCTTCTACTTATTAGTTTTAATTGAATTTCCAAATCCAATTAGTCCGGTTGTGTTAAGAGTTAAAGTCTTGATATACCTTGTCTTCGTGGTTCGACCCCCTACTTCACTATACTCGTATAGTTTGTAGGTTGGAATAAATATTGTTTGCATAATCTGTCTTTTAGTTAATGACCTAAAACACCGGTTATCACAAGGCTCGAGAAGAACATGGTTGTCCTTTAATTTAGGTGCATGGGAGTTGTAGTGCCCTACTCTTTCTTAAATATCCTTTATTTTTTATTTTGTATTCTTTTTCATGTCCTTTGTTATTGTTTAGGAAGTTGGATATCCATCATGATGTTGTCTCGTGAGTACCCACTCGTATTTTCTCTTATTTTCCCTTTTTGTTTTGAAATGCTTGCCTTGATTTTCATTTTTATTTTAAGAGTTATGGATCACCTCCATGGAAATCCTTACCAGAACAAACTTTTCCTCCTAAGCAATTATTATGTTAAAAGGGCTTGTTGATTGATGCTAAAATCAATTGTGATTCCAAAGAATGTGAGTTAGGCCTTTAGTTTTGTAGTTACATAACTACTTCATTCATGTTTTCTCTCCTTATTCATAGCATCTTGCTCGAGGATGAGTAAGTGCCTAGCTAGGGGAAATTTGATGAGTGACATATATGTCATTCATTTATGCCTTTGTAGTAAAGTTTTCATACTCTTTTGGCCTGAGATTGCCTCATTTTGTGCCATATTACATCATTAGTATGTGAAAAGGGCTTGTTGATTGATGCTAAAATCAATTGTGATTCCAACGAATGTGAGTTAGGCCTTTAGTTTTGTAGTTAAATAACTATTTCATTCATGTTTTCTCTCCTTATTCATAGCATCTTGCTCGAGGTTGAGCAAGTGCCTAGCTAGGGGAAATTTGATGAGTGACATATATGTCATTCATTTATGCCTTTCTAGTAAAGTTTTTATACTCTTTTTGCCCGAGATTGCCTTGTTTTGTGCCATATTACATCATTTTACGCATGATTCAGATATAGGAGCATTTATTGTGTTTCTATCCTATTTCCTATGTCTTTTCAATTTTTATGCGTGTTTTTGTTTGCCTGATGCAGAAATATATTTGACATGAGCGTGAAAAATAGGGAATAGAGATATATAGTAGAAAAGCCAAGAAGAGAATCCATGAGATCGCTTGAGAAAATAGGCACGAAAACTTTTAAGTCAAAATGACTTTAGCGGCCGCTCATAAGGATTCTTTAGCGTCGGCTCAGTTCAATGTGAGGTGAAAAATAGAATGTTAGTGAGAGTCAAGCGCCCATCAAGAGGGCGCTCAGAAGGCGAATTCCCCTTCTAAGCAAGCACTCAAAATGTGAACTGAGCTCCCGCTTAGTTCACTAAATTTCCAAAAAAATACCTTATGAGCAAGTGCTCATAACTTGGCCTAAGTGCCTCTTCAAGCAGATTTTGGACAAATGTGTATTGAAATTATTTTCTTTTACACAAGATTTGAAGGGCGCAGAAGTAAAGGACATACATCATATCATAATTCTTAGTTTCTAGGCTAGTTTTAGATTGTAGAGAGCATAGTTTTTAGGTTTTCATTTTTCCAACAAAACTTTCTACTGTAGTTTGAAATTTGTTTTTGGATTTCATTATTATTAAAAAATTGTATCAAACTTCAAATACAACTATATGTAGTAGTAATTTCTTTCCTGTCTCTTACTCTAGATTTCATTGTATTTTATTTTTCGTTTTTCTTTATTTATACTAGTGATTCTTAGGTTTTAATCATTAAGTAGTTGATTCTTAATTCTAATTTAAGTTAATATGTTTCTCTTAATTAATTTCATGGTGTTTATTACCCCAAAGCATGAGTAGTTAGATTAGTTAGGGGATAGGGTGAAAACCCAATCCCCATCATGGATGATGATTAAAATTTAGAGTTGGTTGGATCCTAGATACCAACAATAAGCCACGAAAACACGCATAAAAGTAATAGCAAAAAATCAAGAAATACATGAAAAGAATATGAAGAAAACTCCTAAGCCTAAACCATGCACAAAGTGATGCAAAATGGGATAAAACAGGTCAAACAAAGGTTGAAAAAAGTACAAAACTCTGCTAGGAAGATGCAAATGAGTGACATAAATGTCACTCATCAATCAGAGTCTTAGACAATTTCACTAGGAAGACTAATGCTTACTAGGAGCTGCTATGGGGATGGTGTGGCTTATGTATCGGCTTTCTAAACCAATGGGAATCTACTACTGAAGTGGTGCAACTTATGGGTTGGCCTGACTCGCTAAAGAGAAAGTCGCTATCGAGGTTACACAAATGAGGGATATCTATTGTGCTAATAAAGAGCCGCTGTCAGGTTAGTGTGGTTGAGAAACGCGGTATGTTGTTCCAGAAGCACGACCTGATGTGCTAGAGAGGAGTCGCTATCACAGTGGCGCGAGTGAGAGACATGGCTTGTTATACTAGAGAGGAGTCACCGCAGCGACATATAACTAAGAAGGGACTAAGTCTGGTGCTCCTGATCCACTAGGGAGGTTGCATTTATATTGTTCCCTAAACACAAGTTGATTAACAACTTCAAACAATTCAGCTCGGCTGTTGAAATCATCATTTTGAAGAGTTTACTACATTCAACCTTTGCTAGGGATTGCCGAACTTTGTCGGAGAATTTTTAGATTGTATTTATGCTGTGGAGATTCTATTTGAGCCATTTTTCCATTTGTATCCTTGTTGAGGATGCTTATCCACTATGGATGTTAGTATATTAGGACTTTTATCCGTTGGGGAAGCATTTTGATGGGCAACTCCGTGGGGAGAAGGACTTGTAGTTTTCTCAATATGGGATTAAAACACTTAAATGATCCATTGGGGATTTTCTGGTTTGTCCCTCAGTTGCATTAGCTTGCTTGACTTATTTTAGGGACTTCTCCTTTGCCATTATGTATTTTAAGGATTCTTCTAGAGCCAATGAGTCAATACACATATCATAGGGACGTCCCCACATGATGTCAAAACACTGCAAATGACTCATAAGCACTTCAATGGCACATTAACTCTGTCTCTTTTGACCCAAATTGCGTCCCTATAATATTCAATGGCCTAGGAGGTGTCCCTATAATATTCAATGGTCCAGGAGGTGTCCCTATAATAGGCAAAAAAGTTCTAAGCTATGGAGGTGTCCCTACAATGCGCAATGACCCAATAGGCATTCCTATAATATGTAAACAGTCTCTTTGACCCTAGAGGCATACCTATAATACGTAAATTAGCACAAGGCTTAAAAGGCGTCCATAAAATACATAGATTGGCTAGTGACTTAGGCGTCATCCTTATAATATGATAAGACAATTCGACAACTATGGGTCCGACCTTAAAATCCCTAGTGGATCATTTCAAGGTTTCAATCTCAAGCAAAACTAGCTAAAATTAGTCTCCCCACGAAGTTGCCCCTGTAAGGGAAATTTTAATCTGACAAATAAACATCCTCAACAGATACGCATCCTCAACGGCAAACATACCCTTAGAAGTTATTCAAAGGCCTCAAATGAAACTTCCTTAGTGAAAACACAAACTAAAATATTCCCCAATGGAGTTTATCTATCCCTTATGAGGCCGAAGGTAGTAAACACTTCAGAATTGATGATCTTTTTTAGCCGAATTAACCAAAAATAAAGGTAGATCATCTGAAGTTGTGAATCAACCTAAGTTTAGGGATCAATATAAAGCAAACTGCCCAATGGAGCAGGGTAGCATCCTCTCAAAGCGTTAAGCCTCCTTAGTAAATCGCATGAATTTAAGGAGTAACAAACTTAGTCCCTCCTTACAGTTATGGCATGTCATCCCGATAGTGGCTCTCATGTGGCATAGCTGGCCATGTCTTTAAGTTGCGCCACCCTAATAGTGTCTCCTCGTCTCTAGCATAGTAGGACATGTCCCTAAGTTGCGTTATCTTGATAGCGGCTTCCTCGTTGGCTTATCAGGAAAATGCATGCGCCACACCACTCTGGTAGCGACTCCCCATTGGCACATCAGATCGATCTATAAGCCGCACCAACTTGGTAGCGGCTCCTAGTCATCATTAGTCTCCCCCGTGCCATCTTTGTAGCTAGTTCAAACTAAAGAAAATATTAAGGTTAAATCTAACTAAAATCTAATTCGAGGTTCTAAAAGAAATGTTCTATAAAGGTAAAACCACTAGGGGTTTGGGATTCAACACTGATTCTTAAGACGAATGAGAAAAAACTGTAAATTAGACTCAAAATGAGATAATTTGAGGCTAACTAACTTACTATCAACCTATGAATCGAACCTAAATATGTGCAAGGAAGGGGTTTCAACCAAGAACCAACCTCTTGGTCATCTTAATGGAAGGGCATTACAATTGGGTTTTCTCGCCTATTTGTATTCTAAAGCATCCAAGCAACACATTAGATTCAAATCAACAATCAATAGCTAGCAAGTCAACAACATTTAATATCGGGTGACTACTTAATTCTATAATTCTCAATGTCTTTGACCTAGGAACGCACATGGAAGAAATCTATATGGCTAATCTACATGCCAACCAAAACATGACATAAAATCACACAAAAATCATTAAGAAACCAATTCTATATTTTAAACATCGTCCATGCTCACGATTGGGTTTTCACCCTATATATCTCTTAACTTATTTAACTACTCATATCTAATATGAGTAAACATCATAACATAAATAAATATAAACATACTACCAAATCACGAATAAAGCTTAACAATACTATGCAAAAAAACCTAAAATAATCAAGCATAGACTAAATAAAAGCATAAACAATAGAAAATAAGAAATATAAAAGTAAGAGAAAAGAAAGGAAATACTGAATTTTATATATTGAATTTATGTCTAACAAGTGTCAATGTAATCTTGTTGAATATAGAAAAACCAAGAACAAAAATCTTAAACTAATCTAAGAATTTTTGAAAGAAAATATGAAACCCTAAACTATGCTCTCCAATGACTAAACTAGGCTAAACCTATGAATGAATGAATGATGATGGATTCATGCTTTTGGGCCTTTCTTGATCCTATGGAAGAGTTTCAAAAGAACCCGGATGTTACCTAAAATTGGCTTAAGCGGGTGCTCAGTTCAAGGTCAAGTGCCCTCTCATAGGTTAATAATCTGAACTACATTGAACTAAGCAGCGACTTAGTACAACCATGAGCAGCCGCTTAGGCCTCTAAGTGCCCTCTTGGATTTCGCTTAATGTCCTCTTGTAACTCTTAGCTTGTCTACTTCTATTGACCTAAGCAGCCCCTTAGGGTAGAGCAAGCTTTCACTCATGCCTTTTTCTCTTAAGAGGCCTTTTGTTTCAATTCTTGAGCAGCCTCTTAGATTATCTACTCGGCTTTTCTACTATGCACTCCTATTCCTTAATTCTCATGCTCACACCAACTAAATACCTGCATTGAGCTATGAAAATATGCATAAAAGTAAAAAAGATAGGGGAAATTAATAAGAAAAAAACAAGAACATGAAGAAAACTCCTAAGCCTAGACCATGCACAATGTGATGCAAAATGGGGTAAAATGGGAAGAACATGGATTAAAAAGAGTAAAAGACTCTGCTCGGAAGATGCAAATGAGTGATTTAAATGTTAATCATCAAATTCCTGCAAGATTGGCTCTTTCTCATCCTTGAGAAAGACTCTAAAAAAAAGGATAGGTCACATCAAACACTAACAACATCTAAGAAAAACAATAAACCTAACTCACTTTCATAAGAATCACGGTTGATTTTAGCGATAATCAATATGCCCTTTAAACCCATAACTCTTAAAAAAAATAAAGAATAAGGAAAGAATTTTAAAACTAAAAAGTGAGAAACTATAATAAATGCAAAGAAGTAAAAAGAAGATGCAACAAGTGGGCATTCATGAGACACCGTCATGATGGATATTGAACTTTCTAAACAGTAACAGAAAACATGTTAAAGAATAAATAAGAATGAATAAATGATAACTAAGAAAGAGTAACAAACTAAAGCTTTCATGTACCTAATCTAAGACACAACCACACTCTTTCAAAGCTTCATTTCCTTCCTTAAGGAATTAGCCTCTTATTACTCCTTAAAAGAGTTGAATAAATAAATAGTATGGGTCATGCTTATGACTCGACATCTTAATTTCCATACTCAATTTGACCTTTACCTCTCTACATCTACAATGACTCAATTTTCTAGATTCAAAAGGGCTTCAGGATATAATTTAGGTCAGATAAGGAAAGACTAGAACAAAATAAGGAAAGGCTTGGGTAATGGTGTGAGGCTTATCTTCATGAATAATGGAATTCTTATGATCTTAACCTTCACCTCATTTCAAGGCTTTGAGCCCTCACATTTGATGGAATGCTAACTAATCTCCTCCCCAAAGCTTATAAAAGAAAATATCTGAGTTTTTTTGTGCTGAAATTCCCATAAACCCACTAAATTCTTCTCAACTCATTTCCTCTCTTCGTTATTTCTTTCCCTTTTTCTCTTTCTTTTATTTTTTCCTTTTTCTATACAACTTTTTCTATTTTTTTCCTTTATTATTTATTTTTCTCTTTTAATTACTAGAAGAATCTCCAAAAGAGGAGTAGCTCTTAGGAGATTTTATTTGAAAAGAACTAATTACTCCCCTTTTAAGCTTTATAACTTCTAATTTACCATCAATACACCCATGACAACATTCTTGCCATAGAAATCCCATCAAAAATAAGGCGGTGAAGGTACATATTGTTTTAATGGATATCAATTGGCTAAGTTTTTAAAAAATGTATGCTCAAGAAGGTAATATTTTTAGGAAAGATAGAATGTACAAGACATGGGGAAATGCCAATGGCTAGGGAGAAAGTAAATGGGTTCAAGAGTTCTTTTGTCTTTCCCTAAGAAGTTTGGTTGCGGTCTTGGGTAAGTACAAGTTAAGTTCTTTATCAAAGTAGGACAAATTAAGGATCCTTGGCACTCAATGTAAATCATGTTGAAGACTTCAAAAGATTTCCTCACCATCGGGTTTGCAAATACTCATCCTAAAGATTTTACTTATCTAAGGAAAAGGTGGTTTTCTTAGCTAAGGGTTATAATTACAATAATTTTATCTACCTTAACAAAAGTCCATCCTAAACTCTTTCAAAAGAAATTTAAGTCCAAACCATGTAAGCGCTTAAGGTTTAGGAAGGAAAACATTCAACAAGAGTGTTCTATTCTTGCCGAGCTAAATGCAAGAAAAACATATCAAAAGAAAAATATTTGCCTTGCAAAATTCAAAATATTTTTGATGTATGATATGGGAAAAGGCTATCTTATAAATTCAACACAAACAACAAACCATGGTTATAAAAACCAATGGATTCTAGTAAACCAATCCTCAAAAATAGGCTAAACGCCTTCAACAATAAAGTGCCATATATCCTCAAACAATCAACTTCTTTAGTCTAAAAAGAAAGAAAAAAACTAGCCAAGTAAAGAAATAAAAAGGGTAGTAGGAGAGATTATACCTTAGCTGCTTGCTTTGCATTTTCTCTAATACTTAATAACAACCAATGATTAGTAAAATAAGTGAACATAAGAATACTAGTTCCTACCTTAGCTAAAAATATAAAGCTAATAAAGGAAAGATATACATGGATTTTACAAAGGAAAAGGACAAAAGAAGCTACGACACGACCCTTTTGGGAACAAAACCTCCCCAAGCTTAAGTAAAGCGCAGTCCTGAGTGTAAAAACTGAGAAAAAAAAGGGAAGGCTGATCAATAGGGGTATGACTAGCTAGTACTAGGACCCTTAACCTTCCTACGCCTCTCCATATTGTTATGGGAAGAGAATTTGTAGTGTGGGTCAACATCGGGACTCATTGCATCGGTGTAGGGTGGTCAATCATACTGCGGTTGATGAGAATAGTTCCCAAAGGATGGCATACCAGCTGGGCCATCCTTCCACTTGTATAACCTAGGGGCCAACCCAGTCTATCATATGGGGAAAAGAAGGGGAGTGACACTAGAGACGGTACCCCTTTGGGGTGCAAAGTCCAAACGTTGGAAATGGTAGTCATAACTTTGATTCTAGAAAATCAAACTACCCCTTTGGGGCTCATTTTGTCCCTACATAATTATCATAAGCATCCTAAATTCGTCTTTTAAGATAAAAGAGAGGGGGGAGATATGGGAAGAATAGGTATCTCTAGAGGTTTGAGGTGGTGGCCCTTATTGAGCTTGGGCACCAGAGTCACATGATTATGGTCTTTGATGAGAGGGAATCTTCCAAAAGTTGCCTTCTTCTCGCTCAATATCAGGGAAGGGTTTGGAAGGTAGCATTGCACTACCCTCCTCACCTCATCCTAAATACCTCAGGGTTAGGGGTGTACTGGATAAAATCCGTCTTTTTCATGGCATCAATGTCGATGTAAATTTTATTTGCATCGACAAGGGTAATAAGGTTTCATTACTCTTCAAAACTAAGAACATGTTCTATAATAGTGACCATTTCTCCCATGTGAATGTCACCAATTGACCCACACCTTTTTTGTTGAATGCACTGGGCTAAAAATTAGCCCTAAAATTGAGCATATCCCCTTATTGCTCATTCTCCTATACTAACATCCAAATTAGCTCTATCTCATCCCTAAAGGTTTCTCTTATTCTTTGTTATCAAAAACTATACACCCCAATATTCTATGCAAGATTCTAAGACAGGAGTGAATGATGTGGGAGGCATGGGAGGTGTTGGATTAGTATTCTTGGTCATCTGTTCTTTAACTCCACTAATGCGTCTCACTATATTCCATGAATTTTCCTATGTCTAGTGCATGTATATTTTTGGAGGGGTCCTATATAAAGATTTGGTTTAAGCTCTCTAAGGTGATAGTTTGGGGTTAGTTGAATAGTTGAAAGGTGATATGATAGTCATTCTCACCAATTAAAGTTCTCTCTAGAGAAGCTAGGAATTTTAGAGTTAGCGTCTCGATTCCTAATTTAGAAAATTAGGCCAAACCCAAGACATTGAGTAACCCATAGAGCTCCTCCCCTCGATTCCTAATTTCTCCAAAGACTTAGGTTCATAGAATATGGTGCTTAAGATCTTTCACTTTTTAATCTTCTCATAGAATGGTTTGTAATCTGGGTTGATGGATTTCAATAGTAGAATGGTAGATTGGGAGGATTGGGAAGCACTAGGAGCCTTAGAGGTCTTAGATTTCTTCCTAAAAGTTTTTTTCCTCAAGTAGTAGTATATCCCAAATTCAACAACCTGATTCCTCCAAATACAATACACAACCACTACAACAAACCATACTACAATACCAAAACTAGCAACCAAATCACTTAACTATAAAGACTATCCTATGGTTTTCTATGTTCAACCTAATTTCACTAAGCTCTTCTAAATCAAAACACCCAAATAATTCATCAATTAAGAAATAAAGATCATGGATAATCAACTACAAAATTATTAAAGAGTTAAAATATAGGGATACCGAAAATCTTCAATCAAAATTGCTGTAAACCCTTACTTAGTTCGAAATCTTCAAGAAAAATCCCAAAATCACCAAAAGCAGAAAAAAAACTAAAGGTTTGAATTTTGGGTTTTTGTGAAGGTGGGTATTTTCTAAAAAGTATTATATCAAAACTAGAGAAATATAGGAGAATGATGGTAATTTATAATGAAAAGAAGGATAATTGAGTGAGTTATGCAGGAAATAAGGTGGGAGAAAATAGGGTTTTTTTAGAGAAAGAATGAGATTTGAAAGGTGAAGAAGATAAAAATGAGGGAAATGGGAGGAAAAAAGGCCTGATCCTGTTTAAAGAAACCCACAGCTCTCAAAAAAAGCAAGTTGAGCGGGCACTCGGAAGGATTTAAAACGCCAGCTCATTAGAAATCAAGGCCCATTTTTTCCTTTTAAGTGACCGCTTAGAAGGGTTTAGAGCAGCTGCTTAGTTTAGTTACAGGCCCCGTCAATTTTCTGGGTCATTTTTCCTCATTAGCAGGCGCTTTATGACCTCTTGTTGCCCGCTCAAAGCTCTCTAGCTGTTCCAACTTTTTGACCTAAGCGGGCGCTCAAGACATGTTAAGCGCTTGCTGAGATATAAATTTCGCACTAAAGTATCTTTTTTCTTCATTTTTTTGCTAAACTTCCTATTTGGCACTCTTTACGACCCAGGTTTTCATCATTCCTCTCAAGCATTTATACCCTAATCGTTTCTCATTCAAGGCTTCATTTCCTTGGTGCATTGTACCTGAAATATAGAAATCCTTGTGAAGTTATATCTAAAACTTAAATAAAAAATCTAGAAGAAAGAAAATGAAAAAAAAAGTTAGAAAACTCGAGTTGCCTCCGTAAGCACTCTTTTAATATCACTATGTTAAAATTATTCAAGTTTGTTAAATTTTTGATGTTGGGTTAAGCTCAAGCACTATAGAAATGATGTTCTTGTCCTTGACTCTGTATTTCACACTAGTGTGTGGTCTCCCACTGTGATGCTACACTTCTCTATGAGTTCATCATTTCTACACTATTGGTCCACTTTTTATACCGTGCATGACTTATGAGAACATAAAGAGGATCTTATCCCCTTTATATCATTAATTACATACCAAATGGTCCTCAAATACTCATTAGGAAGGTTCATAAGTTGAGTTGATTTTCCCCCATCAAGTTTGCAACTGATGACAATCGGGTACGTAGAATTTTCACCCAACACTACATTACGAGGAGATAAGAGTTTCAGTTTTACCTTAGGAGGTATAGATCTCTCTTGAACTTCCTCTTTATCTCTCACAGGTTCTACTCAAGAGATAGGAGCACCTTCTAGATGTCATATACCTATGGACCACCCATCTAATTCTAGCAACATAGAAGTTTTTCAGAATCAGAGATGGCTGCTCAACCACCTCGTAAGCTCAATGATTATTTGAAGTCATCCATGGCCTATTTTTCACACCTTGCTCCAACACCAAATCTGGAGGGAGTACAATTTGAGATTAAACCCTAGTTTAATTCTATGATAGAAAGGGAGCAATTTAGCTAAGATAAGGGTGAAGATCCACATCTTAATATCTTAGATTTTTGCCAATATTGCAACACTAACAAATAATCTAGGGTCATACAGGACTAAATTAGGGAGCTTCTTCTTCCTTTTTCTTTATGTGGTAAAGCTGAATTATGGTATAATAGATTGAATAGAACTGTCCTTAATATTACTAACTAGGATACTCTTGCTTTGAATTTATATAATAAATACTACCCTACGAAGAGGACACCTTTGTTAAGAAGTTCAATCCAAAATTTTGCCCAAGAAGTTGATGAGAGTTTATATGAAGCTTCATCAAGATATAAGGATTGGAAAATAGAATGCCCTCACCATGGTTTACCATAGTGGCAGATAATCCGAGCCTTCTACAATAGGATTAGAAATTCATCTAGATCAATCCTAGATTTTGGAGCTAATGGAAGATTTATGAATCTTCAAGTTGATGTAGTTGGAACAGTTATCGAAGAGATGGAAATTCACAATTCCCAATATGGGAATCCTAGAGGTTTTGTAAACAAAAGAAAACATAGTGTTTATTTCGTATCCTTTTCTACAAGCCCAATTAGCTTTTATTTGTTAGATAATAGATACTCTTAGTTCTACTATTCCAACTACCCTATCTAATGTTTCTACTGTTAATAATAATACTAATGATGCTTTTTGTAAAATTATAGAATTCTAGGTCATTAGGAACAAGATTATAGGAGTTCCATGGAGCAAATTAATTCCTTCCAAACCCATAGGCAAAATAACCCATACTCTAACACTTATAACCCGACTTCTAAAACTATCCATATCTCTCTTACCGTAGTACCAATGTCCAAAACCCTCCAACTCCACAACAATAAGCACCACAACAAACACAGCAAAAACATTACCAACCTCCTAACTAAAGAGGCCAACCACAAGCTCCACCTCCATCTACGAGAACAATATTAGCTAGAATGCAGAAGCACATGCAAAGTAAGGATGCACAAATTAATTTGATCCTAGCTCACGACAAAATCATAGATGATAAAGTTGTGCAACTTTCCTCTACTCTACAAACTTGCTAGCAGGGAGCCCTACCATTGCAGCCAATACATCCTATAGATCATGCACATGTAATTACTCTAAGGAATGGTTCACACTATAATGGGCCTGTTATGCCTAAGGATAATGAACCTTCTTTAACAAATACTGCTAATAACAATTCTATTTTACCAAATGATCTTATACTAGCCCTATAAAAATTCAGAGTAAGGCTAACATTTATGATGATACATTAGAGGGTACAACTCCAAATAAAATTTACAACTTAAGATAGGAGCAGAGATGTATAGAAACCAGATATCAAACTACCATTCTCCGATAGAAAATTGAAGACTAAATTAGATAAGCAGACTAGTAAGTTTTCTAGAGGTTGTGAAAACTTCCATGTAACATATCCTTTCACAGAGTTAATTACATATGTTCATATATATGCTAAACTTATAAAAGATTTTTTAACTAGGAAGAGAGCCTTTAATGAGTTAGAGACTATAGCTTTTACAAAGAAATGTAGTGCTTTATTTCAAAATAAATCTCCACCTAAATTGAAGGATCCTATTAGTTTTTCTATTTCTTATCATATTGGTAATGTCTTCATTGATAGAGCATTGTGTGATTTAGGTGCTAGTGTTAGTGTTATGCCATCATTTGTGTGTTCAAAGCTTAATATGAGTGATTTAAAAGTTACTAACATTACCTTATAGATGGAAGAACATTATGTCAAATACCCTTTAGGTATTCTAGAATATGTCCCGATAAGAGTAGGTAGCTTTGTTTATCCCTATTGACATGGGTAAAGATATAAAAATTCCAATAATATTAGGTAGCCCTTTCCTATACACCACAAGAGCCGTTATTGATGTAAAGTATGGGAAAACTAACTCTATCTGTAATAGAAGATAATATCACTTTTAATTTAGGAAAGGTTTTGAAAGATCCTATGTTAGAGAAAAATAATGTACTATTGATGTGATTGAAGTTATCTGTGAAGATAGCCTACCACAAGTCCTTGTAAGGGATCCTCTTAGAGGAAATACTTTGTGGTGATTTCACCACAGGTGAAGCTAGCATTTGGAGTAATGAGATGGATGCTATAGAGAAAGCTCTCACACTTAACGCCCTTGATCCTAAGAAGAGTAAGAAGGTAGTAAAGTTAGTTCGGGATTCAAAACTTGTAGAGGTTAAGAAACTTAAACTAAAACCTCTCCCTTCTCATTTGAAATATGTTTTACTTGATGAACATGAATTACACCCTGTGATCATTAGTACTATACTTGATGACCCACTAACCTCCAAACTTCTTGAGGTTCTTCGAACCCATAAAATAGCATTTGGGTATAGTATTAATGATCTTAAGGGTATTAGCCCTGATTTTTGTATGCACAAGATACACTTAGATGACAATCACAAGCCATGTATTCAACCCTAGAAAAGGTTCAATCCTAACATACAGGAAGTAGACAAGAAAGAGGTTATGAAATTACTTGATGTAGGTATTATTTATCCTATTTTGACTCAAAGTAGATGAGTCATGTACAAGTAGTTCCTAAAAAGGGTGGGATGACAGTGATTAAAAATGATGAAAATGAATTAATTCCCATTAGAACTATAACAGGATGGCGTATGTGAATTGATTATCGAAGATTAAATATCGCTACTAAGAAAGATCACTTTCCTCTACCCCTTATTGATCAAGTATTGGAAAGGTTAGCTAATCATAAGTTCTTTTGCTATTTAGATGGGTACTTGGGATTTTTCCAAATATCAATTCATCCTAAGGATCAGGTAAAGACTACATTTACATGCTCGTATGGTACATTTGCATATCGCAGGATGCCAATTTATCTATGTAATGTTCCTGCTACTTTTCAACGTTGCATGATTGTTATCTTTTCTAAGTTCATAGAGTCTATCATGGAAGTCTTTATGGATGATTTTAGTGTGTATCGGTCCTCATTTGATGTATGTTTGACTAACATCACTAAAATTTTGAAAGATGTGAAAAGTGAAATTTGGTCCTGAATTGGGAAAAATATCACTTTATGGTGACAAAAAGAAAGGTTCTTTGTCATATTATATCAAATAAGGGTATAAAAGTAGATAAAGAAAAAGTTTATGTGATTTAGCAATTACCTCTGCTAGTTAATGTTAAGGAGGTTAGAAGTTTCTTAGGTCATGTGGGGTTTTATCATTGCGTTATTTAAGATTTTTTTGAAATTTGTAAACCACTAACTCGGCTTTTACTCAAGGATGCCCCATTTGATTTTACTTATGAGTGTCTTGAGGATTTTAAGAGGATTAAGGAGGCTTTGATATCAACACTCATTATATGTGCTCTCAATTGGAATCTCCCTTCCAAGATTATGTGATATGCTAACAATTTTGCAGTAGGAGTTGTGCTAAGACAATTAAAGAACAAAGTTTTTCATGTTATTTATTATGCAAGTAAAACTTTTGATGAAGACCAAACCAATTATGCCACCACGGAGAAGGAGTTTCTTGCTGTGATTTACGCTTTAAAAAAATTTAGATCATATCTAGTTGTGGTGTGCCTTGTCGTAGGCTACCAAACAAAATCAAAACTTATCTAACTTCAAATGAATGTAGCTAGGGAAGTCAAGTTCGTATCCACGGAGAAGAGATACTTAATAACTGAAAATCTATGTAAAATTATCTTAACAAAACAATAAACTAAATAAAGATGGGGGTTTGCAATAGCAAGATAGATTTAATAACCTAATTATAACCGAAACTAGTTAAATGACAAATCAGTGAAAAGAGCACTCTTGGTTAGTTGAAATCCACTTATGAACTACAACTTAATCATAGAAGTCTCCTCAATTAACACCATTGAACACCATGTTGTAGAATTCCAAAATTCTATATTCTCATGAATTAGCTAGAAATAACGAAGCGTTCCTTTCTAACCCTTTCTAGTGAATAACTCAAGATAAGCACTCTAAATCATTCACAAGAAGCAATTAAGCAAAGAAATCAACAAGGACTGATGAAATTAACAATCATAAAGCAGTCTAATTTCATCAATAATACTATTCTCCCTTCAAGTTATCAATCATAAAGCATGCATTAATAACCTAAAGTCACTACTTTGGTAAGATTAAATAGATGCAAGCGAATCCAAATAACCAAACCTAGTGTTTGATTCAATCAAATCATGAAATAACAAAAGAAAATAGTAAACATTTAATATATATTAATGGAAGAGAAATCTCATAACTTACAGTCAAAACCTTCAATCTTTAACCAAGAATATAGATTAGGCTTCCATAGAGTTCTTATCAAACCAAAGAGCAAAGAGAAAAATTAAACCTAAGCTTTTTCTCCAATCTCCAAAGTATCCTTAAAACCCTAGATTACAATCATTATTTATAGGTACCTCCCCTAACTAACCTAAACTATAGATGCCTAACCTAAGACGGCCCCGCTAGAAAACACTGAAGTTGCGAAATTCTGGAAGACCCACTGCCAGCTGCTATTTAGCCGCTGGCAGGGGCTAAGGCATCATCCTTCTTCTCTTGCTTGCTGTAAGTGCTGCTGCTAGCTGCCCCTTTGCCTCTTGTAGCGGCTCTGGCAGCTTGTACTGATATTCATCATCTAAAATCTTTCTCGCTCAAAGGTAGATCATTCTTGCTCAAATGTAGATCATTCTTCATCATTCCTCCAAGTTCAACATGTCGTTTCAACTCTATAATTTCCCTTAATTGCACACAAGTGAGTTGAAATGGCTAAGACTTATAAAAACCAATAAAACTCCATGAAGAACATTAAAAACCATCCTAAAACACCTCTATCAACACATTAAAAGAAGACTTATCAAATTCCCCCATGCTTGAACCTTTACTCGTCCTCGAGTAAGCTTAGAGACGCATTAACCTCAACAAAGTTCAAAACAAGAGTAAAGCGAAATTCAATAGATCATATCCTCTCAAATCCACAAAACTCTTCTAGCATTCCTCAATAAAACGCCTCTCTAATCTTCACACATTAACTTTCTCTTCTCTTATCTTTTCTTTTTTTTTCTTTTTTTTTCATGTCAAATCCACCTTAAGACAAACTAATTCCTAGTGTTGAGTACCTGTAGAATCACCAAAAGAAGTGAAAGCTTGAAAAAGTGAGGAACAACTCAACTTCTTCATGCTTCAATGATAAAGTACTTCCACCTTAAACACAAGGAAACAACTCACGCCCCTAAAATCTCTAAGATGCACCAACATATCTGCCCAACCTCCAACTAACACCAAAATCATCAAGATGAAACCTACCCGAAACCTCCTGTATCTTCCCAACTTATGACACCAACTCAGGCAAAATCATGTGAAAATTTCCAGAAAATATCTCTCTTTTTCTCTCATTTTTCCTAGGAGCCCTTTCAGGTTTTCATCCTAGCCTTTATTTTCTTTTAAATCTCACCACCTTACCCGCTCAATAGCCTCGTTTTTGCTTAGGTTGCCCTTTCGGGTTTTCAACCTAACCGGGCCCCCAATTTTTTTGCCTAAGCCGCCTTCACAGGTTTTCGACTTGGCGGGTATCTTTTTATCGTTTTTTTTTCTTTTTTTTCTATTTTCTTCAGAATTTGAAATAGCTATACAAAGAACATTTAAGTTAAAGTAGCTAATACAAGAAACATTAAAGTTAAAAAAAATAGCGAAATAGCCTCCCCCCATTCTTGAATGATGCATTGTCCTCAATGTTAGAATAGTCGATCTACAAAAAAAACACAGGGGCAAGGCCAAATGCAGCTAGCTATCATGTAGAAGGATTCCCAGAGTTGGAAGGTCCAGGATTATCACGGGAAGCATGCCTTTCAGAACGACGTAAGGCTCGAGAGGCAAGATGGTCCATGAAAGCCTCACTTGGAGGTTCGTAAAGAGCGGGATATTGAGCCGTGTAGAACCGACTCATACTTCGTTGGTATGCCAAAAGCTCTTGCATCCCATCACAAACCTCCTCCAATTGATCATCTACCTGAGCCCTCCATCTAGGCCAATCATCATATCTAACTTCATTATTATGCCCCTCATCCATCTGCTCATCGGTATTCTCCTCATCCATATTCTCAATGATAACTTCTACTTCACCCAAGTAAGGTGCAATATCGGGATCAGCAGGTATAAAGAAATCCGCGATTTCAGGGCCATAGGGGAGTTCCCTGCCCTCCAACCAAGGAATTCTCAAGTAATTCAACCCTTGTGGCCCATAGCGCCAGAAATAGCTACCCGCCATGGTAGAACGCGAAAGTAGCCCTATTTTCACCAATGTAGCCACATTATAGGTTAGGTAGGTGGAATCCAATGGTGCAAGATTCTGAAGCGGAGAAATTCCCAAATATTCAGCTAATAAAGTAACCATGCCACCCATGCTAATATGACCACTAGAATTGCTTCCCGTGATAATCCAATCAGGAATGCCGACACCCGAAGGAGTCATGGCCCATAAGTACGACATAGTTACCTTCGGGACCTTAGTTGCCTCCCCTTGACACAAAATAGTAGAGGAGAGGAATCTATGGGCTAACCTAAGGCAAGGGTGTGTGATTTTAAAGCTATGATCACCATGAGGATCCACCGTGCATCCTGCTATTGATCTCCAAAAGTTTTGAGATGAAAATACACAATGGGGATCCCAATTATTACCTACAGGGGGGTCATTCCAACCAAATGCATTCCGAATATCCTCATATGGCATCACATAGTTCTTATTATTGAGATTGAAATAAATTTCTTTACGACCCTTAATCAATGTAGATAGGAATTCATAAGTGTACCTTACGTAGGTAGGTGCACTCTTCATCAAGAATTCCTCAATTCCTACTTTACGGAACAATTGCCTCATCATATCCTCCAAACCAAGTACTCGCAAAGCTTCCAAATCAAAGAACTTCGTGCATTGCACCATTCGTTTAGGTTGTTGGAGTTGAATCCATATAGCTTTTTCATTGTTTGAGAGACGAATACCCATGAAATCATTTGAGTGGGGTAAAGAGGAAGGCTCACCTTCCCTTGAAGTACTACTCGGGTTTCTAGCCCTTGGCACCCTTAAGGTGGATGAAGTATGCCTCCTTTTGTTTCCTCTATCCATTGTATTAGAATGAAATGCCTAAAATACCCCTTCTCTTCCAAAAGACAACAAGTTACTCACCCAACCTTCACACCACTTAAATGCTTCAAAACTTAGAATACCCTGTTGAAATTGAAGTAAAAAGGAAGCAATTATGTGAGATGGAATGAAAATGTGATTTGTAGTGTGGAGGGGGTGTAATTTTGAGGAGAAATTGAGTGAAGAGTTTGGATGTAAGTAGAGAGAATAGGAATGAGGTTAGGGTTTAAGAGAGATGAATATGGAGTTTAGGAGGGAAATGGTGAAAGTGGTGTTTTAAACAAAAATTTCTTTATGGGGGGTTTTGTTGGGAGGGCCGCTAGTAGCGGCTGAGGGGCAGCTGCCAGCGGCTTAGATAGGGGGTTGTGGGTATTGGTTGCTGGAAGACCCGCTGGTAGCGGCTAAGGAGCAGCTACTAGCGGCTAGTGCAGTGTCTCCCTTTTCCTCCTTCTTTTCTGCTATAGTATTGAATCCGAGGCATACACCTACAAAAATACATCAAAAGAAATACACAAATTAAACAAAAAGATGAAAACTAAAAAAAATGGGAATAAATAAAATTCCTCGGGTTGCATCCCGATTAGCGCCTTTGTTTTATGTCATTGTCTCGACATAATTCCTTTATTTCATTACTCAATTGATTGCATGTAGAGATTGATGCTCTCTACAATCTCAACATTTGCACCTTTTCCCAACTCCGGATATGCAATGCACAATGGTTGTTGGTTCAAATTAGGAGCAGTGAGTTCTCTTAATGTTCGGTGTTCTGCCATCTCCTCCTCTTCTTGCTTGTCAAAAGTTGATGGCGATTCACTAGACTTTGCTCCTGCCTTCCTTTGCAACCTGGAAATAACTCTTTTAATTTCCGAATTTAATTGCATAACTTCTTTGTTAGTAGAACGAGTACTTGTCATACCCAAAAAGAGCAAAACAAAGAAAATGATCAAACAGAATACTAGAATGAATTCTACAAGATTAAACAATTAAAAAGCAACGCCCTTCCCCGACAACGGCGCCAAAATTTGGTGTGTCTTATCGTAGGCTACCAAACAAAATCAAAACTTATCTAACTTCAAATGAATGTAGCTAGGAAAGTCAAGTTCGTATCCACGGAGAAGAGATACTTAATAACTGAAAATCTATGTAAAATTGTCTTAACAAAACTGAAGAATCAATAGGGAGATGGAATATGATTAATTATACTCTAGAGGGAGGGTGAATAGAGTATAACCGATTTTCGCGTTCAGGGTCTCAAGGTCTTGAACTGAATTTCAAAGGCGGAATATAAGCGTTAAGGCTTATCTTTGAAACTGGACGTCAAAGCCTTGAAATTGGTTTCAAAGGCTTTTACTCAGGCTTTGACTGTTCACTGCTTTGATTGATGAGCGAAGCAAACATAAAATGTAAGCAATGAAGGCAGAAATGAGATGAGACAAAACACGGAGATTTGATACGAAGTTCGGCAACTAATTTGCCTACGTCTCCGCCTAGGGTTGTCCAACCCTTAGGATTTAACTCGCTCTTTTATTACTTCCTTTAGAGATCTAAAGCACCCTAGAAGATCTTAATCCCCATCTTCTACTCCATAGCACCCCAACTACACTTTAGCATCTCAGATCCTAGTAATAAAAAGCTCTCTCTTTTTCTATACGTTTGAGTATTATGGGTATACTCTTAGTATAACACTCTCTAAAACAAATTCTTTTAAACGCTCAAGAGATTATACTTTGATTTTCTCTCAATCTAAATACAAGAAAAGTTTATGGAACTAGAGAGAAAATAATGAAGCTTTGTTGATGTGCTTGTGACTGAAATTCACGATTAAAGCTTCTGCTTTTTTCTTTTTGTTTCGTTGTGTCTCACGTTGTCTCACTTGCTTTCTTCAGCTTCAAAGCTTTGAATATATATACTGAACTTGATTTCAGGCCGTTGGAAGGAGGCTCAAAATAGGCTGCTGAAAATCTGATTTGCCTTCAATACTTTCAGCAATATTTCCTCCAATATGGCTGTAGAGAATAATTCATTTTGGCTGTAGAAGATTGATATCATTGAATATATTACAGCAAGAATATTTCCACTTTATTTGCTGCACCTTGAAGCTTCAAAAAAGATTTCGTCTTCCATAACCACAATGCTTGAATTTTGGTATTTACCAAAATTAACTTGAACAATCTTCAACATATATGAGCATCACTTATTTGCTGAAAATAAGATATATCTTTGACAGTAAAATCATGTATAAATAAGTTAGGTTAGAGCATAAAATAAGTGAAATAGGGAAAGGATAAAACACAAGATTTAAGCAATTAGAAGATTCTTATCCTTTGACAAAGTGTTTGAACTTTGCTGACTGTTTTGAGACGTGGCTCAAGCTTTTGAAGACGTGGCTTAAGCTTTTGAAGACGTGGCTCAAGAGTTATTCTCGTCCTTTGACAGCATGCATAAAGCTTTGCAATATAGCTTCCATTACTTCCATAGCTTCCATTACTTCCAACACATTGTCAACTCTATGCATTTTGGTTTCCATCATGTTTTCAACTCTATTTGACTTTGCATTTTGACTTCCATCATTAAACATAAAAACATTAGTAATCAAGGTGGAGTCTTCAATATCCCCCTTGATGGAAGACAAAACATTATATGCAAACGTCAAAGAATAAAATGCATAAAAAATATTCTCCCCTTTAAATAGATAATACATTAATACTCTCCCCCTTTTTGTCTTCCGACAAGGTGGGAAAATATAAATGTTGGATCACAAGAAGACTTGTTCAAAATAACGAAAAGATATAAAACAGTAAAACCTTTAAAGACATGAAACCAAAAAGGCGTTGTTTAAAAAAGGTCAAACAGTCAAGGCTTTGAAAGCTAAAATTAAAATTCGCGGAAAACTTTGAAAAACAGCTTCAAGGCCATGAGAATTTTTAAAACGAATGGAATGAGATTTTAAAAACATTGAAAGCAAAATAAACAGATCCATCTGCAATTTATGTATCCAAGACATTTCAAAAATCATTTAATAAATATTTGATAATTATCTATAGGATAAGTACCAAACATTTTGATCCAATATTAATATTAAAAAGTGACAGTACGTCAAGGCAATGACAAGAGTGTCAAGACTTTGACATACACATGCAAAAAGAAATAAACATATATAACTTACTCAAATAGCTCCCCCTACGAGGATGCTTCCCCATTTAACATTCCAAGCTCAAGACGAATAAAGTTAAATTGGTCATTATTGAAAATAAAGAGTACTTTACACTCATGTGCCGAGAGCATCCATTATCTAAAATCCATTGATGAACTTTGCTCTTAGCGATTTCCTACAAAAGAACAAAATGTCAAACCTTTCGACTAGACCAAATTGCAAATTTAGATTCATAATTGGGATGGACCATGTTAGGTGGTCTAGTCCCTTTAGGAACCCATACTTGCTTGATGTGGTCTCGAAGAAAAATAGGAAATGAATTTTTAAGAACTTGAGGGTCATTCCTACGAAAAGGACAAGTTAGCTTGGTATGACCCTTTTTGCAACAGTAAAGACATGTAGGTGTCCGCCAATTATCCTTTGCTTTTACAAATGTGGTCATGGTTTTATTTGGAAAATTTTTGTTATAACCAAGACCACTTTTATTCAAGGATAATTGGTGCTCACCTAGCATTTTTTCAAGAGTAGATTCGGAGTGAGCAAATCTAACCAAGGAATTATGTTGCTCTCTACACTTCCTAGCCAGTAGCTTCTTTTCCTTCTCTAAGTTATCATTACAATAACTCAAAGAGGTGAGCTTTCGTTTTAAAACAATGTTTTCAGTGTTCAAGGCCTTGACTCGGGTGTCAAAGGATGACTCCGAGGCTTGAACCCTGAGTTTAAAAGCTGACTGAGAGGCTTTGAGATCAGTTAGTTCCTTAGTGAGACTTTCAGAAATACTTACCTGTTGGTTTAGCTTCTCCTTGAGAATCTTGGATTCAAGAATCAAACTCTCTTCATTTATAATCATATTTTGCAAGAATTCGGACAGAACATCAATTGGACTTGAGATTAAATTTTTCACCATTACCTCAAGATGTTCTTTCTTTGTATCATCTTGACTAGCCATAAGACATAGGTTTTCTTGTTCATCTTTTGAGTCACTAGATGAATCTGAATCACTCCATGAAGCAACCATAGCTTTCTTCTTATAGTCCTTTTTGTGGAAAGGCTTCTTCTTTCGTTGAGGGCAATCTTTCACTAAGTGATCTGTTTCACCACACTCATAGCATGTTAGTGTATTAACTTTATTCATTGAGTTGGATGACTTACCCTTATATTTATTTGAATGATAGTCTCTGCCTCTTGAGTAATTCTTCTTCATTTTCAGAATCTTGGCAAGACTTCTAGCGATGAGAGCAAATGGATCTTCATCATCACTATCATCACTATCTTCATTGTCCGTTGTAGCTTCTTCTCTCTTTGCTTTGAGTGCTAAGTTTTTGGTTGAAGATGCTGGTTCACCATCTTCTTCATTAAGAGACATCTCATGTGTGATCAATTTTCCAAGAAGATCATCCAAAGGCAAGGTTCTCAAATTTTGAGCTTCTTCTATCGCGGTTACCTTCGGACCCCACTTTGATTTTGGAAGGCACCGTAGAATCTTTCTCACCTTTTCTTCATTTGTGAATACCTTACCAAGAGAATCCAGATTGTTCACTATTTGGGTAAATCTTGTGAACATCTCTTTCACGGTTTCATTAGGCGTCATTTTGAACAACTCATATTGCCGAAGGAAGATGCTTATCTTGCTCTCTTTGACTTGACTCGTTCCTTCATATGTGACCACCAATTTATCCCATATCTCTTTAGCACTTTTGCATGCAGAAACTCTATTGAATTCATTTGCATCTAAACAACAATAGAGAAGGTTCATGGCTCGATAGTTTTTAGCAACACTTTCCAAATCTGATTGCGTAAAATCATCATCTTCTTTAGGAACCATTGTGCCGCTTTCATTAGTCTTCATTGGCACCCTAGGACCTTTCTTGATAATATCCCAGAGTTCCAAATCTTGATCAATCACAAACATTTGCATTAATGAACGCCAATGGGCAAAATTATTACCACAAAATAGAGGAGGGCGATTGGTAGACCTTCCTTGAGCAAAACCACCATCACCTATTGAATTCATTTTTTCTCACAGATGATTAAATCTTTTCCTTGTCAGTCTAGCTCTGATACCAATTGAAGAATCAATAGGGAGATGGAATATGATTAATTATACTCTAGAGGGGGGTGAATAGAGTATAACCGATTTTCGCGTTCAGGGTCTCAAGGTCTTGAACTGAATTTCAAAGGCAGAATATAAGCGTTAAGGCTTATCTTTGAAACTGGACGTCAAAGCCTTGAAATTGGTTTCAAAGGCTTTTACTCAGGCTTTGACTGTTCGCTGCTTTGATTGATGAGCGAAGCAAACATAAAATGTAAGCAATGAAGGCAGAAATGAGATGAGACAAAACACGGAGATTTGATACGAAGTTCGGCAACTAATTTGCCTACGTCTCCGCCTAGGGTTGTCCAACCCTTTAGATTTAACTCGCTCTTTTATTACTTCCTTTAGAGATCTAAAGCACCCTAGAAGATCTTAATCCCCATCTTCTACTCCATAGCACCCCAACTACACTTTAGCATCTCAGATCCTAGTAATAAAAAGCTCTCTCTTTTTCTATACGTTTGAGTATTATGGGTATACTCTTAGTATAACACTCTCTAAAACAAATTCTTTTAAACGCTCAAGAGATTATACTTTGATTTTCTCTCAATCTAAATACAAGAAAAGTTTATGGAACTAGAGAGAAAATAATGAAGCTTTGTTGATGTGCTTGTGACTGAAATTCACGATTAAAGCTTCTGCTTTGTTATTTTTGTTTCGTTGTGTCTCACGTTGTCTCACTTGCTTTCTTCAGCTTCAAAGCTTTGAATATATATACTGAACTTGATTTCAGGCCGTTGGAAGGAGGCTCAAAATAGGCTGCTGAAAATCTGATTTGCCTTCAATACTTTCAGCAATATTTCCTCCAATATGGCTGTAGAGAATAATTCATTTTGGCTGTAGAAGATTGATATCATTGAATATATTACAGCAAGAATATTTCCACTTTATTTGCTGCACCTTGAAGCTTCAAAACAGATTTCGTCGTCCATAACCACAATGCTTGAATTTTGGTATTTACCAAAATTAACTTGAACAATCTTCAACATATATAAGCATCACTTATTTGCTAAAAATAAGATATATCTTTGACAGTAAAATCATGTATAAATAAGTTAGGTTAGAGCATAAAATAAGTGAAATAGGGAAAGGATAAAACACAAGATTTAGGCAATTAGAAGATTCTTATCCTTTGACAAAGTGTTTGAACTTTGCTGAATGTTTTGAGACGTGGCTCAAGCTTTTAAAGACGTGGCTCAAGCTTTTAAAGACGTGGCTCAAGAATTATTCTCGTCCTTTGACAGCATGCATAAAGCTTTGCAATATAGCTTCCATTACTTCCATAGCTTCCATTACTTCCAACACATTGTCAACTCTAATGCATTTTGGTTTCCATCATGTTTTCAACTCTATTTGACTTTGCATTTTGACTTCCATCATTAAACATAAAAACATTAGTAATCAAGGCGGAGTCTTCAAAAACAATAAACTAAATAAAGATGGGGGTTTGCAATGGCAAGATAGATTTAATAACCTAATTATAATCGAAACTAGTTAAATGACAAATCAATGAAAAGAGCACTCTTGGTTAGTTGAAATCCACTTATGAACTACAAGTTAATCATAGAAGTCTCCTCAATTAACACAATTGAACACCATGTTATAGAATTCCAAAATTCTATATTCTCATGAATTAGCTAGAAATAACGAAGCATTCCTTTCTAACCCTTTCTAGTGAACAGCTCAAGATAAGCACTCTAAATCATTCACAAGAAGCAATTAAGCAATGAAATCAACAAGGACTGATGAAATTAACACAAGCGGTCTAATTTCATCAATAATACTATTCTCCCTTCAAATTATCAATCATAAAGCATGCATTAATAACCTAAAGTCACTACTTTGGTAAGATTAAATAGATACAAGCAAATCCAAATAACCAAACCTAGTGTTTGATTCAAGCAAATCATGAAATAACACAAGAGAATAGTAAACATTCAATATATATTAATGGAAGAGAAATCTCATAACTTACAGTCAAAAGCTTCAATCTTTAACGAAGAATATAGATTAGGCTTCCATAGAGTTCTTATCAAACCAAAGAGCAAAGAGGAAAATTAAACCTAAGCTTTTTCTCCAATCTCTAAAGTATCCTTAAAACCCTAGATTACAATCATTATTTATAGGTACCTCCCCTAACTAACCTAAACTATAGATGCCAGCTAGAAAACACTGAAGTTGCGAAATTCTGGAAGACCCGCTGCCAGCTGCTATCTAACCGCTGGCAGGGGCTAAGGCAGCATCCCTCTTCTCTTGCTTGCTATAAGTGCCGCTACTAGCTGCCCCTTTGCCTCTGGTAGCGGCTCTGGCAGCTTGTACTGATATTCATCATCTAAAATCTTTCTCGCTCAAAGGTAGATCGTTCTTGCTCAAATGTAGATCGTTCTTCATCATTCCTCTAAGTTCAACATGTCGTTTCAACTCTATAATTTCCCTTAATTGCACACAAGTGAGTTGAAACGGCTAAGACTTATAAAAACCAATAAAACTCCATAAAGAACATCAAAAACCATCCTAAAACACCTCTATCAACACATTAAAAGAAGACTTATCAAGTTGGTTCTAACAATATTGTTTTTACTAATCATGCAACTTTGAAATATCTTATAAATAAGGATTAAACAAAGACTAAGCTCCTTATTGGGTTCTTTTACTCCAAGATTTCAATGTGGAAATTAAGGATAAAAAGGGAGCAGTGAATGTTATTGCAAATCACTTGTCAAGGATCAGGTATGATGAGGGTAAGGATTCTCTTCCTATAAATGATTCTTTCCCTGATAACAATTTGTTTGCAGTTTTAGAACAACAACCTAGGTATGCTGAGCACTAACTGAATAAATTATTGAAAAATTATGGTGTCGTACACAAAGTCGATTCACCCTACCATCCCCAAACTCAAGGACAGGTGGAAGTAGCTAATAGGGAAATCAAGAGAATTCTTGAGAAGGTGGTAAACCCAAACATAAAAGACTAGTCTCTAAAGTTAGATAACACTCTTTTGGCCCACCGTACATGTTACAAAACCCCTATTGGCACCACCCCGTTCTGGCTATTATATGGGAAATCCTGTCATCTACCGGTGGAACTGGAATGCAAGTCTTAGTGGGCGATCCAAACCCTAAATTTGGACCCTACCTTATTCTGCAAGAAGCCAGCCGCCCAGTTGAGAGAATTGGAAGAACTACGGCTTGACGCATTCCATAACATGCACATCTACAAGGAACGTACGAAGCGTTGGCACTACCAACGTATCATCCAACGAGAGTTCCTTGTAGGGGATAAAGTGCTCCTCTTTATTTCAAGAGCAAAGTTATTCCCTGGGAAATTAAAATCGAGGTGGTCTAGGCCATTCGAGATTTTACAAGTTTTCCCTTATGGAACAGTAGAGCTAAAGGACTATCATAGAGGAAGTTTCATTGTTAATGGACATCGGTTAAAACTCTTCCATGAGAGCAACCTTCACGAAGTCAACATCATTGAGCGTATCAGGTTAGATGATGTCGAAGTCAAATGATTGGTATAATCATTGGCACTTATCGAGTATCTTTACTTCGAATCATCGTTCTTTAGCGTTTTGTTAAATTTTAAGTCCTTAATTTAACTTTTGTCCTTATTTCTTTGTTAACCGAGCAACATCGAGCTAAACGACGTTAAACAAAGCAATTACGGGAGGTAACCCGATTGTATTTGGATTTTCATAAAGTATAATTATAGTCCCTTGATTGATTTTGAAAAGGCGAGTGTTTTGATTACTCAAAGCAAAGACGTGCAAAAATCACACTTCATTCGGCCGAATGATATATCCATTTGGCCGAATGAGCATTGAACATGAGCTTAATCAAATTTGGGCAAGTTTCTGAAAGAGCTGAATGAAGCATTAAATTCAGCCGAATAGATATCATTCGACCGAATGGAACCCCCTATTCGGCCGACTAGATCTATAGAGGAAGAATTTTGAAGCTGCTGGTAACCCCGAATGGAGTGTTCATTCGATTGAATGGTGTGACATTCGACCGAATAGGTGTAGGATTCGGTCGAATTGGAGCGAAGAATTCCTTGTAGCCCATAACCATTTGACCGAACAAGGCATCCATTCAGACGAATAGAGGTCCATTCGACCAAATGGAGTCTCCATTCAACAGAATGGAAGCCTGTTCTATAAATATAAGCTCATTTTGCGGGATTTCACACCCACATTTCTTCACACCTATAGCACGCACGATCTCCCTCACTCACTTGCTCCCTCTCAAACTTCTCTTTTGTCTTCCCAATCATCAACAATTATTATGGGTCCAAGGAGAACCTTGAGGAACCCCTTCAAGAGGTCCAAAAAGCATGGAGAAGGTTCCTCTTCAGGTGCGGCT
Organism: Dysphania ambrosioides; assembly: GCA_026401315.1. NCBI lineage: Eukaryota > Viridiplantae > Streptophyta > Magnoliopsida > Caryophyllales > Amaranthaceae > Dysphania > Dysphania ambrosioides. Next base: position 16,138,290 of record CM048665.1, on the reverse strand, counting down.
CAGGAAGCACAACAAACCAGTTCTCAACAACCGAAGGGCCATCAAAGACTTCCCAGCCAGGAATTATGGTTCGATGAGGACCATCTAACGGTAATTTTCGTATCTTTGGAGCAATATGAATGTTTCCAAAGGCTTAAGGTACGAAAAATCAACTCCACTCGTTATTTAGGCCTTTCAATTTTGCAACGAATGGGTATATACGAGCAATTTGTTGCACTATTAACTTCATGTGGGTTAGAGAACTGGATAAACCTGTGGCACCCGACCCATAAGCTCTTAACTTATGAGTTTCTTAGTTCCCTAACCCCGTGTCAACGGGATGGTAGGCTCCATTTGTCTTTTAAGGCTAAGGAATGCAACCTATTTTCTCGATTATGCTGCATTTTGCGCCGTGTTTGGTTTCCATAATGAGCCTATTCTGGATAAACAACCGGACAACTCTTGGGTTTTTGAGTTATGGCCTTAAATTGCTGGCGGGCTTGTTTATCCAAATAAAAAACATATATGCTTCTGATGTGCAACACCCTGTTTTGCGCATGTTCTTTAAATTTGCTAGGGAGACTTTGTTCCCTTCCCCCAGCCCTCACCTAGTATGAACACACAAAGTGCACAGCTTGAATCGTTACCTTGCACCACACGACGACACTGCACTAAGCTTACCAATGACGCTGTGGAAGTTTCTAAAAAACACAGCCACCTTGAATGCAACCACTGATTTATGTCTAGGGGGACACGTATTTCGCATCGCTAAATTCCTGAATATTATGAACCCTGTGGAATTCAATGAATGATATACCAGTTCTACTACCCTTCACGAGCAATGCCTCATACGGGCTGGCTTTATTTTTGCTGACCCCATGCGATGGCGGTACTTGAAAGACCGCACCATCTCCCTTCCTTGTCCTCACTTACCTCCCCTAGTCTAGTTTGGGGCCTCGTATCTCTTAGAAGGCGATGTGCCGAGATACGCTGTTGAGCCCCCACTTGTACCACCTCCCAGCCCTTACACCCTATCTATGCGTGATAGACCTAGGGCCTCCACCTCGATCTTACCTGACCCTGATGATTCCGATGATGAATCTGAATTCGATATTATGTCCTCCCTAGGACGCATAGAGAGACAGCTTGACCAGGTTCTCACCACCTAAGCCCACCACACCGCCCGAGCAAAACTTTGAGCGGGCGAACTACCCATGGTATGATATGGCCTATCGCTCCCATATGGTTGCCGAAAGCATGGCCACCCCTTCCTGGTACCCTCATCATGACAACTATAATGAATATTTCTGAGTCATGGGTGTGACCGGTTGCGGGTGGGTAGGCGTAGGTTTAATAACTATACCCCGCCAGCTCCTAGAAGAGCCTCGAATGACTATGGGATGGATTACATGGGTGGGGAGGAGGAGGTTAATGAGGAGGATGACGAGGGGGATGATGAGGAATTTATAGGGGATGAGTAGTGGTAGACCTAACGGCCTCCCCTAGCACCAAGGACGGCTTCACCCTAGCTTGGGGGGGTATCCATAGTCCACTACTCATTCTTTCGCGTGTCCTTGGATGTCAGTTCTAGTGCTGTGTAGTCTTGCGTTTTTTTGTGTTCTTGTGTTCTATATGTTGGTGTTGTTTTTTGTTTTGCACTTTGCTTTTGGGTGTTGGTTTTAGGTGTTTATATAATAAGTTCCACATGCCGCTGCACCCACATACTGGTATGATTGCTCACTTGAAAATCCAAATTTATGTATTTAGTTATATTTGTATTTGTTTTCCCCTTCTTTGCATCATGTGCCCCCTTCTTTTGTCCATCATATGTTCCAAACAAGCATGCAAGCTTCTGTTTTGCACTTTACATTGATTTTATGCAAACTCATATTCCCCTAGCCCTGTGCCTGCTTTGGGTCTGAGTTTATCGACTGCTTTTCACTTAGCTTGGGGGATCTGAGTTTACTTGGTTTATGGTTTGGATGACTATCTATTGAGGCGCATTTCGACTAACCTAGTGAGGATTGAGCCTTTTAGGAATTTATTACGAGTCCTGTATTGTTGAGCGTTAGTCAAGAAATCTTATGAATTGTGTATGTTCTCCTCTAGCACAGTCTACTTTTCTAAAGGTTAGGGATGATAACATGTTTGTAGTTGAAGCTACATAGCCAAAGTGCCTACCATAAAAATCAATTTACTCTAGGTTGAGCCAAATTTGTGCCTTTACCTTCTTTTTGTAGCCACGCTATCTAACTTCACATGAGCCAAATGTCCCCTCTTTTTACCTAGAGGATATTCATGTGATCATAGTGAAGTTGATATTTATAGCATTGTAATATAGGATTTCGGTTTGGGGAGATGATTATTGGGTAATTTGACTATATACACTAGTCTTAGTGCATTTCAAAGAAGTATGCACATAGAAGGTTCAGAAAAAGTTTAAAAAGCGCAAAAAGAAAAAAAAAGAGAAAAAGAAAAAAAGGGGAAAAAGAAAGAAAAAAAGAAAAAGAAAAAAAAAGAGAAAAAGAAAAGAAAATGAATAAAAAGAAATTAGAGAAAAAGGTTGAGAATAAAGTTGACATAGTGTATTAGAGTCTATTATTGGGAATTTTTGGATTGGCATGGTTGTCGGAAGGCGTAGTCTTCCTCAGTTTTATTTCCTTGGATCACTCACTATCCTCTATTTTAACTCCACATTCCCGAATTCTACCATACCTCGATCCGAACCTACATTACATCCCTTTCCAAACATGTTCGACTTAACCTGATTAGTAAGATCAGTGCTGGAGAGTAGATAAGACACGATTTTTGAGATTTCTCCCTGTTTAGGTGTTTAATTCCTGACTCATCTTCAGTCGGATGATTTCGAGCGAAACATATACCCTACAAACACATGAGCGCAATGGAAATTTCCCACACCTCTTGGGAAATAACCTTGGGAGCGTAGACTATAGAAAAGAATGCTATAACCGGGGTGGGTGAACCCTCATAGATATCCCTTTTAATGCTTTTCTAACTATTATGGTTAAGGGGTAAGGCAAAATGGGGGCCACCCTAGCCCCGTCAACATGATGTTCTCTCTTCTGTGCAATTAGAAGAGCCCCTAAACCCACTAATTTAAAAAATGGGGGTCCTTATCTTGAGTAAAGGCATTGAGAAAAGGCCTTACTTCTTTTGGTATGGGCGGATGAACTATGATGTAGCTTGCTTGGTGATCCCGAGTAGGTGTGAAAAGTTGATTATGCTTTCTAAATCCCATTATACTTGCACACCTATGGCTAGGGAAGAGGTTTGCACGTGCGCGGCTTACATTGTCTTGATTTCCACTTCTCATGTTCTTCATTTGTCTCTTCATTCATTTCTTCATTCATTTTGCCCTAAGCTATCACTTCACCTTCCTATTTCATTTGCTAGGGACTAGCAATGGTTTAGCTTGGGGGAAGTTGATGTGCTTGTTTTAGAGCACATTTATTACCTCATTTTATTGTCAAATCTTGTAGTTTTGTATTGGTTTTATGCATATTATGCTTAATTTTACCTTTATCTTGTTTTCGAGTTATCTTAAGTTCATTTCAGGTACTTTTGATGATTTCAAGGTGAAATGCGATGCATTCGAGCCTTTGACACGTGTATCATAGCTTGGGCAAGTGTTTCAAGTCACTCATGAAGATCCCATGTAGTGCAGAATAGGAAAGAAGTGAAAAGAGGAATGTAGGATCTCAGATTCGACCGAATCTGAGACACATTCGACCGAATGGTTGCAGATTCGACCAAATCCAAGACAGATTCGGTCGAATAAGTGACAGACCACAGAGCATTTGACCCTTGCCACTGGGAATGCCGAATGGAACTCATTCGGGCGAATGAGCTTCCATTCGGCCAAATCAACATCCTCATTCGGGCGAATGCTGGACAGAGATCGATTCTTTGGAGCCTCTGGAATGGGCGAATGTATGTGCATTCGGGGGAATGGGTTTGTATTTGACCAAATGGGACTTTAATTCGGGCGAATGACAGTGTTTTTCTCCAGATCAACTACTTCTTTTTAAGGCCGACACATATGCATTTTAGGGTTTTTGGTAGGTTTTTCTTGTTTTGTTATAAATACCCCTTCCTCTGATGTGAGGAGGGGAGAGCTAGGTTTTATACTTTTATGCACTTTTAGATTTCTTTAGCCTCCAAATTCTTTTATTTTTAGCTTTCGGTTTTCAGTTTTTTCAACGCTTTGTAGTTCAAATTCTGTTTCTGGATATCAAATTGAAGCTTTTGTGAGTTTAATCTCTTCCTTTGCTCTTAATTAATTGCTTTACTTCATTGCATGCCTAGTTCTATATTTGTTGGTTATTAGCATGATTTATGATTTTGTTTTCATTCTCGTGATTTCATTCCATGTTCGTTTCTTTTGCATCGTTGAATATCTTTATGTTTCTAAGCATGAATATGTGTGAGTAATTCCTTTAGGGGTTTTGATTGGTGAAACCCTAGGAAAGCTATGATCTTTATTGCTTAAGGTTGTAGAAACAATGATAACAAATAGTTTTGGAATCCGATGCGAATCTTGTCCTGCCACTCCTTTGGAGACATAGGGCGATTATAGGTCATTCGTTGTGATTTGTGGAATCACCAACTTCCTCTCGTATTCTTGGATGTCCATGCTAGTTATTATCAGATTTTCTCTAACCCATCATGTTCGGTTTTTAAAGCTTCATTCCTATTGTGAATCCGATCTTGTCCCCGTTTTTCTTTATTTGACTTACCGTTTAATTCATCGTGATTTACATTCTCGTTGTTAGTTTAGTTGATTTTCTGAATCCAAATAGTCTGGTTGTGTTAAGAGTTAGAGTCTCAATATACTTAGTCCTCGTTGTTCGACCCCTTACTCCACTATACTCGTATAGTTCATAGGTTGGAATAAAATTTGTTTGCATAACTTGTCTTTTAGTTAACGACCTAAAATATTGGTTATCATTTAGACTATATAGGTTGATTAGGAAAAGAAAGACCTTTTCCTATTAATTCGACCCTATTTCCCTATCTATTTTTGTTAGTAATATGACTTTAGCCTGTCAAAATTTGGCGTCGGTGCCAGGGAAAAGGTTTTATTTTTATTTCTGATTATTCCTTTAGTTTAGATTATTTCTCATACTTGTTTATTTAGTTTTGTGCTTATACCCAGGAGTTCTAAATCATATTACATTCCATTTGATCCAAAAATCGAACGTTCTTTTCTTTGACAGAAGAACTTTTTTAGAAAAGCACAAGTTACTTCCGAAGGTCATACACCTTTGGAACACCCATCTGATTCTAGTGACTCTGAAGTTTTTTTAAATAAGAATCAGAGATGGTAGCTCAACCACCTCGTAAGCTCAGCTATTATTCGTAGCAGTCCCTGGCAGATTTTCCACACCTTGCTCCCAAACCAAATCTGGAGGGAGTACAATTCGAGATTATACCCCTGTTCATTACTATGATCGAAAGGAAGCAATTTAGCGCAGCTAAGGGTGAAGATCTACATCTTTATATCTTAGATTTTTGCCAATATTGCAACACTTTTAGACAAACTTAGGTCACACAAGACCAAATCAAGGATCTTATTTTCCCCTTTTGTTTATATGGTAAAGCTTAATTATGGTATAATGGATTGAACAAAACTTCCCTGATATTACTAACCAGGATACTCTTGCTTTGAATTTCTATAATAAATACTACCCTGCAAAGAGGACAGCTTTGTTAAGAAGTTCAATCCAAAATTTTTCCTAAGAATTTGATGATAGTTTATATAAAGCTTGGAAAAGATTTAAGGATTTATAGAGAAAATACCCTTATCATAGTCTACCACAGCGATAGATTATCTAAGCCTTCTTCAATGGGATTAGAAATTCATCTAGATCAATCCTAGATTCTGCAGCTAATGGAAGATTTATGAATCTTCAAGTTAATGTAGCAGGAAAAGTTATTGAAGAGATAGAAATTCACAATTCCAAATATGGGAATCCTAGAGGTTTTGCAAACAAGGGAAAACATAGTGTCAATTTGGTATCCTTTTTGCAAGCCCAATTAGCTTCTATTTGTCAAAAAATAAATAATCTTTATTCGGCTATTCCAACTACTTTAGCTATTATTTCTATTATTAATAATAGTACTAATGATGCTTTTTTGTGAAAATTGTGGAATTGTAGGTCATTGGGATCAAGATTGTAGGAGTATCATGGAGAAAATTAATGCTTTCCAAACCCATCGGCAAAATTACCCATACTCCAACACTTATAATCCATGTCTCTAAAACCATCCTTATCTCTCTTACCGGAGTACCAATGTGTAAAACCCTTCATCTCCACAACAACAAGCACCACAATAAACACAGCAAAAGTATTACGAACCTCCTAACCAAAGAGGCAAACCACAAGCTCCACCTCCATCCATTGACCCTACTTTATCATAAATTAGAACAATATTTGCTAGTATGCAAAAGAACTTGCAGAGTAGGGATGACCAAACCTATTTAATCTTAGCTTACAACAAAATCATGGATAAGCAGTTTGGTAAGTTTCTAAAGGTTGTGAAAAACTTGCAAGTAATAGTTCCTTTCACAGAGTTAATTATATAATTTTTTGCATATGCCATATTTATGAAAGATATTTTGACTAGGAAGAGAGCCTATAATGAGTTAGAGATACTAGCTTTTACAGAGGAATGTAGTGCTTTATTGCAAAATAAATCTCCATCTAATTTGAAGGATGCTGGTTTTTCTATTCCTTATCATATTGGTAATATCTTCATTTATAAAGCATTATGTGATTTGGGTGTTAGTGTTAGTGTTATGCCATTTTCTGTGTGTTTAAAGCTTAATATGGGTGATTTAAAAGTTATTAACATTACCTTGCTATTGGAAGACCGTTTTGTCAAATACCCTTTAAGTATTCTAGAGGATGTCCCTTTAATATTTGGTAAATTTTTTATCCCTATTGATTTTGTTGTTTTAAACATAGCTAAGGATACACAAATTCCAATAATATTAGGTAGACCTTTTCTCCAGACTCCAGGAGCCATTATTGATATAAAGAATGGGAAACTAACTCTATTTGTCGTAGATGATAGTATCACTTTTAATTAAGGGAAGGTTTTCAAAGGTCCTATGTTAGAGAGAAAATGTTGTAGTATTAATGTGATTGATGTTATTTGTGAAGATAGACTACCATAGGTCCTTGTAAGGGACCCTTTGGAGGAAATACATTATGGTGATTTTACTATAGGTCAAGCTATCATTTGGAGCATTAACGTGGATGCTATTGAGAAATCTCTCACACTTAAATACCTTGATCCTAAGGAGAGAAAGAAGGTAGTAAAGTTAGTTCAAGAATCAAAACCTGTAGAGATTAAGAAACCTAAACTAAAACCTCTCCCTTCTCATTTAAAATATGTTTTTCATAATGAACAGGAATTACACCCTATGATCATTAGTACTGCACTTTATGGCCCACAAACTTCCCAACTTCTTGAGGTTCTTTGAACCTATAAAAGGGTAATTGGGTATAGTATTGATGATCTCAAGGGTATCAGCCCTGATTTTTATATGCATAGGATACTATTAAAGGACAATCACAAGCCATGTTTTCAACCCTAGAGAAGGTAAAATCCTAACATGCAGGAAGTAGTTAAAAAAGAGGTTATGAAATTACTTGATGCAAGTATTATTTATCCTATTTCTTACTCAAAGTGGGTGAGTATTATACAGGTAGTTCCTAAAAAGGGCGGGGTGACAGTGATTAAAAATTATAAAAATGAATTAATTCACAATAGTATTGTAACAGGGTGGCATATGTGCATTGATTATCGAAGATTAAATAATGCTACTAAGAAATATCACTTTCCTCTCCCTTTTATTTATCAAATGTTGGAAAGGTTAGATAATGATAAGTTCTTTTGCTATTTAGATGGGTACTTGAGATTTTCCTAAATACCGATTCACCCTAAAGATAAGGAAAATACCACATTTACATGCCCATATGGTACTTTTGCATATCGTAGAATGTTATTTGGTATATGTAATGGCCCTGCTACTTTTCAACGTTGCATGATGATTATCCTTTTTGAGTTCATAGATTCTATCAAGGAAGTCTTTATGGATGATTTTAGTGTATAGGGGTCCTCTTTTGATGTATGTTTGACTAACCTCACTAAAATTTTGAAACGATGTGAAGAATGCAATTTGGTCCTAATTTGGGAAAAATGTCAGTTTATGGTGACAAGAGTGGTTCTTCGTCATATTGTATCAAAGATTGTTCTAAAATTTCTAAACCACTAACTCAACTTTTACTCAAGGATGCCCTATTTGATTTTACAGACGAGTGTCTTGAGGATTTAACAAGATTAAGTAGGCTTTGATATCAACACCCATCATATGTGCTCCCGGTCATAATCTCCCTTCTTCAGTTATGTGTGATGCCATCCATTTTATAGTGGGAGTCGTGCTTGGACAAAGAAAGAATAATGTTTTGCATAGTATTTATTAAGCAAGTAAAACATTGTATGAAAGCCCAAATCAATTATGCCACCACGGAGAAGGAGTTTCTTGTAGTGTTTTACGTTTTAGAAAAATTTACATCATATCTAATTGCTTCTAAAATTATTACTTTTACTGATCATTGTAGCTTTGAAAAATGTTATAGCTAAGGCGGAAACAAAGCCTAGGCTCCTCCATTGGATTCTCTTCCTCTAAGATTTCAATGTGGAAATTAAGGATAAAAAGGGAGCAGAGAATGTTGTTGCAGATCACTTATCAAAGATCAGGTATGATGAGGGTAAGGATTCTCTTCCTATAAATGATCTCTTCCCTAATGACCATTTGTTTGCATTTATAGAGCAACACCCATGGTATGCTGATTGTACTAATTACTTGAATGGTACTTTACCTCGCGATTTGTCCTACCAACAAATAAAGAGGTTCCTTTATGATGTTAAATATTATTTTTGGGATGATCCTTCTTTGTTTTGTGAGTGTGCAGATGGACTATTTCATGGTTGTGTTTCCAAATGGTAAGTCCACGGTATCCTTACAAAATGCCACAACTCACCATGTGGTGGACATCATGGTCCCACCAAGATGGTTGCAAAGATCAATAGTTAGGCTTCTATTGGGTTCGCATGTTTAAGGATGCCCACTCTTTTATTCAAGCTTGTGATGCTTGCTAAAGGACTGGCAACATCTCATGGTGGCATGAGATGTCTCAAACAAGTATTTTGGAAGTTAAAATTCTTGATGCTTGGGGTTTTGATTATATGGGACGTTTTCCCACTTCAAAATGAAATCGTTATATCCATGTCTCAATTTTTTTATGTGTCCAAGTGGGTTGATGCTATTGCCACACCTACCAATGAAGCCAAATTAGTCCATAAGCTTTTTCAGAAAACCATTTTTCCAAGATTTGGAGTCCCTATAGCCATTATTAGTGATGGAGGATCTCAAATGAGCAAAAGTTAGAAACCCTTCTCAAGAACTATGGTTTCTACTATAGGACGAGTTTAGCCTACCATCCGCAAACTAGGGCCATGTTAAGGTTTTGAACTGTGAGATTAAGGCTATTATGGAGAAGGTGGTAGCAAAGTCTAGGAATTGAAGTATTAGAGTGATAAGTTTGATGACACTCCTTGGGCATATAGACCCGCATTTAAGACCCAATTGAAACCTCGGCCTAGAGACTTATGTATGGAGAGCATGTCACCTCCTAGTGGAACAAGAATATAAGGCTTATTGGGCAATTAAGGAGCTTAATTTGGATGCCATGTTAGCAGGAGAAAAGAAGCTGCTATAACTTAACCAATTAGATAAATTTAGATTTTTGGCCTATGATAGCACACATGTCTACAAGGAAAAGACCAAGAAATGGCACGACAAGATGATCCTTTATAGAGAATTCAAAGAGGGTAATAAGGTTTTCTTGTTCAATTCAAGACTTAAAATCTTCCCTAGAGTTAAAGTTAAGATGATCGGGTCCTTTTACTGTTAAAAGGGTAAACAAATTCGATTTTGTGGAGTTATATGATGAACATGGTGGTGATTTTAAGGTAAATGGCCAAAGATTGAAGTTATACCATAAAGGGACTATGGTTGGTGTAGTTAAATTACTTCACCTAATCTATTCCATCTCATCTTGATCAACATATAGTATGAAGGTCGTGTGGGACCTAGATAAACCTGCGCTTTACAAGACGCAACCCATATTTTCTTAATTGTTGAATTAATTTTCCTTTATTTTTGTCTTTTTAAGAAGAAGAAAGGAGGAATTTAATGTACTTTAGAGTACTTTGTACAGGATGGAGAAAAAGAGAAGCAAAGTTTTGAAGTCGAACTCATTACAATTTACCATAACGGGCAACATCAAACTTACAGAGTGCGAGAAGGAGCTTATCACATGTCATATATTTTCCCTACCAAGCACGAGAAGATAGAATTTTTAGCACAGAAATTCCCTCGATCGGGCAAAATCCGCCCAACCTGGGGCGATAGGAAGGTAAATTTTGGCATGGAAATTCAGGCGACCAGGCAAACTCTGCCCTACCGGGTGCGAGAACAAAGTATTTTGATAAGGAAAATTCCCTTGACCAGGCGCAAGATAACCCAACTTTAAGGTTCAAAGCGCGCACGACCAGGCGATGGGTAGCCCGACCAGGCGTGCCTCACAAACCCTACTGGCCCCTAAATCTTCATTTACTTATCCTTTCTCCCTTCTTCTTCCTTATTCTTTCTCTCTTTTTTACTTCATACTCTCTTTGTCTAAAAAACTAAAATTTCTCCACCTTCTCTCTAAGATCTAACCTCTAATTCTCACCCAAATCCAAAAAGTTTTACGTATTCATTCTCATATCCTCATCCTCTACACTCCTATACTCATTTGATTTGATTATAAGTGAATTTTTTTTGAAGCCAACATGCAAAGTGTCTACAATGAGGGGAAGAACCCAAGGTTGGCTTGGGTTGGGATCAAGCACTTTGTATGACCCAGATCTACAACTTCAAGAGTGGCTAACAATAAGGATTACAACCTCAAGGCAACGTCAAAGGCTCTTGAATCTTTATGAAAGCGAGGTAACTCTATCTTAGTGGTTACATCAAGATACTCTTGAAACTTTAGGAGTATATGAGCATCTTAAGAGATTTATTAATAAAATAGGAACACGTAAGCTTGTTGATATGCATTATCCTACTTATTGTGAAATTACTTGCAAATTCCTTTCATCTTGAGATGTCGTTCAATCAAATAATAGACCATTTATGTATTGCTGGTTGAACAATAGAAATAATAGTTTAACATATGTTGAATTTGCTAAACTATTTGATCTTGATTCCCATCTCCCTACACAATGGTAGAGAACTATAGATCAAACGATATTTATTATGCTTTGACAAGCTTACCCTACTCAAATTTTTAACATGCTAGTGCCCAACCCTTCCACCACCCTGTCCCTAAAATCTTCCAAAGATTTTCGTGGACTTGCTTTCTAGCTCATCACTAGCCACAAACACCCAAACTAATGAACTAGCCATCCTAGGACGTAACGTGTATGGGTTAGGGGAATTGAATATTTCCAAATACATCATTGCATAATTGAGTAGGCACGCCACCGCTTGTTACGGCTCTGCCAAAACCCCTGTTTGCTTTTGTGGCCTAATTACTAGGATAGCACTCAAGGCGGGGTTTAGAGAGTCAAGGTATGAGGGGTTGACCAATTGTGAGGGAGGGATTCTCATGAACTTGACTTATCTTCAAAGCTTAGATTGGGTGAAGCCAAATAGGCAACGGATTCTAAGGTGGCATGTTAGGGTAGGAACGACCCCTTTGCCCATCTTTCCTCCTCCAAACCCAAAAAAAGATCACTTTTTCCCCCTGGGCAAGATTTATACACTTATGATATATAATTTCTCATGCCTGATATGCGTGCATCATCACCACCTTTGTAACCCCTGTAATTGAACCTGAGTCTATTTAGGAATTTCAGAGGATATGTCAAGCTCTAGATCGCATAGACCATACCTAAGGAGACCTTAGGAGGGTGGTGGGCTCCCGTGCCCATATGTTAGGGTTTTTTGAAAGGGACTAGGGTAAGGCCCTCTTCCCCATTTATGAAAATTATGCTTATTATAGTGCTATTCCCAACGATGCTATTTACCCTAATTGGTACCAACCACCACCTTAGGAATATGTGGATCACACCTCCCAGGGCATTTACATTGACTACTCCTCATTTGCTATCAAAAGCCAAGACTTTCCTTTCGAGAGGATAGGGAGAAATGTTGACCCTAACTACTTTGATCTGAGTTCTTCAAGTGGTGCAGGTGGTAGTGGAGGACGATTTGGAATGATGAATGAGGATGTTGATGATTAGCCATGATGCGGCTAATTCCCGAGTCAATGAGGATATTGTCTGATTTTAGCTTGGGGGAGATTCTTAGATCAAGGTAGCATATTCCTTCTCTCTCTTTTTCTTAGTATATTTTTATTTAATTTTAGAGTAGTTTTAATGCTTTAAAAAAATCCAATAAATACATTCTAATAAATGATAAATCATGCTTCCTTGTGCTCCTTACATGAAAATTATTTTGATTTTTTGCATATGATAATGAGTATTGTAGATAAGATAATCATGTTTTGATGTTCAATTTCTTGGATTTCCTAACATGAGTCAAGATTGTCCAACTACTAGTGGATTTATTACTTCGGTAGTTTACTTGGTTAGGAATTGTGTGTTAGTTCCTAGTATGTCAATCAAGTTAAGTATTAGTTTTCAACTTTGAGTAATGTATATATGACTCATTATTATGCACATTGAGGAAGACAAAGGCATTTATTATTTTAGGTGGCCTTAAACGAAATTAGATATATTTGTTCCGTTCTTGCCACCTATGTTGTTGCCTTAACTTTTGTTGTTTCTTAGCCACATTATAAGATAATTTTAACCAATTGGTTACTAGTGCCAAGCTTGGCTTTGAGGAGCTATTAGTGAGTGAGGTGAGAAAGTATGTATTGTGATTATTATTTGCACTCTTTAGGAGGTGTTGAGAAGCTATTTGTTTGATCTTATTTTATGGATTGAAAGAATAAAAAAAATGTTTCAATATTCAAGTGTTCGAATTGGATGCTGCTCAAAAGGAAAAAATTCATGTTCAAAGTTTGTTTGTTCACTCAAGCTCTATAATATTATAATTTGTATGAGTGAAGTTGTAAGTGTTGGATAATATATGATATTATTAGATCGGTTGTTTGGTGAATTTTTATAGACTTGAGCTGTGTTTGGAATGATTTAGTTATCATTTATTTTTTACCTTGGTTTTATTAGTTAGGTTCTTGTCTCCCTTAAGCATAGCTTTACTCTCACATTTTCCCAAATTTATCCTACCTTTTTCCCATGCCTTACATTACAAGCTTTGAAGACCTTCTATCCTTTGTACATAGAGTTGTATGAATATGAAATTAGTTGTTTATCAATACAAAGAATTAATTGATATATTTTGAGTTGACTACTTGGTTGAGTACTTGTTTTCTTAAACACACGAGTGTTGTGAGTTGGGAGGGCATTGTTCACATCAATGGGGTTGGATGGAGAGCAATCAGATACATTTTATATCCGCCAAATAAAGGGTGAAGAGTGCATGAGTACTAGTCTTGAGTTCCATATCCACTTGTGGTTTGCTCTACTAGACAATTGTTGAGGAGGATGAATCGTTGGATGGATTTGATTGGTTGAGTTTGAAGCATATTTATTGGATATGCCTTGAATCGGTTATGCTTGGATTTATTTGATTCTTGGGGTGAATTATGTTTTATTTGTTCATTGATTAGCTCTTTGCTTTGGGATAAGCAAAGGTTTGGCTTGAGGGAGTTTGATATGTTTATTTATATAATGTTTTACCCCCATACTTTGGTCATGTTTAGGAGTATTTTTGGCTCTACGGAGCCACTTTTTTTACTGATTTACGTTTCTTAGTGTTTTCATAGATTTGGTACTGTTTTATAGGAAATTATAGATTTAGAGCATTTTCTAGGATTTATTTGTGCCATTACGAGCATTGGAGTAAGATTGCATTATTGCAACAATAGTTCGTAGCCCAAAATTATTGTTTTTTGCCGTGAGATTAAGGCTATTCTAGAGAAGGTGGTAGAAAATTCTAGGAAGGATTAAATCAATAAGTTAGATGACACTCTTTGGGCGTATAGAACCGCATTTAACACCCCATTCGTACCTCTCCATATAGACTTGTGTATGGGAAAGCATGTCACCTCCCTGTGGAACAATAATACAAGACTTATAGGAAAATTAAGGAGCTCAATTTGGATGCCAACTTAGCAGGAGAAAAGAGGATGCTAAAACTTAACTAATTACATAAATTTAGACTTTTGGCCTATGATAGCGCACGTGTCTACAAGGAAAAGATCAAGAAATTGCACGACAAGATGATCCTTCCGAGAGAATTCAAAGAGGGTTATAAGGTTTTGTTTTTAAATTCTAGACTTAAACTCTTCCCTATAAAGTTAAAGAAAATATGGTTGGGTCCTTTATTGTTAAAAGGGCAAACAAATTCGGTTTTGTGGAGTTATATGATGAACATGGTGGTGATTTTAAGGTAAATGGCCAAAAATAAAAATTATACCATGAACAGGCTACGGTTGGTGCACTTGAGTTACTTCACCTATTCAATTCCATCTGATCTTGATCAACATACGGTAAGAAGGTCATGTGGGACCTAGATAAACCAGCACTTTTCCAGAGACAACCCATATTTTGTTACTTGCTGAATTAGTTTTCTTTTATTTTTGTCTTTTTGAGAAGAAGAGAGGAGCAATTTAATGTACTTTAGAATATTTTATACAGGTAGGAGAAAAAGAGAAGCAAAGTTTTCAAAAGAAGTAAAAGTTTTGATGTCAAACTCATGACAATTCGCCCTAGCAGGCAACATTCGCCCGACCGAGCGCGAGAAGGAGCTAATCATATGCTGTATAATTGCCCTACCGAGCACAAAAAGACGAAGGTTTTAGCACGAATGTCCAGCAAAATCCACCCTACCGAGTATAAGAGGAAGATAAATTTTGGCATTGGAATTCATGCGGTCGGACGAAAATCCGCCCTACTGGGCGCGATAACAAGGTATTTTATTAAGGAAAATACGCCTAATTAGGCGCGAGATTTCCCGACTTTAAGGTTCAAAGCGTGCTAGACCAGGCGATGGCCCGCCTGATCGGGCGTGCCTGTCCAAGATCTACCTTCTCTCTAAGATCTACCTTCAAATTCTCACCCAAATCCAAAAAAATTTACATATTTTATATCCTCTCCTCATCCTCTACACTCTTATACTGATTTAGTTCAATTTTAAGTGAATTTTTTTTAAGCCAACATACAAAATGTCTACAAAGAAGCCAAGAACCCAAGATGGGCATGGGTTAGGATCAAGCACTCCATATGAACACGAGGTAACTCCATCTCGGTGATTATACCGAGATACTCTTGAAACTTTAGGAGCGTAAGAGCATGTTAATACATTTATGAATGAAACAGGAATGCATAAGCTTTCTGATATGCATTATCCTAGTTATCGTTAAATTACTTTTGAATTCCTTTTATTTTTAAATGTCATTCAATAAAAGAACGGACCTGTTATGCATTTTATCTTGAACAATAGAAATATTAGTATAACATATGTTGAATTTGCTAAACTATTTGATCTTTATTTCTATCCCCCTACACAATGGTATGAGAACTACAAATTGAACGATATTTATTATGCTTTGATGGGCATACCCTACCTGAATTCCCAGCATGCTAGTGTGATGTGCTCATTTTAGAGCACGTTTACAACCCTATTGTAGTGTCAAGTCTGGCGGTTTTAGATTGATTTTATACGCATTACACTAGATTTTACCTTGCTCTTGTCTTTGAGTTTTTTTAAGGTCATTTTAGGTATTTTCGATGATTTCAAGGTGAAGTGCGACATGTTTGAGGCTTTGACACTCTTATCAAGAGGTTAGACGTGCGTATCGTAGCTTGGGCATGCATTCCAAGTCACTCTCAATGATCCCACAATTTAGAAGCCATTAGACACTTTGAAAAAGCTGTATAGCAGGATTCAGGCTCAGATTCGACCGAATCTGAGCACCAATTGGTCGAATGGAAGACCACAACACAAGCATATGATTCAATCTCACTAGAAAGGGCATATGGCATTACATTAGGGCAAATGAACTATCATTCGGCCGAATCCCTTAAGCATTCGGTCTAACAGGAGCCCAGACTTATGTTACTTTGCTCAAGCTCTCTGATATGGCTGGATCAGATCCCATTAGCCGAATCGTGGTCCATTTGGACGAATCAAAGCTCCCCTTTAGTCGAATGGTGGACAGTTCCCGTGGAATTAAATTCTTCGCAAGACGTCCCTCGAGGGTTCTTTTAGGGCTTTTACCCCCTTATGTTCTTAGACTATAAATACCCCCTTTCTTTATGTAAAACTTGGATGCCTACTTTGAGAGCTCTTGTGCCTCAACTTGGAACATCATTTATTTCTTTCCATTTCATTCATGCCCTAGTTTAGATTTAAAGCTTTTATTGTTCTCCTTTTCAAGCATTATATTTTGTATTCAAGTTGTCTTTCGTTCAAGTATTCTCGTTTATGTAAGTTCTCATTTCCTTTATTGCTCTATTTTGTTTAATGCTTTCACTTATTGCTTTTGTTGATTTCATTGCTCTTGCTATTATTCTTGATCCATTTATGGCTATGAGTGAGTAGTTTTCTTAGGGGTGTGATTAGTGAAACCCTAGGTTTTGGCTTGTTCGTCATGAGTAGGGTTAGGGTTTGAGATTATTGATGATTAATTGATTGATATTTGATGTGAATCTTGTCGTGCCACTCCTTAGGAGACATAGGGCGATTATAGGTTGTTCGATTGTTGATCTAGAGTGTCATGATTGATTTTTGATCGATTTCCCTTGACATAGCTTATCTACTAGTTTTATTGTCCTTTGTAGGGTGGAACTAATCAATCCCCATTTGCCTTACATTGCTTATTATCATTTTTATTCTTGCTTTACTTTCCTGTCATTAGTGTAGCTTAAACAATCCACATCTTATATAAACTCTCTACATCAAGCATAGAACCTAACATACCTTGTCCTTGAGGTTCGACCCTCGACTTACGATTACGCTAAGTTGTAGTAGTATTAGGGTGATTACAAATATTGTTTGTGTAACTAGTCTTTTAGTAAACAACGCTAAAAGCCGGTTATCATAGTGTTCGACCCTTCCACCACCCTATCCCTAATATCTACCAAAGATTTTTATGGACTTGCTTTCTTGCTCGTCACGTGCTACATAACACCCAAAACAATGAACTAGACATCCTAGGACATTATGTGTATCGGTTGTGGAAATTGAACATTGCCAAATACATCATTGCCCACTTGAGTAGGCACACCATCACTTGTAGCGGCTCCGCAAAACACCTGTTTGCTTTAGTTGCCTAATTACTCGGATAGCACTCAAGAAGGTAGGATTTTTAAAGTCTAGGTACGAGGGGTTAACCAATTATGGGGAGGGACTCTCATGAACTTGACTTATCTTTGAGCTTAGATTGGGTGAAACCAAATAGACAATAGATTCTAAGGTGGCATATCAGGGTAGAAACAGCCCCTTTGCCCATCTTTCTTCTTCCAAACCCCAAATTGATTGCTTTTCCCCCTAGGCAAGATTCATACACTTATGATAATCTAATTTCCCATGCCTAGGGCTTGGCACAACCTCATTAGCGTGCACCATCACCACCTCCGCAACCCCCTAGACCTAAACCCAAGTCTATTTAAGACTTTCAAAGGATAGGTGAATTTCCTTGACTATTACCAACCATCACCTCTGGGATATGTAGATCACACCTCCGTGGGCATTTATATAGACGTACCTCATTCACTAGCTAAGGACAAGACTTTTATTTTTGGGGGATGGGGGGTAGGTGTTGACCCTAACTACTTTGGTTGGAGTTCTTCATGTGGTGCAGGTGGTAGCAGAGGAGGATTTGGGACGATGGATGAGGATGTCGATGTCGATGATTAGCCATGCTGCAACTAATTCCCAAGTCAATGAGGAGATTGTTTGATTTTAGATTGGGAAGATTCTTAGATCAAGGTAGCATGTTCCTTCTCTCTCTTTTTCTTAGTATAGTTTTATTGTTGTTTAGTGTAGTTCTAATGCTTTGAAAAAAAAATCCAAAAAATACGTTTCAATAAATGATAAATCATGCTTCCTTATGCCCCTTAAATGAAAATTGTTTTGATTCTTATTATATGATAATGAGTATTGTAGATAAGATAATCATAAATTGATGTTTGATTGCTTTGATTCCCTAACATAAATCAAGATTGTCCAACTACTAGTGGATTTGGTGCTTGGCTAGGTTATTTAGTTAGGAATTATGTGTTAGTTCCTGGTATGTCAATGAAGTTAAGTATTGGTTTTCAACTTTGAGTAATTTCTATATGACTCATTATTATGCACATTGAGGAAAATGAAGGCATTTATTCTTTTAGGTGGCCTTCAGACGAAATTAGATACATTTTTTCCCTTCTTGCCACCCATGTTGTTGCTTTGACTTTTGTTGTTTATTATCCACACTATAAGCCTATTTTTCCCCATTGGTTACTAGTGTTAAGCTTGGCTCGAGTGAGCTATTAGTGAGTGAGGTGAGGGAGTGTGTTATATGCTTATTATTTGCACAATTTGGGAGTTGTTGAGAAGTATTTATTTGCTCATATTTTGTGGATTAAAAAAGAAAAAAAATTGTTTCAATGTTCAAGTGTTCAAATTTAAGGTTTCTCAAAAGAAAAAATTAATGTTCAAATTTTGTTTTTTCACTCATGTTTTATAATGTTGTTATTCGTATGAGTGAAGTTGTAAGTGTTGTGTTATATTATTGGATCATTTGTTTGGTGAATTTTTGTAGAGTTGAGCTATGATGGGAACGATTTGGGCATTATTTATTTTTTACCTTTGTTTTATTTATTAGGTTTTTGGCTCCCTTAAGCACAACTTTAATCTCATATTTTCCTAAATTTATCCTACCTTTTACCCTAAGCCTTACATTATAAGCTTTGAAAACCTTCCAACCTTAGTGCATAGAGTTGTATGAATATGAAAATAGTTGTTTATCAATACAAAGAATGAATTGATATATTTTGAGTCGACTACTAGGTTGAGTGCTTGTTTTTCTTAAACAATCAAGGGTTATGAGTTGGGACGGAATTGTTCACATCAAATGGATTAGATGGAGAGTGATCAGATACATATTATATCCGGCACAAAAAGGGTGACGAGTGCGTGAGTACTAGTCTTGAATTTCATATCCACTTGTGGTGGTTTGCACTACTTGACAATTGTTAAGGAGGATGAGTAGTTGGATGGATTTGATTGGTTGACTTTGATGCATATTTATTGTATTTTCCTTGAATGTTCATTGACGAGCTCTTTGCTATGGCACAATCAAAGGTTTGGCGTTAGGGAGTTTGATAATTTCATTTTATAAGTGTTTTCCCCCTGTGCTTTGGTCATATTTAGAAGTATTTTTGGCTCTACGAAGCCACTTTTTTTTACTAATATATGTTTTTTAGTGTTTTTGTATATTTGGTACTGTTTTATAGGAAATTGCGGATTTGAGGTATTATTGCAACAATAGTTCGTAGCCCAATACCGCTTGGAGTACTCAAATTAGTGATTAAGGGCTTGGTGAAAAAGAAGAGTTTGGGGCATTAGATTGATTCTTTAAGATCCAAGAGAAACTCACCCTGAGGTGTGCCCAACAGAACATTATTTGGCTTGGAAACTTGCCCTACCGGGTAGCCCTCACCCTGAGGTGCGCCCGTCCGCACGAGGCATATCGCTAAGAGTAGGCTATCCAGAGACGTGCCTAGCCGGGCGAACATCCACCTTACCGGGTGTGTGTACTTTTCTTTACATATGTTAGTTTTAGAATTAGGATTTATAAGCACTTAAAAGCGAAAAAGGATGGGAGTTTTTTTTTCTTCACTCGGACTCAATAGGTTAATATCTAATTTTCTTAGTTTTAGCATTCGTCGAATACTCTTGTCTATCGCTTTACACTTTTCGGGTTTTATGCAATTCATTATTTCCTTATATTTTGGTAACGATTTTTTCTCTTTTTATCTTTAGTAATTTAATTTCTTTGATTAATCATGCTGTGTTTATTTACTTTTCTTAGTTTAAATTTAAATATGTGTGAGTAGTTCTATTTCTAGGGTTTTGGGGATCCATAAATAATATGAAGGGGTAATTTATTATTGTTAATTATCAATGATTGATTGATTTCCTATAGATTAATTAAATGCTATGGAACTAAATTTAGCCAGATTTAATTGTATGAGTCAAGCAATATTGATTTGAGATTCGAGAGATGAGAATTGATGTTTAGGCTTAATTTCAATAGACAGGTTAATTTATAAATGGTTAAGTGAGGATTCAAGAGGTGCAATTTAATACCGGTAGATTAATTATGTGATTGTAATACATAGAGAAGGCCCTCTATGATATGAT
Organism: Dysphania ambrosioides; assembly: GCA_026401315.1. Lineage (NCBI taxonomy): Eukaryota > Viridiplantae > Streptophyta > Magnoliopsida > Caryophyllales > Amaranthaceae > Dysphania > Dysphania ambrosioides. The sequence goes on along the minus strand of CM048665.1, from coordinate 16,117,730 downwards.
TAATTAATGCATTGATGATAGAATATTGTGTTTTACCCTAATTATTTATTGTTGAACCTATACCCTAAGCTTTGGTTCCTTTATTTTCTCCTCAGTTAATTCGCTTTAGTCTATTTTTTTCCCTTAGTTTAATTCTTCCATTAAAATTAATTTGGCCACTTGATAATTTAGACTATGCACTTGATTTTGAATAGAAAGACCTATTTCCCTGTGGATTCGATCCTAATTCCCTATCTATTTTGGTTAGTGGTTTTGGAATTACATTTTATTAGGTGATATGACTTTAGCCTATCAGTTATGTTGAATAACATAAAAGTTTTCCTAAGTTGAGGTTTACTTGTGATTTCTTTTTAAGTGAAGTGATAGCCTTAGAGTTAAAACAATTGGTTGCTTTCCATTTTCTACCTTAAAGGATGTGTATCCTTTAAGTTCCACCAACTTCCCACATCATATTGGTATCAGATTCTAGCTATTTTGAGTTTTCCAAGAATCATCTAAGATTTATTTCCTTAAAGGTTTTGTGGTTTGCTAGTGTTTGGTCAAGAAAGGTGCAATCTTTCAGGTTTTGATTGAGGAAAAACAAGCAAATCTACTACTATTGGATTAGGTTAGTCGTAATCCTTCAAATGTTTTTCCGGTTTTAGCTTTTCAAAGTTTCACTAGGACTGTAATGATTCTCTTCCTAATTGTTGTTGTTTTGCTTAGTATTCTATAAATCACATGTAGGGCTAAGACCCCTACTAAGTGCCGGATTTTTGGTTGTTTGGTTGTATCCTACTAGGGTTAGGGGCATTGCATTGATTTTCCTTTTCCTAGTTTGGTTTAGGAGTTCTTGTTTGGATAGTTTTCCTATTTTTTTTTTTTGGTTTTGGTTTCGTTATTGCCTATTCCTTATTGATATTGGTGTTGAAGTCATTTGTTATAGTCACCTATATCTACTTGGATTTAGTTTTGAGCTACCAAGCTTTTCGGAGTTGAAATTAGAGGGTATTTGGGTTAGTTTTGATTTTGGTGATTCTCTTATTGGTGTGGATTATTTTTTTTGTTGTTTTCTTGTTTGATCACCATCAATGTTGTGTAAATTGTTGATTTAAGTACCTTCATTGCTTCCATTAAAACTTAGATTAAGGAGGTTAAAAACACGAATAGAAAAATTGATGATTTAATAGTCAAACATAGAAGAGATGCAACGCTGATTTTTTAAGAGGGTAAGAGCTATGATTATTTGATTGGAAAGGGTAGTATTCACTCGAATTTGGATCCATTTCCCTCAAAAGTGGCGTCATCTACTCTTTTACCTCCAATGTAAACAGTTGAGGATCAAGAATATGTGGCTACCTCTTGTACTCCTATGAAAGATTTAAAACCTGAAACAAAAATCAAGGATGAAGAAGTATTCAAGAGAGAAGACAGTGTTTGTGTACAAAGTTCTCTTGAAAATTCTTTATTTCAACTTGAAGATATTTTTGTTGAAGAAGAAATAAGTCAATCAAACACTAGTAGAGAAACATTCAAAGGTTGCGGCTTTCTACGCTTAAATGCAACGATTATTAAGGAGAAGCACATATAGATGAAGCACTTGGGATACATGCAAATGCTACTATTTTTTGCAGCCCTAAAACTCATAAATATTGTTGTTTTTCTAGAAAATTGCAGCATTTAATAGTCCAAATAGTGAGCTTATCTAGAAAAACCGCAGCACTTATGTAGTTTTTTTTAATTTGGAACCATCAATTGTTGCAGTTTTGTGGAAAAACCGCAGCACTTGATGGTTCAAATCATGCGGTTTTTCTAGAATATCGCGGCAACTGATGGTTCTAGATCAAGAAAAATACTTAATAGGTCATTTTATGTGTAATTATATATAAAAATATATTATTAATAATTAATATCTCACAAAAAAATTTATATTTACAAATTTAATCTAGTAATGTACTTATTATATACATTTACACCATATTTGATCAAGAACCTAATCTAATCTAAGCTAAGAAGTTAAGAAATAATGTGTTAGAAATAATGTGTCTTAAAAGATAAGAAAAGTTAAGAAATGATTTACCGTGAAGCATATAAATCCAAAATTCTATTATGACCACTCGTTTTGGCACGCAAAATCGAGATCTATAAGATTTTATACTCAAAACAAACAACTAGTTAATTATCCATAGATTTTGGGTGAATTCCAAGGTTTTTTAACATTCAAAAGGCATATCTCTTAGCCCAGTAGTCAGAACGACGTAATTTAATTTTTAAAACCCCCTAATTTTTAAGGTACTACACAACCATGTTACCCCTTAGTGGCCTCAATGGCGTCTTATTTAAGATATTGAAAAAAAAATCTTTGACAAGTCATAAAATTTGCTATGGGACTTCAAATAAGGCTCACAATATGTCTAAATTGTATATTTTTTTGTGATCAATGCAATATAAAAGAAGCCTATTATTTTCTAGAAAATAATCCCCTAACACCATATAATCTATGAAATTCTATTTTAAGGGTTAATTCCTTCATGAACACAACATATAGCTTGCAAATCAAACATAAAGGGGTTTTTTGTCTTTACATATTAATGTATAGCAACTTAGAAAAAACAAAAATACAAAAAAAAACATATACTAAGGTTTAGGGCATATGCAAACCTTTAGATTCCAAACTTTGGAGTATATAGACTTTTTCAAATCAAAATGGGAGAGATGAAAAGTCTTTAAAATGCTTCACTATGCCATATCCATTGAGACATGAGTGGGAAAGAGGATTAAGCTTCAAAATGCATGATGGAGAATGAATTATGGGGAATTTAGAAAGAAGCTAGGGTTATATGTAGGAAATATGAGGGATTAGGAGTGGGAGGTTTAAGGGTCATGGGTATTTAGGGTTAGGAAAGTTCAGGGTTAGAGAAGAATGAAAATGCGCATTTTTTTGTGTTTGAAATGATACTGGAAGAGCTGGAAAAAGAGTATATATAGTGAGTCACAAGTGATGCAGTTTTTTTAATAACCGCAACACTTATAACCGTAGCATTTGGTACTAATGCTATTATTTTCCAAATAATCGCAGAATTTATGGTTTCAAGTGATGCGTTTTTTAAAAATCCGTAGCACTTGGTATTAAGGTATATTTCAAACCATTAAGTGCTTCGAATTGCGTATAACTGTAGTATTTGTACCAAAGCAATTATATGGTTTTCTTCTAGTGAAAGGAGTATACAGGGAGCAATATTTTTTTGCAAATGATCCATGAGTTTTGAATGGTTATTAAGATGTAGTGAAATGATGCAAGATGAATATTCGTCACTTAAGGAGTTATCTTTTGAATCAGACAAAAATGATGATACTACTACAAATTTGGTAATCATTTGCACACAAAGAAGGGAATTAATAGATTTTTTTATTTGCACTACATTCCAAAGACATCTCAGATTCATAACATTAATCTAGTTCATCGTTCAAGCCCTACTTTAAGAAATCAGATTCAAAGACGAATCCTTTTTCAAGAGGGGGAGGATGATGCGGTTAAGAAAAGGAAGATGAAATTGATTAATTTAATGAAGTTATTCAACTTTTGGAATGGATCATTTTTCAACAAAAGGTTATGATCAATATGTTGGGGAAGCTTTGTATATTATAAGATTAGGATTTTATTGTGTTTCGTAATTTTTTATTATTTGAGTCTTGATTTTGCTTACATGTTTTTACCTTTCACTTAAAAGGGTTTTTCATGTTTTAAGCTCTAGGATTTTGTGGGCCAATTAGGTTCCAAATTGTATTAGGTAAGCTAATAATGGTATAGGCCTAAATTAGAGTGTTAATTTGGTTCCAAAGTTGTTAGGTAAGGTCTGAAATCATTATAACACGTTATTTAGAAATTCAGACTTAGGATAATATTAGATAATGTTAGGATAAAGTAAGATAATATTAGGATAATGCTAGATAGAGTTTGGATAATGTTGGGTTAGATTAGATCTAAATCTATCCTAATCTTATCCTAAGTCAACTATATCTTATCTTAAGATAATATTATCATTTAGAGTCTTAGTTAGACTTAGTTAGAATTAGGATAAGATTAGGATAGATTAAATATAAATTTGATCTAATCATATCTTATTTAGGTACGTCTTTCTAAAGAGCCCTAGTAGATTCTAATTAGGAGTCCTAGCTAGTGTTTTAATCTCTTGTATAAACAGGCCTTTTTGGCCGGTATTTCCAGTCAGAGTTGTGTTGAATAAAATGAAAGTTTTCTTATGTTGAGCTTTCCTTGTGATTTCTTTTTAAGTGAAGTGGTAGTCTTAGAGCTAGGAGAATTTCTTGCTTGCCATTTTCCACCTTAAAGGACGTGTATCCTTTAAGTCCCACCAACTTCTCACATCACAAATCCCCTAGCGTGACTGGGACAGACTAGCTACCCAGATCACCTTACTTCTTGGGAAGAATATTATGAATGATTGCGCTTCACTCAACTATGAAATGAATTGTTGTATTGTCCTTAATATTCTTCTCACTGATAACATCTTCCTCAAAAACTTAGCATAGAAGGGTATATCTGAGATGGCATCAAGGAATAGAATGTTAACACATAATTTCTTCAGATTATTTAGGAATTTCCCCTACTTTCTCTCGAGTTTTGCTTAAGCCAATCTCTAAGGTAAGGGAATCGGCGGCTTATATGGTTTAACAAGAGTACATGGAGGTTTTTTCTTCCCTACTTTAGCCTTATTAATGACTGCTTCTTCAACCCTAGCCTCAATTCAAACAACCATAACTCTTATTAGTAGGTCTACCGATTCTTTTCCACTCCTTATTGTCACTCAATTGATGTATTTTCTCTTTTAAGTCTTGGCAATGGAGCCAAACTCCCCCACACTTAATCTTTACTCATCCTCAAGTAAACTTAGCTAAAAAATAACTAATGTAAGAAAGGAATAAATCCTAATACTCACATTCATAGGAATCATGGTTGCACTTAGCATATGCAACAAGCCCTTTAAACTCTTAGGTCGTTCTAGTGGACAAATTTGGTCTCATGAAGGTTTTTAGAAGGCATAGAAATAAAGAGGAATATGCAAATGAAATGAAAGAAAAAAAATGAAACTACCATTATTCTATATGAAAATGCAACCTAAAATGCAACTATGTGATACTAGATGCACCTTACATAAAGAAAGTACACACAAAATTGTCAACTAGTGATAATTATGTAAAGCAAAACCATTTTATTAAAAAAAATTATAGTCATATGCCAAAATCCCCCACACTTAATCTTTACTCATCCTCAAGTAAACTTAGCTAAAAAATAACTAATGTAAGAAAGGAATAAATCCGAATACTCACATTCATAGGAATCACGGTTGCACTTAGCATATGCAATAAGCCCTTTAAACTCTTAGGTCGTTCTAGTGGAAAAATTTGGTCTCATGAAGGTTTTTAGAAAGCATAGCAATAAAGAGGAATATGCAAATGAAATGAAAGAAAAAAAAAATGAAACTACCATTATTTTATATGAAAATGCACTTAAAATGCAACTATGTGATACTAGATGCACCTTACACAAAGAAAGTACACACAAAACTGTCAACTAGTGATAATTATGTAAAGCAAAACCATTTTATTAAAAAAAATTATAGTCATAAGCCAAAAGCAATGGTAAAAAAGTAAACTACAACAACCTCTGATGGCCAACTAATCTTACCACTTTCTTCCCTCGTTTATGAATCTTTTTCAGGGATGCTCAACTACATTGATTTTATTTCACTTTAGTTTGATGAAATTCATCAAGACTTGCACAAAATCTTACTCTCCACCATTTAGGGACCAAAATTTTCCATGTAGAATCAAGAGGAATTTTAAAGAGTAGGCTAAGGTGGCATGGCGGGAAAAGTGTAGTTTAGGAATGTGGTGCTTGCAATAAACTTGTAGAGAGAGTAATACTCTATATCTCCTGTAGTGAGATGTAAGTGCTACAAAAATTCTACAAATATTGATTTTATAAAACTTAATTCCAAACAAAAATAAAGAAAATTCTTCCTTATCAACTCCAATAATATCATTCACCCGTCTTATTCATTATTTTTTTTCTCTTTTTCACATTTTTTTCTTCTTTTTTACAAGGGTGGGTCTAAAGTCTTCACTTATGAGCCATGATGATATTCATCACCACTAGGGAAACTCTACTTCTAAAAAATTTCAAGTTCCACACTCAATCATCTCAACAAACGGATACCTTTTGTTTATCTTTTTATTTTTCATCTCCATACCACTTTCATTGCTTTATTGCCTTCCTTTCATAGAATTGTTGTTTTTCCTTATCTTTTCCTTGAATATCATAGTGTTACAACATGATTAACAATAGTCCACTTATTAAACTTGAACTCACAGTTATAAAATATTAGCTTGTAACGTAAGATAGAAAGAAAAGTGGTATAAGCACAACATGGCTAGCAAGAGGTAAATGAAAAAGAAAATAAATAAATTTCTAAGGATTAACTCTAAAAGCTCTAAGTAGCAAGAAGGAATTCCTTAATCGTATTCCACAACTAGTTTAGACATTGATCTTAGGAAGCTAAAATGCAAGTCTTGATTCAGGTGATCAAGAAAGTGGAAAAAAAATGAAAAAGAGACTTAAAATATTTGTGGCCTACTTATTTATCATGAAGAGATTGCATGTTTGAGGAAAAAAATTTCTCAAGAAGGGGAGGATGTTAGCAAGAGCCTTGGAATATTTGAAGAGTTCAAGAAACCATCTTCTTTTATATTAGATCAGAATCTCATCCACTAGTTTGCTAAAGGGTTCAAGAGGGCCAATGAATTATTTGAGGAGCATTCAAACCAAAGGAGCATAAAGTGCATTTCTTGGATAACTATACAAGGTGGGAAGGAAGAGTGCTAAGGCTTGAAGTTGGCGTGTAAGAGAAGGTTTTGCATTTTGTTAGGTTTCTTTAAATCCAATAATTTCTAATTTCCTTAAAATCTAGAAAACCTAGGAGTTTAGGAATGTATTTCCTTTTTTAAGGAAGTTATTTTTGATTCCTTAATTCAAGAGAGCTTATCTATGGACGTGTTTTAGCTTTTTAGGGTTTCATTTGCTTAGTTGGAACGAGTTTGCATATGTGTAATGCTTAGGTGGATATGACTTGGTAACTAACCCTAATTCTTTAAATAAGGGTTAAAGAAACCTTGAATAGGCAATAAGAAATTAATCAAAATGACGTTTTCTGGTTTGTTGCTTCTCTTGCTTGGAGAATTAATTAGTTTCCATTGCTGGCTCAAAATTGGCACTTTGAGTGGTGTTCTTAGGATTTTTTGTGAGTTTGGTGGTGAATTTGTATCCAAACCTATCTTGGGTTTCCCTCAAGAAGGAATTACTTAGTGTATCTATATGGTAAGTTTCTTCCTTTTATCTATCTTATTACTTTAAGTTTGTTTGATCAATTGATTTATTTATTGTCGTTCTTTGGCTTGTTTTGGTTGTTGAAAATTTGTTGATTCTCGTGGATACCTTGGTTATTATTACTTTAAAATTGGACTCAAGTAATTTCATAAACTTAGGATTCATTAGGGCTTGCATGGAGTTGGTGTTTTCCTAGTCTTAAGTCAATTTGTGTGAAATTAGAGCTTGAACTCATACATGTTTTTTCTTATACCTTATTATTGATATTAATCTTTTGAGTAGTATCAAAGAACCTTCTTAAATTGATCTATTAATATTTATGAGTTGTTAAAAATTTTGTGGATTATGCCTATACATTGTTGTGTACATTTAGAGCTTCAATTTGATCTCATTTAAACCCTAATTGTATAAATAATCATTGAGAACATTTAGACAACAATTCTTCCTTGAATCTAACTAGTATTATTCAACTTGATAGCTCAATTATACAACAATATAATTTATAAAATTATATCAAATTGACCTAATTTTCAATTTATGTTCAAATTAAATCACTAGTAGATTTTAATTTATTTGCGGCGTATTAGCTACAACACCGCATATTATCTTCTGATATTAATATGTGGCGGGTTAGGGGATAAATAGCCTCATTCTTATTATAGACATAATAATATGCTACGTATAACGTGAGAACCGCCGCATTTTAATTCCTAGACACATTAATACGTGGCGTATGTGTTGAGGACCCGCCGCATATTAGCCACCCTAATTTAATTTCATGAAAAATGCATGGCCAGCCTTGTAATATTTTTAATACACCTTCTTCTACAATTCGCGGTTCTTCATTTCCCTCCTTGTGTTCTTGCCCTAATTCCCCAACATAATCCTTCATTCATGCCATCCAAGATCTTGCCTCCCCCTCACCTTTATTTTGTTTGTGTTCTTTCCCAAATTTGTGTCCACATCAATTCGCCTTTCTTTGTTCATTTTCTTGCCCAAAATAGTGTCGTCATGGTGTCGTGCCGCCATCTCCTCTCCCTCGCCATGGTGTTGTGCTGCCGTCGTCCTTCAAGGTATGCTTTGATATTTGCTTTAAATTTTTTTCCCGAATTTTGCTTAAGGTTTGCTTTACTGTAGCTTTCGATATATTAGGAGGACCTACAATTATAACACGGGGTGAATTCCCGAAGAGCATAAGCATAAAAGTGAGAACTTAAAGAACATGCCAAGTTATTATTGTATAGAACTAATAAACTTACAAAAATTGATCTCTTTTGTAATATCTATGTTTTAAGTTATTATTGCTTGATGTCTTTTTTACCATATGTCGAAAATATTTTTGGTTTGAAATCGTGGTCTATATGAATTAGTATGTTGTATTAGGTAATATATTTCTATTAGTATGTGTATTAGTAGGAATTGAATTATGTTAGTATTCATATTATTAGGAATTGAGTTAGTATGTTATTTGAATTAATTTGTATAGTAGTTGGAATTGAATTAGATGATGTATATGAATTAGTTTTATTAGGGATTGAATGGGGTAATGTATATCAATTAGTGTGTATAGTAGTAAGAATTGGATTATGTTAATATATGAATTGGTTATGTATATTAGTTGGAGTTGATTTAGTTAACGCATATGGATTAGTACGTATATGAATTAGTAGATATTGATTTGGAAATGTATATGAATTAGTATGGTTTTCAATTAGTATGTGTATTAGTAGAAATTAGATTATGTTAGTCTATAAATTGGTATGTATAATATTTGGAATTGCATTAGGCGTCAAATACCGGACTTTGCCTTTTTTTCTTTTTAGGAATTCTTCATATCTAAGGCAGCTTACCGCAAGCACCCCGCCCCATACGACTTGTATATGAATTGAGTAATGTACTAGGTTTGAAACTCTTAAGTTTGCTTTCTTTTCATGTTTCAAAGTCTTTAGAATCCTAGTGGCCTCTGTCCATAACATAGCTATGGCAACGAGAATGGGCCTTTAATGCTTTTCTCCAAAGCCTGCCAAAATAATTAAATAAATACTACCTGGGGGGTTTAATTATCATAAAAGTTGCAAGTAAAGTACTCCTTGCATTATGTATAGGTTTATTTTGAATAATTATTCATCACTTGAAAATTTATAAGTATTTGTTTGGATTCCTTTGAATCAATTCTTAGATAAGCTCGATGTAAAATATCATTGTGTATTGATTGTGGTTGTATATAAATTCATATAAACATCTTTGAAAATCTATTTTCAAAAATGGGAAATGTTGGAGTTACAAAGAAAACTCTGCCAAATTTTTGTAGAATTTGTAGTGACTTACAAAGCATAGAATAGAAATTGCTAAGGGAATTTAGTAACTTAAACCATAGAGCGAGTGTTTCTGGGTCATTGTGGAGTTTACTGATTAACCTTATTTTTGGCAAGCTACTTGAGGACCCTTTAGGTTCATATATATATATATATATATATATATATATATATATATATATATATATATATATATATATATATATATATATATATTTATATGCATAAACTGAGTGTTGGTTAGACTTTTATTTAATCTCTTACATGTCAAATAGGGTATAACAGAAATTATGGATCGAAATTGGATGTATGGTAATCGCGCTTCATTGGAGTTTATGAATGAAGTTGAGGAATTTTGTAGAAAAGCGTTGAAACACCTAAATAACATTGGAGATAAGGAGGTGTGTTGCCCTTGTATTGATTGCTATAATGTGAATACAATTAGTAGTATAAGAGAGTTGAGGGACCATGTGTTCCGGTATGGGTTTAGGCAATAATACCATATATGGGTATGGCATGGTGAGGTTCTTGTATTTAATGACATGGGTTCGTGTTCTAACAAAATTCTCATTCATCAAGTTGAGTTAGAGCATCATAGCCAATTAGAATCTAATAATGATGAAGATGTTGATGCCAAGAAGGAAGATGATGGGGAGGATGAATTGGAGGATAATGACCCGATGATGAAGATCGAATAGATGAAATGCTTGAAGGGGGATAAATTTGGTAGTCAATCTCATACTTTTGAGCATTTTGGGAGGCTTTTGAGAAACCATTGTATCTTAGATGTACCAAATACACTAAGTTGTCTTCCATATCAACATTGTTTAACTTCAAAGAGAAATATGGTTCGATTGATACAAGTTTCACGGCCTTATTGAAAGTATTAGGGGACATGTTTCTAGAGGGAAATATTTTTGCCTATATCCACGTATTATGCAAAGAAGTTAATGTGTCCCCTGGTTTTAGAGTATAATAAGATTGATGCCTGTCCAAATGATTGCATATTGTATTGAAATGAGTATGTAGAGGTCATTCAATGCCAAAATATGGGAAGTCACGTTACAAACTCCCACATAGGATAGATCCTGAAGTGGAGATTAAAGGTCCTTGGGCAAAGGTGTTGTGGTACCTTCCCATAATACCAAGGTTCAAGCGTTTATTTTCAAATACGAGTGATGCAAGGAATTTGAGATGGCATATAGAGAAGAGGAAGAAATATGGAATGATTCGACATCCTGCTGATTCCCCCCAGTGGAAAACAATTGATGAATCTTTTAAGGCTTTTGGCAAGGAAGATAGATACGTAAGACTTAGTCTCTGCATGGATGGAATGAATCCTTTTGGTACCTTAAGCATTCAACATAGCACATGGCTAGTTTTGTTAGTGATATATAATTTGCCTCCTTGATTATGCATGAAGCGTAAGTATGTTATGTTATCACTTCTAATATCAGGGCCCAAGGAACCTAAGAATGACATTGATGTTTATCTTGCTCCCCTTATTGAAGATTTGCAGTTATTATGGGAAGATTATATATATGTGTATGATGCATATGCTGAAGAGACTTTTACACTCCGTGCCAGGTTTTTCTGTACCATTAATGACTTTCCAGTATATGGGAACTTGTTGGGGTATAAGGTGAAGGGAAAGAAAGGGTATAAGGTGAAGGGAAAGAAAGCCTTCCCAATTTGTGTGGATGATATGGACTCAACATACTTGCCATATTGGGGAAAACATGTGTATCTCATGTATCGGAGGTTCTTTAATAGGTTTCATCCTTATTGTAAGAGAAATACCTCATTTGATGGTAAAGTTGAGCAACGCAGTTTCCCTATACCGTTGATTGGCAGTGAAGTTGATGACCTTGTGAAAGGAATATATAAAGTGTTCAGGAAAACTATAAAACAGAGATGATTACGTGTTCTGGAAGAAATTGTCAATATTTTGGAAACTTGAGTATTGGAAGTATTTACTCATTAGACATTGTCTTAATGTTATGCATATAGAAAAGAATGTTTGTGAGGCCATCTTAGGGACGCTGTTGAATATACCTGGTAAGACTAAGGATTGTTTTAATGTCAGGAGAGATATGCAGACAATGAAGATTTGATCCAAGTTATGGCCTAAAGACAGAACGCAAAGGAATGGAAAAGGTAAATCTATATAACTTACTCCGGCTTGTTACACTTTGTCCTGAGAAGAAAAAAGGATATTATGGGAGTGTCTGTATGGGATCAAATTTCTTAGTGGGTACTAATCAAATTCGAAGAACTTTGTGTCCATGAAAGATCTAAAATCAGTGGGTATGAAGTCTCATGATTGTCATGTTATGATGCAAGTGTTTCTATCAATTGCCATCCGCCATATTTTGCCCAAGCATGTTAGGGATTCTATCACTAGACTTTGTTCTTTTTTCAATACAATATGTAGCAAGGAGGTTGATCTGTCATGTTTGGATGAGTTACATGCTAATGAAGTTACGAACTTATGTCAACTAGAGATGTATTTTACAACTTTGTTCTTTGATATTATGGTACATCTAGTTGTTCATTTGGTTTGAGAAATCAAGTTATGTGGTCTAGTATTCTTGAGATGGGATTATCCTTTTGAGAGATACATGGGTATTTTCAAGAAGAAGGTGAGAAATCCAGCATGCCCTGAAGGTAGTATAAATCAAGGTATAACCACAGAAGAGGTAGGTGATTTTCTTAGTGAGTTCTTATCGAAGGGGGAGGCAATTGGGTTATCAAAATCGAGGCATGAAAGGAGGCTCAAAGGGTATGGCATTGTGGGTTCTAAGGAGGTCTTAATTTCATTACCAAAAGAGAGACAGGCTCATTTATTTGTTTTGCACCATATCATAGATGTTCATCCTTACTTAGAGAGGCAAATGAATGAATTGAAAGTGAAGTACCCTTCTAAAGGTGAATGAGCATTGATGCAAGAACACAATAAGACCTTTGTTGATTAGTTTCATGAATAAGTTATGCATGAATTATCTGAAATAGGCAGTAATATTTCTGATACAATCAAGTGGGTTAGATTATGGACCTCGCACAATTGTTCGATATTTTGAGGGGTATGATATCAATGGATATACTTCTACACTAAACGTTGGGATAAGAAATCAAATTCTATTCAAAATAGTGATGTTTCAATAGTGGCTTCTTCTCGAGAATATGCTAGCTCAAAAGATAAAGCACCAATTGATGCGACCTTGTCTTACTATGGATAATTCAAGAGATATGGGAATTTTAATATTGTAGCTTCAAGGTTCCCCTTTTTCAATGCAAGTGGGCAGATATCAGTCAACGTGGTTTGGTGAAGAAAGATGAATCAAATTGGACTTTAGTCGACATGAGTCGGATGGATGATATAGAGGAACCTTTTATACTTGCATCACAAGCTAAACAAGTATTCTACATCAAATCCACAAATGACCCTCGATGGGCTGTTATTGTCCCTGGTAAACGACAGATCCTTGGAATTGGTAATGCCTCTGATAAGGAAGACTATGAGACTTTGATGATCTCCCACAGTTCTCAATGCCATGTAATGATGACATGGATGGACCAGAAATGGAAAAAAATTACATGAGAATGGATCACCATGAAGGAGTTACTATAGATTAGTAGTATTCATTTTCTACGTATTATTTTGTAGTTACATTAATGTTTTCTTTATTTTCTTTTTGGCCCTATTGTTGGACAATTCACTGACTCAGTTTGCATTATACTATTGTTCTTTAATTCATTTTCTTTTTGACATCATGGCTAGTGACTAAGATTTCAGTGTTCACCTCGAAACTAATCAAGGTGATCCGAAAGACATAGCTGCTGATTTAGAAGCTCAGAGAATTGATAGAATGTTCAATAAATATGAGAGGATTGTTGAAGCAGCAACAGGTTTAGGGGATGATGTACACATGAACATTGTCATTCCCTCGTGTTCGCGTTCCAAGAAAAGAAGGGGTAAAGGTGGTGCTCAGGGCTTAGGTCAACCAAGGGGTTTGACTAGGAGCCTTAGAGTGTCCGATCTAGTGCATTTAGGGTTTGATCATTTGCACTGGCTTATTGGTAGGTGGCATCTCAAGTACGGTTATCATATTACCCTTCTTATTCGGAAGTTCAACATCAACTAGGAGTGGTCAGGAGTAAATGAGGGACTTTGGCAGACCTTGTGGATGGACACAATGGTATGCATTCCTAACTTTATCTTAAATATTTGTGTAAACTACATTACTAAATGAAACTAACCAAATTTCCTATTTTAGGCTTTGTTTCACATTCCAGACAAACCCCCAACTGAAGAAGTTCTTTCTATCTGTAGTCGCTGATAGATTTCAGGACTTCGTATCGAAGTTGGTGGTTGGATTACCAAGACAAGAAATGTATCCAAAAAAGAAGTTAACAGATTTCCCTATGAAATCTAGAAACATATTAAGGAAGGAGATTGGGCAACCTTTGTCAAGAATAAGACGTCTGAAGCTGTAGTGGTAAGTTAAATACTTTTTTGTATTCAGTTTTGGAAAATGCTATATGTTCTACTTTTATGTTAAGTTAAATACCTTTATGTTTTTTATAGGCCAAACGCGAGAAGGCGAGCAAGAGTGCTAAGATGAACATTCATCCCCATTACCTTGGATAGTTAAGCTATAATGACGTAAGGCAACAATGGATAGCAGCGGGTTTCTATCCCTCTAATGCAGGAACTTCTTCTACAAAATCAAGCACTACGCGTTTAAGCAATGGGGATAATTGGTTTTGTTAAAGGAACAAGAAAGACAAGAAAACTGGGGAGAGGTTAATCCAAACAAACAGAAGTAAGTTATGGCTAAAGAATACGTAAGAATTCTATTTACAAATTAGTAAAGTTCCCAATTTTTATAAGATCTGACATTCATTTCTAATCTTTTACTTTTTATTTTCAGTTGGAGTTTTGAGATAAGAAAATTTAAGGGGAATTTGTTCCCGCGAGGGCCCAAAACATATTAGCTATGACCATTGGGAAGCCAGATCACCTCGAAAGTTGCATTGGACTAAGAGGGACTAATATTGAGTATCGACAAGTTTTTGGACCTCCTTCAGCGAGATCAAGCCAACAAAGTCAAATCGGAGTTTCAATAGAAGATCACGAGACTTTGAAGGCTCAACTCCGAGAAGAACTTAGACAGGATTTTGATGCCACCATGAAGGACAACTTGTTCTCCCTACTCCAATACATTGGAATCAGCGCCGAGCAGTTAGCATCCTAGGGTGTACCGGTGTCTACTCATCTAGAGGTGTGTTATATTAACTTTTTGAATCTTTATGTTGAATAGCTAATGTTTGTATTAATAATGACCTATAAGATTTGATATATTATATTCAATTTTTAGAGTCTTACCAGTTGTCGTCTACTCTTAAAAGATCCAAGTATGGGAACGATCTATGATGTGGCCGGTGGTGTTGTGTACCTAGGTTAGTCAGGCTAGCAGTTTACACAAATTCACCAAGGAACAAGGCTTGAAGGACATAAAGCAGTGAAGGTTAAGACTATTCGTGACTTATTTAAAGGAGCAGCACTATCGGTCCGGATTCCACAGTACAACTTGGAGCATTGAAAGACACAATTGGTAATTTTGTGTAATGGCCTCTACAATTGATAAAGTTTATAAGTGAGGTAGAAGTTAAAGATTCAATCTAGTTTTATCTATAATTATATTTTCATATGACTAAAGTTGTACAATTTGTGACTTTTTAATTAGGTGACTCCACAAACAAAGAAGATGAAGGGGATATCAGCTGATGAGGTTATTGGGATCAATAAACCACTAAAGATGTAGTGGCTTCCCTTAGTCCCAAGTGCAAGTGGCTACTTCAATGTGCGACTATGATGATGGAAGATGATACCATTGTTGTGTCGTTGGATCGAGCCTTATTCCACTACTCTGAAGATGGAACAGCGTGGCTTGACAAAGATGACATCACCTAATTCTTACAGGAAGTCGTACTATTAATAATTTCTAAATCATTTGTATATATAATGCTTTTTATGATTATGTAGGGCACTCTAAGATAAATGTGTGTTGTGTAATTTACTCTTATTAGTCGGTTGGTTGTGTCCTAAGGCCACTATGGATGCAAGAATCGATGGCAACGTCAAGGAGGTAAAGACGTACATCCATTTTGCATTCATGAAATCCTTACAAGCTAAGTTGAAGTTCATTTTCGCCCTTATTTTTGAATGGTACATTTGAATCTGATGTGTTAACATAATGCTAATTACTTATACATTTACTTTAGAATATGATTATGTATATAGTATGTAAATATAAAGCTAATTACTTATTTCTTATTATGTAGTGCACACTGGATTTGTGTGGATAGTGGAAAAATATATTTCTTCAATTTGGCTCGGTCAATGCGCAATACTAAGTTGAGAGTGATTATCAATTAGTAAGTGTTATTTATAGATTTACATTGCAAGTTAAGGCTGGATGAAATTGAACTTTTAAATTAATCAATGTCATTTTCTAGTGTGTTTAAAATACTAACATTGTAAGGAGAACGAGCCGGAAAGCAGACATCGATAAGGAGAAAAGTGACGGTAAGTTGATTAACTAATTAAAATATTGTAATATGATACTATCATATGACTAACATTTCTATTTTGTAATTCATAGTGTGCTCAACAACGTGGGGGAACTGAGTGCGGCTACTTCGTGATGTGTTTCATGCTTGATGTCCTCAACGGGTGCAGTAGTGGGATGCCCATGGCGGAGGTAAGAGCTTTTTACCATAATTTCATCATTTTGAGTATCCTCAATAGTGTATTCCCTCTTATACATGCCTCAAAAACTTTACGTAGGACGGTTTGAGTCAAAATAAGTCAAATAGGAGCGATTTTGGGTAGAAAAATGGCCTTAACACTTGAAATACATTAATATGAGTCAATATAGGCCAAATAGGAGCGATTTTGAGTCGATATTGGCGTATTTTCCTTTAACATTCCCCTAAACACTTCGAATATAACGGTTTCCTTTGTGTCTTTTACTTGTCCTTCCGCCTTCACCTTAATCCTCTGCTTTTCTATAAAATGATCTGGTTTCCTCTGTGCTTTTTGGAACATTTATGAGAAAAAAATAGAAAATTTATCTATTGGAAAGAAGACTAGGAATCAAAGAGCTAAAATGGTGATGGAATGAAACGGAAGGGAGGGTCTTGCTGTAGTAAGGAAGGGGTAGTTGATGAAAGAGACTAATCAGGGTGGCAGTAGCCGAATAAAAGATAGAAATTTGAGGGTTTTGATGGATGACAATGAGGCTATTGTGATTGATGAAGAAGAGTTTTCAAAAGGGGGTTGAATCTCGTGAATCCTAAATTAAGCAAGTGGATGTCATGAAGTATGAGCTTCTTGATCATGTTGATGATAAAGAGTAGTAGTTGAAGGGGGAGAGGAAGAGTGGGATGAATAATGATGAGGATAAGGGAAAGGGGGTGACTAGGTTTGATGTGAATGGTAATGAAAGTGATGATGATTCATTGCAGATTATTGGAGAGAGATAGATTCCTTTATGTTTTGTTTATGATCATTATTGTAATGTCACGAAAGTATGACGCCCATTATCACCAACATCAACATTACAATCATGGTCATAAACAAAACATAAAGGATTCCATCTCTCTCCAATAATCTGCAACGAATCATCATCACTTTCATTACCATTCACATCAAACCTCGTCACCCCCTTTCCCTTGCCCTCATCATTACTTATCCCCCTCTCCCTCTCCCTCTACCCCTTTTCCTCCTCCTCTTTATGAGTAATATGATCAACAAGCTTCTACTTTACGACATCCACTTGCTTGATTTGGAATTCACGAAATTTAACCCCTCTTAAAAACTCCACTTCATCAATCACAACATCTTCATTATAATCCATCAAAACCCTTAAATTTTTATCTTTTATTCGACTACAACCACCCTTATAAGTCTCTTTCATTTACTGCCACTTCATAACCTCAAGAAGACACTCCCTTCTGTTTTGTTCCATCACCATTTTAGCTCTTTGACTCTTTGTTTTCTATCCAACGGATAAATTCTCAATCTTTTTTTCATAAAAATTCCAAAAAGAATAAACCCAAACAGAGCATTTCATAGAAAAGTAGAGGAATGAGATGAAGGTAGAAGAGCACGTGAACGAATCAAAGGAAACGTACTGAATTACTCCATAAATAATTTGGAGAATATAATGAGGTAAAGATATCATTTTGAGGGGTGGGAGTGAAGAAAATGTAGGTAGGTTTTGGGTCAATATTTGCGTATTTCCCCTAGAACATGGACGAAACACTTCGAATAGGACGATATGAGTCAAAATAGGTCAAATAGGAGCGGTTTTGGGTAGAAAATGAAGTATTTAATCTAGAACATGTCATAAACACTAAAATACATCGATTTGAGTCAAAATCGGTGAAATGGAAGTGATTTTGGGTAGAAAATGCCCTAAACACTTGAAATACATCGATATGAGTCAATATAGGTCAAATAGGGCTGTTTCGGGTCGATATTTGTATATTTCCCCAAGAACATGGCCCAAACACTTTGAATAGGATGATATGAGTTAAAGTAGGTCAAATGGGAGCAGTTTTGGGTAGAAAATGACGTATTTACCCTAGAACATGTCATAAACACTTGAAATACATCAATTTGAGTCAAAATCGGTCAAATAGGAGCAGTTTTGGGTAGGAAATTCCCTAAACACTTGTAATACATCAATATGAGTCAATATAGCTCAAATAGGGAAGTTTTTGGTTGATATTGACGTATTTCCCCTAGAATGTGGCCCAAACACTTAGAATAGGACGATATGACGTATAAAACATGATTACATCGCTTTGAGTCAATATATAAAGGTTGGATTCGTAATTGGGACCATATGTCATAAGTTAGTGTCATATACGAATTTGGGTGGAAAATAGTGTGTTTGAACTTTACTTTTCAAATACATTGCATTTTATTGCATTATATATATATATATATATATATATATATATATATATATATATATATATATATATATATATATATATATATATTAATGATATGGTAATCAATCTTAGGTATGCAAAGGGTTCAAAGAGGAGCCCTTCTCCATCGAAGAAATCGATGTCGTCCGCAACAAATTGGTCAAGTATTGGACAAATAACTTTTTTTAGATTATGCACATTAACTTTTTGTGTATTTTCAGGATGATAACATGCATTTTGTAGTTTTTAATACATTAACTTCATTTATTGAGTCGTAGTGTTGATGTCACTTAATGGGTGATTTACGACCCTATTAGTATAGAAATGAATTCAAATCATCATATGTATATGTACGTTGGTCGGTAATTGCAAATGTAGTAGCTGATTTTAATTTGGAAATGAAATTGTGTATATACTTTGGGCATAGTAGGGATCAAATGAAAAGCGTACAAAAAAAATTAACTTGTATGCGGCGGGTCTTAGAGACACCCCGCCGCTAATTAATCGTTTGTAGCATTTTTTATATACGGAAAATGTCTTAATATGTTGCGTATTATACAAAATATGCCGCAAATTAATTGATATATATGCGGCGTATTAAGCAATAAACCACTGCAATTTTATGAGATAATATGTGGCGTATTTTAATACACACGCCGCATATTAATACTAGTTTGCGGCATATTTTTTTACGCCACAAATTAAATTGATTAATTTGCTTCTATCCTAAATGCTGCTAGTATTTTGACGCCACATATAGTATTAAAAAACCCGCCGCAAATTAAATAATTTCTACTAATGAATGAGACTATAAAAATAACAAAAACAGTGTAATGATTACGACTATGGTCTCCGTACCTTATAAAATTACAAAAATAAGTAAAATTCAAAATAAATTAATTAAGTTCGATAAATACAATTTAAGGCTACAAAAATCTAGTTAACCAAATTTAATTCTAAAAAAGCAATAAATTCAATAAAAATAGTACATGTTCAACAAATATGAGCTCCGTGTAATTAAGGATGAGGAAAACAGAGTCTTAATTCTAGTAGAAATTTTATTATATTTCTTTGTCACCAGTAACACAAGTGGCATGCTCTCGTGTTGGCTTTGGACTTAGCCTTCAGCCCCAAGCAAATTTAGGTGACAATGGTAGAACGCAATAATAATGACATGATATGGAATCTACATAATAAATCAAACAAAAAGGGTAAAAATCAGCTCATAAAGTTTCACGACCTTCAACATATTAAAGCTGTCATTACAGTTTAGCTATGCAATTCACGTCCCTATATGTTGGAAAATCCCATATTGTGATGAAAAGGGGCAAGACGATGATAAAAAAACGAATTGTAACAAAGACTAGCATCATAGAGAACCGCTTCTTGATAGAATCCTTATGCAATTGATTGAGCAGCCCTCTCAAAGATTTCTTCAGCATCAGTTAAACGTTTAACGAACATATGATCTGGGTGCGTAACCTTCAACTGACTGCAAAAGAAGAACAAAAATGCAACATAAGCTTTGCTCTGAAAGCAAAATATTGAATAAAAAAAAAAAGTATATTAAAGCATTTCAAAATAACACTAGCCTGCTGCAAAAAATCTTTTTTAGCCCTTTTTTTAGCCCTCTGTCCCTTTTTTAGCCCCAAATACAAAAATCTACTTTTTAAAGATACATTTTTGGTGGGACAACTCAAAATGGAAAGTTTTTAAGCAAATGGGACAATATTTGGGGGACAGACCAAAATGAAAAATGGAGCAAAAAAACGAGGAAAGAGGGAGTAATACAGAATTATTAGGCTCAAGGACTTAGATTTGAATGATTTCATAGATAGCAGCTAACTATACAACAGTCCCATAAAAGAATTGGAGAAAGATGTTCATAGTGGATTTGCAAATAATGGATACAGATAAAAATGCAATGCATCAATGACTGAAAAGAAACAAAGCAATGCTTTTTAGGGGAGTTCCTCACCTTCCTAATAATTAGCACATCTCCATGTCTAACTACAGAACCAATAGCTCAACAAAATCAATCACAGATTGAAGGGGGTGCAGTGCACTTTTAGGTGAGTTTCTCACTTTCCTAAATAAGATTTATCACATGTCATACTTCAGAACCAATAGCTCAATAACATCAATCACAGATTAGAAGATTTGAAACTTTTTTCCTCTGTTTCTAATAAACCCAAGGTCATCATAATTGCTAGAGTGCTTACAGAGGACAGGTAAATTTGGTTAAAAGAAAGAGAGTTCCTGCAACTTGCAGGGCATTGTAAAGTGTTAAGTTTAAACCTATCGTTGAGACAAGGTGAGAGGAACTATAGGTATGATCAATGATGGTCTGGCAACTTCACAAATTCACCACGCTAAAAAGAGTAGTATAAGACTAGAAGTTCAACATTTTCCTCTCAGTACTGGTGACGATATGAAAATCATAAGGGTAATTCAGAGAAATTATATCAGCAATTTGAGGGTCATAAGCTCTTATCCCCATGTAACAAGAGATAAGGTTCTAACTTTAGTATTTTCTGCATTTCACTAGGTTAAACATAAACCGAAAATGACACTGACGGCATAAAAGTAATAATAACAATAGTCAGCAGATGAAGTTAGTCCAAAAACAAGCTGGATGAAATGACAATATAGTAAACATAATACTATGATGATTTATACTGCACTTTTGCAACATGATGCCATATCTGAAAATGAGACTACTGTTATCCACCAAAGCCAAAAAAAATCATAAAAAGGAAAAACCAGACTACTCGACCCATGCCCATCATTACCTTAGGTATCGGGTTATGGGTTTGCTAAGGTGAAGACAGCACACAATTAAATTTGACAATGTTTCAGCGTCCTTTGCATCCTGTAACAGACACAAGTTAAACTTTCTGTCCTCAAGTTTCAGCACAGGACCAGATCAGTATGCAATTTAAGATCATATGGTTGATGGTTTCATGCTGAAAACTAGATTGTCTTATTCCAAGAATGAATAGAAACTAAATCAGTTGGAAAGCATAACCAATGCAAGACCATAAACTAAATGAGCAGTGATAGAAACGATGCACAACCTTGCCATATATCTTGAGGTGCCACGTAGCATTTTAAAAATGCAATCCTCCAAAATTCCCATGTACCACTCAGAATTCATAAATAGAAAACAACAGACTTCATGAAGAAAAGGCACCTTTTCTTTATCTGAGATAACTATTACAACAAGTTTTATTTGCAGTCATGAATTACCAACATAAATAGAAATGGCACTCGCTAGACCAAAACAAGACACAACACGGTCTGGCACGAAGCAAATCCTTATGTCAATGTGGAAACCCATACAGAATCAACTATACCCTTTTCTTTTATTTATTTTAATAATAGCTACATTATCCTTTTGTTGCTGTGGAAACCCATACAGAATCAATAATACCCTTTTCTTTTATTTATTTTAATTATAGCTACATTTATTATTTTTTTGGTAAAATGCACAATAAATTTGTCAGGTTACATACCAATAAGATATAGAAGATAAATCCAGAGATTTGTACTTCAAAAAACTTCTAATTATAAACCTTTTTCATGTGTTTTCTCCAAATAAGAAAACCTTTTTACATGTACCCCACTGAATCCTCTTTTTCACTTTATTAAGAAAAAACACTCTGTAATACTGAAGTGTTTACAATATAGGGGCAAGGCTCATATACCACATCAGTCCAAGCCCTGTCTCATATGGGTATCTATCTTAATTGTTATTGTGGCAATGCATAACATACAATACGATAATTCAATTAAAAAAGCTTGCAATCAAATTCAAAAGATTATAAGAAAGAGTCAACATAATCTTTGCCTCAAATACAGCCAAGCTAAATAGATTACAATTCCAATACACACCAACCTTTTTAAATGCTCAAACATTTTACCTTGTTCAGAGCTTCTAGTAACAGTGACTCTGCTTCATCAAAGTTTCCCATGTGCATGCAACAAACAGCCTTTCCGTTCAGAATAAATCCAGTCAGAGGAAACTTTTCAGAGAAGTCCTCGAAGATGAGATATGCTTCCTGTATCTTGGAACCTCCCTGTAAAAAAGAAAACTTATTTTTAGAGGCCAACTCTTATAATTGGAAGAGGAAGCAATAAAAAAAACAGCTGCATTTACCACTGCCAAATTGAGCCAAGCATTAGCAAGTTGAGTCAATGTGTGATCTTCATCAATCTGTTGCATTAACTTTAGCTGTTTATCAGCATGTTCTGATCTGTGCATCTTGATATATATTTGGACATTCAATGCATGCCTGTAAGAATGGAAGCAAACCTTAGGCTAAGAAAAAATATCTGTTACACAACAAATATGACTAGCTGAAGAGTCAGTGTATCGATATGATTATGATTATACACACAAAATTGAGAGACAATCCAATAGCAAATTCACTTTGGTGCCACCAAGGCATAATGGCAGCAGGGATGGTGAGTTGTCATAGATCAGCACAAAAGAAAACACCATACCAGTAAGCTCCCATTCATCATAAGGCCTCATTTTTGCAAAGAGGGATATTACAGATAATAGCAAGAGCAGGACACACTCCATGTAAACTAATAACGTTCAAATTAGTTATAATGAGTTAATGTAGGGAATATCAAGTTCAGATAAGTTAAGTTATTGGTTTCCAGGTGAAAACAAAGAATATAGGCAATGACAGCTTGACCCACAAAAGTCTAAAACAAAGCAAAGCTAATAGAGTATCTATTTCAGAATCCGAACATCTTAACTTAGACTATACTAAGACTTGAACAATTATTACGTCTTCATTAAGTATTCATTAAGCTCAGAATCCAAATATTTGACAAATATAAGGGCTGAACCTAGCTAGTGGGAGAATACTAACAAATCCATGGTTCCTCCTGCATTAGTATGCTTCAAAGCTTCACTGTAATCTTGCTCGTGCATGAATATAATACCAGCAATAAGCCTCAATGTTGGGTTGTTTCCAGTGGCAGAATCTGCCAACAAATCCTTCAAGCTTAAAATCACCGATTCCTGCATTTATGTTCAATTATCAAAACTTATAACAATTAACTCCTACGAATCCCACATTACATCAAAATATTAAAACCCTTTCCCACATCACCTGATTGTGCTCTCAACTACTATAGTTAAAAATCTATGACGATTTATGACACTTAGACTCAGCCAAAAGTGTTCGACATAAGTATGTTTCCAAGTGTCGAACACGTTTGTTTAATTAAATTTTTGCATGAAGTTGGTTCAAATTGGAGTTTCTACAACCACAATTCATCATATCCGGGATGTGACATGATTCCGAAGAATGAACCAGATATGGACAGTTCCGATAAGATTTTATTTTTGAACAAAAATTTATTTTTTTACTTATTTCATCCATTCCACGACCGAAACGGGGATACTCTATTAAAATGCACACTTCACATGACCATAATTGACTTCTACGAGTCCCACATTATAGCACTAACTTATAATCTGTCATCACATAATGCATTTGCAACCTCAAGTGCTACAATAAAATATATATAATTAATAAAATTTAAAAAAGAAACTAAAACTATTCATGTAACCATGGACTCAGCTAGAAGTGACACACACACATAACACAACTGCAGTCTCAGCTGCTACAATTACAACAATATATGGCGATTAATGTAAATTATAATTCATCGTCACATAAAACATTAGCGATTTCAAGCTACAATAAAAAAAAATAAAAAAAAACTTCGACAATTCATGTAACTCAAACTCAGCTATAAGTAGCGGACATTCATTACGCAATCGCAATCTCAACTACGACAACTAAAAACGATCTATGACGACTAATGTAGCTCATAATCAATCATCACATAGCCATTTGCATTTTCAAGTGCTAAAATAAAGAAGCTATGACGAGTCATGTAACTCGCATTCAGCTAGAAGTGTCGTGTCGGACACAAATAACACAATTGCTATCCAACTGCTACAAGAAAAATAATCTATGACGATTTACGTAACCCGAACTCGCCCTATCGGATACACATTACACAACAGCTATCTGAACAACTACAATAAAGAAAACCATGACGAATAATGTTACTCGGACTCGGGAAGAAGTGTCGGATACGGCGATGATTTGGGTTCATATTGAAGTATGTCACAGTGTTGAGTATCCAACCGAGTACTTGAAAAACATTAAATCCAACCAGCTAATAAACGGACCTTATTCTGTGGACGATAGAGATAGAGAGCGAGAAGTTTGACAGCTTGAAGAGGAGTAGGAGCGGATGAGTCAATTTCGTCGATGACAAGCTGATGGCTGCCGAGTGCAACGTAAGATCTGTAAACGAAACAATCTCGTTCGATTTCTTCGTCAGGAGAGAGACCAGGGATTTCGCTGTTGTTAATGGCGGTTTGGTACGCGCCCAAGTAGACGTTGTTGCGCAGGCTGAATAAGAGATCGGGGGCTGCCATTGATGGGAGATCTGGAGATTATGAGGGTCGGGGAGTGACTGCGGAGAGGATGAAGAGCTTAGAGACGATTGATTGATTGATTTGATCGTTCACTCTTAATGTCCTAATAAGCGTTGGCCTGATTAATGTGAGCAATTACCTGTCCTTCAAACCAATTTGATTTGCTTCGTGGGTTCGTCCCACATTTAAATATTTTTTTTTTTATGTATTTATTTCAGGAAAAATTGAATGAAATAATTTTAAGATTCACTAAAATTAAGCAAATTTTGAAATTGTATTTTAATAATTCAATCTTATTCGAAAAGTTGACGTGGGAAAATCATTAGCTTATTTTCTTTTCATATTTTTTAATTTGATCTCCCTCTTTTCAACCCCTCTCATTTATTAATTGTTACTCTCTTCTCTTCTTGTTTCTTGTTCATCCTCCATTATTTTCTTATTAAATTTTAAATTCCATTTTAATTTTTTACATTAACCCTAATTAAATTATCCGTATTTTATTCGCAATAAATCAAGAAAAAAAATTGTGGCAAGCATTGTTTCTTCTCTCTTTCCAATGCAACATCCTTCGTGTGTTTGGTGCTAAGAAGCTTAGTAATAACATGGAGAAAAAGGGGAGAAAGAAATGTAGTTTATTTTCGGCAAATTTTGATAGTTGAGTTAAGTTGGTTTGAAAGGGAAATCAAAGAGAAAATGTTAACTCTCCCTTAATAGGTAACGAATTAATAAACCTATTAGGAAAAAATGGTGTCGAAGGCTGGATCTTCTAGAGATAATCCAAGTATTTGCTTATTTTTAGTAGACTTGCCAAATATTTAATTTATTCTTGTCAATTTTTCTCATATTACATGAAAAATTTGTCATAAATTACAACTTAAATTAGATATATTTTTTCAAAAGAATACTTGATTTTTTTTTGTTAAAAACTACTACTTAAAAAAATCTTAATTAGAAAGGTAATTCTCAATGGTAATCTTGTATTTTAACGTTTTATTCATGATCTACTCGAAAAGAAAAAAAACATTCTCAATGGTGACCCTCTTCTCTTTATTATTTTTGTTCGTGACCTTAATGAGACATATTTTTGAAAATTTTTTGTATTTATTAACCATGGTTAATGCTTTGCCTTTTTCCCTCTTCATTTCCCTCGCACCAACTTGATAATTCCAGTTTGTTTCCATTCCATTTTTTCCAATTTGCTTCTATAGAAAGCATGAAGTTACCAAATGATTCAATCAACGATTAAAATGAATCTTATGGGGAAGAACCAAAGAAGGAAGAGTATGAATTCAATTGAGAATACGCTGTTGGAATAAACCCATCTCCGGTGAAGACTCTGGGGAGAAGGAGGATGAAGAGGCCCTTTTCGCCGCTGTCCCAGCAAAGCCCATAATGGCAGCATTGAGACGAAGGAGGAAGGAAGGTTGTGGGGCTACGCTGGAGAGAGTGGCGGAGGTGGAAAGAGAGAGAGAGGGGGAGGTGGAGAGAGAGAGAGAGAGAGAGAAAGAGGAGTTTGGACAAGAATTTTGGGGCCAAGAATGATTTAGGGAAGAAGTCTGATATAAGATGAAGAGGAAATTATTAACCATGGTTAATAAATACAAAAAAAATTTGAAAATTTGTCTCATAAGGCCTCTAACAAAAATAATAAAGAGTAGAGGATTACCATTGAGAATGTTTTTTTTTCAAGTCGACCATGTAAAAAACGTTGAAACACAGGGTTACCATTGAGAATTACCCTAATTAGAATCTAGTTTTAATCAATGATATTGTAAGAATGTACCACTGTCTAGTTTTTGCCTTTGACCAATTATTTAGGAGTTGAGTAGGCATGTACATTAACTAAACACCATTCCTTTTGATTCCCCTCCCCCTTTTTCTCAACTTTGTCTCCCGTTTGTGATGTGGGAAGTTGGTGGGACTTAGATAAAAACATAAGGGAAACACATCCAATAGAGTGAAAGTAGGCAAGCAACCTAGATTCCCAGCTCAAACTCTATACTTTGCATAAAAGTAATCTTAACGAGAAAACTTAACTTAAATCTTAAATTTTTATTCATTAACACACACAAAACTCACGCCCCTTAGCCCTTATTTATACTAGTTGTAGTTGACTTAAGCTCTAACTAGGCTCATTATTAGACCTTATCTAAGACTCTAATAGATCTAATTATCTTAGGATAAGATCTAATTATCCTAGGATAAGGTATAACTAACTTAGGATAAGATTATGATATATTTAATTTTAGTCTAACCCAACATTATCCTAACGTTATCCTAATCCCGAAATTTTAACCCTAAAATCTTCGGACTTTAACTACTACAAATTGGAATCAATTTTAACTAACTTAATCTTGGCCTATACCTGACTTATTAACTAACACAATTTGGATCCATGCATTGGTCCTTTTATTTAACTAGCTAACATTACAACTTGGAACCATATAATTGGCCAAATAACCTTAAAGCTTAAAACATGAAAAACCCTTTCAAGTGAAAGGTATAAACATATAAGCAAAGTTCTAGGCTCAAAATAACAAAAACTTACTAATCATAACAAGAATCCTAAAATGAGTATATCCAAAGCTTCCCAACATGTTGATCATAACCTTTTGTTAAAGAATGAACCATGCTCAAAAGTTGAATAGATTAATTAAATTAATCATTTTCATCTTCCTTCTCTTAATTATATCAGTTCATCCCTTTTCTCTTCTCAATCTTTTTATTAATTGAGGTTGCTGCTTCTTCTTCCCTAATTCCTTGTATTTTCTCTTACACTTCAATGTGAAATTTCAATATTGAATCAACTACATAGTTGAATTTCTATACTTCCCCTAATTTTATTGTATTATCAATCAGGGTTTATTTCTTTAATTTGATTAATTCAAAATTTAGGTGTATTTTCCCAAATTTTGTTCTGCTACTTATAGGCTTTGGCTAATGAATTCTAGGTGGGATGGCCTCGTTATGGAATAAATTTAAGAAGCGTAGATGTGATTGTGATGAATTCACAATGAAATTAGGCTCATTAGGTAAATGGGGATGCACCTTTTTAAGTGGTTTAATCATGAGGATCCTATTGATTGGAAGAGAGATATCACAAATATTCTTCTAATTAATAGACCATCAATTGAAGTGAATGTGATTAAAAACATACTTTGTTGAATTGAACATGAGAATAAGAGGGTGTTGGATGATGTTGAGAAGCTAAGAAGGAAGGGCCCTTAATAAACAAACCACTGTGCTTAAAAAGAAAATAAAATTTGACAAATTGGGCATTATTTTTCATCACTAGGGTTGTTGTATCTGTTGTCATTAGCTTAGTCATGGTTAGGAAGTTTGGTTAGGTCAGGGAAAATGAATTCCCTAAATTAGGCAAGATGTTGTATGCTTTAAGTTACATTATGTGATGAATACTATTAGCTTATTTTTGGAGCAATTTTTTTGTCTTAACTTATATTTTGTTTAGATATATGTATTTGAAAAAGAACAAGAGTTCAATACAAAATAATTGTGAAGAAGTGAACATGTGAACATTAGACATTCATGTAAACATTCTTATCAAGTTTTGGCAAATAAGATTGCATAGGAGCACTTTAAGCAAAATGAACACATTTAATTTGTGTAACAATCATCTTTTTTAGCTATTAGTCAATAAAAATAACCCACGTTTAAATTATGATTAACCTTAATCATAAAACCTAAAAAAAGCTTAAAAGCACTATCGTAATACTTAATTATAAATCAAAATACACCTTTAAAAAAACCTTAACAATTCTTATTAAATCTCTAAAATCAAATACAAATACATTTACAACAACTTAGTTAACTTCTAGAATATAAAATAAGAAAGGCTTCGTGTCCACTACTCTAGTAGTTCTTGCAACGATGATTAAAGTTCCCAACAAAACAAACTCTCGGGTCTATCCCCCTAAAATAGGTTCAAAGAGCAAAATGAGGGAAAGTTGAACACACCCTATTTGACCCGAAATAATATTAGGTTATGCTTTACCAAAATACTTTAAAGTAATGAGTTCACATAATAGTTATGACTTTGTCTCACTTTAACTTACTTTCAAGAGGGCAACCAATTATTTGGGAATATATATCGTGAGACTGCATTGTGTTATATAATAGCCAAGGCCTCGTGGTTCCAAGTTCATTGATCGTTGACTAGGACTCGTTGATGAGAAAATGGATCGGTCGTTAACGATACCCACAATCAGAAAACCTTGACTTTACCAATTATGTGTAATGCGCAAGTAAGGGTCATCATCTATGGGGAATGACTTATAATAGACATCGAGTTTAACAATTCAGCTACAAGCTAATCCTAACAAAAGTAGAAAAGGTTGCTAACTCTAATTAGGATAAAAATGTGAGGTTAGAACGACTAATGCAAGATGGGAAAAACGATAGAGATTTCGAATTAAATTCCAACCAAACATGAACAAGCTAAAGTGGCAATTCAGACACGAGAAAAAAACAAAATGGGGATCATGAACCAAGCACTAACTCATGACTGAAAAGTATGATACAAGGAAGTGAGTTCATCCAAGAACTGATCTTTTGACTTACCTTCAAGAAAGCATGTATTACAATTGGGATTTCTAGCCTAATTATCTATCTAAGAAAACCCTAACAAAATGATAAAGACTAAACAATGAATCAATATCTTGAATAGTTCATCCAAGAGCTAATGGATTTACAATAATTTATCTAATAAACTAATGTAGAAGTAAATTTAAAAAAAAAAAAAAAACAAGGCATATAACGAAATAAGACAACAAAACATGAAATTGAAATAAAGAAGAATGCTAGAAATTACTCTTTAATTGGATTTTATTTAATGTTGAATGATTGTGCTTCAAAGGCTTCAATCACAAACAAGAATTCAATGCAAAACCAAGACTATTTCACTGGTAAAATTTTATTCAATTGCGGCTAGAGATTTATGGTGTAATACCAAAAAAGCCGCAAATTACTAATAACTAGTGGCGCCTTTTGCCTAGCCCCGCGGTATATTAATTCCAACCCTAATAATATGTGGCGTCACTCCCTTAGTTTGGCCACATTTTAGTATGCCTAGAAGATTAAAAAAAAACCTTTCACTACGGGCTTGAGTTATTCAATCCACTGCACGTACCACAATTCACCAGCAAACCTTCGAGTTACCTTCACCATCAACGATTAAACCCTACTGCGGCGCCATCACTGAAGCCAACACCACCAATCCCGTAACTCCACCAACCCAGAAACGTCTTCTCCCTTTCTAGTAGCACCGCCACGTCCTCCCCTTCATTCTAGAAGCACAACCACGTCCTTCCCCACATTTGTCGCTGTTGTCCTCCCCCTCATCCGCCATTAACGCTGAGGTTAGTCTAGTTTTTAAACATAGGTATTTAATTAGGGTTAGTTCAATTTGAGTTACTTAATAGGGATATATGTTTAGGGTATTTGAATTAGGGTTAGTTTTGTTCGAATTACTTTTCGAACATGGGTATTTGAATTATGCATATGGTTCGTTGTGGTACTTAGCTTAATATCCTATTATTATTACATTGGTGCTTTTAAATTTTTTGGCTTGATGTTTAGGCTCTACGATCCCATTATTAATGCATTCGTCAGTTCGAGCATAGATAATGCTTCGTTAGAGTTCGTGAATGGAGTTGAGGAGTTCTGTAGAAAAGCATTGAAACACCTAATTAACATTGGAGATGATGAGGTATGTTGCCCTTGTGTTGATTGCGATAATATGAATACAGTTAGTTGTATAAGAGAGTTGACCATGTGATCCGGCGTGGGTTTAGGCAATAATACCATGATGGGTATGGCATGGTGAGGTTCCTGCTCTTAATGACATGGGGTCGTGTTCTAACAAAATTCCTATTCATCATGTTGAGTTAGAGCATCATGTTGAGTTAGAGCATTATAGCCAATTAGAATCTTAGAACGGTGAAGATGTTGATGTCTAGAAGGAAGATGATGGGGAGGATTAATTAGTAAGTGTTATCAATATATTTACATTTCAAGCTAAGGTTGGATGAAATTGAACTTTTAAACTAATTAATGTCGCTTTCCAGTATGTTCAAAAGAATTATATTGCAAGGAGAACGAGCCGGAAAGTAGACATCAACATGGATAAAAGTGACGGTAAGTCTATTAAGTAATTAAATCATTGTAAAATAATACTATCATATGACTAACATTTCTATTTTGTAATTCATAGTGTGCTCAACAATGTGGGGGAACTAAGTCCAACAACTTTGTAATGCGTTTTAGCTTGACATCCTCAACGGGTGCAGTAGTGGGATGCCCATGGTGGAGGTAAGAGCTTTTGCCCATAATTTTATCGTTTTGAGTATCCTGAATAGTGTATTCTCTCTTAAACATGCCTCAAACACTTCACATAGGATGGTTTGAGTCAATATAAGTCGAATAGGAGCGGTTTTGGGTAGAAAAATGGCCTTCACACTTGAAATACGTCGATATGAGTCAATATAGGCCAAATAGGAGTGGTTTTGAGTCGATATTGGCATATTTCTCTTTAACATGCCCCAAACACTTCGAATATAATGGTTTCTTTTATTTCTTTTTCTTATACTTCCTCATTCACCTTAATCCTCTGCTTTTCTATTAAATAATCTGGTTTCCTCTGTGCTTCTTGGAACTTTTATGAGAAAAAGTTGGAGAATTTAGCTATTAGAAAGAGGACCAGGAATCAAAGAGCTAAAATGGAGATGGAACGAAATAAAAGGGTGCATCTTGTTGCGGTTAGGAGTGGCAGTCAATGAAAGAGACTAATGAGGATGGTAATAGCTGAATAAAAGACAAAAATTTAAGGGTTTTAATGGATGACAATGACGCTATTGTTATTGATGAAGAAGAGTTTTTAAGAAGGGTTTTGGGATTCATGAGACTTACCCCTCTTGAAAACTCTTCTTCATCAATCACAATAGCCTCATTATCATCCATCATAACCCTTACATTTTTATCTTTTAATCGGCTACTACCACCCTCATCAATCTCTTTCATCTTTTGTCACTTCCTAGCCACAACAAGACGTGCCCTTTTGTTTTGTTTCATCACCATTTTAGCTATTTGACTCCTTATTCTCTTTCCAATAGATAAATTCTCCATCTTTTTCTTATAAAAGTTCCAAAAAGAAAAGACCCAAACACAACATTTTATAGAGAAGCTGAGGAATGAGATGAAGGCAGAAGAGCAGGTCAACGAAACAAAGGAAACATTATGAATTAATCCATAAATCGGTCAAATGGGAGCAGTTTTGGGTAGAAAATTCTCTAAACACTTCAAATACATCGTTATGAGTCAATATAGGTCAAATAGGACGGTTTCGGGTCGATTTTGGCGTATTTCCCCTAGAACATGGCCCAAACACTTTGAATAGGATGATATGAATGAACCAAAGTAGGTCAAATGAGATCGGTTTTAGGTAGAAAATGATGTATTTACCCTAAAACATGTCATAAACACTTAAAATACTTTAATTTGAGTTAAAATCGGTCAAATGGGAGCAGTTTTGGGTAGAAAATACCCTAAACACTTCAAATACATTGTTATGAGTCAATATAGGTCAAATGGGGCGATTTTGGGTCGATATTGGCGTATTTCTCCTAAAACATGGTCCAAACACTTCGAGTAGGATGATATGAGTTAAAGTAGGCCAAATAGGATCAATTTTGGGTAGAAAATGACATGTTTACCCTAGAGCATGTCATAAACACTTAAAATACATTGATTTGAGTAAAACATTGTCAAATGGGAGCAGTTTTGGGTAAAAATACTCTAAACTCTTCAAATACATTGATATGAATCAATATGGGTGAATTTGGGCGGTTTCGGGTTGATATTGGCTTATTTCCCCTAATTTATGGCCCAAACACTTCGAATAAGATGATATGAGTCAAAGTAGTCCAAATGGGATTGGTTTTGGGTAGAAAATGACGTATTTACCTTAGACCTTGTCATAAACACTTGAAATACATCAATTTGAGTCAAAATCGGTCAAATGTGTGCAATTTTGGGTGGAAAATACCCTTAACACTTCAAATACATCGTTATGAGTCAATATAGGTCAATTACGGCAGTTTCGGGTCGATATTGGCGTATTTCCCCTAGAACATGTCCCAAACACTTCGAATAGGACGATATGAGTCAAAGTCGGTCAAGTGGGATCGGTTTTAGGTAGAAAATGACGTATTTACCCTAGAACATGTAATAAACACTTGAAATACATCGATTTGAGTCAAAATCGATCAAATGGGAGCGGTTTTGGGTTAAAAGTGACCTAAACATTTCGAATACATCGGAATGAGTCAATATAGGTCCACTAGGGTTGTTTCGGGTCAATATTGGCCTATTTCCCCTAGAATTTGGCCCAAACACTTTGAATAAGATTGCATAGGAACACTTTAAGCAAGATGCACACATTTAATTTGTGTAACAATAAGGTTTTTTAGCAATAAGTTAAGAAAAATAATCCTCCTCTAAATCATGATTGACCTTAATCATAAAACCTAAACAAAGCTTAAATGCACTATCGTAGTACTTAATTATAAATCAAAATACACCTTTAGAATAACCTTAACGATTCCTATTAAATCTAAAAATTGAAATACAGATACATTTACAAAAACTTAGTTAACTTCCAGAATATAAAAAAAGAAAGGCTCTGCGTCCACTCACTAGTAGTTCTTGCAACGATGATCAAATAAAGCTCCCAACAAAACAAACTCACGAGTCTATCCCCCTAAAATAGGTGCAAAGAACCAAATGAGGGAAAGTTGAACACACCCTATTTGACCCAAAATAATATTAAATTGTGCTTTACAAAAATACTTTCAAGTAATGAGTTCACATAATAGTTATGACGTTTTCCCACTTTAACTTGCTTTCAAGCACCCCAACCAATTATTTGGGAATATGTATATTGAGACCGTGTTGTGTTATATAATATCCAAGGCCTCGTGGTTCCAACTTCTTTGATCTTTGACTAGGACTCATTGATGAGCTAATGGATTGGTCGTTGACAATACCCACAATAAGAAAACCTTAACTTTACCAATTATGTGTAATGCGCAAGTAAGGGTCATCACCATCCATGGGGAATGACTTATAATAGACACTGAGTTTAACAATTCAGCTACAAGCTAATCCTAACAAAAGTAGAAAAGGTTGTTAACTCTAATTAGGCTAGAAATGTGAGTTTAGAACGACTAATGCAAGATGGGAAAAACAGTAGGGATATCGAATTAAATTCCAACCAAACATGAATAAGCTAAAGCGGGAATTCGAACACGAGAAGAAAACAAAATGGGGATCATGAACCAAGTATTAACTAATGAATGAAAACTATAATACAGGGAAGTGAGTTCATCCATGAACTAATCTTTTGACTTACCTTTAAGAAAGTATGTACTACAATTGGGATTTCTCACCTAATTATATATCTAAGAAAACCCTAACAATATAATAAAGACTGAATATTGAATTAATTGCTCGAATAGTGATGCTCTAAATACTAGGCTCACTACCCTAATCATCATTTCATTGATATGATCGAGGAACATAAAGGGTAAATCTATATGGACAAATATAGTTTTTAACAAAAAACTAACATTGAAACACCAAATAAAATCATTCAAGCACCAAACCCCATAGTTTAGTCACTACTCATGCTTGAGATTGTGTTTTCACCCTATATCCTAACTAATCTAACTACTCATGATTAATAATAAAAGACTCCATTGGAATAATTAATTAAAGTAATGGATTTGCAATCATTAATCTAATAAACTAATGTAGAAGTAAATTTTAAAAAAGCAAGGCATATAACGAAATAAGACAGGAAAACATGAAATTGAAGTAAAGAAGAATGCTAGTAATTACTCTTAAATTCGATTTTATTCAATGTAGAACAATTGTGCTTCAAAGGCTTCAATCACAAACAATAATTCAATACAAAACCAAGACTATTCCACTAGTAACTTTTTTTTAATTGCGGCTAGTGATTTGCAGCGTAATACCAAAAAGCCACAAATTACTAATAATATGTGGCGTTAGTTAACTAAAACCCCCACAATTTAATCATTCCATATTAATATGCGACGTCTTTTGCCTAGCCCTACCGCACATTAATTCCAACCCTAATAATATGCAATGTCACTCCCTTAGCCCCTCCACATTTTATTATGCCTAGAAGATTAAAAAAACACTTTCACTATGGGCTTGAGTTATTCGTTCCACTACACGTACCACAATTTACCAACAAACCTTCGAGTAGCCAACGCCACCAATCTCGTAACTCCTCTAACCCAGTAATGTCTTCTCCCTCTCTAGTAGCATCGCCATGTCCTCCCCTTCATTCTAGAAGCACAACCATGTCCTCCCCCTTATTCACGACATTGTCCTCCCCCTCATCCACCATTAACGCTGAGGTTAGTCCACTTTTCACGCATGGGTGTTTGAATTAGGGTTAGTTCAATTCGAATTACTATAACTGGTTAGTTATGGCTAAGGCCTATATTCGATGTTCGTAGTCCTAAATATAAAGATGTTTTAACACCTAAGGAAAAAGATTATCTCTCAATGTTAGGTCATCATATAATTGAGTTAGGTCATCATACAATTGAGATGTTACTAATTCTCATTATTAGCCGCATTTTTGGAGTGAGAATAGCGTTTTAGTAGCTACTTTAGTCGAGCGTATTGAATGCGTCATTCAAAGTCATGCTGAAATGATATTTACTTTTCAAGGATAGAAAAAGAGAATTAGCCAAAACTGCGGGTAAAGGGTTACGATACCCCTTTGGTATAATCTTAGCTGAATCTTTAGTGAAGAGGAAAATTATCAAAATTGTAAATAAAGAGGGTGATTAATCTAAAACAGAAAAAAAGAAAAATAAATCTTTTTATTTGGTAAAATCGCTTCATGCCGAATGCTTATTCAATCCTGCCATTCTTCCTATAAAGTTGAACCTTTCTATGGTTCATTTCCCTATGGATTAGAGCTGTGACCCCTGTGATAAGACTTGGCTGAACATAAGCAATCTATATGGTTGTTACTTTCTAGCTTTTTCGAATGAAGTATATGAGCGGTGTCGATTACTAAAATCTTGGAACGACAATCAATTCTATATTTACTTTGATAAGAAAATGGATAAGAAGACTTTTGAAAAAGCTGAGAAAGTGCATTTGGTAATGAACAAAATTTAGCCTTAGGATTTTAAGATCAACAGAGCTTTTCTCCATAATCTTACTATGGCGAAACCGCTATACGATATTAAAGGTATTATCAAGCTAAGCCTCATTTTGCTAACTATAAAGATAAGCATGATGTGCGGTTGAATAAATTTCTTAGAGAATTTTATGTTAATAACAAGGACGTACATGAAATATGTACTTATAATAAATTATGAGAGGTTTTATAAAAAATATAAAGAATATTAGATACGCCGAAAGCCTACTAGGGCTATAAATTTTATTTACCAGTGTTTCTTGACTTCCAAGGAAGAGCCTACCGGTATGGTAGCTTGAATTTTCATGAATACAATCTTGTTCGAAGCCTGATATTATTTGATAGCGGCGATGAGATGGGTGATTTTCTTCATACCTATACAGTTACACTCCACTGCATATTTGTTGTCATTCATTATTACTCATCATTCAATACATATGCTAAAGCATATAACTGGATGTTAAAAAATATTGAGATATTAGGAAAGGATATGCTAGTTAAGCCTAATGGTGGGATAGATAAAGTTAAAGTAATCACTTGT
This sequence comes from Dysphania ambrosioides, assembly GCA_026401315.1. Lineage (NCBI taxonomy): Eukaryota > Viridiplantae > Streptophyta > Magnoliopsida > Caryophyllales > Amaranthaceae > Dysphania > Dysphania ambrosioides. The sequence continues at coordinate 16,080,746 of CM048665.1, read as the reverse complement.
TTAAGCAAATGGGGTATAGAAGCTAAAATTCCTATTTAGTTCATATTAAAAATACATAACCTTTTTCACTATAAATATGATGAAAATAATAGAGAGGTTGCAAATGCTTTATATTATTTTCCTATTACACAGGATGCTTCCTAATAGGGTTATATATCAGTCGTCACAACACCTACTATCAACAAGACCGTGACTTCACCTATATCAAGTAATGGGCTTGTAAGGGTCGAATCCACAGTGAATGACTTCAAAAAGCTACCGAACTCTAGCAATTTAACTATAAGCTAACTCAACTAAAGCAAGGATTAAGATTAGATCTAACTAAAATCTAGTGTGAGGCTCTAAAAGACTTTTTTTGTAAAGGTAAAAGCGCTAGGAGTTTGGGGGGTCATCTTCAAGGAAGGGCATTGCAATTGGGATTTCTCGCCTAATCGTATTCTAAAGTATCCAAGCAACATAATAAATTCAAATCAACAATTAATAGCATGCAAGTCAACAACACTTAACATCGGGTCACTACCTAAATTTACAATTCTCAATGTTTTCGACCTAGGAAAGCAAATGAAAGAAATCTATATGGCCAATCTAGACTCCAACCAAAAATCGACATTAAATCTCACATAAATCATCAAGAAACAAACTCCATACTTTAAACATCATCCATGCTTGGGATTGGGTTTTCACCATATCCCCTAACTAATCTAACTACTCATGAATAGTAATAGAAAACATTGAATAATTAAAATAATGAGACATACTAGAAAATTAACAAATAATGATGAACAAAAATATGTGAAAAACTAATAATAATCAAACATAAATTAGTGAAAAAAGAAAATAAATTAAAACTACAAAATATAAAGCAAGAGAAAGTGAAAGAAATACTGAAATACTGATTGAGAACTAAGCGTGACAATTGATGATTGCAAATCCAATGAAAGTGCTAAAAATTGATGATAAATCTACTTATAATCTAATGTTTTGTGAAAGAACAATAAACCCTAAGCTATCTCTCTAGGTCTAAAAACTAGGATAAAACTACTGCTAATGAATGTATCCTGAAAAATGCCTTCCTTTGTGCCTTCGTAGCTCTCCTTAATTCCCATAGAAGAATTGGATTAAGCTACGGAACTGCCAAAAAGAACTGAGGGGGCACTAAGTTCAGAATCAAGCGCCCGCTCATAAGCCCAAATACCTTGGTTCCAGTGAACTGAGCGGCCTCTCAATACAACCATGAGTGGCCGCCAAGGCTAATAAGTGCCTTCTTAGAGACCGATTGACATCTGCTTATAGCTTTCTTCCTATCCAGTACCATTGAACTAAGCGGCCGCTTGTGACAGAGTAAGTGTCAGCTCAGGCATTCTTGTCTTGAGAGGCCTTTTTGTTTAAGTTTTGAGCAGCCTCTTGGCTTCTCTTCTCGGCTTTTCTACTATACATCACCTATTTTCTTTGGTTCTCATGCTCGAGCTTATTAGATACCTACATCAATCCATAAAAACACGCATAAAAGTAGAAAAGATAACGAGAAATTAAGGAAAACAAGACAAAAAACACTAGAAAAGCTCCTAAAATAAGACAAATTCAGGCCAAAAAGAGTATGAAAGTTTGCTAGGAAGATACAAATGAGTTATATAAATGTCACTCATCAAATTACCCCTAGCTTGGCTCTTATTCATCCTCGAGCAAGACTCTAGGAAAATGGATGGAAAGCATTAACACTAACAACACTGAGGAAAACAATAAACCTAACTGACCTTCGTAGGAATCACGATTGAGTTTAGCAACAGTAAACAAGCCCTTTAAACCCCCAAATTGCTTAGGAGGACGAGTGTGCTCTTGTAAGGGTTTCTAGGAGTTAACTCATAACTCTTAGAGAAACAAAAAAAATAAACAAGGCAAACATTCTAAATACAAAAAAGAGAGAAACTAAAAGAAGTAAAAAGAAGTAAAAATAAGATGCAACAAGTGGGTATTCATGAGACACTATCGTGATGGATATTCAACTTTCTAAACAGCAAGAGGAAACATGCTAAAGAATGCATTCGAATGAATAAAGGATATCCAAGATAGAGTAGGAAACTATAGCTTTCATGCACCTAAACTATGACACAATCACACTCTTCCAAAGCTTCATTTCCATCCTTAAGGAATTAGTTTCTTACTGCTCCTCGAGGGAGTTGAACAAAAAAAAAGTACGAGTAATGACTTATGACTTGGGATCTTAATTGTCATGCTTGCTCAATATTCTTGATCTTTACCATCCTACACTGACAATGACTAAACTTTCAAGAGTCAAAAGGATTTCGGGGTAAAACAAGGAAAGGAAATGACTAGGAAAAAATAAGGAAAGGCTTAGGTAATGGTGTGAGGCTTAGCTTCATGAACAATGGAATTCTTATGATCTTAACTAAACCTGTTCAAATAGGTGGGGTCCCATTAAGGGTCCTTGACCGACCCATTTATAAAAGGGCTTAATGGGTCGATCTCTTAAAGGGTCATGTTTTATTAGGTTTTTAATGGGTTATAATGGGTCAATAATGGGCCTATAGTTTCCAAGACTTGTAAACACTATCAGGTATTGAATTATTTCCACTTACTTGCCGATGATCCACTAACAAATATTAGAGGTTATTCATGTAACCCTCTATTGAAATGATACTCTCTTTGGACGGCTCGACCCATCTCGGCCCACTATATATCTCTTTTGGCCCAACCTGACCTGGCTCGTTTTGCATCTTCTTTGACCTGACTCGACCAGGCCCATTTTTCTTGTGACCCATCCTGGCCCTAACCCGACCCAATTCACATGTGTAGTCTTAATATTCCCCTCATTTTAAGGCCTAGAGCCCTCGTATTCGATGGAATGCTAACTAGTCTCCTCTCCTAGGCTTAGTTAAAAACATATATGAGGTTTTTGGTTCTTGGATTCCCAAGAAAACACCACAAATCCTTCTTATCCCACTTCTTATTTTCTTTATTACTTCCCCTCTCTTTTTTTACTTTTTCAATATGATTTTTTCTGATTTTTTTCTTTTCTTTTGATTACTAAAAGAGTTACAACGGATGAGTAGCTCTTAAGAGATGTTATTTGAAAAGATACTAATGCTACCCTTTTAAGCTTTATAATTCCTAAATCACCATGAACACATCCATACAACTTTCTTGCCAAAGAAGCCCATAAAAAATGAGGTAGTGAAAGTTTATATTAGGTCAATGACTATCAATTGGTAATCTTTAGAGAAATATAGGCTCAAGAAGATAAAAATTTATAGGAAAGAAATAATGTACAAGAAATGGGGAAATGCTAATGGCTAGGGAGAAAGGAAATGGATTCAAGAGTGCCTTTGTCTTTCCCTAAGAAGTTCGGTCGCGGTCTCGAGTAGGTATAAGTCAAGTTCTTGGTCAAAGCATGACAAATTAAGGATCCTTGCCACTTAATGCAAATCATGTTGAAGACCTCAAAATATTTTCTCACCATTGGATTTGCAAGTACTAATTCTAAGGATTTCACTTAGCCAAGGAAAAGGTGGGGTGCTTAACTAAGGGTCATAATCACAATAGTTTCATCTACCTTAATAAGAGTCCATATTAAACTCCTTCAAATGCAATTTTAAGTCTAAACCATGTAAGATCTTAAGGTTTAGGAAGGAAAACATTTAACAAGATGACTATTCTATTCATGCCCACTCAATACAAGAAAAACAAATCAAAAGAAACCACTTGTCTTGTTAAATAAAACTCAAAATATTTTTTTAGATTTTTCAAATTTTGTAAAAGAAAAGCAAAGATAAAGAAAAACAGGAAGAAGTATGCATAGGAGTATGATAGGGGAAAGGTTATCTAAGCAATTCAACACAAACAACTAACCATGGTTATAACAAATAATGTTTCCAGCGAACTAATCCTCAAAAATAGGCTAAATGCCTTTCACAATAAAGTTCCACACATCCTCAAACAATCAACTTCCCTAAACCAAAAAAAAAGAAAAAAACATCAAGGAAAGAAATATAGAGGGGAGTAGGAGAGATTATACCATGGTCTTGTGCTTTTTATTTCCACTAATACTCATGAATAACCAATGGTTAGAAAAACAAGTGAACATAAGAATAATAGTTTCTACTTTAGCTAAAAAATACACAAAGAAAAGTAAAGAAAACAAAACTATACAAGGGTTTACCAGAAGAAAAAGGAGAAAGGAAGCTAAGCCCCAACTCTTTTTGGAACAAACTCGCCAAGCTTAAGTGAAGCACAATCCTCAGCGCGAAAACCAAAAAATAAAAGGGTAGGTCGATCAATCATGGTAGGACTAGCTAGTATTAGGGCCCTTATCCTTCTTATGCCTCTCCTCATCCTTATGGGAGGAGAAGTTGTAGGTTGGGCCGACATTAGGACCTGATCCATCATTGCAGGGTGGCAAGTCATACCACAATCAATTGGGATAGTTTCTAAAGGATAGCATACTAGCTAGGCCATCCCACCCACCTGTATAACCCGAGGGCCAACCTCGTTCGTTATATGGGTAGGCGGGATCACCACGGTAATTACTCTCCCCATCTCGGTATAATCATAAGGGGGAAAAGAAGGGGGAGTGACACCAGGGATGTTAGGACCCATCCAATAGGGGTAAGTGGGGTTGCCATACCCAAATCAAGAAGGGATAAAGCCGAGCTGAGGGGGATCATAGGGGTAGTTAACACAGGGTGCAAAATCCCCACGTTGGACATGGTAGTCATAAATTTGATTCTCGTGAATCATAGTACCCCTTTGAGCCTTATCTTGGCCTGCATCATCATATTGAGCTTTCTTAATTCCTCTTCTAAGTTAAATGAGCGGGATGGGATACGGGAAGAAGAGGTACCTCTTGAGATTTGAGGGGGAGGCCTTTGTTGAGTATGAGCACTAGGGCCTTGTGGTTGTGGACCCTACTAAGCAGGAATCTTCCAGAGCTCACCTTCTTCCCGCTCAATATCAGTATAGGGGTTTGGAAGGTAGCAATACACTACCCTCCTCACCTTCCACCCATATACCTCAGGGTTAGTGGTGAACTAGATGAAATCTATCCTCTTCATCACATCAATATCGCTGTATATACCAATATTCTATGCAACTTCATATACCCCTGTCGATGAACACAACATTTACATCGACAGGGGTATATGGGTGGAATGTGAATGTCACCAGTCAACCAACCCCTTTTGTGCTGAATGCACCAGGCTAAAAGCTGACCTCCAAAATTAAGCATACCCCCCAACTGCTCTTTATCATATACCGCCATCAAGAGTAGCTCTATCATATTCTAGCGGTCTTCCCTAATTCTTTCTTATAAAAAATTATATACCCCAATATTCTTTGCAAGATTCTTATAGATAGGGATTAATGATGTAGGGGCATGGAAAATGTTGGACTGGTATTCCTGGTCATCAACAATCTGACTCCAACAATGCACTCGCTCAAGCCTTTTTTCTTTTGAGAGGCCTCTTGGTTCAAGTTTTGAGCGCCCTCTTGGTTTTTCTTCTCTGATTTTCTATTATACATCCTTCATCCATTATTTGGTTCTCGTGCTCGAACTCATTTGCATCAAGCCATGAAAACACGCATAAAAGTAGAAAAGATAACAGGAAATCAAGGAAAATAGGACAAAAGCATGAGAAAAGCTCTCAAGCCTAGGCAATGCACAAAGTGATAAAATAGGATAAAATAAGATAAAATAAGGTTAGAAAGAGTAAGAAACTTTGCTAGGAAGAAAAAAATGAGTGACATAAATGTCACTCATCACTTCCGCAAGTGCATATCAACTTCTGAGTTATTTCATATTGGACGACATAATGGCTATGAGAACCAACCTCATTAATAAAGGTGGTGGTGGGATACAAGATATATATTCATGCTTATTAGAGGCGTTGAAGTCCTTCCTTAAGGAAAAATTAGATGAATCTGTTTAAATGACAATAATGGAAATCTTTATTCGTAAGTTTGTAGGGTATCTTTATGCCACTAATATATAGGAAAACCATAATGAGCACCCACGAAGATATCTGAGCCGAGCTCTCTTAAATCTGACATATAAGGAGTGCTTCACATAACTCACCTTGGTTTTAAGTTCCAGACTAATAAATATGCACATATGGACTGTCTGATCTGCTGAATCTAGATAATAGGGGGGTTTGCCTCATACTATGATAAACCTGTTCTATATCAAACTAATGGGACTATTTGAACTAAATTCATAGGTGCATTTGCCTCACCAAGCTCCATGATGTGTCTAAAGAAAGTGACAAACCATCAAACACATGCTCTTGTATCATCGGTTTTTCATTAAAATTTTTGTTATCTTTTCCAACCCCTAAAGTATTAATCATCCAATTTGGTTGGAGCTCAAAATTTTTATCAAATATCTTCACAAATTTTCATTTTCTTACTAGTTTGGTATATGAGTAATATCTTCTACTAAAACTAGAGGATCATCCAATTTTAGATTTGGTGTTGCCTTTAAAGTCTTCTACAAATTCATCATCAATCGGTTTGAATTCATAAGAAAGCTTTGAGATTTCCTTAACTTTGCTCTCCCTCTCAAGGAAATCTTTGGTCCTTCCCAAATACATGCAAAAACTGACCACATGCTAGAATACGCCTCCAATTTGATATTAAATAAACTTGGAAAGTTACCAAATTTTACAAGGGAAAAATAGAAAAAATACTAATTTGAAGCCAAGAATTTCCTAAAAGTTGTTGAAATAAAGGAGAACGAAGAAAAATAATCTAATCTTCTTCCTTTAAATTTGTACCAAACGTCCAAGGTAACACCTTTTTAGCTTTGATATAAAATTATGTGGATTCAATAAAGTTAGCTAAAGAAATCACGAGTGGTTAGGCTTTTAAAGTCGAGCACCTCTTAGAAAAAACTCAAAAGTTTGTTAAATTATTTAGACCTCCTCCTGGAACAAAGTATTTAACCACCTAGAGAAAGACTACCTCCTAGAACTAAACTAACATAGGGGTTTTTTTTATGTGCTAAGGATCAGGAACTCAACTAGATTTTGAGTGGACAATTCGATGAGTGAATGCCACTAAAGAGCCTAGTTTTTTACAACCCAAACTTTTATTTTCGATGAAGAGAAGAGGAAGAGACTCTCCCCCACTAGTGCATTAGTATTTTATGCATCAATAAGGATTGATTATGATTCTTAAAGACATCAAAATAGGTCATGGAGTCACCACCAAACATTTTTGGGCTATTTGGAAACCCTTGGGTTTGAATCCCAAAAATGACTCATTTGAATGGTCTACAAACCATGAGAAAGTTTAGGAATGAGAAACTTATTTCAACCTAGGGATATGTGCAAACAATTGTCATAGAAATGAAGAACAAATATGTTTTAGTTCCTAGGTAAACATGCAAAAACAAGTGATAAGCACACTCTAATTTAGTTGGTTGGCAAGTTATGCATTATGAACATAAGTCTAAAGTAGGTGACCACTTTGTTAATTGTCCATAAGATTAAGGGTCCATATAGCCAGTTTTCCAAGTTTATCTTCTTAGGCGTGATAACATTTTAATATTTCTTGATTATTGCATAAGATATAAGCTTAGTGGTTATGCAATTACAGTACAAAGTAAGGATTATGTAATAAAAGTGCATAATTGAAAGAAAGAAATAGAGTCAAGAGTCAAAAGGTTAAATTGGTTAGAATACAATATAAGTATTTTGTATGATGATGATGAGTTGTTGATTTACTAATCAAATGAATATTAAGACCTAAAGAGACCTTTCTCCATGATATACTCTAACTTGAAAATGAATCTAGTTTAAGAAGCATTTATAATTTTTCCTTAGAACATCATTGCCATAAGGAGATATGAATAAGATCAAATTACAAATTATGATGGTTGAACAATAAATGAGCCTTAAGGATAACTCCTAAATATGTATTCAAGTATGGTGTATACTTAGGGTTTGCTCATGAAAATGGGTCAAGTGTCAAGTATAAAAAGATTGGAGATGTTTGAATCTTTACATGATAGACTAAGTAAAAAGAGGTAAGAAGACATAAAATGAATTATAATATGTAAAATGCAAGGAAGGGGATTATGCTTGAAAGATTAAGAGGAGACCAATTTATAGAGATGGTTCCTTGAATAAAGATCTCAAAGTTAGGAATTTTGAGACTTAACCTAGTGAATTAGGAGTTTCTCCTAGATCTTCACATAATAGGCAAAAGATTGAAATAGATGTTCATGTGAAAAGGGATTTGCACCTCACTTAATTATCACAAAAAGAGTCTAATCTTAGGGTCTTAAGTGGATGGAAACCACTTGATCAAAAGACTAGAAGGTGAATGGAGTAGAAGTAGAGAAAGACAAATAAGGTAATTAAAAGAGATAAGGTTCCTTGGTGTTTACCATTAAGGAGAGTCCTTTTGGTTCAGTCTTTGCTTGAGTATGTGTTACAAGGGTAAGATTTTCTTTCTTGATTATTTTAAATTGTTTTTTGATTGATCCTTGGTAAGTTTGAAGGATGTTTGAGAGGTTTTGATTGTGATAGAGGGTGCTTTGGGAATATATTTTGGGAGAGTGATGGCTCTTGAGAATGTGAGGAAAGCCAACCATTTATTCATTAAATAAGGGGGTGTTTATAGGCAAACAAGAGTTGGTTTCTTAAGCTTTGAACACCAAGTCGTGCGTTAGACGCTCAAGAAGAAATATTTTGATAGGATGAAGAGAGGCTTAAAATGGGATAAGATAGCTTTTGGCTAACGCTTAGAGGCTTGGCATCTGACGCGGAGGCTGGAAGTTAGACGCTGAAACTGACAACTAACCAGATTCCATTTCAGTTTAGGCGTTAGAAACTAGTTGAGCATTGAACGCTAGGTTTCTACGTCAGACGTTGGGTTTGTGTTAGACACTTGAACTAGGCGTTAGATGCTTGGGCCTGTGTAGGTTTCCTGCTTTGATAAAGATCCAGTTTATGCATTTGACGCCAGGCTTTGAGTGTCAAGTAAATATGCTCTGAGCTTAAGGTTTTACACAAGATTGAGGTTTGTGTTTTTAAGGGTTTTGATTGATTTAGGGTCTTGTGTTTAGGCCATTTGTGTTTTGGGCTTGGGTTTGTGTTTAGGCCTTTTTAGGGTTTGTCTTTGAGGTTTATTTGGGATCACATGCACTTAAACTCGACCTAAGTGAAGCCTAACTTTCAAGGGCTGGTTTGGCATTGGACCACTTCACAAGGAGACACAATTTTGTGTCTATAGAAACCCCCACTTTGATGAGTATTGGATTAGACGAAGGTTCAAGTACAATTCAGGATGGAGGAAGATCTAAGATGCTCTAAAATCTCAACATTCCCTTCTAACGGCGGTACCTACAAAATTAATAAGGGTTAGTTAGCAAGAAAACCTATCCGTCAGTGTCACTAAGTTAGCTCCATTGAGGATAGGAATTTTTCTCGGTCAACCTAAATGCTTGAGGTCAGAATCTCAATATGCACTAGGGAGGCTAATGCTGATTCAATGCTGCTAATGGTGTGGCTTATAGATTAGCCTGATGTGCCAATGGGGAGCCGTTATCCAAGTGGTGCAGTTTATAAGTTAGTTTGATATGCCAATGGGGTGTCGCTATTAGAGTGGTTTGGCTTATAAGTAAGCCTAATGTGTTAATGGAGGAGTCACTGTCAGGGTAGCATGACTTCGAGATATGGCTTATGCCAACGGGGTACCACTATTAGGGTTGCGCAGCTTGGAGACTTGGCCTATTGTGCCAAAGAGACATGGCCTGTTATATGATGTGCTCATTTTAGAGCATGGTTACAACCCCATTGTAGTGTTAAGTCTCACAGTTTTACACTGATTTTATACATATTACACTTGATTTTACCTTGATCTTGTCTTCGAGTTGTTTTAAGGTCATTTCAGGTATTTTCGATGATTTCAAGGTAAAGTGTGACGTGTTAGAGGCTTTACCACTCTTATCAAGAGGTTAGAGACGCGTATCTTAGCTTGGGCACGTGCTCCAAGTCATTCCCAAAGATCCCATGAAGTTCGGAAGCCATTAGACACTTCGAAGAAGTTGTAAAGCAAGAATCAAGCTTAGATTCGACCAAATCTGAGCACCATTTAGTAGAATGGAATACCAGAACACAAGCCTATGCATCATCTCACTGGAAAGGGTAAATGCCATTGCATTTGGGTGAATGAACTATCATTCGGCCGAATCCCTTAAGCATTTGGTTGAATGAAAGCCTAGACTTACATTGCTTTGCTTAAACTTTCTGTTTTGGCCGAATCAACTTCCATTCGGCCAAGTTTGTTGTCCATTCGGTCGAATGGTCTCCAGTTTCCGCGGAATTTATTTCTTCGTAAGCCGTCCCTTGAGGGTTCTTTTAGGGCTTTTACCCCCTTATGTTCTTAGGCTATAAATACCCCTTTTTCTGTGTAAATCCCTTATGCCTACTTTGAGAGCTCTTGTGCCTCAACTTGAAACATCATTTATTGCTTTCCTTTTCATTTATGCCCTAGTTTTAGATTAAAAAGCTTCTATTGCTCTCCTTTTAAAGTATTGTATTTTGGATTCAAGCTTTCTTTCATTTAAGCATTCTCATTTATGTAAGTTCTCGTTTCCTTTATTGCTATATGTCATTTAATGCTTTTGTTGATTTCATTGCTCTTGCTATTATCCTTGCTCCATTTATGGCTTTGATAGAGTAGTTGTTGGTTTTGATTTCTTCATTATTTTCCCTTTTGTCCTCTTGTTCATTTACATTCAAGTGGTTTATGCTTTCAATCATTGTTTTATTCATTGCTTATGCCCTAGCTTTTACTAGTATGAGTGAGTAGTTTTCTTAGGGGTGTGATTGTTGAAACCCTAGGTTTGGCTTGTTCTTCATAAGTAGGGTTAGGGTTCGAGATTATTGATGATTGTTTTATTGATATTCAATGTGAATCTTGTCCTGCCACTCCTTAGGAGACATAGGGCGATTATAGGTTGTTCGTGTGATATATAGGGTCACAAACTTCCTCTCGTCATCTAGAGTTTCTTGATCGATTGTTGATTTATTTCCCTTGACCTAACTTAACTCCTAGTTTTATTTCCCTTACTAGGGTGGAACTAATCTATCCCTATTTGTCTTTCATTCCTTATTATCATTTTTATTCTTGCTTTACTTTCTTGTCATTAGTGTAGTTTAAACAATCCACATCTTATATAAACTCTCTACATTAAGCCTAGAACCTAGTATACCTTGTCCTTGAGTTTAACCCCCGATTTACCATTACACTAGTTGTAGTAGTATTAGGGTGATTATAAATATTGTTTGTATAACTAGTCTTTTAGTAAACGACGCTAAAAGTCAGTTATCAAAATGGCGTCGTTGCTGGGGATAAGGCGTTATGTTTAGATTATGTTCTTGATGTAATTCATTTCCGTTTTATTTCTGTTTATTGTACTTTGATCTTGCTTGTTAGTGCTTACACTTGGTTCCTAGTGTTGTTTGCATGTACTATAACACATGTAGATCAAATCAGCAGCTAGTACCATATGACCCTGAGATCCAACGTATTGAACGGCGAGTTCCATCACAAACTCAGTTACAACCAATCGCAACCAACTGTCCTACACCCCCTATGGACAAAAATCAGCAGTTATTTGGCCAATTTGGGACACCTGGGTCCCATGAATTCCAAGGGGTTGTCGTGTTACCCACAGATCTAACTCCTTATCAGATACATCCACAGTTCACCCGGATGGTGAAGGAGACCCCCTTCTGTGGCTTAAAGAATGAATATCCCTTCCAACACTTGGAAACTTTTTCTAATATTTGTGGGCTCATTCCCCCATGCCCCAACAACCCAGACTATGTGCGGATGCACCTATTTCACTTGAGTCTAGCTGGCGACGCCAAGGATTGGTATAAATGCTTAGAGCCCAACTCAATCACTAATTGGGCTCAATTGAAGACAACTGAGCAAAAGAGGTTCTATCCCATGGTTCGAACGCAAGACTGGCACAAGAAAATCGTGTCCTTCACTCAAGAGGATGATGAGAACCTGATATGATAGAGGATGCCAAATTCGAAGGATTGGTTGAAGCTTTAAAGAAGAATGCTACCATGGGAGAGTTGTTGGCTTATGGAGACACGAATCTTCTAGGTGCATCAAAGGGGAACATTTGCATGTGCATGATAACATGCAAATGTAAATGAGGATTGGTGGACATGGGGAATAACTTGGTTTTGCCTATGAGTTTTCTCCCATTTCATTTGATAGGGTTTTTCTCATTTTAGGCATAGGTGTGTTTTTGAACTTTCCATTTTTAGGTTTTATGATTCTACAATGTGTGGAAGCCATGGAGGTGATGATTGATGGAAGGCCTTGATCAAAAGCTAAAATCTTGGAGTAATTTTCGAAGATTGAAAATTTTGACCAAGGAGGAAAATTTTAAGACAAGGGGAGGTGCTTGTTACATTGAGATGTGCTTATTACATCTTATCGGTGCTTTATTACGACTTAAGTGACATGGCAAGTGACATGGCATGGGTATGGACGTGGCTACACACATCGGATTAGATATTTAGTGTTTTACTTTAAATAAAATAGGATTAGAGTAGTTAATTTGTAATATTATCTTTTTAGGTAGGATAAGATTCTAATTAAGATAAGATAGTGTTAGAGTTTTAGTAGGATTATGTAATAAATAGGTGGCATTATCCTATTGGTTATTAGGAGTCCTTTTAGAAGTAGAAGGCCTAGTCATAATATGATTGAAACTCTCAAGCTATGGGTATAAATAGATGTGCACCCAAGCTTGGAAAAATCAGATTTGGAGATTCTTTTCTATATATTCTTCAATAAACTTAGAGAGTTTGTTGTTTTTCTTTGTGTGTAACAAAGAGTTGTGAATTGGTGCTTAAAGCTTTAGATTCACGTGAGGAAGTGTAGGAATTGAGGGTGCTTTGCTTTAATCAATTCTTAAACTTTCGCCCCAGATTTTAAACCTTTGGTGCATAGCTTTAGAGGGTTTTCTATCTAGTTCTATCCCTTTTGTGTGGATTAAGGTTTCAATACCTAGATTCACATCAACTTTTGGTGCTCTCGTTGAGAGGATTCGAAGCATACTCAAGCAATATGGATTCTAGTGGTGATGATGCACACGAGATGCCACCAGGCTTCAAAAAAGGTTTAACCTTACAAGAAGCCAAAGCCTTGTGCATGGAACGCGAGTTGAAGGAACTAAAGGAACGTATGAATGAGCTGTTGCAAATCGTGGGAAAGAAGGAAAAGTCCTCAAGCAAAGGTAAACTCTCTTCTCATGAATCTAACTCTAGCGGAAGTGATGGTGAATCCAGTGTTAGAAGCTCAAGGAGGCCTAGCAAGAGGGACCCATCCTCTTTAGGTGATGATGAGGAATCATATAAAGGGCATAGGAGAAAGAGTTTAAGGGGGAAAGAGGATCAAAGCTTGAGACTTGAAATCCCTGAGTTCAATGGCAGTTTGGACCCAGACAAATTCCTAGATTGGATCCGCAGAGTTGAACGAATTTTCAGATATAAGGACTATGATGATCATAGATCCTTTAAGGTTGCTGAACTCAAACTCACTTCTTATGCAAGTTTGTGGCTTGAAGGTTTGCAAAAGAAGAGGAGAAAGGAGGGGCGTTCCAAGATCTCATCTTGGACAAAACTAAAGAAGTACATGCAAAAAAGGTTTGTTCCTCAAGACTTTGAACAAAACAATTTTATAAAAATGCATACTTTGAAGCAAGAAAGGAGGTCTGTGGAGGAATACTTGATGGAATTCAAAAATCTAGCCATGGTGTGTGGGCTAGAGGAGAAAGAAGACCACAAGGTGGCTCGTTTTGTGGCTGGGTTAAATGACCCAATCAAGGAAAAGGTGGAATTACAACCCTATTGGAGCTTTGATGAGGTGTGTACAATAGCAACTAGGGTTGAAAGGCAAACACGTAAACCTAGAGGGATCTTTCGATCATTTGAAGCTAAAGGGGTGCGTGAGATGTCTAATGTGAAGCCTAATCTTGAGAAATCCATAAAGCCACAATCTTTTGGGAGAGATAAGGGAGGAAGTTCGAGGCCCCCTATGGGAGATCAACGAACTTGCTTCAAATGTAAGGGACAAGGCCATATCCAATGGGATTGTCCCCATGCTAGGATTGCTACTACTCGGACTTGGGAGGAAGATGAAACCTTTGAAGAAGAGGAGCATGAGCTTAAAGAGGAAGAAGGTAACACATCTTTTGAAGTCCTAGAGGAGGATGTGGAGGAGGTGATGGCAGAAACTAGGGGATCTAGCCTAGTATTGCGAAGGGCATTGCAATCCAAGTCCTTACCATTAGAGGAGAGCCAAAGGGAGAAAATCTTCCTCACAAGATGCAATGTCCAAGGAAGACTATGTGATGTGATTATAGATTCGGGGAGTTGCACTAACGTGGTTTCTACACTCTTGGTGGACAAGTTGGAGGTGCCCACTCAAATCCATCCTCAACCATATAAGCTCCATTGGCTTAGCAATTCAAGTGACGTAAAGGTTAGTAAACAAGCATTGATTTCGTTCAAAATTGGCAATTATGAAGATCAAGTGCTTTGTGATGTTTGTCCCATGGATGCGTGTCATATTCTCTTGGGAAGACCTTGGCAATATGACAGATTTGTGAAGTTTGATGGAAGGACAAACATATATGTTGTGAGGAAGAATGCACAAGGCAAAGCATTTGCTTTGAAGCCTTTTATGGCTCTAAAAACTCGTTCTAACAAAGATAATGGCAAGGGAGTGTTATTGGTGGATGGAAGGGAATTAGAGAAGGATGCGAAGGCCAAGGTTGACTATATGCAAAAGCTTCACACCCAAGTGAGAGCAAGAATTGAGAAGGTCAATGATATCTATAAGGCTAGAGCTAACAAACACAAGACTCAACATACTTACAAGGAGGGAGACTTGGTTTGGTTACAATTGAGGAAGGAAAGATTTCCTAATTGACGTAAGAACAAGCTTATGCCTAGGTGTGATGGTCCATTCAAAATCATCAGTAAGGTGGGTGATTATGCATATAAGCTTCAGTTGCCTGGAGACTATGGAGTTCATGCCACATTCAATATAGGCGACTTAGCACCTTATGTGCCTGATGATCAACTTCGAAGTTTGAGGACAAACTCTTTTGAAGAAGAGGAGGATGATATGATAGAGGATGCCAAATTCGAAGGATTGGTTGAAGCTTTAAAGAAGAATGCTACCATGGGAGAGTTGTTGGCTTATGGAGACACGAATCTTCTAGGTGCATCAAAGGGGAACATTTGCATGTGCATGATAACATGCAAATGTAAATGAGGATTGGTGGACATGGGGAATAAGTTGGTTTTGCCTATGAGTTTTCTCCTATTTCATTTGATAGGGTTTTTCTCATTTTAGGCATAGGTGTGTTTTTGAACTTTCCATTTTTAGGTTTTATGATTCTATAATGTGTGGAAGTCATGGAGGTGATGATTGATGGAAGGCCTTGATCAAAAGCTAAAATCTTGGAGTAATTTTCGAAGATTGAAAATTTTAACCAAGGAGGAAAATTTTAAGACAAGGGGAGGTGCTTGTTACATTGAGATGTGCTTATTACATCTTATCGGTGCTTTATTACGACTTAAGTGACATGGCAAGTGACATGGCATGGGTATGGACGTGGCTACACACATGGGATTGGATATTTAGTGTTTTACTTTAAATAAAATAGGATTAGAGTAGTTAATTTGTAATATTATCTTTTTAGGTAGGATAAGATTCTAATTAAGATAAGATAGTGTTAGAGTTTTAGTAGGATTATGTAATAAATAGGTGGCATTATCCTATTGGTTATTAGGAGTCCTTTTAGAAGTAGAAGGCCTAGTCATAATATGATTGAAACTCTCAAGCTATGGGTATAAATAGATGTGCACCCAAGCTTGGAAAAATCAGATTTGGAGATTCTTTTCTATATATTCTTCAATAAACTTAGAGAGTTTGTTGTTTTTCTTTGTGTGTAACAAAGAGTTGTGAATTGGTGCTTAAAGCTTTAGATTCACGTGAGGAAGTGTAGGAATTGAGGGTGCTTTGCTTTAATCAATTCTTAAACTTTCGCCCTAGATTTTAAACCTTTGGTGCGTAGCTTTAGAGGGTTTTCTATCTAGTTTTATCCCTTTTGTGTGGATTAAGGTTCCAATACCTAGATTCACATCAGAACCTTAGTGCTACTTGGAGTCGGTTTAAAAGAATGATTAGAGCATGCCCTCATCATGAGTACGGGGAGAACTATCTCAACACATTTTTCTACGATGGTCTTAATGACTCCATCAAGGAACTTCTAGACTCGGCGAGTGGTGGACAACTCTCAAAAGTCCCATGCAATTAGGTGAAGACTAAGATTGAAGAGGTACCCAAAAATAGCTCATGGGGAGGAGCAAGGGGTAATGGACTACCAAGGGGGATGATTGATACAAGCAACTTAGACACGATTGGTTCAAAGATTGAGGCTATCATGGATAAGAAGCTGTCCAAGTTCAAAGAATGTACAGGAAATAGGGAAATGTTAATGGTTAGAGAAGAAGGAATAGGGTTCAAGAGTACCTTTGTCTTTCCCTAAGAAGTCTGGTCGTGGTCTCGGGTAGGTATAGGAAAAGTTCTTGATCAAAGTATGACAAATTAAGGATCCTTACCACTCAATGCAAATCATGTTGAAGGCTTCAAAAGATTTCCTTACCATGGGGTTGCAAATACTAATCCTAAGTATTTCACTCAACTAGGGAAAAGGTGGGGTGCTTAGCTAAAGTTCATAATCACAATAGTTCCATCTACCTTAACAAAAGTCCATCCTTAATTCTTTACAATGCAATTTAAGTGTAAACCATATAAGCTCTTAAGGTTTAGAAAGGAAAATATTCAACAAGATGAGTGTTCTACTCCTGCCTAGCTCAATGTAAGAAAAAAAATCAAGAGAAAACAAACTATGTGCCTTGCAAAATAAAACTCAAAATCTTTTTGGATTTTCGGATTTTGTAAAGAAAAACAAGGAGAAAGAAATACAGGAAGATGCATGCATGGGAGTATGATATGGGAAAGTTCAACTAACAATCAACACGTATACAACTAACCATGGTCATTAAAACCAATGGTTTCCAGCGAACCCATCCTCAAAAATAGGCTAGACAACTTCACCAATAAAATTTCATACATCCTTGAATCAACTTCCCTTAAACTAAAAAAAGAAAAAACACGCCAATGAAAGCAATAAAAATGGGAGTAGGAAAGATTATACCTTAGCCTCTTATTTTGCTCATTCGCTAATACACATGAATAAACAATGGTTAGCAATAATTAGAGATGCATAAGAATAATAGTTCCTACTCTAGCTCATAACACACAAAAACAAAGAAAAGAAAACTCAAAAGAAAACTATACACGGATTCTAACATGGATGAAGAGAAGGGAAGCTAAGACCTGGCCCTTTTTGAAACAACCCCCTAAGCTTAAGTAAAGTGCAGTCCTCGGCGCAAAAATTGATGAATAAAAGGGGAGGGTTAATTATTTGGGGTATGACTAGCTAGAACTGGCCCTAGTTCCTCAGTGTATTGTGCATGAAACACGCAAATCCATTGAAAATCAAAATATAAGTTAAAATCAATCAAAACTAAAAGGAAAAAATAATTAAAAAAAAAGTTAGTAAATTGAATAATCCTCCAATTATAGCTCATCAAAGCACTCAATATCTTGTCAAATCCACCTACGTGCATCTCACAAAAGATCACATAAGACATTAATAGATAAAGAATGTTCAAAAAGGGAAGGACTCTTTTACACACACAAAATGAAATATCAAAAGAAAAGCTAGACTCAAACGAAAAAGAAAGATTATTTACGACTCTATATGACCCATTGAAAAAATGAACCTTAAAATTTAAATCAATTAATTCCAAATGGGTTTCCTTATTTTCAAAAGATTCATGGAATACTAGAAATGAATTAAGGTAGAATAGGAGGTGCAAAGGGGAAGAAGAAGTAATAATGTCAAATCTCATTAAGAAAGGAGCATGAAACTCAAAATCAAGGCATTAAAATTCATATTCGCACTACTCAACTCTCTCACTTGCTCTCTCTCTCTCTCTCTACTATACATTCCTTAATAAACGAATCCTTATAATCTTCCTCTTTACCATCAACTAAATTCTCACCACATTCATTATCTTCCTTAAATCGGGTATGATTCTTAACATACCCTGAACCATCATCATCATCTATGTTGCCAAAAAAATATTAGCATTCGTGAGAGTCTCATAAGCATTAAGATCACACAGAATAGAATTATGATGACCATTCATCCTTTTGAAATCACCCTGCTTTTTTTGTCAACTTTCCTCAATCCTTTGGCTTCCCTGCTTTGTTTCATTGATAAATTACTCCACTAGAAACTCTAACATAGAAGTACATGATTGAGGTGTAAAAGGATTTTATGACATTCATAATCATGAAACTCACCATAGGGTACACGTGAAATATCATAGGAATTCATGCAGAAATTGTTAGAATAATCTTGATATGAAGACGCATCAAAATCATTAGCATGATAGTACCCATTAGACTAAGCATACTTTCCATGGTAAGCATATGAATATCCCTCATTATGATAATATGGCTCTATGAAAGCAACATATTATGCACAAGGAAGATGCAAACAAAAGAAAAATAAAATTTACAAACTCAACTGATTGACCCAAAGAAAAATAACAATATATATATATATATATATATATATATATATATATATATATATATATATATATATATAAATCTAAAGTGAACTAGACTAGTAAAAACTGTGAAAAAGTTGATACTAAACTCCGTTCCCCGGCAATGGTACCATTTGATAGGGGTAGATATCGGTCGTCATGACACCTACTATCAACAAAACCTCTACTTAAACTATTAAAAGTAATGGACATGTAAGGGTCGAATCCATAGGGAAAGGCTTATAATAGCTACCAAACTCTAGTATTTCAACTATAAGCTATCTCACACTAAGGAAAGGAAAGGGTTTAAATCTAACTAAGGACTAATGCGATGTTCTAAGGAGTTTGTTCTATGGGATAAAATTGCTAGGGGTGCGGGATTCAACATCGATTTCTAACATAAATGAGCTAAAGCATGGAAATTGGGTTTAAAATAAGATAATACAAGGCTCACACACTCACTACCAACCTATGCATTGAATCAAAAGCATGCGACAGGGAAGGGGATTCAACCAAGAATCAACCTCTATGTTATTTTCAAGGAAGGATCATTATAAATGGGATTTCTCGCCTAATCGTATTCTAAAACAACAACCACTTGCTTGAAAGTCAACAACATTTAACATCCGATCAATACCAAAATTAGCAAATGGAAGAAATCTATACGGCCAATCGAGACTCCCACCAAAACCCGATATCAAATCACACAATATTCATCAAGAAACCAACTCCAAAATTTAAACATCATCCATGCTTGGGATTATATTTTTACCCTATCCCCTAACTAATCTAAGGAATCGTGACTAATACTAGAAAACATCATAAAATAAAATATATGAGATATACTAGCAAGTGCACTAATAACGATTAACAGGACTATGCGAAAACCTATGAATAATCTAGCATAAACTAACAAAAAGCCAAAAAAAATGGAAACTATGAAATATAAAGCAAGATAAAGTAATAAAAATATTGATATATTAATGGAGAATCGATATCTGACAATCATTGATCGCAAAGTGATTAAAAGTAGAAAAAACCGATAACAAATCTATCAAAAATCTATGAGTTTTGTGAATGAAAGTAAGAAACCCTAATCTATCCTCTCTAAGTCTAAACCTATGCTAAAATTATGCTTAATTTCTGCTCACGAATGAATTCCTTCTTTTGTGCTTTTCAACTAAACCTTTTCTTGTAGAAAAGTTTTATCAAATTTCGCAACTCGCCAAAAAAGACTTGATTAGGCGCTCAGTTCTAGAGCAAGTGCTTGCTCATAAGGCAAAATCCGGGATTTCAGTGAAATGAGTTGGCATCTCAAGCCTTAAAGCGATCTCTCGCAACCCGCTTACTGCCCGCTCGTGATTCTCTACCTGTCTACTTCCATTGAACTGAGCAGCCGCTTAGGATTCGTATAAGCGATCGCTCAGACCTTTTCCTCTTTAGATTCCTCTTGGTTCAATTCTTGAGTGACCTCTTGGCTTCTCTTCTCAGCTTTTCTACTATGTACCTCTATTCCTCATTTCTTATGCTCATGCTAACTGGGTTCCTGTATCAAGCCACGAAAACACGCACAAAAGTAGAAAAGATATGAGAAATTAAATAAAACAAGGTAAAAACATAAAGAATGGTCCTAAGCCTAGACCATGCACACAATGATGTAAAATGAAACAAAACATGACAAACATAGGCCAAAAAAAAGTACGAAACTCTGTTAGGAAGACACAAATGAGTAACATAAATGTCACTCTTCAAAGAAGCATTAAGACTTCTTGTGTGTAAAGGTTTAGAAGTTATTGTTCTTATTTCTTTCATTCCTATAGCATCTTAAATGTTCTATGGACCTGACTTAAACTACACTTTGAGATCTTTGTTACTTTAAAGTAGCAAGAATTTTGGAGGTCATTTTTTGATTGCTAGAGTTAAAATAATTTGACGATGCTAAAATGTATGGAAGCCAATCCAAAACTGAAATGGTGATTGCTATCCTAGAACAACTTCAAAATATGGAAAGGACATATACTAGAATAACTTATTCATCTTCTAGTTTTTCTAAATCACTTTCTTCTACTAATTATGTGAAAAGTCAAAGTAGGAAATCAGATTTTAAGCAAGAAAGTTTTATGAGGACTTGTAGCAAGTGTCAAGAACATGGACATATAGCTAGTAAATGTCCAAAATAAATACACTCACCATTTTTCCTTATGAGGATAATTTGCATCCTTATGAACCTGATGAAGATGAAAGTGTTGAAAATAAGGTACAAGTTGATTCCCTTGTTCCTACAACCAAAGAAGTCTCTACTACCTCTTGTGGTAAAGTTGATTGTTATATGCGAATTCATGGACCAAGTGCTCAAAATATGGATGCGGAAATCATGGGCCTTAAGTTTCGAGAAAGGGGACCCAAAATGGAAAATGGGCCAAAAAATGGAAACGGACCAAAAATGGGAAATGGGCCCAAAAAGGGAAATGTGCCTCTAAATGGGCTTTAACTCAAAATTGGCTTAAGCCCATATATGGGTTTGGGCATATATGGGCTTAGGTTTGGGCCTTGAACCATTGACTTGGGATTGGTCAAAGTTGGGCTTAACCTTGGAGTTGACTTTCATGGGTTGGACATTGACTTTGACCTTGATGGATTGGGCCTTGACTTAGATCTTGACTTCTTTAAAGTAGAGCCTTAAGTATGAGTGGGCTATACATAGGATTAAGGAGATCAAAGAGTTTTTTACATGGAACAAATATGGGGTTATAGTTGGTGTAGGCTAAGAGCAAGAACAAAGACAGCAAGTGAAGTGAGCTGGTTCAAGAAGTTAAATGGTGTGACTAGGGCTTAGGGCACGTGATTTTGTGAGCTTAAAAGAGTCCAAGTACAGCCAAAAGATCAAGGAGTCTAAGTGCTTTAAAACTGTCTTTAATTTTTCTTTTTATTAAGAGTTTTAATTAGTTTAAACTCTTATTTTTGTGGGATTTGTTTTCTGATCAGTTTATTTTGTTTAAGCAAGTATTTAGTTAGATTCAACTTATTTTGGGGCTTTTTTAGGTGGGTTTTGATATCTTCTTTCATGTGATTTAGGCTAAGGTTAATTAGGGTATTATAGAGTAGTTAGAAGTCTAAGGGGCGCGATTTAAGGGTGGTTAATTGTTGAGTCTTTTCACATGTGTTAGTAAGTTGATGAATTTTGTGGAAAATAACATTTTTTTGCTTTTAGTTGAAACACAAGAGTGTGTGAGGCTTAGAGTGTCCATGCTAGTTCTCTTTGGCAAGTGAATGTTGTACTTGGAGCCTTGAGAATTCTATGTGGCAAATTTGTATCTTAGAATAATGAAAGAAGCCCAAAAGTAAATCTTTTATTTGGTCTAGAATAGGATATCTCTTATATCTATCCCTAAATGTAATTCCTTTACTTGGTGATTTCTGTAGAGTAGAGGGTTCCTTTAATCTATCTTTCATTAAATGTTAATTTGTTTTGAATTGGAAGAGGTTTGGCATGCTGAATTGAATGATTAAGCCACATTAATTAGGTTGAGGTTGCATGAAAATCAAATAATTGGGCTTAAATTTTCGTGGGTTTTCAGTAGGAAAAACTTAGAAGAAATTAGATTGTTTATCTCTAGTAATCTTTGTTCGTGGACTTTGTTGATTAATTGCATGAGGTTGTGTTAGATTATTGTCTTTGGAATTAATGTTATTTTAATGAATTTATCCTCAACATTAGTCTGAAAATTTATGGGATTAATTGAAGCATCAATTAGTCAAGTAGAGTCCTTGTTTGTGTGACTACTTGTAGTGCGTGAGTAATTGTTACTGAGATTTAAGTGTGTTTTTGTGATCATTAGGCTATGAGAATCCTTGTATTTTTGTTGGTTATTGTTTAAATATTCATAAGCCTAGCTTATAAACCTAAAATATAGAAAATAAGTCCAACTGCACAAACCAATCAGATTAGCTTATTGTGAAGATTACTTATTTTTGAGGCTTCATCCTTGGATCCAAAAATAACCCAATTGTCAGGATACCCATCCGGTAACATCCCTACAACATTGATGATGGTGAGCATATTCAACCAAAGGATTTAAAAATGATTCCACTACAACTTGTGTTGTTTGTGATGATATCAACAAACCAGGCACATCAAAATCTTTGACACTCGATTTGAAACGTTCAAATGGTTAAATTGTATTTTTGGAGATGATGATTGGATTTATGATACTAAGGGATTAGTTAAAAACAGGTGCGATAGAGTAGATACCACACACTACTCTACTTTTGTTGATGATTATAGACTCACAAGGAAGTTTGAAGCTCAATGAGAAGAGGAGAAACCAATTTTTTTTCAAGTGAAATTAAAATTTCGTTCAAATCTCATTCAAACCAAACTACTTCTAATATGGATATTATGCATAAGGGTGAAACCTCTAGTCTTCGTACAAGATTTGTTGTTTGAGAAGGACAGAGTAACTAAATTAGTTATTGAGTGGCTAAATGATATTGCTATGATCAAAATTGAAAAGTGGCTACATCTGATTGGAACTTTTTTTAAAGGGACTTTTTGGAACTTCCTTAAAGCCTATTTTCATCTTATACTATGAGTATCATATTTTACTATGGCTTAGTCTTTTATGTTCCTTAGTTATTGAATAATTGTAGTATTGAATAAAATGTTTTTATAGCTAAATTGATGTTTACTAGTTTTTCTTAAAGAATTTGGTTGATATCAGTGTCCAAATGGGCTGGTTCATTTTATTTCTTCAAGAAGATTGGTGAACGTTCCTACATCATTGAGCCTAATTTGACTCCTATCTTAACGAAAGTTTAGGGATAAACTTTTTTGAAGGATAGACTGATAAGGATTCAGTCCATGAGCAAGTCCAAGAAGCTCTAATGAGTGACATTTATGTCACTCATTTGTATCTTCCTAGTAGAGTTTCGTACTCTTTTTTTCCCAAGCTTGTCCCATTTTGTTCCATTTTATCACTTTCTGCATGGTCTAGGCTAAGGAGCATTCTTTGTGTTTCTCTCTTGTTTTCCTTGATTTCCCATATATTTTCTACTTTTATGCATTTCTTTTTGGCGCTATGTAGGTATCTAGTGAGCTTAAGCACAAGAACCGAGAAATAGAGATGTATAGTAGAAAAGCCAAGAAGAGAAGCCAAGAGGTCGCTCAAGAATTAAACCAAGAAGCCTCTCAAGAGAAAAAGGTCTGAGCGGTCGCTTAGTAGAATCCTAAGCGGCCGCTCAGTTCAATGAGAATTGATAGGCAGGTAGTTACGAGCGAGCATTAAGAGGTTTCCAAGAGGTTGCTTTAAGGCTTGAGCGGGCACTCATAGGTGAACTGAGTGGCCGCTCAGTTTACTGAAATCCCATAATTTTCCTTATGAGCGGGCACTTTCCCTTGAACTAAATGCCCGCTCAGTTCTATTTTGGCGAAGTTCCGTATTCTCTTCACACTATCCTACGGGCTTTTGAAGGAAAAAGAATGCACGAAGCAAGGGGCAATCAAGCATTCATCATCAAGCATTATCCAACCTAGTTTAGCCTAGTTTAGAGAAGAGAGCATAGTTTTAGGGTTTCTTATTTTCATTCACAAAAACTCTTAGATTATTGGTAGATTTTGTCATCGGTTTTTTCATTTTTATCAGAATTGCAATCAATGCTTGTCAGACATCATATCTACATCAATATATCAGTATTCCAATTACTCTCTCTCTCTCTCTCGCTTATATTTTGTGGTTTTCATTTATTTTATGTTTTGTTAGTTTATGTTTGATTATTTTTAGTTTTTCGCATAGTTTGTTAATCATTATTTGTGAATTTGGTAGTATGTCTCATTTATTTAATTTTGTAATGTTTGATAATATTAGACATGAGTAGTTAGATTAGTTAGGGGATATGGTGAAAACCATATCCCGAGTATGAATGTTGTTTAAAGTTTGGAGTTGTTTCTTGATGAATAATGTGTGATTTGATGTTGAGTTTTGGTTGGAGCCTAGATTGGCCATATAGGTTACTTTCATTTGCATTCCTAGGTCGAAGACATTGAGAAAAATGTTGATTTAGGTAATGACCCGATGTTGAATGTTGTTGACTTATGAGCCATTTGTCGTTGTTTTGGATATATTGTGTTTCTTGGATGCTTTAGAATACGATTAGGCGAGAAATCCCAATTGTAACGCTCCTTCCTTGATGATGACCGAGAGGTTGGTTCC
This sequence comes from Dysphania ambrosioides, assembly GCA_026401315.1. Classification (NCBI taxonomy): domain Eukaryota; kingdom Viridiplantae; phylum Streptophyta; class Magnoliopsida; order Caryophyllales; family Amaranthaceae; genus Dysphania; species Dysphania ambrosioides. Next base: position 16,055,788 of record CM048665.1, on the reverse strand, counting down.
TAGATGAAAACCCCTTCCTTGCAACATGTTTTAGGTTCGATGCATAGATCGATAGTGAGTTTGTGAGCCTCATATTATCTCATTTTGAATCCAATCTCCATTTTTAGCTTATTTATGTTAGGAATCGGTGTTGAATCCTGAACCCCTAGATGGTTGGAATCACAAGATGAATGGATGCTGGAAGTTGAACTCTAATGGATGGTTCTTACTCTTTTAAGTGTTTTCCTTAGGTTTTAAACTCTAATATGTAATAAAGCTTGGAATGAGTAGTTTAAAAGTTGGAAATATTAGTTGGATAGTTATGGAATGTGAAGAGTTTTCAAGCATAATTGATTGTTTCATCATGCTTATTCACTAAGGACCATGTTGTTAAGCTCTTTAATTTCTTTGAATTCTTACAATCAGCCCTAACACCCATTTAAGAGTGTAAATGTGATTGTATTAGCTTAGGAGTCTCTCAACAAGTATAAATAAGTTGTAATCAGTCCAAGTGATGGTTGTCAAAGTTTTAATCTTGTGATTTTTGTGTAATTTTACTCCCTTAACATTATTTCCTTTGCATCCTTGAATTTTTTTTAGCCTTTCCCGATGTTCTAAACACTTTACATGATCCCTAAATGCTTACACTTAAATTGGTATTAGGGATTAGGCTTCTAGAGAGGTACTTTTGTTCCAAACATTAAAAAAAAATTAGTGAAAGACAATCAACAAACTAGAGGGTCAACTCTTGGACTAATTAACAATAACTAACGAGACTACTAGCCTTAATTATGGCTTTATTACAACTCAAAATTGAACATAAAGGAACATAAAATCACTAGTAGAATTAAATTCATTTACGACTACATATTTACGGCATAAAAACAAAAAAATCTATAATTTATTTATGAAAATAATAATAAGCAGCGATTCTAGCCCTTTTCCACCAAAGAAATTGATTTGGTTTAAACAAATGGGTAATTTATATCACTAATAATTTTTTTTAGATTAATTTACCTTTTGTGATATCAAGACGATAATATTGTATATTTTTGGACAATTTGTAGATTGGGTCTTAATTATCACTTATTGTTTTGATATAATTTTGAGGTCCCTCGGGAGAAATATGGCTTAATTAGTGTATCTAGGAATTTCAAACATCAAATTGTAATGATTTTGATTGCAATATGTAAAAGGTTGTTAATTTCAATGTAAATATATTCATATATATAACAGGTTGATGTTATGGGGAGAAAACGATGGGAAAAAAAGCTACAATATTTGGCAGTTCTACGAATAAACCGACGTAAATTAATAAACTATTGCTGAATAATATATGGAGGGTCTACCTATACATCGCCGCAAATCAATCCTCTTAAGTTCATTGATTTGCGACAATTTTTTGGTAGAACCACCAGATATTATTAAAGATATTAATTTGTTGCGTTTTCATTTGTTGCACACATTTTGACGCCGCATATAGACTATTTAAACTATTGCAAATTGGTATTATTCTACTAGTGAATCTTTAACTAACACATTCCTCACATAAATGCATCATTGTACATCCTATTGAAGGCAAGTACAACTTTCCTAGCGTTGTTATGAAATGTTGATCTAAGGTTGTTGCATAAATTGGAAAATTTTTCTAGGACTTCTAACTTGATCATAACAACCTAAATAGTATAAATACCTATTAGAAAGACTTATACAACACTCCTACATGGACTTCTCTTACCAAGAGCTCTCTTACACCACAGGCTCTCAGGAATGATGGGTACTCACTTTTATACTTCCATGGCTAAGCCATCATGAGTGAAGGAATAATCCGAATTTCTTCATACCTAAAAGAAGGAAGATCGTTCACCAACGCTTTCAGTAACTAAGAGGAAGACAAGTGCGAAATCTAGCATTTAGACACACAAAGCTTATTCCCCTTGAACAAGAAGCCACCTTGAATCACAAACACTTGCATTGGTTTTGCAATGTACACAACAAAGTCTTATCATTCTCAAACATATTTTTGAGATTTTCAACCCAATACTTGATTATGGACAATAGCAAAGATAACTTCTTTGAGAAAGTGCATCTGCAACTGTGTTATTTTTGCATTATTCTTTCTACCTTGAAGTGGACGTAAATGATTATAGGAACTCTACCCACTTAGCATGACAATGATTTAGCTTTTGCAGCCCATGGATATGCTTCAAAGCCTTATAATCCAAATGTAGGACAACTTTTGATCTTAAGTAATGAGACTAATGATAAAATGCCCTTACAACCACATAGAACTCTCGATAATAATTGAAATAATTTGATTTTTCTCTTCTTAGCTTCTTATAGAAATATCTCACAGAAACAGTAAATAGGGCATTTCTCTTGGACCAAGACAACACCAACTCCCACTCCACTTGCATCACATTCAACCTCAAAAAGTTTGTCAAAATCTTGAAGAGCAATAACAAGGGCAGTACAAAGCTTTTCCTTGATTTCTTCAAATAATTTTGTGAGTTGATGCACTGCATTTGAATTCTCTTTTCTTCATTAATTCAATCAAGAGAGTCGTGATGTTGAGAAGTGCTTGGTTGCTGATGGTTATAAAAGAAACTTGTTGTCATTCATCTTAGGCAATCAAGAGATAATTAAAATCTTGATTTCTAAGTGAAATATCTTTTGTAAGTTACTAAGTGTTTGATAGTAAGATTTGAAGGTGTTACTTTGTGTTTCACAGCTCAAAGAACCCTAAACAACCAAAAATCAATTTTAAGGTTGAGTAGGTTAACTTGTTTTGCTATACTTAAGCATATATCGTTGTTCTGCTTAAACTCTTCAAAAAATGGTCCTAATACACATACACATCAAGTTAAAAAAAAAAAAAATCAAGTCTTTGAGTGATAGTTTAATCATCAAGCTAGCTCCTTAATATTTGGAATTATAAGTACGGTAATAATGCACAATAACTTTTTAATAAAAAAATGCGACTTCCAATGATATCATTTACCATAAACTAATGTTTTAAAAATACTTAATGTTTCAACGCCTAATTTATTTTCACATATTTGAATATAAATTAAAAATTGAGCATGTCTCGGGAATTATCTTGGAAATTACTCAAGAAATAAAACAGCTAGGAGGAAATTTAGTATAAAATAAAGGTCTAAGAGGCATTTCCAAAACATTTGTCATTTACAAGTAAAGTTGATGTATAAAAATGGAAAACATTGTCCATTGATACTTCGCTAAAAAGAATATAATTACTTGACTATATTTTTCTCCCATATTTTTGCTACAACCTTTCCTATGTTTGATTGAAACACTACCACAAAGGCAAGAGCATCTATGTGAATTGATTAATGTTGGTTTCTACAACATGAGCATGAGAAACAGCCAGTCTCACAAGCAGCAGCACTGCACAGTGGATGCCTGTCTCTCTGCTTCCGTGGAGAATGTTGATCTGCTGCCATTTCAGCTAGGGTTTTCTGCAAACAACCCTGAGGTAGCAGCCAATGCGCAGACAGCTGCATATATGATTCAGAACAATGACGCTACAAGATGGTGAAGGTGCCTGTTTGATTTGAACAAATACAAGAGCAATCAGGTTGAGGTAACTCCCTTCTTACAAGCCGTTTGTCACGGTTGATTATCAACTTAACAAGGGGAACTTTCAAACTAACTTGACGCCAGATTTCATTTACTGTTCCATTAGGATCCTCGTATTCAAAATAATGCTTGACCTGCAGCACATCACCAAATGCAGAGAGTAAACCATAACTGCTGATCCAACACCAAAATTAAAAACATTCCGTAGCCACTAAAAGGCTCCCACCCTCAGGAAAGTCCAACTATCTTGCAACAACAAAGATATTGTTCCAATGGATCCTGAAGCAGACAGAACAATTAGTTGCTAATTTCACAATAAAGAGGCAATTAATTAGCATCCACGCTGACCATTCTTATACAAAGAAGCCCTCACGAAATCCAATTCCAACTATTTTTTTTAAGCTTTTTTAAAATAAATATTTTCAACTTTAGGCCCTGTATCAAAATATTTTAAAAAATAAGCTTCTTTAGGTTAGGTACAAAATCGATATTCAAGGCAGCAATTTGATTGAGGTAAAATCTTTGCCTAGGACAACTATTTTGGGTGAGTTGAATTGGCTGGCCCAAATAATAGCAAAAAATCTTTTTTTTAAATAAGAAAATCGCAACCCTAGACATCAATTTTCATTCAGCTAGACTTGAGTTGCTGCCAAGGCAGCAATTTTACTCAAAGTAGGCCTAGGTATTTTTTTTCTTTTCCTCCTCTTTTTTTCCTTCTTTTTTCTTTCCTTCCCCTTTCTTACTCCCACGGTCTTGCTCACTGTCGAATTTGGGTCCCTTTTCTGGTCAAATTCCAACCAAAAATCGGCTCCATTTTTGTCTTTTTTGCTCCATAAACTCATTTAAGGACAATTTGAATGGTTTAATTTATCTTTTTTTGCTCGATTTGGGGCATTTAAATTCGCTTTTTTCGTTTTTCATGATAAGGCTTAAATTGCTGCTACCCATTGAAATAATTCAAAGGTGCACAATGGGCAACAATCTTTAAAGGTTGTTGCCCATTGCGCCTAATTATAGGTAATTCTTACTTATTTTTTTATTTTATTGTTTTTGTATGTGTTGGAAGTTTATTGTGTAAATGGTGATGTTGGTGTTCGTGTTGATGCTAGTGTTGTTGGTTGGTGGTAGTGTTGAAATTGTTGGTTGGTGTTAGTAGTGTTGTTTTTCTTGTTGTATGTTTATTGGTGTTATTATTTGTTGGTGTTCTTGTTATTGTTTTATGTTGGTGGCGTTGTTGGTATTATAGAACTAGGAGGTTCGAAGTAATGAAATCGAGATTATCTATTTCCCTCTCAATACGGGATGAAGATCATACCTCAAACAACTAGAAGGTTGGAAGTAATGAAATTAAGCCTAGCTATTTTCCTTTGAATAGGGCATGGAGATCAAACCTCAAAGAACAAATTTGAAGGAATTGTGTATTCTAACTAAAAATTGAGTTTATTCCTAGAATTAGGTTACTCGAGCTTTGAGCTCGAATACGGAGTTTGGGCCATGAATTCGAGCTGACTCTATATTTTTTAGCTTGTTGAGCATTGAACTCGAGCTTGTTTGGGTCAAGAACATGTTGTATGTTGGTGTTGTTAATCATTGGCATGAATTCGAGCTTTGTTAATCTTTCCAACAAACAATAAGATCATAATGAATATCATTGAAGAGTTCGTTGTGTTGTAGGCATTATGAATCCATCGTTATATCCTTTATTATGTTAGTGGGGTAGAGTATAAAGGCGGACAACTAACGCCTATTTTTGCTAGCGTTGATAACTGTTTTTCTAATAATGTATGGCATTGACACTCGTAGATGATTAATTTGTAAAAGTAATGTGGGCATGCATTCAAAATTTTCCACACAGTTGTATGGAAATACATGTTAAACAAGTACCCTTGTCTTTCACACAAAACGTGCATTCTTCAATTTTAATTGTTCCCTCTTATACATGTACTCTTCCATTTCATTTTACAATCACTTATAGGAATTTGTGAAGGATGAAGATTGGATAATGCGCGGCCCGTATTCATCTTTCATGGTTAGAGATGAAAAAGGGTATGGAGTTTTTTAGCAACAAAGAACTTATTAAAGTAGTGAAGATGTAATGTCTTCGATCAAATCAATCGAATATGTGCCAAACATCAAATAGATGTGTACTAAAGATAATTTGTTTCACATGTGGTATTTCCGTTGGACACTTGTAACCTATAAGGGTCCACATGTTGCTTCTTGAGTTAGTGGCAACCACGGTGTTCAACACTGAGTTCTTCATTAATGGGACAATTACATAAAGGAACGTATTCAAGCTCATCCAACGTAAAAGTAGCCATTATCATAGAGATGGTACGCGGAAAATTAAATAGGCAGCAAAAATTTATCAAAGTTGGGAACTTTGATATGAACGACTATCGCAAAATATGTAGGCATTGATCACTCTGATATGACCGTGGAGGGGTGTTACAAGTTAGAAACTTACAATTCGAATGTATTCAAGAGGGGTTTTTGGGCTTTCAAGCAATGCATTGATGGATTTGAACATGCACTACCTCTGATTGTTATTGATATAACTCATTTGTGATGGAAATACATGGGGAAAATTACTGATAGCGATAGGCGTTGATGGGAACACCAACTATTCTCTCTAGCATTAGCTCTTGTCGAGGACGAGAATGGAAAGTATTGGTCATGGTTAATGGCATGCATTCGATATCGTGTCACTAGTAGAAGAGGACTATGCAATATACACAGTGGGTGGACACCTCCAGATGCATATATCACTGCTTTTGGATTCAACATGTTTCAAATTGAAATTCCCATTTGAAATTGTTCTAATTAAAAAAGCATTCATTAGAGCGCATTTAGCGGAAAACATTAAAAGCAGACAAGGGTATAACAATCATTGGACAACTTTTAGTTGATGTTGCTTAGTACATTCATGTTGATCAAGAAGTAGTCGCTTGCCTACGACGGGGGCCATAGGTTTGAATATACAACGATCAACATAGCAGAAGTGTTATTGCAATAGTTGAACTATGATTCTACAGAGTGAACAAATGATTCATCAATAAAAGGGAGATCACCAAAAAACGAATTACACTTAAACATGCATAGACTCCTTACGTTGAACAAAAGATTTAGGTGAATAGGAGTAAGATTTCATATGGTTAAGCAATGGAATATTTGAAGTAACAAATGGTCGGGGAGATAGTGACGCGTAAGGATGGTAAACGTTACATGGTATGCTTTCCTGAAATAACAAAAGCGTTTTAACGTTTTGGTTGTTTGATTATCACCTTTCTAAAGCACTGTTTGTTGACAAATATTTCAATTTATGACTTACCTACACACACATGAGCCTTATTTTGTTCCTGTGCTTGACTATACGTAGTGGAGATCATATGCATGCTAGGCTCATTGCTTAGACTCATTGCTGACGAAAGCCGAATTCGACCAAAGGGTTGTCCACGATCAAAGAGGTTAAGGAATCAAATGGACGATAACACGGACCGAAAAATGACATCTAGTGTTTGTCACATGGTTGGACATAATCGATGTAGTTGCCCTCAGACACATGCAATAGCATAGTTAACCATTTTATACTATTGATCATCTCGTTTGTTGATGTCCTAGTTTCATGTAAAAAGACAATGTTTTAGTTTTAAGATTTGACGATGTTATAGTTTTATGATTCATTAATCAAACGGGATGGAGGATCCAAGTCAAATACTTCAATTTTGCACTTCCATGGATCACATCAATCCATTTGACTTTGGAACGGACAGCTTGACCCATCTTACACGCTAGTTAATCGACACCACGATAGCCTCAACATTGCTTTGGTCGAAAGGTGGAGAAAGGAGATACATACTGGTCGGAGAGGCGATACTATTCTCGACACGACTGTTATAGGAGCTATACCGACAGTGGTTGACAAGAGACACACGTTCCACTTAGTGCCCTTGCGCATAGACCTCGAGAGGTGGAGACACAAGAGACACGTTCCACCTATTGATTGGGGAGGCGACGATAATATTACGAAACGTCGCAATTCTCATGAGAGAATCAGCGACAGCGTGTTGTTATAGGATTTATACCTACCCAACGATGATAGAGAGGATATTCGAAGTAGCCCCACCAAGTGCATGGGTTTGACAGTGTTTGATAGCTCCAAACGCTACAGAGTTGGATGTTCAAGTTGGTTGCTACTTTCTTGTTTCATGTTTGCAAATAAGTTTTTTATTGAAATCATTTCACAACTACGAATGCGGGAACTTATCACATTGTCACCCAGCAATGCCTACACGGTGTCAACGAGGTTTGGAGGTATAGCCCGTGCTAACTTACGTTGAGCCTTAGGAGGGAGCGCCATATAGTACTAGGTGGCTTGAGGATCGACTTACTTGTGTTCTCCTCTCAACTGGGGTGAACTCAATACAAGATTTGTTTGACGGAATAACCGTAGAGTAGGTAACATTTCAATTCCTTGTATATTTGCTTAGGCATGGTATGTGATTTTGTTTTAATACCTAAGGTACTTATCTCATTTTCTCCAAACCCGAAGGAGGAGGGTGATGAAGACGAGTGGCTTATTGTTGCGCCTCTCATGTGTTTAGACTACATAGAGTACCATCCTTAGTCCTAAATCAAGTACGATTTACTATTTACGGCAAGTGGTACGCGCTTCCTTATAACAGATAGATCGACAAGGTAAGTCAATAGTCAATAGGATGGTGGAGCATCGTCAATACATCGATCGATGGGACAGATAACTCCAATAGTTTGTAGTGAAGGGAGACCGAGCCCAGGGAGTGATGGATTACTACGTTCTATACCTAATTTGGTACGATAGTATCACTAGGCGTTTCATTAGCCAGCATTCCGGCCGCTCTCTCCACCGCTACTTTACATCATGGTAAGATTTTTAGTAATATTAATCATGTTTAATGTCAATTACACATCTTTCATCAATTTTAATTGTTTCCTTTTATTTTATACCGAATAATTGTTGGCTATTTGTGACTATTGTCAAGATAACCGTGATCTTAGTCATGTCATGGCAGACAGAGCTCACCTACTTCGATGATATTCTCATGTTCCACATGACACACCATGCACACTCTCCTCGTCTACGAGTCAAGATATTCTAGAGACTCACTCTTCATATAACAGGGAGTGATTCCACTTAAGTTCAGTTCTCATATACATCTAGGTATCCATTTGGGTTTACCCCTGCTTAAGTTCAAATGATTCACACAGAGTAGAGTATGATTCACTCGAATCCCTCACTTTGACACCATTTTTTAGAAAGGGACTTCAGGTTCACAGTTCTAGTGTTCTAGTTACATTTAACGTGCATGTATAGTTATTTGTATTCATATGCAACTATTTTCTATTAGGTGTATAATTCTTAAATATTTTCAAAATTTCTATGTAAATGTTAATCCTTATTTTCGAGGTTTCATAATATAGATCATTCATTGATTATGAATTCTTATTTATATACTTTGTTAGCTTTAAATTGCATTGGATTGAAAAGAGATGGAATGATGTTTCGATATTGGAATGTTTTTGTATTAGATTGAAGGGTTGGACGAATATTGTAATGTTTAGGAACAAGTTTTATGTTGGCGTTAAAGGGAAAAAACAAAAAAAAATTATAAAATTGTTTTAGGAAATTGCTGGCCCATGTGGCAATTTCCTTTGCCTAACAACACCAAACCACAAACCTGAAAAAGAAAAGAAAAATAATAAAAATTCACTGGGTAGTGATTTTCCCATACTCCCATACTCCCTCCCAGCCATACCAAGTGAAATGGAGCAGCCCAATCCTATACACAAACAAAATCGATGTCTAAAAGAATGATTTTCTCACAAGAAAATAAAAATAAAAAGTTTAGGCCAGCCAAATTTATGTCAGTCAAAATCATTGTCCATGGCAGTGATTATACCTTAAACAACGATTATATTCCAAACCTAAAGAATCTTATTTTTCAAATTATTTTATTGCGGAACCTAAACTTGAAAATATTTTTTGAAAAAAATTCGATTCCAACCGTATCCTAATGGAAAGCACATTACGAAGGCACGTACAAAATAATTCCTCAGCCAAACAAGAGACTATATCTAAACCACCAATGATCCAAGCCCGGATCCACTAAACCTAAATAGAGTTCAACTTCGCTCAGTTGCATTTGATTTTTAAGAAAGTGATGCTTCAGCTTTCAGTTTTAAAGAGCTTCACAAAATTAAACAAAATGGATGAAGAAGAGAAACACAAAACTAGTAATTTCATAGTCCAAATTGCAAAATTATACTCAAGGAAAAGAACCACTCGGCAAAATCACAAAATAACCAATATGAAATTTTTTATGAAGTGTTAATATCCAATATATCAAATTGCTGCTAATATCCATAAATATGACTTTACACCCACCCAAAACCAATATTTATCATATCTTAGTACATGCTGATATTTATCATTTACCCTCTCTTATTGGAAAAAATACTTTTAATCATTAAACAATGTAATTATGTGATTGACAATTATGCCCACATATAAAAGCAATTTTTTCAATCAATATATTGAAGCAAAATAACATTTTCATATTTACATCCATTTTAAAAAACTCTACACACATCTCGTGCATAACAAGGAAGTAACAAAAAAAACAAATGAACATGGTTTAGTTCCATATGTGCTGACCGTAAAAAAAATAAAGAAATAAATACATGAAAAATACAATGATCACTTCTCATAAACTGATGTTTACCTCATATGACAGATCAATAAATATTTAGAGGAAAAGAGATCCCCACTCCCTAGATAGGTTAAAAAATTATGCATAAGTTTATAAAAAGGATCAGAAAATGGGTTCATATGATGAGGTTTTCTTCTATAAAATATCCTAATTAAAAACAGCACATTTGTCCAAACATTTATATATCTCACACTTTCTTAGGCATTACTCGGCTGTCTCTCACACAGCCACCAAATCTTACGTCACTAGGTCTGCATATCTACCTTATTGGATATATCTGAAACATTCCCACTTCACTTACCAGGTCCATAACTCGTCAAGAACAAACAAGGTCACGTACCACACAGGATAGAAAACTATGAGAAAATACCGAACAGGAACGAAATTCACAATTCTGTTACAGTCATTTGAGTTTTCGACTAACTTTCAGATGTCAATAATCTTAATGCCCGACTTCAAGACATTTTCACAAGTTTTCCATATCAATATGGCATAAAGTACGACTGCATTTGGACAAATATCAAGAAGAAAGTAACAAATGAGCTGAGGAAAGAATAGCAGAATCCCCCAATACCCCCCCAAATAAAAGTCATATACCAAAAGATCGCTAACTGATTTGTCAATCACAACATTCTTAAAACAAGCACATATTTAAATATGAGTATAGCACATACAGAGAAAGAGAATTCATAGTTAGGACCGGTACCTTCTTCATCTCCTGCTGGTATGCCAAAATCTGATGCTCGGTAACACTCCGGAGATAATTAACTAGAAAACCAGGCTTCACTGATGAATTGGTTTCGACGAATATTGCGATTTTCTTGTAGTCTATGACATCTTCAAATGGCAATTCAATATGGTCACTGACTACCACAGGAATACACATGCTTACAATGGCATCAAATAGACGACAAGCAGATGGAGTATCGCCAGCAGGATGCAAGCAGAATTTTGACGAGTGCATTCCTTGTGTGGCTGCACGTCGACTTTCCCTAGACTGCGTTCCATGCTTTACAACAACATCATTTTCATTCTCAAGAATCTCAAACAGAACATCGCGAATCTTTCCACCCTGAAAGCAAGATTAGATGAATTATATGAATGCACATCAGCTACATGTAAACATAAAACCTCGTAACTATTCCCTTCCACCATCAACCTACCCATATATATAAAATAAAGGGTCATAAAAATGATCAAGAATCTAACAAAAACATCTCGTATTTCTCCTTCTATACCATTGGGCAAAAATACTCATTCTCAGTCAAAATGGGTCAGATTAACATGTAATACATCACTTACAATGATATACTGTCATCACTAGTTAATTGCCAATACCCTTTGTTCTCAAAACAAAGCAACACTTGCAAATCCAAGTTATGAATGCTTCAACATAAATGCAACATACCTTATTTGGTTTGATGTTTATATCATTCTCTCTCCTCATCACGTGGGACCTTACCTTATCTCTATCTAACTCAGTACTCATAATAAGAGTCTCCTTTATATTCAACATACATCACAATGTTGCATTCTTGCTTATCATTCTTGGTTCCTTTAATATTCAGTGTTTCTCATTTTCTGGAAGCTTTAAATTTATTGCAAAGTTTACTTATTTGCATATTTCTCTCTATCTCTCCCCATATCACTAGGGTCCCTCATTTATTTCTCTCTATCTCTATCCTCATCACATGGGCTTCAGAAGTGCATATTACCTACATGTTGCAATTAAGAAGGGCAAAGGAAGTATTTAAAAATGGATGGAGTTCTAAATATGAATTTTTCTCCAAATGGTGTATGTATGCTACAGTAACAACCTAAATCATTATTGCCAAAAAAAAAAAAAAAAAAAAAAAAAAAACCTAAAATCATCAAATAAAGAAGCCTTTGTACTACTTTGCATAACCTTTCCTAAGAAGTGTGAACTTCTCTTTGAAAAGAAAAAAGCCCTCTCTTGGTCCAGAGATAATGAGTAAAAAAACCACTGGACTAAAGTATCAATGAGTTAATGTAACGTGCTAAGCATCAAAATTTAAGAAGAGGCAGTTTAGGGAATATAATTCTGCTATTAGTAGCTTATACTTTTTAGGCCTTATTAGTAGCTTATACTATTTAGGCCTTATTAGTAGCTTATATGTAAAAAGTCAGTTGTTTAGGAGGATAGTAGACTAGTAGCTCTATAACTAAAGAAAATCAGGGAGGAGGAAATTATGTTGAAATTATGGAGAGTTCTGATCAGTACTTAGGTAGTCAAGTCCAAATCTAGTTCGTTAGTTTTTGGACTTATAAAATTGAGTCTTAGTCCAATATTATGAAACTTCCTTGAGTCGGGTCCAATCCAAACTTTTTTAACGTCATTTGTCTTTTAGCTTTCTAATTCAATAAACATTAATACAAACTAAAAAATGGAGTCAGCTATATAAACCAATAATCTACCTCGCGTGTCACCCACAATAACGTACCTCCTCCCTTCTCACCTATTTAGAGCCACATTTCCTAAACTCAATTTCTCCAAATCTTTTTTAACTCCCTCCATTCAAGTCATCTTCAGCGTGTCTCAACCGCGTTTGAAGTCTCCTTTACCCCAAACCTTCCACTTTCCTCACCAATACATCTATTAATAGTCATCTAACATACCCAAACTAACAATAAAAATAGATAATAAGATAAAAAATAATTGGCATTGTAAATTATATTACAATAAAATAGATAAATATAAAAATTAAACTTCAGTTCTTAAAGACAAGGCATATAATTAACTTGATGTGTACAACTATTTTTTCATTAGAAATTTTTTTATAATTAACTGCTGAAATGAGATTTGAAAGCCTACAAAAGAGAGCAAAGAGAGTGAGAAAAGTTAAGGACAACTGAAAATAAAAAGGCAAGAAAGTGAAAAAACTTAAGGTGAGTAAATGAGAGTCACTAGCTTCACCTACTAACTTCATCTATTTGTATTCCAGTCCACTTACACCCCTACTATTAGCTGGTTTCTCATGGAACTTGCTAGAAATCTAACTATTTGCACAAAGCGAATTCCAAAAAGGGTCCAGAATTTGTATGTAATCCTGAAATCACAGCTTCCTGTATGATTTACACAACAAATTGAGAAGAAATGGACAGGCGCAGATACTTATTCCCTAAAGGTACCAAAAGATGCATCAAACAAAGGCATTAAATTCCTCTAAGCTCCAATGAAAGAAGAAAACAAAAAACAATGGCCAGGAACAGCGCTGCTATAAAACAGATCCAACATCTACAAGACAAAAACTATGGCCCACCACCACCCACCCAGTAAATTAACAAAAGAAACCCAGAAAAAAGATAGGTGAAGTTAGTGATTATACAAGATCCATCTTCCATATTCAGGCAAGATAACCACAAGCATCAAAATTTGACAGCTTTGCACACATGACCCATCAAACGTCAGAAAAACAGAGACTAACCAGCAGATGACACCCATCATATTTCCAAATGGATATTGACATGGATAAGACAAGTCAAGCAGACCAAATCTATAACACGGTGGTAGTGCTGAGCAAACAGATTCAAAACAACAAATCCAATAAAACAGATTAACTAGATTATTTTGATAACTCAGCCAAGCATATGCACTATTCAAAACAGATTTACACTCAAGTTTTGAACTCAATACCTTCCACTAATTAACGCTTCACTAGCAGTGATTCCACAAAAAAAACGAATCAACGAAAAAACAAACTGATTTCGATCCACAATCGAATAAAACAGACGAACAATTGTGATCCAAATAGCCAATGTCGATCAAATACAAGTACTTTTTAAGCGACTCAAATGCAAACATTATAGTCATAAGGTTAATTTATAGAACCGAAACAAACTTATCAAACAAGTAAGACAGAGAGGAAGATTACCTCTTTCCTGTAGCGATTACCCATGAAAAATAACAACGATTTTCGATTCTCAACACCAACATCTCCCTTATAAGAATTAATCCTATGAGAATACGGCAAGATGATATCTTTGACAAGAGAAGCCTGATCAGGCCTCAACCTACCGAAATCCGAAACAAGCAAAATCCCGTTCTTAATCCTGTCAATAACTTTATACAAAGCATTAGGATCTTGGCATATAAAGACATGGTCCCATCCATTGTTCCTCTTCCAATATACTTGCTTCTCTAGCCAATCAATCAACTCCTCTTGCATAATCTCATCACTATAAACAACTGACACAGGCCCGGTACCGGCATTAGCCCGAATCGGATTCGCTACCAGGCTTAATGACGAGAAGAACGGAACGTAGAACAAATCCGCCTCTTCGGGATCGAAAACCCTAGAAACCGCGGCATTATGGTTAGTTCGGTCTTTCTCGTCCTTGAGTAAATCTGAAAACAAGTACCACTCGGCCGAGTGCTGGTTCCCAGGGTACTTGAGGTTGGAATCTTCTGCAATTGGGGAGTGGACCCCAGCTCTCGCCATCGTGTAGCTCTCGATCACACCGTAGGTGAACTTCCTCGGTAAGTCATACATGTATACTTTAACCTTCGGAACACCTCCTCGATTGTTGTTATTGTTGAAGAATGATTTGGTGGTGGTGTCATCGAGAGGGGATAGAAAGAAGGCGTTGAAGAATAAGTAGAGGAGTAAGATTAGAGATAGGGTGGCGAGGGTTTGCTTAACCATTGAGTGGCGTCCGAGTCTCATCACGGAGGAGAGGGAGAACTGGGAGGATCCGATGGCTTTGGGGCGGTGTAGGTGGTGGCTCATGGACGAGATTTGTGGAGGTGAGAGCAGATGGATTTGACTATTAAAGGAGTGAGAAGATATGAAGTTTTTTGCGCGGTGGTGGTGAGGTCTGAATTTTTCCGTTCATAGTTTGGACTCCGGGAGACCGTAGGAAGGTGCAATGGGAGATGTCAATAATTGACTCAAACCCAAATATCAATCCGAACCTATAATAATAATTTATACCGAACTTGCACCTTTTTGATATTTACTTTGTCTTTTTTTATTTGCTATAGTTTTTTTTAGGAGTCAAATTTTTAAAATTTTGATATAAATTCAAGTTATGTTATAACAAATAATTTTTTCATCCCAATTTAAAAACTTTGATTATAAATTCTAATTATGGTCTAACCAATAATATATTCAAATGGAATTTTGGTGAATGTATCTGAATGTAAATTTTTAAAATATCAAGTCTGAATATTTTTGTTTTAAAAATTTAGAGGAAAAAAAGTGTTTTTGATAGGGTTACATATCGGTCGTCACAACACCTACTATCAACTAAACATCGACTTCACCTATTACGAGTAATGGGCAAGTAAGAGTTGAATCCTCATGAAATGGCTTCTAATAGCTACCAAACTCTAACAGTTCAACTACAAGCTAGCTCAACTAAAGAAAGGATTAAGATTTGATCTAACTAGAATCTATTGCGAGGTTCTAAAGAACTTGTTCTATGAAGGTAAAAGCTTTAAGGGTTTGGAATTCAACACTCATTCCTAACATGAATGAGCTAAAGATAGGGATGAAATAATATGAGGCTCCCTAACTTGTTATCAACCTATGAATGTAACCTAAACACACTGCAAGGAAGTGATTTCAACCAAGAACCAACCTCTCGATCATCTTTAAGGAAGGGCATTACAATTGGAATTTTTCGCCTAATCATATTCTAAAGCATCCAAGCAACACAATAAATTCAAATCAATAATTAACAGCATGCAAGTTAGCAACCCTTAACATCGGGTCACTACCTAAATCTGCATTTCTCAATGTCTTTGACCTAGGAAAGTAATGGAAGAAATCTCTACGCCAATCTAGACTCCAACCTAAACATGACATTAAATCACACATAAATCGTTAAGAAACCAACTCCATAATTTAAACCTCATCCATGCTTGGGATCGGGTTTTCACTTATCCCCTAACTAATCTAACTACTCATGACTAGTAATGGACACCATCGAATAATCAAAATAATGTGACATACTGGCAAATTCACGAATAATGACGATTAAAACTATGCGAGAAACTAATAATAATTAAACATAAATTAACGAAAACAGAAAATAAATTGAAACTACGAAATATAAAGCAAGATAAAGTGAAAGAAATACTGAGATATTGATAAGGAATCAATGTCTAACAACTGATGATTGCAAATCCGATGAAAGTACGAAAAACTTATGAAAATTCTACTAGTAATCTAAGGTTTTGTGAAAGAACAATAAAAAAAACCCTAAGCTATCTCTCTAAATCTAAAAACTATTGCCTGTTCAATGTCTCCCAAAATGCTTTCCTTCGTGCCTTTTTAGCCATCCTTGTTTCCCGTAGAAGAGTTGGAGCAAGCTGCAAAACTGCCAAAAAACAACTGAGCGCACGCTCAGTACAAAGTCAAGCGCCCACTCATAAGGCCAATTTCCTGGTTCCAATGAATTGAGAAGCCACTCAGTCCAACTTTGAGTGGTCACTTAGGCCAATAAGCGACCTCTTGGAGTCCGCTTGACATTTGGTCCTAGCTCTCTTCCTGTCCCCTCCCATTGACATTTGCCCAATAAACAAAAATGAATTACAACAAGACTATAATATAAACATAACGCCTTGTCCCCGGCAACGGCACCCATTTTGATAACCGGCTTTTAGCATCGTTTACTAAAAGACTAGTTACACAAAAAATATTTGTAATCATCCTAATACTACTACAACTAGTGTAATGGTAAGTCGGGGGTCGAACCTCAAGGACAAGGTATGCTAGGTTCTAGACTTGATGTAGAGAGTTTATTTGAGATGTGAATTATTTAAACTATACTAATGACAGGAAAGTAAAGCAAAAATAAAAAACGATGATAAATAGCAATGAAAGGCAAACGGGGATAGATTAGTTCCAACCTAGGAAGGATAATAAAACTAGTAGATAAGCTAGGTCAGGGGAAATTAATCAACAATCAATCAAGACACTCTAGATGACGAGAGGAAGTTTGTGACCCGATAAATCACACGAACAACCTATAATCGCCCTATGTCTCCTAAGGATTGGCAGGATAGATTCGCATCGAATATCAATCAATCAATCATCAATAATCTCGAACCCTAACTCTACGCATGACGAGCAAGCCAAACCTAGGGTTTCACCAATCAAACCCCTAAGAGAACTACTCACTCATAGCCATAAATGGAGCAATAATAATAACAAGAGCAATTAAATCAACAAAAGCAATAAATGAAAGCCTTAAACGAAATAGAGCAATAAAGGAAACAAGAACTTACAAAAACGAGAATACTTGAATGAATGACAGCTTGAATCCAAAATACAATACTTGGAAAGGAGAAAAATAAAAGCTTTAAATCTAAACTAGGGCATAAATGAAATGGAAAGCAATAAAATAGTGTTCCAAGTTGAGACACAAGAGCTCTCCAAGTAGGCATGAGGGTTTTACACAGAGAAAGGGGGTATTTATACCCTAAGAACATAAGGGGGTAAAATCCTAGAAGAACCCTCGAGGGATGGCTTGCAAAGAAATAAACTCTATGGGAATTAAAGGCCATTCAACTAAATGATAGGTTGATTCGGCCGAATGGGAGTGGATTCGGCCGAATTGGAGTGAATTCGGCCAAAGTAGAGAGCAGAGTAATATAAGTCTGGGAACTGTCCACCATTCGATCGAAAGGAGCCTTGATTTGGCCGAATGGACCATGATTCCGCCATATCAGAGAGCTTGAATCATATGCTTGAGTTCCTGTCTTCCATTTGACCGAATAGTGTTCAGATTTGGTCGAATCTGAGCCTCAATCTTGTTATACAGCTTCTTCGAAGTGTCTAATGGCTTCTTAATTTCGTGGGATCTTCGAGAGTGACTTAGAATGTGTGCCCAAGCTACGATACCCGCTTCTAACCTCTTGATAAGAGTGTCAAAGCCTCGAACACATCGCATTTCACCTTGAAATCATCGAAAATACCTGAAATGACCTTAAAACAACTCGAAGACAAGATCAAGGTAAAATCAAGTGTAATGTATATAAAATCAATCTAAAACCGTGAGACTTGACACTACAACGGGGTTGTAAACGTGCTCTAAAATTAGCACATCAACTTCCCCTAAGCCAAACCTTTGCTAGTCCCTAGCAAATGAACTCATAGGGCAACGTGCAAACACAGGGCAACACAATGACTAAAGCAAATGAAAAGCAAGGTGAGCGGAAAACAAGATAATGCAAAGCCGTGTATGCGCAAAAATTTTCCCTAGCCATGGGTGTGCAAGTACAATGGGCTCAAGAGAGCATAATACCAAGAAAAACGACGTTTTCCACAGACTCGGTGTCACTAGAAATGCTACAACATAGGCCATGCCACCTACTACCTAATGAGGTCACAAGTCTACGCTCCCCAGACTATTTCCCAAAAGATGTGGGAAATTTCTAATATGCTCATGTGTTTGATAAGGTATGTGTTTCGCTCAGAATCATCTGACTAAAGATGAGCCGAGAATAAAACACTTAAACATGGTGAAGTCTTGGGAATTGTATCTTACCTACTCTCTAGCACAGAACTTACTAATCAGACAAGTCGAACAGGTTTGGAAAGGGGTGCAATGCAGGCTCGGGTTAAGGTGGGGTAAATTTGGGAATATGGTGCTAAAGTAGAGGATAGCAAGCAATCCAAGATAATGAAATGAACAACTACCACTTCCAATGATAATACCAACCCAAAAGCCTCAAATAAAGCACAAATGAGCTCTAACATATTACGCTGACTCTATTCTCATAATTTTCATTTTTCTTGTTTTCACGCTTTTCATGCTCATATCTCTTTTTTCATTCAATCCCTTTTCTTTAATTAAATTTTTCACTCATTGATTCTGTATAAACCTCTCAAGAGAACACAAGAGGAATAAGGGGGAAACAACTGAACAAAATATTATGTATAGAGTCATATCCAACCAACACCACTTATGCTAACCAAAGGCCCATAACATAATGTAACGCCCACAGACACCACCATATATTGCTTAACTATCCTATAGGTAAATAGAGGGAACATTTAGCTCATGTGGACTTAAATAGTGTGGCTATCAAGAAAAAGGTAAAGGCAAAGAATTAGGTTAGCCTAAAGTCAATAAATGTAAAAGGTAGGCAATTTGGTTGTTTAGCTGATACTAACAAACGTGTTATCATCCCTGGCCTTTAAGAAAAGTAGACTATGCTGGAGGAGTATAGACACAATACTTAGATTCTCTAACTAGCACTCGATGACATAGGACTCACAATGGAGTCCTAGAAGGCTTAATCCTCACTAGGCTAGTCGAAATGTGCCTCAATAGGTAGTCATCCAAGCCACAAACCAAGCAAGCCCAGATCCCCATGTCAGGTGGAAAACAGTCAATCATTCGATCCCAAAACAGGCACAAGGCTAGGAAAACACGAGTATGCATAGGACCACTAGAATGTACACATCAGAAGCTTGCATGCCGGTTTCACAACTCAAGCATATCAACAAAACTAAAATAAACATGAAAAAACTATAACAAAAACCAAGGCAATAGTGACAATAATGCGAATCTTTCAAAACTTTGAAAATGCAAGAACCCTCCCCCAAGCCAGCTCAAGAGCCGTCTCGGCACTTGGGAAAGATGGATAAGAGAACCAAAAGGGAGAAAGATTAGCATTATGGAAACTATAGCTAAGAAAACAAACAAACTATACTAACACTGGGTTATCTCCTGCAAGTACTTTCGTTTAACGTCGGTAAGTTCGACACAGCAAGCCACAAGCTTAGATAGAAAAAGAAAACAAAAAAACCATACCTGCTGTAGGAGTGGACTCACTCCTAGCATCTCCATCTTCTCCAGCGTGGGGACCTAAAACTCTCCACCGAGCAGTATTGGCAGGATTAAGCAAAGTGGAACCGAGGTCATCTGGAGGTGGGCTATAATGCGGGGCTCCCCCAAGCCAGGGTGGAGCCATCGTTCTCTTTTTGGTTTTTCTTATTTTTTTAGTCCTTTTCCTTTTGTGGGCTGGCTTGTCAGTACCCTCATAATTGTCATAATCTTCCTTCATTAGAACAATCTCCTTCTCAACCTCGAAAGCAACATTCTTTATCGTCTTCTCCTTATCCGACACCTCAATAGATACTGGGGTAGAAAAAACATCACACCCTCAACCTTTTGTTCAACTATACTTTCAACTATTTGAAGGAACAAATCTGCTCGACCCTGGGTTCTTTGGAGGACTTAGAAAAGGCAAACACAACGTTCTCTTGGGCTACCCTCACAGTGATAGTTTCTAATTCGCAGTCGATCAAGGCAACCAAAGTCTTCAAATCATCTCTCCCTAGGATGAGGGGAGTATAAGGATCCTCAACCATATCAAGCACCACAAAGTCACATGGAACCACAATGTTCCCTAGTTGGATCGAAAGGTCCTCAAACTCCCCACATGGCACTTTTATACTTCGATTGGCTAGTTGGATGGTTTTCATTAATGGCTTGAGCTCAAAGGTTAGTTGTTTGGAAATGGACATCGGTATGAGGCTAATAGAGGCCCCAAGGTCGGAAAGTGCTCCCTTAGAATTGAGTTTTCTAAGGGTGACTGGGAGCACAAAGGATCCTCTAGCTTTTTCTTTCTTGGCCTAGGTGCCCTGAATGATGACACTCACCTGCTCTGGCAAACTAATCACTTCGCCCCCAATCTTTTTATTTTTTCCTAAGAGAGTTTTCATATACTTAGCATACTGTGGCATTTGTTCCATGGCCTCCAAGAATGGTATCTTTATCTCAAGTTGCCGCATATGCTCTAGGAATTTAAGAAACTTTTCTTGCAATTGTTTCTCTACCTTTTTGTAAGGAAAAGGTAGAGGCAGAGCATGTTAAAGCTCAAGTTTCCTCCTTTCTTGTATCTCCCTCCATCTCTCTTCTTCATCCTTCTTTTTATCCTCATGCTCTTTTACTTTAACATGGTTATTCTTCTCCTTAACTTCACCATTGTATTTCTCATCTTCATCATCAACTTTCTTCTCTTCTCTCCCCTCAAGATCATCCTTATGCTTAATTTCCTTTTGAAAGCCAAGACACTTTTAAGATCCTTCCCCTAAATCATCTGTTAGAGCAACAACTAGAGCAGAATATGAGGTTCCCAATCTAAGGAAGATCGCGTTACATGTGTGATGTTTGGGGTTGGAGCCAGGAGTATTTGGTGATGGAGGTTGGGTAGATGGGTTTGGTTGAGGGTGAGATGGGAATAGTAATGATGGAGGTGGATTGGCCATCTGAGCAAGTTGGGACTCAAACAACTTCTGTTGTGCTTGAAGTTGTTGCATTTGAGTGATCAAGGTTTGATTGATTTAGGAGAGGGTTTGATTTTATTGAGCAAGAGAGTTCACTTGAGTGGAAAGGTAATCATGATTTGTAGGTGGGTTTGGTGGTGGTTATGTAGATAGGTAGGGTAGGTTGGGGTTGGGCCTTGACACTTGAGGATATGGCCTATTCCCATTCGGCCTAAGAAAACTCCCAATTGCTTGATTGCTAAAGGGGACATGATTGTTGGAGTTGTACCCTTGGTTGAAGTTTCCTTAGCTAGAATTGGGATTGAAAGGAGGTCTAAAGGGTTTATTATTGTAGGGACTTTGACGAGCAAACGCTTGGTTTTGACCACCATAACCCACAGCAGCCACACAATCGGGATTATACCCATAACCATCGTAGTTCATGACTGGAGCTCCTTCTTGGTTGCACCCCCCCCCCCCCCCATAGTTCATAGCTGCCACATGTTCAGATTTGAGCCCCTGCAATAGGATGTATAATGATTAGTGCCCCCGCAGATTCTACATGAAAAGGGCTTCTCATTAGCTGATGATACATTGGAACTACCTTGGCAAGTTTGAATTTGGACAGATTCTTATCCATGATAGCCTCGATTTTCAAACTAATCATGTCCAAGTTACTTGAATCAATCATCCCCCTCAGTAGTCCATTACCTATTGCTCCTCCCTAAGAGCTATTTTTGGCCACCTCATCACTCTTAGCCTTCACCTGATTGCATGGGACTTTTGAGAGTTTTCCACCAACTACCTAGTCTAGAAGTGCCTTGGTGGAGTCATTAAGACCATTGTAGAAAAATGTGTTGAGATGGTACTCCTCGTACTCATAATGGGGCATGCTCTTATCATTTGTTTAAACTGAATCCAAGTAGCACTAAGGTTCTCATCATCCTCTTGAGTGAAGGATGCGATTTTCTTGTGCCAATCTTACGTTCGAACTGTGGGATAGAACCTCTCTAGAAAAGTTTTCTTCAATTGAGCCCAATTAATGATTGAGTGGGCTCTAAGCATTTATACCAATCCTTGGTGTCGCCAGCTAGACTCAAGTGAAAGAGGTGCATCCGCACATAGTGAGGACTGTTGGGGCATGGAGGAATGAGCCCGCAAATATCTGAGAATGCTTCTAAGTGTTGGAGGGGGCATTCGTTTTTCAAGCCGCAGAAGGGGGTCTCCTTCACCAACCAGGTGAACTGTGGATATATCTGATAAGGAGTTGGAGCTATGGGTAACACGACACCTCCTTGAAATTCTTGGGACCCAGGTGTCCCAAATTGGCCAAATAATTGCTGATTTTCGTCCATTGGTGGTGTAGGAGGGTTGGGAGTATTAGGTTGTAACTAAGGTTGGGATGGAACTCGCCGTTCAATACGTTGAATCTCGGGGTCGTAAGGTACTAGCTGCTGATTTGATCTGCGTGTGCTATAGGACATGCAAACAACACTAAAAACCAAGCGTAAGCAGTGACAAGCAAGATTAAAGGAAAATAATAGAAATAAAACAAAAATGAATTACAACAAGACTATAATCTAAACATAACGCCTTATCCCCGGCAATGGCGCTATTTTGATAACCGGCTTTTAGCATTGTTTACTAAAAGACTAGTTACACAAACAATTTTTGTAATCACCCTAATACTACTACAACTAGTGTAATGGTAAGTTGGGGGTCGAACCTCAAGGACAAGGTATGCTAGGTTCTAGACTTGATGTAGAGAGTTTATTTGAGATGTGAGTTGTTTAAACGATGATAAATAGCAATGAAAGGCAAACGGGGATAGATTAGTTCCACCCTAGAAAGGACAATAAAACTAGTAGATAAGTTAGGTTAGGGAAATCGATCAACAATCAATCAAAATGCTCTAGATGACGAGAGGAAGTTTGTGACCCAATAAATCACATGAACAACCTATAATCGCCCTATGTCTCCTAAGGAGTGGCACGACAAGATTCGCATCAAATATCAATCAATCAATCATCAATAATCTCGAAACCTAACTCTACGCATGACGAGGATGCCAAACCTAGGATTTCACCAATCAAACCCCTAAGAGAACTACTCACTCATAGCCATAAATGGAGTAAGAATAATAGCAAGAGCAATTAAATCAACAAAAGAAATAAATGAAAGCATTAAATGAAATAGAGCAATAAAGGAAACGAGAACTTATATAAACGAGAATACTTGAATGAATAACAACTTGAATCCGAAATACAATACTTGGAAAGGAGAAAAATAAAAGCTTTAAATCTAAACTAGGGCATGAATGAAATGGAAAGCAATAAAATGATGTTCCAAGTTGAGGCACAAGAGCTCTCCAAGTAGGCATGAGGGTTTTACATAGAGAAAGGGGGTATTTATACCCTAAGAACATAAGGGGGTAAAACCCTAGAAGAACCCTCGAGGGACGGCTTGCAAAGAAATAAACTCTGCGAAAATTAAAGGCCATTCAGCCGAATGGAAGTGGATTTGGCCGAATGGGAAGGAATTCGGCCAAAGTAGAGAGTAGAGTAACATAAGTTTGGGAACTGTCCACTATTCGACCGAAGGGAGCCTTGATTCGGCCGTGAAGAATCAATAGGGAGATGGAATATGATTAATTATACTCTAGAGGGGGGGTGAATAGAGTATAACCGATTTTCGTGTTCAGGATCTCAAGGTCTTGAACTGACTTTCAAAGGCGGAATATAAGCGTTAAGGCTTATCTTTGAAACTGGGCGTCAAAGCCTTGAAATTGGTTTCAAAGGCTTTTGCTCAGGCTTTGACAGTTCGCTGCTTTGATTGATGAGTGAAGCAGATATAAAATGTAAGCAATGAAGGCAAAAATGAGATGAGACAAAACACGGGGATTTAATACGAAGTTCGGCAACTAATTTGCCTACGTCTCCACCTAGGGTTGTCCAACCCTTAGGATTTAACTCGCTCTTTTATTACTTCCTTTAGAGATCTAAAGCACCCTAGAAGATCTTAATCCCCATCTTCTACTCCATAGCACCCCAGCTACACTTTAGCATCTCAGATCCTAGTAATAAAAAGCTCTCTCTTTTTCTATACGTTTGAGTATTATGGTTATACTCTTAGTATAACACTCTCTAAAAAGAAAATTCTTTTAAACGCTCAAGAGATTATACTTTGATTTTCTCTCAATCTAAATACAAGAAAAGTTTATGGAACTAGAGAGAAAATAATGAAGCTTTGATGATGTGCTTGTGACTGAAATTCATGATTAAAGCTTCTGCTCTTTTCTTTTTGTTTCATTGTGTCTCACGTTGTCTCTCTTGCTTTCTTCAGCTTCAAAGCTTTGAATATATACTGAACTTGATTTCAGGCCGTTGAAAGGAGGCTCAAAATAGGCTGCTGAAAATCTGATTTGCTTTCAATACTTTCAGCAATATTTCCTCCAATATGGCTGTAGAGAATAATTCATTTTGGCTGTAGAAGATTGATATCATTGAATATATTACAGCAAGAATATTTCCACTTTATTTGCTGTACTTTGAAGCTTCAAAACAGATTTCGTCTTCCATAACCATAATGCTTGTATTTTGGTATTTACCAAAATTAACTTGAACAATATTCAACATATATGAGCATCACTTATTTGCTGAAAATAAGATATATCTTTGACAGTAAAGTCATGTATAAATAAGTTAGGTTAGAGCATAAAATAAGTGAAATAGGGAAAGGATAAAACACAAGATAGGCAATTAGAATATTCTTATCCTTTGACAAAGTGTTTAAACTTTGCTGACTGTTTTGAGACGTGGCTCAAGCTTTTGAAGACGTGGCTCAAGCTTTTGAGGACGTGGCTCAAGAGGTATTCTCGTCCTTTGACAGAATGCATAAAGCTTTGCAATATAGCTTCCATTATTTCCAACACATTGTCAACTCTATGCATTTTGGTTTCCATCATGTTTTCAACTCTATTTGACTTTGCATTTTGACTTCCATCATTAAACATAAAAACATTAGTAATCAAGGTGGAGTCTTCAATCTCCCCCTTGATGGAAGACAAAACATTATATGCAAACGTCAAAGAATAAAAAGCATAAAAAATACTCTCCCCCTTTTTGTCTTCCGACAAGGTGGGAAAATATAAATGTTGGATCACAAGAAGACTTGTTCAAAAAGATATAAAACAGTAAAACCTTTAAAGACGTGAAAACAAAAAGGCGTTGTTTAAAAAAAAATCAATCAGTCATGGCTTTGAAAGCTAAAAATAAAATACGCGGAAAACTTTGAAAACAGCTTCAAGGCCATGAGAATTTTTAAAACGAATGGAATGAGATTTTAAAAACATTGAAAGCAAAATAAACAGATCCATCCGCAATTTTTGTATCCAAAACATTTCAAAAATCATTTAATAAATATTTGATAATTATCTATAGGATAAGTACCAAACATTTTGATCCAATATTAATATTAAAAAGTGACAGTACGTCAAGGCAATGACAAGAGTGTCAAGACTTTGACATACACATGCAAAAATAAACATATACAACTTACTCAAATAGCTCCCCCTATGAGGATGCGTCCCCATTTAACATTCCAAGCTCAAGACGAATAAAGTTAAATCGTTCTTCGCTCAAAGGCTTGGTGAAGATGTCAACGAGTTGCAAATCAGTAGAAATAAAAGATATAGATACGTCTCCTTTCTCCACATGATCACGTATGAAGTGATGTCTAACATCAATATGTTTAGTGCGAGAGTGCTGAACTGGATTCTTCGTTATGGATATAGCACTCGTGTTGTCACACTTAATAGGTATGCCTTTGAAGTCTAACCCAAGGTCTCTTAATTGTTGAGTTATCCACAAAATTTGTGAACAACAAGCACCAGCTGCAATGTATTCGGCTTCGGCAGTAGAGAGTGCCACCGAATTTTGTTTCTTTGAATGTCAACTAATGAGAGATGATCCCAAGAATTGACAGCAACCTGAAGTACTCTTTCTATCTACTTTATAACCTGCAAAATCAGCATCTGAATATCCAACAAGTTCAAAGTTACTATTACAAGGGTACCAAAGACCGAAATCCTTTGTCCCATTGAGATAGCGTAAAATCCTCTTAACTGCACTCAAATGAGATTCTTTGGGGTTAGCTTGAAAACGAGCACACATACACACACTAAACATAATATCTGGCCTACTTGCCGTGAAATAGAGAAGAGATCCAATCATACCTCGATATTCCTTTTGATTTACCGACTTACCATTTTCATCTTGATCTAAAAGTAATGACGAACTCATAGGAGTCTTAGCCTCTTTAGATTGAGTCATATTGTACTTCTTAAGGAGATCTCTTGCGTATTTGCTTTGATTTATAAATATACCTCCTTTCTCTTGTTTGACTTGCAATCCAAGGAAGAAGTTCAACTCACCCATTAAACTCATCTCAAATTCCCTACACATTATCTCAGAAAATTCTTTGCAAAGGGAATCGTTAGTAGCACCGAAAAGAATATCATCAACATAAACTTGAACTATTAATAAATCTTTACCTTTGGTTTTCACAAAAAGAGTTTTGTCAATCAACCCTCTTTTGAAATTATTTTCTAAAAGATATTTTGAAAGACGCTCATACCAAGCCTTGGAGCTTGTTTCAAACCATAGAGCACTTTGTCAAGTTTAAAAACATGATTTGGAAATTTCTCATTTTCGAAACCGGGGGGTTGAGCAACATATACTTCTTGTAAATAACCATTCAAGAATGCACATTTGACATCCATTTGAAATAACTTAATTCGCATAAAGGAAGCAAAGGCAAGGAGCATTCGAATAGCCTCCATTCTAGCCACGGGAGCGAATGTCTCTTCATAATCTATCCCTTCTTCTTGATTATAACCTTGGGCTACTAATCTTTGCTTTGTTCCTCACTATCTTTCCATTTTCATCAAGCTTATTTCTGAACACCCACCTTGTTCCAATAATTGAATGGTCCTTTGGTCTTGGTGTAAGTGTCCACACTTTATTTCTTTCGAATTCATTTAGCTCACTTTGCATAGCTAAAATCCAATCGGGCTCTTGAAGTGCTTCATTGATATTCTTCGGTTCTACAAGAGAAACAAAAGCGTGAAATACACACAAATTTTTAACATTAGAGCGTGTTTGTATACCAGCTTTTGGATCCGAAATTATATTGTTTGTTGGATGAGATGAGGAGTATTTGAACTTTCGTGGCAGCATCAAAGGAACTGATGTAGTTTCCTGAAGTATCCTTTCAAGGCCTTGAGATGGTTCTGAAGGCCCTGGAGTGACTTCTGATATAATATTGTTTGTCTGCTCAAGACTTTGAGATGGAGTTTCAAGATCTTGAGGCTGCTGGTTAAGACTTTGATCTAATTCATCTGCGTCTAAAATTGGCTCTTGCATATTCTGGGCAGATTTCTCCATTTCATTATCTGATGAACTTTCTTCTCCTTCTGTCTCAAATGAATATCCTTCATGCTTATTCAAGTTTAAACTGAAAAACCATCACTCAAGATACCGTTCTCGGTTTCATCAAAGATCACATGTACACTTTCTTCAACAACTTTAGTACGCTTATTGAAAACTCTATAAGCTTTAGAATTCAAGGAGTAACCTAACAGAATTGCTTCACACTACGTGCATAAAATTTACCAAGGTTATCTTTGCCATTATTATGAACAAAGCACATACATCCAAAAGGTTTGAAATAGGAAATATTAGGCTTTTTACCTTTAAACAATTCGTAAGGAGTTTTCTTTAAAATAGGGCGAATCAAACAACGGTTTAAAATATAGTTTGCTGTATTAACAGCTTCTGCCCAAAAGTATTTTGGCAAATCATTTTCCAAAAGCATTGTCCTAGACATATCCTCAAGAGTGCGGTTCTTTCGTTCCACAACTCCATTTTGTTGAGGTGTCCTATGAGCTGAAAAATTGTGAGAAATACCATATTTAGCACAAAAGTTATCAAACTTTAGTTGATCAAACTCTCTACCATGATCGCTTCTCACAGCAACTATGGGTAGGTTTTTTAATGTTTGTAATTCTTTGCAAATTTTTGAAAACTCTAGTAAAGCCTCTGATTTTTCACGCAAAAATGAAATCCAAGTAAAACGGGAAAAATCATCAACAACAACAAGGATGTATTGTTTACCTTTAGGTGATTTAACACGCATAGGACCACATAAATCTATGTGTAGAAGCTCTATTGGGCGAGAGGAACTTACAACCTTTTTGGCTTTGAAGGATCCTTTTGTTTGTTTACCTCTTGCACATGCTTTGAAAAGCTCTTTTTCTTTGAAATCTAACTTTGGTAGTCCACGTACTAAGTCCTTTGAGAAAAGCTTCTTCATGGTATGCATATTAATATGACCTAACCTTCTGTGCCAAAGCCTTGAGTCGCTGGTCAAGGCCTTAAGACATTTTAAGCTAGTACTTGCAACTTGGTTAGTATGAAAAGCATAAACATTATTGCAACGAGGAGCAATTAAAATAATTTTACCGTCCACCTTTCTTTGTACCTCGCATTTTTCTTCATCAAAGATGACTTTATTACCTTTATCGCATAATTGAGAGATGCTAAGCAAGTTGTATTTAAGACCTTCAACTAGGTACACATCATCAATGGTGTTTGATGCATTATCTCCAACTTTTCCAATACCAATTATTCTACACTTTCCTTTATCACCAAGTGTAATTGTTCCAGCAGATTGCTCTTTGATCATTGAAAATAAAGAGGACTTCCCACTCATGTGCCGTGAGCATCCACTATCTAGAATCCACATATAATCTTTGCTCTTGGTGATTTCCTCAAGATGTTCTTTCTTTGTATCATCATGATTAGCCATAAGACATAGGTTTGCTTGTTCATCTTCTGAGTCACTAGATGAATCTGAATCACTCCATGAAGCAACCATAGCTTTCTTCTTATAATCCTTTTTGTGGAAAGGCTTCTTCTTTCGTTGAGGGCAATCTTTCACTAAGTGATCTGTTTCACCACACTCATAGCATGTTAGTGTATTAACTTTATTCATTGAGTTGGATGACTTACCCTTATATTTATTTGAATGATAGTCTCTGCCTCTTGAGTAATTCTTCTTCATTTTCAGAATCTTGGCAAGACTTCTAGCGATGAGAGCAAATGGATCTTCATCATCACTATCATCACTATCTTCATTGTCCATTGTAGCTTCTTCTCTCTTTGCTTTGAGTGCTAAATTTTTGGTTGAAGATGCTGGTTCACCATCTTCTTCATTAAGAGACATCTCATGTGTGATCAATTTTCCAAGAAGATCATCCAAAGGCAAGGTTCTCAAATTTTGAGCTTCTTCTATCGCGGTTACCTTCGGACCCCACTTTGATTTTGGAAGACACCGTAGAATCTTTCTCACCTTTTCTTCATTTGTGAATACCTTACCAAGAGAATCCAGATTGTTCACTATTTGGGTAAATCTTGTGAACATCTCTTTCACGGTTTCATTAGGCGTCATTTTGAACAACTCATATTGTCGAAGAAAGATGCTTATCTTGCTTTCTTTGACTTGACTCGTTCCTTCATATGTGACCACCAATTTATCCCATATCTCTTTATCACTTTTGCATGCAGAAACTCTATTGAATTCATTTGCATCTAAACCACAGTAGAGAAGGTTCATGGCTCGATAGTTTTTAGCAACACTTTCCAAATCCGATTGCGTAAAATCATCATCTTCTTTAGGAACCATTGTGCCACTTTCATTAGTCTTCATTGGCACCCTAGGACCTTTCTTGATAATATCCCAGAGTTCCAAATCTTGATCAATCACAAACATTTGCATTAATGAACGCCAATGGGCAAAATTATTACCACAAAATAGAGGAGGGCGATTGGTAGACCTTCCTTGAGCGAAACCACCATCACCTATTGAATTCATTTCTCCTCACAGATGATTAAATCTTTTCCTTGTGAGTCTAGCTCTGATACCAATTGAAGAATCAATAGGGAGATGGAATATGATTATTATACTCTAGAGGGGGGGGGGGGGGTGAATAGAGTATAACCAATTTCGTGTTCAGGATCTCAAGGTCTTGAACTGACTTTCAAAGGCGGAATATAAGCGTTAAGGCTTATCTTTGAAACTGGGCGTCAAAGCCTTGAAATTGGTTTCAAAGGCTTTTGCTCAGGCTTTGACGGTTCGCTGCTTTGATTGATGAGCGAAGCAGATATAAAATGTAAGCAATGAAGGCAGAAATGAGATGAGACAAAACACGGGGATTTGATACGAAGTTCGGCAACTAATTTGCCTACGTCTCCGCCTAGGGTTGTCCAACCCTTAGGATTTAATTCGCTCTTTTATTACTTCCTTTAGAGATCTAAAGCACCCTAGAAGATCTTAATCCCCATCTTCTACTCCATAGCACCCCAGCTACACTTTAGCATCTCAGATCCTAGTAATAAAAAGCTCTCTCTTTTTCTATACGTTTGAGTATTATGGTTATACTCTTAGTATAACACTCTCTAAAAAGAAAATTCTTTTAAACGCTCAAGAGATTATACTTTGATTTTCTCTCAATCTAAATACAAGAAAAGTTTATGGAACTAGAGAGAAAATAATGAAGCTTTGATGATGTGCTTGTGACTGAAATTCATGATTAAAGCTTCTGCTCTTTTCTTTTTGTTTCATTGTGTCTCACGTTGTCTCTCTTGCTTTCTTCAGCTTCAAAGCTTTGAATATATACTGAACTTGATTTCAGGCCGTTGAAAGGAGGCTCAAAATAGGCTGCTGAAAATCTGATTTGCTTTCAATACTTTCAGCAATATTTCCTCCAATATGGCTGTAGAGAATAATTCATTTTGGCTGTAGAAGATTGATATCATTGAATATATTACAGCAAGAATATTTCCACTTTATTTGCTGCACTTTGAAGCTTCAAAACAGATTTCGTCTTCCATAACCACAATGCTTGTATTTTGGTATTTACCAAAATTAACTTGAACAATCTTCAACATATATGAGCATCACTTATTTGCTGAAAATAAGATATATCTTTGACAGTAAAGTCATGTATAAATAAGTTAGGTTAGAGCATAAAATAAGTGAAATAGGGAAAGGATAAAACACAAGATAGGCAATTACAATATTCTTATCCTTTGACAAAGTGTTTAAACTTTGCTGACTGTTTTGAGACGTGGCTCAAGCTTTTGAAGACGTGGCTCAAGCTTTTGAGGACGTGGCTCAAGAGTTATTCTCGTTCTTTGACAGAATGCATAAAGCTTTGTAGTATAGCTTCTATTATTTCCATCACATTGTCAACTCTATGCATTTTGGTTTCCATCATGTTTTCAACTCTATTTGACGTTGCATTTTGACTTCCATCATTAAACATAAAAACATTAGTAATCAAGGTGGAGTCTTCAGGCCGAATGGACCATGATTCACCCGAATGGGATCTGATTTAGCCATATCAAAGAGCTTGAATCATATGCTTGAGTTACTGTCTTCCATTCGACCGAATAGTTTCAGATTTGGTCGAATCTGAGCCTGAATCTTGCTATACAACTTCTTCGAAGTGTCTAATGGCTTCTGAACTTTGTGGGATCTTCGAGAGTGACTTGGAACGCATGCCTAAGCTACGATACCCGCGTCTAACCTCTTGATAAGAGTGTCAAAGCCTCGAATACGTCGCATTTCACCTTAAAATCATCAAAAATACCTGAAATGACTTTAAAACAACTCGATGACAAATTCAAGGTAAAATCAAGTGTTATGTATATAAAATCAATCTTAAACCGCGAGACTTGACAATACAACGGGGTTGTATTGGTGCTCTAAAACGAGCACATCACTTTTCTACTATACATCTCCATTCTTTGGTTTTAATGCTCAAGCTCATTAGATACCTGCATCAAACCACAAAAATATGCATAAAAGTAGAAAAGATTACGGAAAATCAAGGAAAAACAGGACAAAAATACGAGAAACGCTCTTAAGCCTAGACTGTACACAAAAAAATTAAAAAATAGGATAAAATAGGACAAACTCATGCCAAAAAGAGTAAGAAACTCTACTAGGAAGATACAACTTAGTGACATAAATGTCACTCATCAGTTTTAACTTTACTCTTGGAAACCGTAAAAAGTCAATTATAGCAACGAAATTGGGATGGAGGGAATAAAACATTCAAGTGGGATTTTGTTGGATGTATCTCTATGTAAATTTTTCGAATATCAAATTTTTATATTTTTATCTTATGAATTTAGAGAAAAAATGTTATAAATTATGTCTTGAACACTGTGAAAAGTCAAATGTGGCTATTAAAAAGAAATGGAGGGGGTAAGTGAAATTAGAGTCTCATAATCTGACTAAATCCGGTCTGATATTAATTGATAATTAATTTAAAATAATGTTTTATGATTTGAACTGGAACTACACCCGACCTTATGTAATCTGGTAACCAATTTGATTGACTTGACAATGACGCAAATCCAGAGTGACACCTGACCTGGTACAACATGTTATTAACCCAACTCATGTTGACTCGTAACATATTTTATTTTATTTTGTTGATTGTGACATATATAATCCTTAGTTATGTAATCATTTAATTCTTGAAATTATAATTTGAAATGTGAAATTGTAATTTATTACTCTATATTAATTTTAATCTGAAATCTAGAATATTTTTCAAAAGCATTTTGTAATATTTTCTAATGGACGCAATTTCTTTTGAAGTTTAATTTATTTGTCCTAATAGTCATTTGATTTAAATCTGACATAAACTTGAAATTAGCCAGAAGCATCTCACCTAAAAATTATTTGACCCAAATTAGAAATCAAACCTAAATAAACTTATCACCCGATAATTTCCCGACCCAAATATGACTTAGACTTGAATTTACCCACAAAAAAAAAAAATCAACCCTAATCCGACTTAGTATAACCCAAATTCGAAATTTGACGAATTTGACTGGTACCATAAAAGGCAAGTAATCCGACATGACCAAAGAGAAATTTTAGACTTGATGACAACTTGACATGATTACCCAACCCAAATTTACTTAGAGACTCAAAATTATTAGACCCGAAGTCAACTCAAGTATTTGAATTGTCAACTCTAAGAGTAATTAGAATTTAAGAATTTTTTCCTTTTTATCCCCATTTCAATTATTTTGGTTAAAATTAAAAATATTTAATCATAAATTCTCATTATATTATAAGAAATAATATATTCAAGTGGGATCTCATTGGATGCATCTCATTGTTAATTTTTAGAATATCAAGTTTTCATAAATTTTTTTCATTGAATTTAGGAATAAAAATATTTTAATAATGTCTTATAGACCATAAAAAATCAAATGGGGTAAACATTTGGGGATAGAGGGAGTAATACTAATATTTTATACCAAGCAAATTTGTAAGAATAAGGGGTGTGTTTGTTTAGTGGACTTGTTATATGTGGATTCGTGGACCCGAGGCTCAAAAATTTAATGCACGCATCATAAGCCTAGATTTTTGTTAAAATTAGCCCAAAATGGGAAATGAGCTAAAAAATGGGCTTGGGCCACATATGGGCATGGGTCTTGGCCCAATGACTTGGACTTTGTCAAAGTTGGGCTTTACCATGGGTATGACTTCCATGAGTTAGACTTTGACTATGGGTCTCACTTCCATGAGGTTGGGCTTGGTTATAAGTGGGCTAAACATGGATATGGGCTTATGAAGCATGGGCTAGCAAGAAAGCAAAGGAAGCACAAGTGGGTTGATCCATGTTTGAGGTGTGTGAAGAGGGCCAAAAGGGGCGTGGATTAATGGCCTTAAAAGAGTCCAAATTCAGCTAAAATTTGAAGGAGTACAAGCATTTTAAGTGTTTCTTGTATTTATCTTTATATTAAGATTTTTTACTAGGTTTACACTCTTATTTTGGAGGGATTAGTTTATGTTCATATTTTAAGTAGTTTAGAGTTGTTAGGGAATTAGTTAGGCATATTTTTAGGGTGGCTTTTATTGGACTTTCACGTGCTTATTTTCCTAGGGTTTTTTTAGTGTTTATCTCTTGTACTTAGACTTATATAATGAGGTAACCAAAATTAATAAAGTTCAATTGAAGAATTTTGTGAAAAACATGTATTTTGCTGTGAGTTCTTATACATTTGTGTGAGAGCTTAGAGTATCCTTGCTAATCCATTAGTGGCACTAGATAGCGTACTAGGAGGCCTATGATTCTTTGATTAATGTTTTCTATATCTCAAAGACATTAGAGGAAGCCCAATGGTATTCTAAAACTGGTGAAATCTATAGAGTTTAAGAAACCTTTTATCTATCTTGGTTACTAATTGTTTAGGATTTGTTAATGAATGAGAATTGCTGCCTTGTTTCATAATTCACACATGTATTAACATATGGTATGAGGTTAGAGTTTGCTAGAAAATTCTTATTTGGCTTGAAATACTTGTGGTTTTAAATATGGAGCATGCTAGCTTAACTAAAAAATTGGACAAATTTGTTCTTACTTAAATGTGTGGTTTATATTTGGGAATTAAGTTGAATTGTTGCCTAGTTTAGGAATATTGTTTTAATGATTAGAATCATTGTTGTTGGTTATAGTTTTTGTGTAAAGACCTTGTTGTTTGGGTGCAATTTTGTGGCCCAAATCCTTTGAAAAGTATTAAAGTTAGTTAATAGTTAGATTGAGAGTTTTGGGTTGTGTTGTATTGCTATGCATCTTTTGTATGAATTACTCTGATGGAATTGCCCAAAACTTGATCTTAGAAATTCTATATTATCATATTATTCGTGGGAAATAAAGGGTGTCCTTAGCTTAGCTTCAAAATACCCAAAATTTATCATGCCATTCACAAAAACTGATAAGTTTATGTGTCTTGGAAAGGGCTGTTGTTTGGAGTATCAATTGAGCATGTGAACTTTCATCACTCTAGGACAATATTTTTTACATTGTGTGGGATAGGTAAAAAGGCGAGTGAGATCCCTAGGAGGCGTGTGGCATATTAGGGAGACGCTGGGAAGTTGTGTGGTTTGATTAGAATTTGTAAAGAATATTGTTAGAGTTTAGGTCTTTATTCTTGGATCCTAAACCAAATCATTAGTTGAGATACCTATTAGGAAGATCCCTCCAACATTTGGTATCAGAGCAAGAGATTTTTTTGAAGCCCTAGAGCTAATCCTTTAATCCGTAGAACTGGGAAAATTCATTCCGTAGATTTGGATAGATTTTGACGTGGAGTTTGAAGGGCCATAACTTTGTAATTTCTCATCCAAATTACGTGATTTTTTGGCATTAAAATCCTTATTTTATTTAATCATTGTATGGAAATTTTATGGGATTTAGAGAAGTAATGCATTCTATGGAGTCATGGCGAGAAATAGTAGTAATTCATGGGCAATAAGAGTAGGAAAGCTGGAGAGGGAGAAGGAGATCATGGAGGAGAAGATGAAATTGATGTAAGAACATTTGTGATACTTTTCCTTAATCATAATAAGGAAGAAAGGGGACTTTTCTTCACCTACACATTTGCTACATGAGAGTAGCCATAGGGAAGATAGTGAGATTCCTTAGGGAGAGGAAAACACTCAAACCCAACCTACCCATAACTGTTTCAGGGATGTAAAGGTAGATATATTAGAGTATGATGGCGAGTTAGACCCGGATGATTTTTTAGAATGGTTGAGGATGGTTGAGTGAGTGTTAGACTATAGGTCAAGACCCAAGGGCGTCAAAGTAAAGATGGTGGCTCTAAAGCTACGAAAGTATACTTTGATTTGGTGGTATAATGTGTATAAGAAGAAAGAAAGAATGGGGAAGGATACAATTAGGACATGGCGGCAAAGAATTTAAAAGAGAATTTCATGCCTAGTTATTAAATCTAGTAGAGCTTCACTCTATAGCATAACTTAAAGTAGGGTTCAAAGTCCGTTGAGGATTATGAACGGGAGTTCAAATACCTTTTGATGAAGTGTGATGTGAGTGAGGACAAGCCCTAGAATTTGGTGAGGTTTACAGGAGGGTTGGATGTGAGGATAACTAATATTATGGAGTTGTACTCGACTTCTACACTAGAGGAGTTAGTCATGCTAGCTCATAAAGTGGAAAGACAACACAAAACCAAAAGTAAAGTTGAATCCTCGTGCTCTTTTGCTAAAAATTCCTACCAAAACTTCATCTTTGAACCAAACCTAAAAACCCCAACCAAACCATCACCAAAAACAAAAAATTAACCTACCTAAGTGAGGCAGCCAAGGAGATGTTTTAGATGCCTGGGGAGTGTCCTAAAATAATGATTAAGACTTTAGCTGAGTTTGATAAAGAAGTAGCTCATTTGGATTTATATATGGAAGGAGGAGTGTATGAGGAGTGCTATGAAGAGGAAGAGATTGATCTAGATGAGGGTGAGGGCTTAGTGTTTTGAATTTGTAGGCTGTGGGTGAGGAAGAGTTGTAGAGAGAAGCCATCTTTCATACTCGTTGTACAATTCAGGGAAAAGTGTGCTCTTTGATTGTTGATGGGGCTAGTTTCACTAATGTGGCTTTGCAGGAACATGTTAGAAATCTTGGGTTAGTAATAGAGGCTCATCCATCTCCATATTCGATTTAGTGGCTAAGTTAGGGAAAACGGATCAAGGTCACTCAATGGGTTCTTATTAACTTTTAGCATTGGTTGGGTGTATGAGGACTTGATTATATATGATATGGTTCATATAGATGCTAGTCATGTGTTGTTGGGTAGGCCGTGGATATATGATAGGCGGTTTATTCATGATTGGCAAGAATACCTATTCTTTTACCCATAGAGAGTAGAAAATCAAGCTGACACCTATCACTCCATCTAAATCAAAACTAAAGACACGAGATACATTGATTTGGGCTAATTAGATAGGTGCACTTGAGGAGGAGAAGTGGGCCTTAAAGGAGCGTGAGTTTAGGGATGAGTTGATTGGGTTTTCTCTTAGATTCATGATATCTGATGGGCTTTGATTAAAGAGGACCAAGAATGAGTCTAATGGTGTGGAGTTGCCTCATGAATTAAGAAGAAATGGGTAGTCCACATTTGGAGAAACAAGAATTAATTAGAATGGAGTTTTCCTTAGGCTTTTGATTTTTTTCTCCTATCCTTTGTTTTTATAGTTCTATTGTTCAAGAACTGAAGTCATTTTTTCTATTCGAATATCCAAAGTTTGTGGACAAACTTCCTTCAAGAAGGGGAGGATGTTATATATGAATTTATGGAGTCATGGCTCAAAAAATTTGATGCACGAATCATGGGCCTAGATTTTCGTGAAAATTGGCCAAAAATGGGAAATGGGCCCAAATTTGAAAATGGGCTTGGGCTATTTGGGCTTAGGCCTTGACCCATTGACTTGGCCTTGACTTGGTCTTGGTCAAAGTTGGGCTTGACCATGGGTTTGACTTCCATGGGTTGGACCTTAACTTTGACCTTTATGGGTTAGACCTTGACTTTGGATTTGACTTCCATGAGTTTGTTCCTTGGTTATAAGTGGGCTAAGAATAGATATAGGCTTATGAAGCATGGGCTAGCAACAAAGCAAATGAAGCATAAGTGGGCTGATCCAAGTTTGAGGTTGCATAAAAAGGGCTAAAAAGGGGCGTGGATTAATGGCCTTAAAAGAGTCTAAAATCAGATAAAATTTGAAGGTGTCCAAATAATTTAAGTATCTCATTTATTTAACTTTTTATTAAGAGTTTTTTGTAGGTTTAAACTCATATTTTGGAGGGATTAGTTTCTGATCATATTCTAAGTAGTTTAGAGTTGTTAGGGAATTAGTTAGGTGTGTGTGATTTGGGTAGCTTTTGCTAAACTTTCACGTGTTTATTTTCTAAAGGTTTTTTTTAGTGTTTATCTCTTGTACTTAGCCTTATATAATGAGATAACCAAAATTAACAAAGTTTAGATGAGGAATTTTGTGAAAAAACACGTATTTTGCTGTGAGTTCAAACACATGTGTGGGAGAGCTTAGAGTGTCCTTATAAAGCCATTGGTTGCACATTGCGTGGGTGTACTAGGAGCCATTTGATTCTTTGAGTGGTGTTTTTAGTATCTCAAAGACATTAGAGGAAGCCCAAAAGTATTCTAAAATTGGTGAAATCTATAGAGTATAAGAAACCTTTGATCTATCTTCGTTACTAATTATTTTGGATTTGTAATGCATAAAAATTATTTGCTTCCTTGTTCTACAATTCACACATGTATTAACACATGGTATGAGGTTAGAATTTGCTTGAAATTTTTTATTTGGCTTGAAATACTAGTGGGTTTAAATCTGGAGCATGATAGTTTAAATTGAAAATTGGAGAGATTTGTTCCTACTTGAATGTGTGGTTCATAATTGGGAATTGAGGTGAGTTATTGCCTAGGTCTTGAATATTGTTTGCATGATTAGAATCATTGTTATTGGTTATAGTTTTCATGGAAAGACCTGGTTGTTTGGTTGAAATTTTGTGGCCAAATTCTTTGGAAAGTATCAAAGTTGGTTAATAGTCAGATTGGGAGTTTTGGGGTTGTGCTATATTACTACGCATCTTTTATTGGATTACTTTGTTGGGATTGCTCAAAACTTGATCTAAGAAATTTTATATTATCATATTATTTGTGGGTAATAGTCCTTGGTTTAACTTTAAAATACCTAAAATCTAGAAATCTGCGTGTCTGAAAAGTGGGTGTTGTTTGGGGTATCAATTAAACTTGTGAAATTACACCACTCTAGGACAAGCTTGTTTAGAGTGTGTCGGATAGGTAAAAAGGCAAGTGAGATCCTTAGGAGGTGTGTGGCATAGTTGGAAGAGGTCGGGGAGTTGCGTGGTCTGACTAGAATTTGCTAAGAATATTGTTAGGGTTTAGGTCTTTATTCTTGGATCCTAAAATAACCCATTAGTTGCGATACCCAATGAAAATATCCCACTAACATAACTAAACATCATCCACAAAGTATATAAGACTGATTGTATTTTTAAATTGAAATTTATATTTTGCACCTAACTTTCAATTACTTCATTTTTTCATTTCATTCATTACTACTCTTAATTATCACCCCTACGACAACCACTACCAACGTTCGGTCACCACTAATGTTCAACCACCATGAATAATATACAACCACCATCATCACATTTGTCGTTAATCGTTAACGCTATGCTTTTTAGTAGCCGATGTATCAGAAATATTCAACGAACTGTGTGATATTTGCATGATAAAATTTTTTTAGATTAAATGGCCAAGACTGAATTAAATCAATAATAGTGATGAAGTTTATACCATATAAGCAGTTCTCACCAAAAAAATTTGTTCATATGGCGAATGAGCAAAAAAAATAAAATTGTTCATTTGGAGATTATGCAAAAAAATATTTGTTTGTTTGACAAATGAGTAAAAGAAAAACTGTTCATATGGTGAATTGGCTTAAAAAAAAGTTTCCATTTGGTAAATGAGTAAAAATACAAGCAACAAATGAGTCAAAGTTTGCTAGTTTAGGTAGGATTGGAACCTATATCTTTCATGCATAGTAAGTATATACTATTTGAACAATTCAGCTATTAGACTTATGTAAAAGAACCATACTGTAAGGATTAAATTAATATCATCTTTATTTGATTATAATGGCCTAACATAGTAACTAGAACATGGTAAATACCTTGTAAGCATGTTGGCCTAACATTGTAAGCAATTTTTTTAGACATAAATAATTCTTTTTTACCAAATTGCTAGTAAAGGACTAAAAGTCGTAACCTAAAACTAAATTATTGTTCCTTAGAGATATTGCTAGGATGTTAAAGAACTCAGTATTTGAGAATTTTAAAGCAATTAGGAATTTGAGAGTACAAGTAAGAGAAGATATGTAGGATGATTGAAATGTGGGAAATTGAGTGAGTGAATATGGATATTTATAGCCTAAACCATAGGGAACAAAACAACTATTTTTTTATTTTGAATTCCAAGATTTCTAATGGACAAAAAAAGACTTGTTTTTTAGTTGGTGAGTGGGCTAGGCCATTATTGTGGGTCAATTTGGCTAGGTGGCATGTCTGTATGGGATGGGTCACAGACATAAGTGGGTGAGTTAGCGAGCTTAAGTGGGATGGGTTGGGAATATCTAACCCATAACCAGCCCATGCTCAAATTAGGGTGGGGATGGGCCAGCATCAACCCGTTCGCGATTGACCCATTAATGGGTCGGACTAGGGTGAGATGCTAGCCATCGACCCAATTTCCATCTCTGTTTAGAACATAAGAGTTTAATGGAACTATAATCATCCTATTTCCATGCTAATTCTTCTTATCCTTTAAGTGCATTATAGAATTCAAAATTTTTATACATTTGTACCTAACTTGCCATCACTCTTATTGAACAAAGCTTCCTATTACACCTGAACCATTTAATTAAAAAACATGAGCACAAGCTTCGTCTAACTTTTATCAATCAAGTTTATGTCAAGAGTATACAATAGACAGGAAAGGAATCTAACTAGCTGTCTCTACCCTATCAAAAGTAATCTATTTATCTAAACTAATGTTGCTCATGTAAGTAGGGTTGAAATCCTAAGAGACTATCGTATTCTAATATTGTTTATGCTAGTTCTAATCTTTTTCAGGAATGTCACAAACAAAAGAGTCTATTTTAACTACTAGCTATGCTAAACTATGCTAAAAAAACTATTGCTAAGCTGGATTACTTATAAGAGATAAACATTTAGGACAATGAATCCCCACTAGTATGAATTAGATATATATTTCCATTCCAATCCCATGAATGCAATACATAAAGTAATTCCTATGACAAATGCACCCTAAATAATAATAAGGATCTCTATCAAGTATCAATAGCTTCCTCCTAAAGAAACCCTACCTACCCTTGTGGATTCATGCGATAACAAGACATTTAGCACAATATTGTACAAGTCCTAATGGTCATGACGTCTACTTTTGTGGTCATCAATCACATCTTAATTAGCGATTCTAATGTAGAATTTGAACTGACTCTTGCCGCAAACCTAATCAATGCCATTAATCAACTACATCTAGACTTTTAATGGAATTAAAACCAATTAAAGATTTAAATAATTAACTTTATGCATTTATATTCGAGATTTATTCGATACCTAATCCATACTAGGGTTCATTGGGATCCTAGATTAACGAACTATTCACACATATTGACAATAAAATCAACACAAACAACAATAAAAGCCATAATCTATACTGAAACGATATCAAAGCAATAATAGAAAAACATACTAGAATAAGAATAGAATATAAAGTAAAAAAATTTTAATTAAACAAACCGAATTGTGTCCACAACGCTAAGGCAATAATCTAAAATTTTCAATGCAAAACGTGGCTTTGAAGGTTTGAAAGAGTCCATAGGGCAACCAACAACTAAATAGCCCAAATGCTTAATGTTTTTTTTTTATTTTTCTATTTTATTAAGTGTTTGTTTTAGTTTAAATTCCCATAAAAGATGGTCATTAGTTGCTGGTCAGTTTCCTTTGTTTTAGGCTTGTTTAGCTAAGTGTTTAAGTTAAAGTAGGATTTGTTCTTTGTATATGTACCTTATGCATGAGTTTTTAGGGTTAGCTAGTAATTTTTAATTCTTTAAATTGATTTCAAACTCTTTTATTAAGGCTCATTTAATGGGGCATAACAATAGCTAGTAAATCAATTTGGAAAATTTCAAAAAAAAAACATGTTTTGCTCTGAGTGTTGCACATGATTGTGTGAGGCTTGTTCCATTGCTAGTCCTTCTTTGGAAAATTGGATGGTATTCTTGAAGACCTTAAGAACTCTAAGTGGTGATCCTTGCATCTTAGAGGAATTAAGGGTGCCCAAAGGTAAGATTACTTGGTGAATTCTAAAGAGTAATCAACTCTTTGATCTATCCCGTTACTTTAGTTAGTTTGGTTTGAATTTAATTTTGATTTGGTTGTTGGTATGATTTGATAAAGCAAAGAAAATATAATCTAATATAAGCCAATGATACTTGCATAAAATGGGATAATTTGGGTGTATAAATTCCTGGTTTAACCTGGGAAAAAACATTGGTATTGTTCAACGATAATTCGAAGCACAATATGTCTATATGGAGAATTATTTATTGTGTGATTTTGCTTGATTTTTGTTTCTGGATTTTGTTTTAATTGATGCCTATTTTATTTATTGTTGGTTGAGAAATCATGGAATATCAAAAAGAATTCATAGCCTAGTTTT
Source organism: Dysphania ambrosioides (assembly GCA_026401315.1). Classification (NCBI taxonomy): domain Eukaryota; kingdom Viridiplantae; phylum Streptophyta; class Magnoliopsida; order Caryophyllales; family Amaranthaceae; genus Dysphania; species Dysphania ambrosioides. Next base: position 16,012,988 of record CM048665.1, on the reverse strand, counting down.
GAATTGCATACAAGCTTGAAATCTTTTAATTTGTGCATTAGAGTAAAAGTGGGCATATTTACTTATGTGCGTATTTTGCTTTCTTTAGTGCTTCAATTGAGAGAGTAAACTTACACCCCCTTAGCCTTAAGCTTATTAGGCTATGTGTGAGTGGAAGAAGAGAGAGTGAGGAATTTTGGAGGCAGATGGAACATTAAGAAGTGCTAAAACCTTGACCGAGCATTGCTAGGTGTTTGAGCTTTAATTCTTGATATGAAAATAACCCATTAGTCAAAATTTCATGATTTTTTGCGTTGTTCCCCTAATCTTGTGAATTTTGTTCTAAAATTTCATGGGATTTGATTGAGTGACGCGTTTTGTAGAGTAAGAGACATTTGGAGGTGATCTAATTGTGAAGAAGTGGGGATAGCCTTGAATGGTTTGCTTTTTGCCCAAGTTCTACTTAGTCTTTTTCATTGTTTCTCTTCTTTTGTTGGAATCCTTATAAATTAGGTATCTAGATATTAAATTTCATCAAATTTCAAGCTATAACTAATTCCTGGTATAAAGAAATTCGAGCAATATATTCTGATCACTATGTGAAAAAGATGACTGGGAAAAGAATAAATGAATGGGAAGAAAAGATAGCATTCTTGGAGCTAGAATTGGAAAATATGGAACATAAAAATTGTTGCATAGATGATTAGCAAAGGGAACTATCAATAATGGCTAGTAGGCAAAGAGTAGATGTACCCACCCAATGCTAATCAAAACCCTAAACTTCTTATACCTCGGTAAAGCACCCTAACTTTGAAATCTTCAACAATCCCATATGATGAGAGTGTGATGTGCTCTTTTTAGAGCACGTTTACAACCCTATTACAGTGTCAAGTCTATCGGTTTTAGATTGATTTTATGCACATCACGCTTGATTTTACCTTGATCTTGTCCTCGAGCTGTTTTAAGGTCATTTCAGGTACTTTCGATGATTTCAAGGAAAATATGACGTGTTCGAGGCTTTGACACTCTTATCAAGAGTTTAGATGTACATATCATAGCTTAGACACGCGTTCCAAGTCACTCTCAAAGATTCCACAAAGTTTAGAAGCCATTAGACACTTCGAGGAAGCTGTTCAGCAAGGTTCAGGCTCATATTCGACCGAATCTGAGCACCATTCGGTCGAATGGAAGACAGAGACTCAAGCATATGATTCAAGCTCTTGAATATAGCCAAATGAGATCCCATTCGGCCGAATCATAGTCCATTTGGCCGAATCCATGCTCTCTTTCGGTCGAATGGTGGACAGAGTGATGGTACTCAAAGTTTCTGTTTTTGGCGAATGAAAGCATCGTTCGGCTGAATCTCCACACATTCAGCCAAATCCACACCCTCATTCAGCCAAATGGCCCTTATGCCCACAGAAATTGGTTCTTTCTTAGGCCGGCCCCTGAGGGTTTTTCTAGGGTTTACCCCCATATGTCCTTAGGGTATAAATACCCCCTTTCTTTGTAAAAAAAACCCTCATGCCTATTTTGAGAGCTCTTGTGCCTCAACTTGGAACATCACTTTATGGCTTTTCATTTCATTCATGCACTAGTTTAGATTTAAAGCTTTCATTGCTCTTCTTTTCAAGCATTGTATTTCGGATTCAGAATTTCTTTCGTTTAAGCAATTTCATTCACTTAAGTTATCGTTTCTTTACTGTTCTATTTCTTTTAATACTTTCATTTATTTCTTTTGTTAATTCCATTGCTCTTGCTATTATCCTTGTTCTATTTACAGCTTTGATAGAGTAGTTGTTGGTTTTGATTTCTTCTTTGTTTCCCCTTTTTGTTCTCTTGTTCATTTACGTTCAAATTTTTTATGCTTTCAATCATGTTTTTGTTCAGTGTTTTTGCCCTAGCTTTTACTAGTATGAGTGAGTAGTTTTCTTAGGGGTTTGATTGGTGAAACCCTAGGTTTGGCTTGTTCTTCATGCGTAGAGTTAGGGTTTGAGATTGTCGATGATTGATTGATTGAGATTCAATGGGAATCTTGTCCTGCCACTCCTTAGGAGACATAGGGCAATTATAGGTTGTTTATGTGATTTATAGGGTCGCAAACTTTCTCTCGTCATCTTGAGTGTCTTGATTTATTGTTGATCGATTTCCCCTAACTTAGCGTATCTGCTAGTTCAATTGTCCTTCCTAGGGTGGAACTAATCTATCCCCGTTTTTCTTTCATTGCATATTATCGTTTTTATTCTTGCTTCACTTTTCTGTCATTAGTGTAGTTCAATCAATTTGCATTTCAAATAAATGCTTTACATCAAGTCTAGAAACTAGCATCCCTTGTCCTTGTGGTTCGGCTCCTGACTTACCATTACAGTAGTTGTAGTAGTATTAGGGTGATTATAAAAATTGTTTGTATAACTAGTCTTTTAGTAAAACGACACTAAAAGGTTATGAAAACAAAATGAAACGTGATGACTTTATAACAGTAAAATGCATGTGATACCTACTTGTTAAACATACTCCTTAACTTAAATTAACTCATTGTTTAATTAATTAATAATTTGGATTAATAACATAGAAGGTTATTTCCCCATGTCCAAATCAGGAACATCAAAATAAATGTATTAATCCCATGCTCTCTCGTTAGAGAGCATCAAAAACAATAAAACTCCAATGGTAACAGGCGTTACTCCGTCACCATGATTAAATGAGATCTGAACTAACCCAATTTAATTTAAAAATTTATGAAAAAGACTCGTAGATCACACAAACTTCAAGAAAAGCCACGGATAATACCCCGTGAAGCCCCAACCCCTGATTGTCAATACTCTAAACGTGCACTAGTTTAGAGTTTTATTGCTTATTCTTCTTTCACTTTACATGATTTACAATTTAACACATGAGTTTTAATTCATCAAAGAACACACAAGTAAAACATCACAATTACACAAACAACCTGTTTATATTGTAATTTAAACCCTTTGATTTCCTTATCAAATTTTAACTTGTTGAACATAGTCAAATAACCTTGTCCGTAAGACGTGAAAATCACCTTTACTAATTCATACCATTAGTAATGAAAAAGTAATAATAAACAATCTGATGGATTAATTAGCAAATTAATTTCACTTGAATTAGTTGAGATTCCTCAACCATACATAATCCTTTCATAATTAGTATTACAAATCATCATTCATAACTCAACAACAATACCCTATCATGCTTCCAGAATAAAGACAATGAATCGTTGTAGTACATAACCAAACAATCTCACTCAAAAGGTTCCCTAAACATGATATTAAGTTTTCATTTGACCCTAGATCATGCTCCTAAAAGGTTTTCGTAACTTATAAGTACCTTGAATAGAACAATCAAGTTTCCACTTTTACAACTACAAAATCACCTTCTATGAATCGTTTTCCTAAACCAAACAACCACTACTATATTTTTTATCTAATGCAACGGTATAAAAGGACCTAATACAATGACATTTCAGTTAGCATTATATTAGACAAGGCTAATACAATGACATTTCAGTTACCGTTGTATTATACGAGGCTAATACAGTGGCGTTTCAGTTACCATTATATTAGAAAAGGCTAATAAAATGACACCAAATTCATTGTATGTGAAATTGGGCCAATACAACGGTAGTAAAAGTAGGGACTCTAATCCAACCACAAATATCATTTAATCCAACGGCTAATATTATGTAATCCAATGACACTAAGCTAATCCAACGGCTCTAAGCTAATACAACCCTCACTTAGTCTAATTTAAGAGGACATGGCTATGCTATGGATTTGAGAAAAAGGTGAATCATATGGTAGCTTAACCTAATCATTGAACACTTGTGTTACTATTCTAATTCTACGAGCACTGATTCAGATTCGACAATCCCAAGTATTTTGAATTTTTTCCAATAATGTCAAACGATCAAAGCCCATAAAATCTTGAATTGTTAGTTAGTAAACTTGCATCAGTTACTTGTCATAGAAAGTCCTCTACAAGAGGTTTTGTTTGATTAGACTCTTCACTTTTTACTTTCACTACTATTGAGATTACCAACTTTAAACTTAAACTTTGTGAGGGCACTTATTTTTGGTTTTTTACTCCACTATATGAAAACTCTATGCTCCTTTTGGACTATATGATGATGCACTATTGCACTAGCTATATGACTCGGGTAGAATCTTTGCATCATGTATCTTTTTATTTTATAATTAAATCAATCGGGTAGAAAAGAACTGATGATCATGTTTAGCTTTGAAAACTCTAAATTATGGTCATTAATTAATTAGGATTAGAGTAAAAGTTTATCCTTTAAACAATTGAATATGCCTTCTTTTGTTCACTATGTATTACATAGGTGTCAGTTTCTCTGCCTTAATAATGGTGTATGTTAGTTCTTGCCAGAATATTGTGGTGGGTGTAGTATAGTTGAATAATTCTAGGACATATATGATTAAAAATGTACCAAATTAAATAGGCTTACTTAACAATTGCACGTATTATGGTGTATTTTTTAGTGTTTGTAAATTACTATTAATTTTCAGATAGTTGGGATGAGAAATATCATCAAATGACTAGATTTGAATCCTAGACACGATTAGATCATGCACTAGTAGCCAACTTTTTGCCATTTAGTGAAAGATCTTGCACTAGATAGGAAAGTATTAAACACAAGTTGAACATTTGATAGGAACATTTGATAGGAAACCTACAAATTTATCATTTATGATTTAAATGAAAATGAAATGAAGGTACTAAAAGTGGCATGTTACTTCTATTGCGACTTAGATAAAATAACTCTCTTAATTCTTACCCTTAGGAATGGATGGTGGAACTAAGAATTAGTGGATGTTTGCCAAATGGAGCGATGAATATGAACGGGGAGTAGACGAATATGTCAAAAAGGCATTTGCTACTAATTCTCACGGAAATAAAATTTGTTTCCCTTATGAAATTTGTCATTATCATTTTTGGCATCATGAAGGTGTTGTGAGAGATCACCTAATTTGTAATGGTTTTGTTCCAAGAATGAATAAATTATTAAAGTTAAGGATCAATATCCAAAGAGAAGAAACTATTTTGGATAATGATGAAGGGTCAAACCCAAATGACTCTAAAGATGACATAATAGGGTTGTTGCATGATGCACAATTTTTAGGGTTCCAAAATTTTTTAGGGTTGTTGCATGATGCACAATTTTTAGGGTTCCAAATGATGAGGCAAAATTTTTATTGAGGTTAGTTGAAGAAGGCCAAGAAGAATTGTATCCTAGTTCCAAAAACCATTTAAAAATTTCCTTCATGATTAAACTTTTTATAATGAAGTATGATTATAAGCTAACCAATACAGCATTTAGAGATATATTGGAGCTTATAAGGGAGGTGTTCCTTCTTTTAATGAAGCAAAAAGTATTTTGAAAGTATTAGGGTTGAATTATACAAAGATTGATGATGTTCAAATGATTGCATGATATATTGGGAAGAGCATGAAAATGCAACAAGCTGCCACGTTTGTAAAACGCCAAGATGGAAATCCAATAAGAAAGATAATGACATACAAAATGATAATGGAAAGACCTATAAGATTCCTTAGAAGATTCTTAGGTACTTTTCGATAAAGAAAAGCCTTTAACGGCTATTTATGTGTTAAGAGACGGCTAGATACATGACTTGGCATGCCGATGGCCGTGAAAATGATCATCTTTTACACCATCTAGTTGACGGCCAAGATTGGATGGAATTTGATTCCTTATATAAAGGGTTTGCTGATGGCCCCTGCAATGTGAGGCTTGGGTTAGCCGTGGATGGCTTTAGCCCATTCAACTCAATGAGCATTGGAGATAGTACTTAGCTAGTTATGTTGAACAATTATAACTTGCCTCCTTGGATGATTATGAAGCCTGAGTTTTTGATGTTAACATTACTAGTCCCGGGTCCTTCTTCCCTAGGAAATGATATTGATATATATTTGCAGCCACTAATGAAGGACTTGAAGGATTTATGGGAGTTTGGATTGGAAACTTATGATGCTTTAAGTAATCAGAGGTTTGACAGGTGTGTAGAATTGATGACTACCGTGAGTGATTTTCTCGCTTACGCAATGTTATCTAGGAGGAGCACAAAAGGATACTTCGCATGCCCTAAGTGTCATTATAAAATAGATTATGAGAGATTTCCGTATAGTGGTAAGAACATGTATAGGGAAAATGGTAGATTTTTGGATCCATTGCACCCTTGGCTTCATGATAAGAGGAATTTTGATGGAAAAGTTGAAGAAGACTTCAACCCTCTCCATAGAATGGAATTGATATTGAGAATATGTTGCGTGTGATAACCGGCTTTTAGGTTGTTAGCTAAAAGACTAGTTATGCAAACAATATTTATACCAACCTATGAACTATACGAGTATAGTGGAGTAGGGGGTCGAACCACGAGGGTAAAGGATATCAAAACTTCAATTCTTAACACAACCGGACTTTTTGGGTTTGGAAATAACTAAACTAATTAATGAGAATATAGATCACGATAAATTACGAGGTAAATCAAATAGAGAAAAACGGGGACAAGATTAGATTCACCCTAAGAATGAAGCCTTCAAAACCAAACACAATAAGTTAGAGAAAATCTAATAATAACTAGTATGGACATCCAAGAATACGAGAGGAAGTTGGTGATTCCACAAATCACAACGAATGACCTATAATCGCCCTATGTCTCCAAAGGAGTTTCAGGACAAGATTCACATCGGATTTTGAAACTAGTTATTATCATCATTCCTACAACCTTAGGCAATAAAGATCATAGCTTTCCTAGGGTTTCACCAATAAAAACCCCTAAGAGAACTACTCACACATATTCATGCTCAACAACATAACGATATTCAATAAAGCAAGCAAACGATCATGAAAAGAAATTAACGAGAATGAAAGCAAATCAGAAACTATTCTAGTAAACGATAAACATAGAACTAAACATGAAATGAAATAAAGCAAATGAATTCAAAAGTAAGGAATAAATTAATACTCACAAAAGCTTCAATGTATTATCCACGACCAGAATTTGAATGACAAAATCCAAAACTCGGAGTACAAATGTTGAGAAAACCGAAAACCGAAAGCTAGAAGTAAAAGAATTTTGAGGCTAAACAAAACTAACAGTGCATAAAATATTAAAAACCTAGCTGCCCTCCCTCTCATCAGAGGGAGGGGTATTTATAACAAAGCATAAGAAAAATACAAAAACCCTAAAATTCCTTTGGGCCGACCCTAAAAAGAAGTAGTTAATCTGGAGAAAACACTGTTACTCGACCGAATTCAAGGCCCATTCGGCCGAATATAGCTCCATTCGCCCGAATACTCTTTTATTCGCCCATTCCAGAGGCTCCGAAGAATTTCTCTCTGTCCACCAAAGTTAAACTAACTACTTAGAACTTAAAACTTTAAAGAACGATGATTCAAAGTTAAGATACTCGATAAGTGCCAATGATTATACGAATCATTCGACTTCGATTTCATCTAACCTTATACGCTCAACGGTGTTGACTTCGTGAAGGCTACTCTCATGGAAGAGTTTTAACCGATGCCCATTAACAATGAAACTACCTCCATGATAGTCCTTCAATTCTACCGTTCCATAAGGAAATACTAGTAAAATCTTGAATGGTCCAGACCATCTCGATTTCAATTTCCCGGGGAATAACTTTGCTCTTGAATTAAAGAGCAGCACTTTATCTCCTACAAGGAATTCTCGTTGGATGATACGTTGGTCGTGCCAACGCTTAGTACGTTCCTTGTAGATATGCATGTTATGAAATGCGTCGAGCTATAGTTCTTCCAATTCTCTTAATTGGGCGGCTCGCTTCTCGTAGAATAAAGTAGGGTCCAAATTAAGGGTTTGGATTTCCCACTAAGACCTACATTCCAATTCCACCGGTAAATGACAAGATTTTCCATACAACAGCCGAAACGGGGTGGTGCCAATCTTTTCTAAAATTGGGTTAACTACCTTTTCTAAAATTCTCTGAATTTCCCTATTGGCTACTTCTACCTTTACTAGAGTTTGGGGATGGTAGGGTGAACAGACTTTGTACACGACTCCATATTTTTTCAGCAATTTGTTAAGTTTGTGCTTAGCAAAGTGGGAACCCCCATCACTTATGACTATTTTGCTAACACCAAATCGAGGGAAGATTATACTTTTATAAAGCTTTATAACTACTTTGTGATAATTCATATGTGAGGAGATGGCCTCCACCTACTTAGACACATAATCAATCCCTACCAAAATATATTGGTTCCTATGAGATGAAACAAATGGGCCCATAAAGTCAATACCCCAACAGTCAAACACTTCACACTCAAGGGTGTAATTCTAAGGCATCTTATTCCTCATTGAGATATTGCCAACTTTTTGGCATCTCTCACAGCTCTTCACAAAAGTTTCAACATCCTAATGTAATGTTGGCCTATAGAAACCCGCAGTGGCAACCTTAGTAGCAGTGTTCATTATACCATGGTGGCCGCCACATGCGTATAAATGACAGTGAATTAGAATCTTGGGAACTTCCTCTTCAGTGACACAATGACGGATTATGCCGTCGGCGCAGGAATGAAATGAATAGGGTTCATCCCAAAAGAAATTACTGACTTTACCAAAGAAAGCCTTTTTTATAGCCCTTGATTCGAACTCTAGAAGTTCTCCACAAGCTAAATAATTCGCAATATGTGTGAACCAAGGGGCTTTCCCAACTACTACTGTTGTCATTAGGGTTTCTTCAACCGTTTTGTCTTCGATAGGTAAGGAGTCATTATTAAGCTCGGGTAACCTAGACAAATGGTCAGCTACCACATTTTCACTACCCTTCCTATCTTTCAACTCAAAATCAAACTCTTGAAATAGGAGCACCCAACGGATCAACCTCGGCTTTGCATCTCTCTTCGTCATTAAAAATTTCAGAGCCGAGTGGTCAGTGAAAACTACAACTTTTGAACGAATCAGATACTGGTGCAGTCTCTCAAAAGCATAGACTATCGCCAGCATTTCCTTTTCTATTGTAGAGTAGATATGCTATGGTGGATCTAGTCTTTTACTTATATAACATATGACGTGGTGCTTTCCTTCCTTTTTCTGCCCAAGGTCATCACTATAGAGATATCACTGGCATCGCACATTAATTCAAATGGCAAACTCCAATCCGGAGCTTGCACAATGGGCGCAGATATCAGAGCTTCCTTTAGTTTGTTAAAGGCATTGAGGCATCTCTCATCAAAGTTAAAATCGACATCCTTCTATAGTAATTCATTCAAGGGTTTTGCTAAAGTCAAAAATCCTAAGATGAGGTGCTTATAGAATCATGTCTTAGAAAGGATCGTACTCTTGTAACTGAGGTAGGCACATGAAGGTTCCTTATCACATCAATATTAGCAAGATCTACCTCTATGCCTTTGAAAGACACTTTGTGGCCTAGGGAAATGCCTTCGTGAACTAAAAAGTGACACTTCTCCCAATTTAGCACAAGATTTATTTCTTGACACATTAGTAAAACTTTCTCAAGATGTGTCAAGCAAGTGTCAAAAGAAGACCCTACAACAGAAAAATCATCCATGAACACTTCCATGAAGTCCTCTAACATATAAGCAAATATAGCCGACATGCACCTTTAGAAAGTGGATGGAGCATTGCAAAAACTGAAGGGAATTCTCCTATAGGCAAAAGTCCCAAAAAGACAAGTGAAAGTTGTTTTCTATTGATCCTCAAGGTGGATTGGGTTGAAAGAAACCTGAGTAACCATCCAGAAAACAATAGTACTTGTGCCTTGCGAATCTTTCAAGCATCTCGTCGATGAAGGGTAAAGGGAAGTGATCCTTTCTTGTAGCCTTGTTGAGTTTGCGATAATCAATGCAAACTCGCCATCTTGTAGTGGCTCTAGTTGGGATCGTTTCACCTTTGTCATTCTCGACAATGGTCATTCCTCCCTTTTTTGGAACAACATGAACAAGGCTAACCCATCTACTATATGAAATTGAGTAGATGATGCCAACCTTGAGGAGTTTGAGGATTTCATCCTTAACTACCTCTTTCGTGTTAGGGTTCAACCTTCTTTGTGGGTCAATAGAGGAAAAATGCTCATTGTCAAGATGAATCCAGTGCATAATGAGGGATGGACTAATCCCTTTCAAATCACCTAGTGAGTACTTGATGACATGTCGATATTTCCTTAATAAAACAAGTAGTTTTTCTAACGAAATTTCATCGAGCTCAGAATTCACTATGACCGGACTACCTTCGTCATCATCCAGATAGGCATATTTTAGGCTAGGAGGTAAAGGTTTCAAACTTACTTAAGGAGAAGGCTTAGGACTTTCCCCCTTATGGATAGTACCTTCCTGAACCTCACAAGGTTGCTCATACTCTGCTTCTTCTCTCTCATAATCTTGGGCCTTATCTAATCGGCCTTCCAACTGCTCATCTATTATACAGGTATCCTCATCATTCATTTGATACCCAACTTCTATTTCTCTTTCCCTATGAGAATCCTCACTCTCCCTATCATCTACTTTAAGTCGAAAAACCTGTTTAACCATAGGTTTCTTTAAAAGAGGGGAGATTTTGAAGACTACCTTCACTTGGGCTACTTTTACCGTTATGGTGTCATCATGGCAATTAATAACTGCCCAAAGTGTTTTCAGAATAGCTCTACCTAAGATTAGTGGAGTATAAAGGTCCTCTTCTATTTCCATCACTACAAAATCACAAGGGACCACTAGTTCTCCTACTTGAATAGGTATATCATCAAGTTCTCCACATGGTACTTTTATACTCCTATCTGCCAGTTGGATCATTTTCCTTGAAGGTCTGAGGTTAAAGGGGAGCTTTTTGGCGATTGATAGAGGCATAAGACTAATCGAAGCCCCTAGATCGGTAAGCGCCCCTTTAGGATCAAGATTTCCCAACTTTATTGGGAGGTCATAAGGACTGGGATCTCGCTCCTTCATAGGTATTTTCCCTTTTTATATGGAGCTAACCTGATGGGCGAGACTAATTACCTTTTCCTCAAGCTTTTTCTTGTTGGACAATAAGTCCTTCAAGAACTTATCATACTTTGGCATCTGTGCCATAGCATCAAGGAATGGAATTTTCATATCCATCTTTTGTAAATGTTTAAGAAACTTCTTGAACTTATCATCAAGTTGCTTCTCAACTGTCCTATACGGAAAAGGAAGTGGGGGTACTTATAAGCATTCTAATCTCTTTCTCTCCTCAATCATCTTTTTCTTCTATTCTTCACTCTCTACGAACTTCCCACTTCTTACCCTATCATCCTCGTCATCCCCATTTCTTTCATTTTCAACTACTGACCCCTTACCTTATTCCTCTTCTTTTTCATTTTTATCCACTCTCGTCTCATCCCTCACCCGTACCAAAGGTGTATCAACTGGATATGAAGGACCGTCATACTGAGTCCCTAATCTGAGGTGGATAGCTTTAGCAGTGTGTTGGTTTGGGTTTGGGTGCTGAGGTGGAGGTTGTGTAGAGGGGTTAGGTTGAGGGTGAGATGGGAATAGTGATGGTGTAGGAGGATTAGCCATTTGGGCAAGTTGATTTTCAAACAACTTTTGCTGAGCTTAAAGTTGTTGTATTTGTTGGATAAGAGTCTGATTAATCTGAGTAAGACTCTGGTTCTGCTAAGCAAGAGATGTTACTTGGGAGGCTAAATGGTCATTGGTTGAGGTATAACCTTGTTGTGGTTGAGAAGCCACATGATGAGGTTGATTAGGCGGGAAAGGTAGGTTTGAACCATTTCTAGGTCCTTGATTGAACCTTGGGGGTCTATACACATTAGGCCTTGGTACATTCCCATTAGATTGGTTCCGTTGGAAACCTTGGTTGTTAAACCCACTTTGAGCATTTATGTTGTATCCCGGGTGAAAGTTTCCCTGGTTTTGGTTTGAGTTAAAGGGAGGTTTGTATGGTTGATTCGGGAAAGGTTTTTGTCCATACCCTACTCCTTGTCCCTGTCCACCATAGTTAAGGGCTGTTACATGATCAAGGTTATACCCATGACCGTCATAATTCATCACCTGCGGTTCTAGGTTATACCCTCCATAGTCAACTGCAACATCGTGCTCGGAGTGCGAACCACCACAATAAGATGTATCATGGTTAGTACCCCCACATATGGCACATGCAAAGTGCTTTTCATGCACTGGAGGCGTATTCGAACTACCGGCTAAGCTTAATTTGGACAACTTCTTATCGATAACTACTTCTATCTTAGCACTAATGGGGTCGAAATTGGTTGTTTCTATCATCCCTCTAGGTAAACCATAACTCCTAGTTCCTCCCCAGGCACTATTCTTAGCAACTTCCTCGATTTTGGCTTTTACCTGGGTGCAAGGAATTTTGGAAAGTTGGCCACCTACTGCTGAGTCTAGAAGTGCTTTGGTTGAGTTATTAAGAACACGTAAAAGAATGTGTTGAGATGGTTTTCCCCGTACTCATGGTGAGGGCATGCTCTAATCATTCTCTTAAATCTACTCTAAGTAGCACTAAGGTTCTCATTTTCCTCTTGGGTAAAGGACGCAATTTTCTTACGCTAATCTTGCGTTCGAACTGTAGGATAGATACTTTCTAGAGAAGCGGTTTTCAGTTGAGCCCAATTAACAATTGAATTGGGTTCTAAGCATTTATACATCTTTGGCATCTCCCGCTAGAGTCAAATGAAATAGGTGCATTTGCACATAATCTGGGCTATAAGGGCAAGGAGGGATAAGTCCACAAATGTCAGAAAATGCCTCTAAATGTTGAAGAGGACATTAATTTCTTAAGCCACTAAAAGGTGTTTCCTTAACCATTCTTGTGAACTGAGGGTGTATTTGGTATGGTGTAGTAGCAACAGGGAGCACTACACCCCCTTGAAACTCTTGTGATCCAGGAGTTCCGAATTGACCAAACAAATTGATGTTCGTCGGCCATTGGGGATATGAATGGGTTTTGAACAGAATGTGAGGTTTGTTTTGATGGACGTTGTCTACTTATGCGTTGGATTTTAGGATTATAAGGTGTTATAGGTTGGTTTGACCTACGCGTGCTATTGGGCATACAAACAGCAAAGTCAAAGGCAACCACTAACAAAAATAAATAAAAAACAGTAAGCAAAAATGAAATGAAATAAAGTTATATCAAGAACAGAAAAATTCTAAATATTACGCCTTGTCCCCAGCAACGGCGCCATTTTGATAACCGGCTTTTAGTTCATTAGCTAAAAGACTAGTTATGCAAACAATATTTATACCAACCTATGAACTATACGAGTATATTGGAGTAGGGGGTCGAACCACGAGGATAAAGGATATCAAGACTTCAATTCTTAACACAATCGAACTTTTTGGGTTTGGAAATAACTAAACTAATTAATGAGAATATAGATCACGATAAATTACGAGGTAAATCAAATAGAGAAAAATGGGGAATAGATTAGATTCACCCTAAGAATGAAGCCTTCAAAACCAAACACGATAAGTTAGAGAAAATCTAATAATAACTAGCATGGACATCCAAGAATACGAGAGGAAGTTAGTGATCCCACAGAGTTCAGAAAGCATAAGAAAAATACAAAAACCCTAAAATCCTTTGGGCCGGCCCTAAAAAGAAGTAGTTGTTTCAGAGAAACACTGTTATTCGACCGAATTCAAGGCCCATTCGACCGAATACAACTCTATTCGCCCGAATACTCTTCTATTCGCCCATTTCAGAGGCTCCGAAGAATTTCTCTCTGTCCTCCATTCGCCCGAATGTAGGGTCCAATTCGGCTGAATGGAAGCTCATTCGCCCAAATGAGTTCCATTTGGCCTTCCCAGTGACCAAGGAATAAATGCTCTAAAGAGTGCCCCTCATTCGACTGAAGGACACTCCCATTCGACTGAAGGACACTCCCATTTTGTCGAATCTGTACCATTTGATTGAATGACCATCAGATTCGGTCAAATCTGAAGCTCTGAATCCTCTTTTCAATTTCTGATGCTTTCTGAACTCCGAGGGATCTTCATGAGTGACTTAAAACCTTTGCCCAAGCTATGATACGCGTGTCAAAGGCTCGAATGCATCGCATTTTATCTCGAAATCATTAAAAATACCTCTAATGATCTTAAGACAACTCGAACACAAGATTAAGGTAAAATCAAGCATAATATGTATAAAACCAATATAAAACTACGAGACTTGACACTAAAACGAGATATTAAACGTGCTCTTAAATGAGCACATCAACTTCCCCCAAGCTAAACCGTTGCTAGTCCCTAGAAAATGAAATAGGAAGGTGCAGTGATAGCTTAGGGCAACACAATCAAAAAAACAAATGAAGAACAAGGGGAGTGAAAATCAAGACAATGCAAGTCGTGTATGTGAAAAACTCTTCCCTAGCCATGGGTGTACAAGTACAATGGGATTAAAAGAGCATAACAATATTTTACACATACTCAGGATCACTAAGCAAGCTACATCATAGTTTATTCCGCCCACTACCTAATGAGGTCACAAGTCTACGCTCCCGAGGTTATTTCCCAAGATATGTGGGAAATTTCTAATACGCTCATGTGTTTATAGGGTATGTGTTTCGCTCAAAATCATTCGACTAAAGATGAGTCGGGAATTAAACACCTACACAGGGAGAAATCTTGGGGATTGTATCTTATCTATTCTCCAGCACTGATCTTACTAATCAGGTTAAGTCGAACAGGTTTGGAAAGGGTTATAATGTAGGCTCATATCAAGGTAGGGTAGAATTTGGGAATTTGGAGTTAAAATAGAGGATAGTAAGTAGCCCAAGGTAATAAAACCGAGGATGACTACGACTTCCAACAACCACTCCCAAAATTCCCAATAATGGACTCCAATACATTATGTTGACTTTATTCTCAAATTTTTCTCTCTTTTTTTCTTTTTGTTTGTTTGTTTTCTTTTCTTTTTCTCTTTTTATTCCTTTTGTGCTTTTCAAGCTTTTTTTTTTAACATTCCATGTGAAAACTTCCTTGAAATACACTAAGACTAGTGTATGTAGTCAAATCACCCAATAATCACTTTTCCAAACCAAAATCCTATATCGCAATGCTACGAACACCAACTTCACTATGATCACATGACTATCCTCTAGGTAAAAAGAGGGGACATTTGGCTCATGTGGAGTTAGATAGCATGGCTACAAAAAAAGGTAAAGGCACAGATTTGGCTTAACCTAGAGTAAATTGATATTCATGGTAGGCACTTTGGCTATGTAGCTTCAACTACAAATGTGTTATCATCCCTAACCTTTAGAAAAGTAGACTATGCTGGAGGAGAATAGAAACATTTCTTAAGATTTCCTGACTAACACTCAACAATATAGGACTCATAATAAAGTCCTAGAAGGCTCAATCCTCACTAGGTTAGTCAAAATGCGCCTCAATAGGTAGTCATCCAAACCATATACCAAGCGAGCTCAGATCCCCCAAGCTAAGTGAAAAACAGTTGATAAACTCAGACCCAAAACAGGTACAGGGCTAGGAAAATACGAGTTTGCATATGATCAATGAAAAGTGCACGACAGAAGCTTGCATGCTTGTTTATAGCATATGATGGAATAAAGGATGGTTTAGAGCATTTGATGGAAAGAAGGGAACATATGATAGACAAAAGAAAAAACAAACACAAATATAACAAAGAAAATAAATTTGGATTTTTAAGCGAGCAATCATACCAGTACATAGGCGTAGCAACACATGGAGCTTATTATACAAGCACCTGAAAACAACACCAAAAAGCAAAACACAAAACAAAACAACACTAAGAAACAGAACACAAAAATAGAAAATAACCCAAAACTACACGGCACTAAAACTGACAGTCGAAACCAAAGGACACGCGAAATAATGAGTCGTGGACTATGGATACCCCTCCAAGCTAGGGTGAAGCTATCCTCGGCGCTAAGGGAGGCCTTTAGGTCTACCACTACTCATCTCCTATAAATTCCTCATCATCCCCCTAGTTATCTTCCTTATTATTGTCCTTCTCCCCACCCGTATAGTCCATCCCATAGTCATCCGAGACTCTTTTAGGAGTCGGTGGGGTGAAGTTATTAAACCTACGCCTACCCACCCGCAACCGGTCAAACCCATGACTTAATGATATTTTGTTAAATTTGTCATGGCGGGGGTACCAGGAAGGGGTGGCCATGCTTTCGCCGACCATATGGGAGCGGTAGGCCATGTCATACCATGGGTAGTGCGCCCGCTCAAAGTTTTGCTCGAGGTGATCGAGCCGGGCGGTGTGGTGGGCTTGGGTGGTGAGGACCTAGTTAAGCCTTCTCTCTATGTGTCTTAGGGAGGACATAATATCAGATTCAGACTCATCATCTGAATCGTCATGGTCTGGTAAGACCGAGGTGGATGCCCTAGGTCTATCACGCATAGAAAGGGTATGAGGGCGAGGAGGGGGTAAAAGTGGGGGCTCGACAGTGTATCTCGGCACATCACCGTCTAAGAGATACAAGCCCCCAAAGTGTATTAGGGGAGGTAATTAAGGACAGGGAAGGGGAATGGTGCGGTCTTTCAAGTAGCGCCATCACATGGGATCAGTGAAAATGAAGTCGGCCCGTACAAGGCATTGCTCGTGAAGGGTGGTGGAACCGGCATATCTGTCACTAAATTCTATAGGATTCATAACATTAAGGAACTCAGCGATGCGGAATACGTGTCCCCCTAGACATAGGTCAGTGTTTGCAGCTAGGGTAGCTGTATTGTTTAAAAACTTCCACATCGTCATTGGAAGGCTTAGTGCGGTGTTGTGGTGCGGTGCAAGGTAATAGTGCAGAATGTGCACTTTATGTGTTCTAACTAAGTGAGGGATAGGGGAAGGGAACAAAGTCTCCCTAGCAAATTTAAAAAACATACGCAAAACAGGGTGTTATACATCAGATGCATATTTATTCCTATTCGGATAAACAAGCCGGTCAGCAATTTTAGGCCATAACTCAGAAACTCGAGAGTTGTCCGGTTGTTTATCCGGAATATATTCGTTATTAAAACCAAAATCGGCATAAAATGCAGCATAATCTAGAAAATAGGTTGCATTCCTTAGCCGAAAAGACAAATATAACCTATCTTCACGTTGACACGGGGTTAGGGAACTAAGAAACTCATAAGTTAAAAGCTTATGAGTCGGGTGCCACATGTTAATCTAGTTCTCTAACCCACATGCCGTTAACAATGCAACAAATTGTTCATATATACCCATTCTTTGTAAAATAAAAAGGTCTAAATAACGAGTAGGGTTAATTTTTCGTACCTTAGGCCATTGGAAACGTTCATATTGCTCCAAAGATATGAAAACTACTGTTGGATGATCCTTATCGAACCATAATTCCTGGTCGGGAAGTCATTGTTGGCCCTCGGTTGTTGTTGAGAGCCGGTTTGTTGTTCTTCCCATGCCGCTCCTGAAGAAGATCCTTCTCCATGCTTTTTGGATCTCTTGAAGGGGTTTCTCAAGGTTCTTCTTGGACCCATAGTGATTGATGAGGTTTGAGAAGGGAAATGAGAAGTTTAAGGGATGGAAAATGAGTGAGGGAGCTCAGGCGACTTTAGGGTTAAGTGAATTTTGTGGCGAAAACCCATGGAAATGAGCTATTATATATAGACCTGGCCTTCCATACGGCCGAATGAGTGCTCCATTCAGCCAAATGGAGCACTCATTCGGCCAAATGGATGCCCTGTTCGGTCAAATGGAGAGGAGCTATGAAGAATTCTTCGCTCCCATTCGACCGAATTTCTAACAGATTCGGTCGAATGGACCTCCATTCGCCCGAAGAGAGTGTCCATTCGGGGTTCCCAAGGGCTCTCTAATTTTACGTCTGTAGATCTATTCGACTGAATGGGGACTCCATTCGGTCAAATGGAAGCTATTCGCCCGAATATGACTCTTCATTCGGCACTTTCAGAAACTTCTCCAAATTGTGATTAAGTTCATGTTCAATGCTCATTTGGTCGAATGGGCTTATCATTCGGCCGAATGGAGAGCTATTTTGCAATTTCTTAGCGTGGAATAATCAAATCACTTGGGCTTTTCCAAATCAAAAATGGTACTATGATTGTGTTGCACGAAAATCCAAATAAAATCGGGTTATCTCCCGTAATTGCTTTGTTTAACGTCATTTAGCTCGACGTAGCTTGGGTAATCAAAAATGAAACAAAGACCAAAGCGATGTGAATCTAGGTATTGAAACCTTAATCCACACAAAGGGATAGAACTAGATATAAAACCCTCTAAAGCTACGCACCAAAGGTTTAAAATCTAGGGAAAATGTTTAAGAATTGATTAAAGCAAAGCACCCTCAATTCCTACACTTCCTCACGTGAATCTAAAGCTTTAAGCACCAATTCACAACTCTTTGTTACACACAAAGAAAAACAACAAACTCTCCAAGTTTATTGAAAATTAGAAAGAAAAGAATCTCCAAATCAGATTTTTCCAAGCTTGGGTGCACATCTATTTATACCCATAGCTTTAGAGTTTCAATCATATTATGACTAGGCCTCCTACTTCTAAAAGGACTCCTAATAACCAATAGGATAATGCCACCTATTTATTACATAATCCTACCAAAACTCTAACACTATCTTATCTTAATTAGAATCTTATCCTACCTAAAAAGATAATATTACAAATTAACTACTCTAATCTTATTTTATTTAAAGTAAAACACTAAATATCCAATCCCATGTGTGTAGCCACGTCCATACCCATGCCATGTCACTTGCCATGTCACTTAAGTCGTAATAAAGCACCGACAAGATGTAATAAGCACAGTTCAATGTAACAAGCACCTCCCCTTGTCTTAAAATTTTCCTCTTTGGTTAAAATTTTCAATCTTCAAAAATTACTCCAAGATTTTAGCTTTTGATTAAGGCCTTCCATTAATCATCACCTCCATGGCTTCCACACATTATTGAATCATAAAACCTGAAAATGGAAAGTTCAAAAACACACCTATGCCTAAAATGAGAAAAACCCTATCAAATGAAATGGGAGAAAACTCATAGGAAAAACCAACTTATTGCCCATGTCCACCAATCCTCATTTACATTTACATGTTATCATGCACATGCAAATGTTCCCCTTTGATGCACCTAGAAGATTTATGTCTCCATAAGCCAACAACTCTCCCATGGTAGCATCCTTCTTTGAAGCTTCCATCAATCCTTCGAATTTGGCATCCTCTATCATATCATCCTCCTCTTCTTCAAAAGAGTTTGTCCTCAAACTTCGAAGTTGATCATCAGGCACATAAGGTGCTAAGTCGCCTATATTGAATGTGGCATGAACTCCATAGTCTCTAGGCAACTGAAGCTTATATGCATTATCACCCACCTTACTGATGATTTTGAATGGACCATCACACCTAGGCATAAGCTTGTTCTTACGCTGATTAGGAAATCTTTCCTTCCTTAAGTGCAACCAAACCAAGTATCCCTCCTTGTAACTATGTCGAGTCTTGTGTTTGTTAGCTCTAGCCTTATAGATATCATTGACCTTCTTAATCCTTGCTCTCACTTGGGCATGAAGCTTCTGCATATAGTCAACCTTGGACTTCGCATCCTTCTCTAATTCCCTTACATCCACCAATAACACTCCCTTGCCATTATCTTTGTTGGAACTGGTTTTTGGAGCTATTAAAGGCTTCAAAGCAAATGTTTTGGCTTGCGCATTCTTCCTCACAACATATATGTTTGTCCTCCCATCAAACTTCACAAATCTGTCATATTGCCAAGGTCTTCCCAAGAGAATATGACACGCATCCATGGGACAAACATCACAAAGAACTTGATCTTCATAATTGCCAATTTTGAACAAAATCAAGGCTTGTTTACTAACCTTTATGTCACTTGAATTGCTAAGCCAATGGAGCTTATATGGTTGAGGATGGATTTGAGTGGGCACCTCCAACTTGTCCACCAAGAGTGTAGAAACCACGTTAGTGCAACTCCCCGAATCTATAATCATATCACATAGTCTTCCTTGGACATTGCATCTTGTGAGGAAGATTTTCTCCCTTTGGCTCTCCTCTAATGGTAAGGACTTGGATTCCAATGCCCTTCGCAACACTAGGCTAGATCCCCTAGTTTCTGCCATCACCTCCTCCACATCCTCCTCTAGGACTTCAAAAGATGTGTTACCTTCTTCCTCTTCAAGCTCATGCTCCTCTTCTTCAAAGGTTTCATCTTCCTCCTAAGTCCGAGTAGTAGCAATCCTAGCATGGGGACAATCCCTTTGGATATGGCCTTGTCCCTTACATTTAAAGCAAGTTCGTTGATCTCCCGTAGGGGGCCTCGAACTTCCTCCCTTATCTCTCCCAAAAGGTTGTGGCTTTATGGATTTCTCGAGATTAGGCTTTACATTAGACATCTCACGCACCCCTTTAGCTTCAAATGATCAAAAGATCCCTCTAGGTTTACGTGTTTGCCTTTCAACCCTAGTTGCTATTATACACACCTCATCAAAGCTCCAATAAGGTTGTAATTCCACCTTTTCCTTGATTGGGTCATTTAACCCAGCCACAAAATGAGCCACCTTGTGGTCTTCTTTCTCCTCTAGCCCACACACCATGGCTAGATTTTCAAATTCCATCAAGTATTCCTCCATAAACCTCCTTTCTTGCTTCAAAGTATGCATTTTTATAAAATTGTTTTGTTCAAAGTCTTGAGGAACAAACCTTTTTTGCATGTACTTCTTTAGTTTTGTCCAAGATGAGATCTTGGAACGCCCCTCCTTTCTCCTCTTCTTTTGCAAACCTTCAAGCCACAAACATGCATAAGAAGTGAGTTTGAGTTCAGCAACCTTAAAGGATCTATGATCATCATAATCCTTATATCTGAAAATTCGTTAAACTCTGCGAATTCAATCTAGGAATTTGTCTGGGTCCAAACTGCCATTGAACTCAGGGATTTCAAGTCTCAAGCTTTGATCCTTTTTCCCCCTTAAACTCTTTCTCCTATGCCCTTTATATGATTCCTCATCATCACTTGAAGAGGATGGGTCCCTCTTGCTAGGCCTCCTTGAGCTTCTAACACTGGATTCACCATCACTTTCGCTAGAGTTAGATTCATGGGATGAGAGTTTACCTTTTCTTAAGGACTTTTCCTTCTTCCCCATGATTTTCAATAGCTCGTTCATACGTTCCTTTAGTTCCTTCAACTCGCGTTCTATGCATAAGGCTTTGGCTTCTTGCAAGGTCAAACCTTTTTTGAAGCCTAGTAGCATCTCATGTGCATCATCACCACTAGAATCCATATTGCTTGAGTATGCTTTGAATCCTCTCAACGAGAGCACCAAAAGTTGATGTGAATCTAGGTATTGAAACCTTAATCCACACAAAGGGATAGAACTAGATATAAAACCCTCTAAAGCTACGCACCAAAGGTTTAAAATCTAGGGAAAATGTTTAAGAATTGATTAAAGCAAAGCACCCTCAATTCCTACACTTCCTCACGTGAATCTAAAGCTTTAAGCACCAATTCACAACTCTTTGTTACACACAAAGAAAAACAACAAACTCTCCAAGTTTATTGAAAATTAGAAAGAAAAGAATCTCCAAATCAGATTTTTCCAAGCTTGGGTGCACATCTATTTATACCCATAGCTTTAGAGTTTCAATCATATTATGACTAGGCCTCCTACTTCTAAAAGGACTCCTAATAACCAATAGGATAATGCCACCTATTTATTACATAATCCTACCAAAACTCTAACACTATCTTATCTTAATTAGAATCTTATCCTACCTAAAAAGATAATATTACAAATTAACTACTCTAATCTTATTTTATTTAAAGTAAAACACTAAATATCCAATCCCATGTGTGTAGCCACGTCCATACCCATGCCATGTCACTTGCCATGTCACTTAAGTCGTAATAAAGCACCGACAAGATGTAATAAGCACAGTTCAATGTAACAAGCACCTCCCCTTGTCTTAAAATTTTCCTCTTTGGTTAAAATTTTCAATCTTCAAAAATTACTCCAAGATTTTAGCTTTTGATTAAGGCCTTCCATTAATCATCACCTCCATGGCTTCCACACATTATTGAATCATAAAACCTGAAAATGGAAAGTTCAAAAACACACCTATGCCTAAAATGAGAAAAACCCTATCAAATGAAATGGGAGAAAACTCATAGGCAAAACCAACTTATTGCCCATGTCCACCAATCCTTATTTACATTTGCATGTTATCATGCACATGCAAATGTTCCCCTTTGATGCACCTAGAAGATTCGTGTCTCCATAAGCCAACAACTCTCCTATGGTAGCATCCTTCTTTGAAGCTTCAATCAATCCTTCGAATTAGGCATCCTCTATCATATCACAAAGTTAAACTAACTACTTAGAAAAAGCTTTAAAGAATGATGATTCAAAGTTAAGATACTCGATAAGTGCCAATGATTATACCAATCATTCGACTTCGATTTCATCTTACCTTATACGCTCAACGGTGTTGACTTCGTGAAGGCTACTCTCATGGAAGAGTTTTAACCGATGCCCATTAACAATGAAACTACCTCCATGATAGTCCTTCAATTCTACCGTTCCATAAGGAAATACTAGTAAAATCTTGAATGGTCCAGACCACCTCGATTTCAATTTCCCGAGGAATAACTTTGCTCTTGAATTAAAGAGCACCACTTTATCTCCTACAAGGAATTCTCGTTGGATGATACGTTGGTCGTGCCAACGCTTAGTACTTTCCTTGTAGATATGCATGTTATGGAATGCGTCAAGCTATAGTTCTTCCAATTCTCTTAATTGGGCGGCTCGCTTCTCGTAAAATAAAGTAGGGTCCAAATTAAGGGTTTAGATTTCCCACCAAGACCTACATTCCAATTCCACCAATAAATGACAAGATTTTCCATACAACAGCCGGAACGGGGTGGTGCCAATCTTTTTTAAAATTGGGTTAACTACCTTTTCTAAAATTCTCTGAATTTCCCTATTGGCTACTTCCATCTTTACTTGAGTTTGGGGAAGGTAGGGTGAACAGACTTTGTACACGACTCCATATTTTCTATAGGCAAATGTCCCAAAAGGACAAGTGAAAGGTCTTTTCTATTGATCCTCGGGGTGGATTGGGATTTGAAAGAAACCCGAGTAACCATCCAGAAAACAATAGTACTTGTGCCTTGCAAATCTTTCAAGTATCTCGTCGATGAAGGGTAAAGGGAAGTGATCCTTTCTTGTAGCCTTGTTGAGTTTGCGATAATCAATGCAAACTCGCCATACTGTAGTGGCTCTAGTTGGGATCATTTCACCTTTGTCATTCTCGATAATGGTCATTCCTCCCTTTTTTGGAATACCATGAACAAGGCTAACCCATCTACTATCTGAAATTGAGTAGATGATGCCAACCTTGAGGAGTTTGAGGATTTCATCCTTAACTACCTCTTTCATGCTAGGGTTCAACCTTCTTTGTGGCTCAATAGAGGAAAAATGCTCATCCTCAAGATGAATTCGGTGCATAATGAGGGTTGGACTAATCCCTTTCAAATCACCTAGTGAGTACCCGATGACATCTCGATATTTCCTTAATAAAACAAGTAGTTTTTCTAACGAAATTTCATCGAGCTCAGAATTTACTATGACCGGACTATCTTCATCATTATCCAGGTAGGCATATTTTAGGCTAGGAGGTAAAGGTTTCAAACTTACTTGGGGAGAAGGCTTAGGAATTTCCCCCTTATGGATAGTACCTTCCTGAACCTCACAAAGTTGCTCATACTCTACTTCTTCTCTCTCATAATCCTGGGCCTTATCTAATCGGCCTTCCAACTGCTCATCTATTATATAGGTATCCTCATCATTCATTTGATACCCAACTTCTATTTCTCTTTCCCTGTGAGAATCCTCACTCTCCCTATCATCTACTTTAACTCGACAAACCTATTTAACCATAGGTTTCTTTAAAAGAGGGGAGATTTTGAAGACTGCCTTCACTTGGGCTACTTCTACCGTTATGGTGTCATCATGACAATTAATAACTGCCTGAAGTGTTTTTAGAATAGCTCTGCCCAAGATAAATGGAGTATAAAGGTCCTCTTCTATTTCCATCACTACAAAATCACAAGAGACCACTAGTTCTCCTACTTGAATAGGTATATCATCAAGTTCTCCACATGGTACTTTTATACTCCTATCTTCCAGTTGGATCATTTTCCTTGAAGGTTTGAGGTTAAAGGGGAGATTTTTGGCGATTGATAGAGGCATAAGACTAATCAAAGCCCCTAGATCGGCGAGCGCCCCTTTAGGATCAAGATTTCCCAACTTTACTAGGAGGTTATAAGGACTGGGATCTCGCTCCTTCATAGGCATTTTCCCTTTTTATATGGAGCTAACCTGATAGGGGAGACTATTACCTTTTCCTCAAGCTTTTTCTTGTTGGACAATAAGTCCTTCAAGAACTTATCATACTTTGACATCTGTGCCATAGCATCAAGGAATGGAATTTTCATCTCCATCTTTTGTAAATGTTTAAGAAACTTCTTGAACTTATCATTAAGTTGCTTCTCAACTTTCCTATAGGGAAAAGGAAGTGGGGGTGCTTATAAGCGTTCTAATCTCTTTCTCTCCTTAATCCTCTTTTTCTTCTCTTCTTCACTCTCTACCAACTTCCCACTTCTTACCCTATCATCCTCGTCATCCCCATTTCTTTCATTTTTAACTACTGATCCCTAACCTTATTCCTCTTCTTTTTCATTTTTATCCACTCTCATCTCATCCCTCACCCGTACCAAAGGTGCATCAACCGGATATAAAGGACCGTCATACTGAGTCCCTGATCTCAAGTGGATAACTTTAGCAGTATGTTGGTTTGGGTTTGGGTGCTGAGGTGGAGGTTGTGTAGAGGTGTTAGGTTGAGGGTGAGATGGGAATAGCGATGGTGTAGGAGGATTAGCCATTAGGGCAAGTTGAGTTTCAAATAACTTTTGCTGAGCTTAAAGTTGTTGCATTTGTTGGATGAGGGTCTGATTAATCTGAGTAAGACTCTGGTTCTGCTGAGCAAGAGATGTTACTTGGGAGGCTAAATGGTCATTGGTTGAGGTATGACCTTGTTGTGGTTGAGAAGCCACATGATGTGGTTGATTAGGCGGGAAAGGCAGGTTTGAACCATTTCTAGGTCCTTGGTAGAACCTTGGGGGTCTATACACATTAGGCCTCGGTACATTCCCATTAGATTGGTTCCCTTGGAAACCTTGGTTGTTAAACCCACTTTGAGCATTTATGTTGTATCCCAAGTGGAAGTTTCCCTGGTTTTGGTTTGAGTTAAAGAGAGGTTTGTATGGTTGATTCGGGAAAGGTTGTTGTCAATACCCTACTCCTTGTCCCTGTCCACCATAGTTAAGGGCTGCTACATGATGAGGGTTATACCCATAATCGTCATAATTCATCACCTGCGGTTCTAGGTTATACTCTCCATAGTCAACTGCAACAACGTGCTCGGAGTGTGAACCACCACAATAAGATGTATCATGGTTGGTACCCCCACATATGGCACATGCAAAGTGCTTTTCACGCACTGGAGGCGTATTCGAACTATCGGCTAAGCTTAATTTGGACAGCTTCTTATCGATAACTACTTCTATCTTAGCACTAATGGGGTCCAAACTGGTTGTGTCTATCATCCCTCTAGGTAAACCGTAACTCCTAGTTCCTCCCCTGGCACTATTCTTAGCAACTTCCTCGATTTTGGCTTTTACCTGGGTGTAAGGAATTTTGGAAAGGTTGCCACCTACTGTTGAGTCTAGAAGTGCTTTGGTTGAGTCATTAAGAGCATCGTAAAAGAATGTGTTAAGATGGTTTTCCCCGTACTCATGGTGGGTGCATGCTCTAATCATTCTCTTAAATCTACTCTAAGTAGCACTAAGGTTCTCATCATCCTCTTGGGTAAAGGACGCAATTTTCTTACGCTAATCTTGCATTCGAACTATAGGATAGAACCTTTCTAGAGAAACGGTTTTCAGTTGAGCCCAATTAACAATTGAATTAGGTTCTAAGCATTTGTACATCTTTGGCATCTCTCGCTAGAGTCAAATGAAATAGGTGCATTTGCACATAATCTGGGCTATTCGGGCAAGGAGGGATAAGTCCACAAATGTCAGAAAATGCCTCTAAATGTTGAAGAGGACATTAATTTCTTAAGCCACTAAAAGGTGTTTCCTTAACCATTCTTGTGAACTGAGGGTGTATTTGGTATGGTGTAGTAGCAACAGGGAGCACTACACCCCCTTGAAACTCTTGTGAGCCAGGAGTTCTGAATTGACCAAACAAATTGATGTTCGTCAGCCATTGCGAATATGGATGGGTTTTGAACATAATGTGAGGTTTGTTTTAATGGGCGTTATCTACTTACGCGTTGGATTTTTGGATTATAAGGTGTTATAGGTTAGTTTGACCTACGCGTGCTATTGGGCATGCAAACAGCAAAGTCAAAGGCAACCACTAAAAAAAAGAAATAAAAAACAGTAAGCAAAAATTAAATGAAATAAAGTTATATCAAGAATAGAAAAAGTCTAAATATTACGCCTTGTCCCCGGCAACGGCGCCATTCTGATAACCGGCTTTTAGGTCATTAGCTAAAAGACTAGTTATGCAAACAATATTTATACCAACCTATGAACTATACGAGTATATTGGAGTAGGGGGTCGAACCACGAGGATAAATGATATCAAGACTTCAATTCTTAACACAACCAGACTTTTTGGGTTTGGAAATAACTAAACTAATTAATGAGAATATAGATCACGATAAATTACGAGGTAAATCAAATAGAGAAAAACGAGGACAGGATTAGATTCACCCTAGGAATGAAGCTTTCAAAACCGAACACAATAGGTTAGAGAAAATCTAATAATAACTAGCATGGACATCCAAGAATACGAGAGGAAGTTGGTGATTCCACAAATCACAACGAACGACCTATAATCGACCTATAACCGAAAACCGAAATCTAGAAGTAAAAGAATTTTGAGGCTAAACAAAACTAATAGTGCATAAAATATTAAAACCTAATTGCCCTCCCTCTCATCAGAGGGAGGGGTATTTATAACAAAGCATAAGAAAAATACGAAAACCCTAAAATGCCTTTGGGCCGGTCCTAAAAAGAAGTAGTTGTTCCGGAGAAAACACTGTCATTCGACCGAATTCAAGGCCCATTTGGCCGAATACAACTCCATTTGCCAGAATGCTCTTTCATTTTCCCATTCTAGAGGCTCCGAAGAATTTCTCCATTCGCTGGAATGTAGGGTCTGATTTGGCCGAATGGAAGCTCATTCGCCCGAATGAGTTCCATTCGGCCTTCCAAGTGACCAAGGAATAAATGCTCTGAAGACTGCCCCTCATTCGACTAAAGGACACTCCTATTCGGTCGAATTTGTACCATTCGACTTAATGACCATTAGATTCGGTCAAATCTGAAGCTCTGAATCCTCTTTTCAGTTTCTGATGCTTTCTGAACTCTGTGGTATCTTTATGAGTGACTTGAAATGTTTTCTTAAGCTATGATACGTGTGTCAAAGGTCAAATGCATCGCATTTCACCTCAAAATCATTAAAAATACCTAAAATGATCTTAAGACAACTCGAAGACAAGATCAAGGTAAAATCAAGCATAATATGTATAAATCGAATATAAAACTACGAGACTTGACACTAAAACTAGGTAGTAAACGTGTTCTAAAATGAGCACATCAACGTGATTTTCCAAATTAGAAGCACAAGAAATCAAGGCAGGCTAAGGATGATCTGAATTCGTGGAGAAGGATGTCTAATTTTTTGAGTTACCATATTGGAAGCATTGTCTTAATCATCATAATCTTGATGTAATGCATATTGAGTTTGGTTGAGTTTTATTATCAATGTTGCATCCCCTATTTATAATATTGAACCTCATTCACTAATCACTAATAATCACTGCTAATTTGTCATATGTTGGCATTGGTTAAATTGTATTTAAAATGTATTTGCATTTGTAGTTGCCCATCATTACTAATTGTATTTGTATTTCATTACTAATTTTCCATTACTCCTTTTATGCAATATAAAATAGAAACTCAATTATCTTCAAAAAGAAAAAAGCATCGAGGTCCAACAATGCTACCTAAGGCTCATGTACGTACAAAAGAGGAGCGCCAAATGATTGTTTTAAACTCATTTGGTCAGCTAGTTAGACCTACAAAAGAGATTTTCCAAGAGTTCAAGTTTGTTTAGGGAACGATGGCAAGGGATTGTGATCTTGAACCACTTAATTATATTAACTTCCCAAGTTTACCTACACTCGATAAGATATGGGATTATGTCCAAGTATGTAGTTATACTTTTTTTAGCATTACTCTCTTCTACTTTCTATGTTACTAATGTATTAGCATAAGAATTTTTGTAGGAAAAATATATGGTTTCACATGTTGGAATAATTTGGGTGATGGATGTTGTGAACAGAGCATGGAAATATCATAAATGCCAAATCAAGAAAAAACACTTCTATGCATATCCTACTTATGATTTGAGGTGGAAAAATAAACCTGATACAATTTTAGATCTTCAATATAGAGATCTTTTACAATATTGGCATATCGATGAGGCTAAGGTATTGTATAAATTGATTCTAATCTATTTTTCTTGTTTATTCTTATCAAATATTTTTTTAATTTTGAACTACTGTTGGATTCTAACTTTCCTTATGTATTTAGTAACCACAACAAAGACAATCATCTAATGTTAGATGATATGCACACTTTGGGTCGTAAGTCATTTGTCATTCTATGCCATGAGTTGGTAAATACTATTATCTAATTATAGGCAATTACATTATCAATTTCATAATCATCACTTGCCCTATGCAAGGCTTTTATCCTTTTCATTTAACATATATAATTATTTTAATTTCGTATATTTAAATTATGATTTATAGCAACAATAAGATATGGATAAGTAAGAACCTTTTGAAGCAAAGGTTTATAAGGAATCAAGAAAAAAAAAGTGTTGAAAGGACATACATTACCAATTGTAAAAAAGCAAAGGAGAAAATTATGAGTTAACATCTTAGATATATATTTGTATGTGTTTGTACTTATTCGATAATTAGTACCAAATTAATGTATTTACCTAAATATAGTCTAAATTGATGCTTTGGAGTCTTCCCAACATGGAGATGGTAATTTAGCAGCTATTGCTTTGGGTTAGAAGGCTTGGATGAAGCTTAAAGAGGAAGTCTCAACAACAGCTATTGCTAGTTTTCGAGCTGGCATCCGACCCGGCTCCTGGTTGCTGTCAATGACATTACCTAGTCCGCTAATTTAGCACGAAATATCGAAGGGATGGTCCATCAATTCACCAATAGTGATGACAAACCCAAGGGAAATATTAGCCTCGCATTAAAATTTTTGATACCGCTAGTGATGACAAACCCAAGGGAAAGATTAGCCTCGCATTAAAATTTTTGGCTAATAACATATCGAACTTCAAGTTTATAGATGATCCTTGCTATCATCTTCATAACTTTAGGGCCACCATGGCCATTAAGGTAGTAAAACTAGAATTATTCCCTATTATCTTTCCATTAAGTCTTGAACCAATCTGTCAAAAGTGGTTATACACTCTTAAGGACAAGGAGAATGAAATATGGGAGGACGTGAACAATGTGTTCATGAACCAGTATCGTCATAACTT
The DNA here is from genome assembly GCA_026401315.1 of Dysphania ambrosioides. NCBI lineage: Eukaryota > Viridiplantae > Streptophyta > Magnoliopsida > Caryophyllales > Amaranthaceae > Dysphania > Dysphania ambrosioides. The sequence goes on along the minus strand of CM048665.1, from coordinate 15,983,262 downwards.
CCAACTTTAAACAACTATTAGGGAGTTGGAGGTCCTAAGACAGGGCCAAACTAATGGGTTCACAACTTACCTCATTACTGGTGAGAGATGGCCTCTTAAATGGTCTCGAGTCCACTAGAGAAAGAGCTTGTCAGAATTTTCATCTCTAGCCTCCTCCCAAGTACAATTACCATATGAAGTACTTGGATCTTGAGTCTCTTGTACGTGCCTACAACATCGGCATGGACATTGAATATGATCTAATAAGGAATCCAACTCCTCAAAACTGAGAATTACTCTACTCCAAAGCTACCAATGTAATTAACTCCCTAGAGGCTCTAAGGTCTTAAGGAAACTCCTAGAGCAATAATAATAGTAAATAAGGAATTTTTCAAAACCGTCCTCGCATGGTCTTCTCAAACCTAAGGATGACCTAATTGCATTTGATCGCCTCACTAGTAGTGGTAATGTCAAACTTATTGGTCCAATAGAGGACCCTCTTGTAGACAAGAGGAGTGCAAAGTGGGACCCTAGGAAATATTACAAATTCCATCGGGGCAAGGGTCACAACATTGAGGAATGCATCAGATTTAAGCATCTCCTTCGAGGCATGATAAAAGGTGGAAGGCTTCTATTCCCTCCAAGATGAAGCCTAACAATCAAATAGGCCCTCTAATGATCTTTTCTATTTATGTAGAGGGACCCTTGATGTGCTCATTTTAGAGCACGTTTACAACCTCATTTTAGTGTCGAGTTTTGTGCTTTTATATTTGTTTTATGCACGTTACATTCAATTTTACCTTGATCTTGTCCTCGAGCTGTTTTTAGGTCATTTCAGGTGATCTCGATGATTTCGAGGTAAAATGAGACGTGTTCGAGGATTTGACACTTCTATCAAGAGTTTGAATGCGCGTATCATAGCTTGGGTATGTGTTCCAAGTCACTCTCCAAGATTCCATAAACTCTAGAAGCCACTAGGCACTTCAAAGGAACTGTTCAGCAAGGTTTAGGTTCAGATTCGACCGAATCTGACATCCATTCGGTCGAATGGTGGACAGGGATTCAAGCACATAAATCAAGCTCTCGGGAATAGCCGAATGAGAAGTCATTCGACCGAATCAAGGCCCATTCGGCCGAATGGTTCCACTCATTCGGCCGAATGGTGGACAGACCGCAAAAACGCCAAACTTCTGTTATAGTCGAATGGCATACCCATTCGGCCAAATGGCCACCCATTCGGCCGAATCCACCCTTCATTCGGCCGAATGGCCTTCTTTCCCGCATATTTTGGTTCTTTCTTTAGTCGGCGCTCGAGGGTTTTTCCTAGGGTTTTACTCCTTTTGTCCCTAGGGTATAAATACCCTCTTTCTCTGTACATAACCTAATGCCTACTTTGAGAGCTTTTGTGCCTCAACCTAGAACATCACTTTAAAGCTTTTCATTTCTTTTATGCAATAGTTTAGATTTACAGCTTTCGTTGTTCTCGTTTTCAAGCTTTGTATTTCGGATTCGGTTCCTATTTCGTTCATACAATTTCGTTTATGCAAGGTATTATTTCTTTTCTGTTTTAGTTCTTTTAATGCTTTCAAGTACTGTTTTTCTTGATTTCATTCCTCTAGCTATAATCGTTGTTTCGTTTACAGTTTTGATAGAGTAGTCGTTGGTTCAGTTATAGTTCTTAGTTTTCGTTCTCTTGTTCATTTCCGTTCAGTCTATTCATGTTTTTAATCATGTCTTTTATTATTACTATGTGTGAGTAGTCTTCTTAGGGGTTTGATTAGTGAAACCCTAGGTTGGCTCGTTCTTCATGCGTAGAGTTAGGATTTGAGATTGTTAACAGTTGATTGATTGATATTCGATGCGAATTTTGTCCTGCCACTCCTTTGGAGACATAGGGCGATTATAGGTTGTTCGTGTGATTTATAGGGTCACAAACTTCCTCTCGTCATCTTGAGTGTCATGATTTATTGTTGACTGATTTCTCCTAATTTAGCGTATTGATAGTTTGATTGTCCTTCCTAGGGTGGAACTGATCTGTCCCCGTTTTCTTTTCATAGTATAACATTGTTTTAGTTCTTGCTTTGTTTTTCTGTTATTAGTGTAATCCTTTTCGAATCCCATTTAAATCCTTTATATCAAGTCTATAAGCTATCGCCCCTTGTCCTTATGGTTCGATCCCCGACTTACCACTACACTAGTTGTAGTAGTATTAGGGTGTTTATAAATATTGTTTGCATAACTATTCTTTTAGTTAAACGACCTAAAAGAACTGTTATCAACCCTCTTTTGACTCGTCTTCACTTATCACTCTAATAGGGGTTCCATCCCCTAAAATCATAGTTCAACTAGAAGAAGACTCATTAAATGACATATACAACAACGATGAAAAATATGTCTACATCGATCAAATCGCTTATGTCACAGCCATGAACACCAAGTATTGATCCTAAATATTGCGAGAAGGAGATGACTGATATCAACGCAATGACTCAGTTTGGAAGGATTCAGAATCTAAGTCATAATCCAATTAAAAATGCTACGATCCCAATGATTCTTCCATCATAAGAAAGCTCCATGACCAAGAAGCTTAAAGAGACTTGAGTTGAGGTCAACATCTAAGAGCTATTCACTACTTCATATGAACACAAAAATGCTCTCCTAAATGAATTAACAAAAATCAATGTTCCATCGAGGACTTCCCTTGATGCTTTAGTCACCCTCGTTAACATAGAAAATGAGAAAACTAAAATCTCATTCTAAGATGAGGATCTTCCGATAAAGGGGACCTCTCACAATAAGGCCCATTACCTAACCGTAGTTGCTTGCAATAAAAACATAATGAAGACCTTGATCAACAATGGTTTAACGTTCAATGTATGTCCCTTTCGTATAGAAAAATTGTTGTGTTTTTCGGAGAAGGAATTCACGTCTTGAGCTTAAGAGGTCCAAGCGTATGATAACTCACACTGTCAACTGCTCGGGACCATTTGCTTGTCCCTTATCTTGAGACCATTGGAAAGAAAGGTCACCTTCTTAGTGTTCAATATCAAGGCTACTTTAACTTACTTCTCGGATACTCCTTGATTCATGATTTAGGAGCTATGCCCTCCTCTTAGAAGGTTAAGCTACCCTTCAAGGGTACTTTAGTTTCAATTGATGCCTCAACCATTACAAATCATAAACAAACCCCTTATCAACATTGAGCATGATGAGAAAGATTAAGAAATCTTTAGCTTTAGTGCCTAAGTTGTAATGCTTGAACCATAAAACATCTTGTCTTTCATATTATGCCATATAGTTCACACTAAGATGAAGAACTAAGGGTACTTCCCTTGCTTGACTCTAGATCTTAAGCAAATTTCACCATGCCATTCAATGATCCAAAGGGGAAGCACTATCTATTTGGGCTAGTCTACGAATAAATGACACAAGAACTTTTAGAATATTTTCTTAAAGAAGTGGCTCGCAAAAGGGCTAAGGAGCAAGGAAAAACTAAGCACACATTAAATCCATATTTCCAAACCCTAAATGGGCATTTTGTAAAAGAAGGGGAGGAAAAAAATCTACAACAATTTCCCTAAGCCACTCTTCAACCATGATCATGGAAAGATCTACCCTAGGATTAAAAATTTTGATGATTGTTACTTTCTAGATTATGAGAAACTGATGTGCTCATTTTAGATCACGTTTACAACCCCATTTTAGTGTTGAGTCTCATGCTTTTATATTGGTTTTATGCACATTACATTCAATTTTACCTTGATCTTGTCCTCGAGCTGTTTTTAGGTCATTTCAGGTGATTTCGATAATTTTGAGGTAAAGTGAAACGTGTTCGAGGCTTTGACACCTTTATCAAGAGTTTGGATGCGCATATCATAGCTTGGGCATGCGTTCCAAGTCACTCTCAAAGATCCCATAAACTCCAGAAGCCATTAGACACTTCAAAGGAGCTGTTCAACAAGGTTCAGGTTCAGATTCGACCGAATCTGACATCCATTCGGTTGAATAGAAGACAGGGATTCAAGCACATTAATCAAGCTCTTGGGAATAGCTGAATGAAGACTCATTTGGCCGAATCAAGACCCATTCGACTGAATGGTAGATAGGGTACAAAAACGCCAAGATTCTGATATAGGCGAATCCTCCCTTTATTCGGCCGAATCCTCCCTCCATTCGGCCAAATGAAGCCTATTTCCGACTTTCTTGGTTTGATTACCTTGGATTGCTTACTATCCTCTATTTGAACTCCACATCCCCAAATTTTACCCTACCTTGATCCCAGCCTACATTGCAACCGTTTCCAAACCTGTTCGACTTGGCCTGATTAGCAAGTTCTATGCTGGAGAGTAGATAGGATGCAATCCCTAAGATTTCTCCTTGATTGAATGTTTAATTCCCGACTCATCTTAAGTCAGATGATTATGAGCGAAACAAGTACCATATTAAACACACGAGCGTACTAGAAATTTCCCACATCTTTTGGGAAATAGCATGGGGAGCGTGGACTTGTGACCTCATTAGGTAGTGGGTGGCATGGCCTGTGTTGTAGCTTTTCCAGTGATCCCGAGTCTGTGGAAAACGTTGTTTATCTTGGTATTATGCTCTTTTGAGCCCATTGTACTTGCACACCCATAGCTAGGGAAGAGATTTGCGCGTACACGACTGGCATGGTCCTGTTTTCCGCTCACCTTGCTTTTCATGAGCTTTGCTCACGGTGTTTCCTTGCTAGTTCATTTGCTAGGGACTAGCAAAGGTTTGGCTTGGGGGAAGTTGATGTGCTCATTTTAGAGCACGTTTACAACCTCATTTTAGTGTCGAGTCTCGTGCTTTTATATTGGTTTTATGCACATTACATTCAATTTTACCTTGATCTTGTCCTCGAGCTGCTTTTAGGTCATTTCAGGTGATCTCGATGATTTCGAGGTAAAATGAGACGTGTTCGAGGCTTTGACACTTCTATCAAGAGTTTGGATGTGCGTATCATAGCTTGGGCATGCATTCCAAGTCACTCTCGAAGATCCCATAAACTCTAGAAGCCACTAGACACTTCAAAGGAACTGTTCAGCAAGGTTTAGATTCAGATTCGACCGAATCTGACATCCATTCGGTCGAATGGTGGACAGGGATTCAAGCACATAAATCAAGCTCTCGAGAATAGCCGAATGAACACTCATTTGGCCGAATCAAAACCCATTCGGCCGAATGGTTCCACTCATTCGGCCGAATGGTAGATAGGGTGCAAAAACGCCAAGATTCTGATATAGGCGAATGGCATACCCATTCGGCCGAATGGACACTCATTCGGCCGAATCTTCCCTTCATTTGGCCGAATGGCCTTCTTTCCCGCAGATTTTGGTTCTTTCTTTAGTCGGCGCTCGAGGGTTTTTCCTAGGGTTTTACTCCTTTTGTCCCTAGGGTATAAATACCCTCTTTCTCTGTACATAACCTAGAACATCACTTTAAAGCTTTTCATTTCTTTCATGCATTAGTTTAGATTTACAGCTTTCGTTGTTCTCGTTTTCAAGCTTTGTATTTCGGATTCGGTTTCCCTTTCGTTCAAGCAGTTTCATTTATGCAAGGTATTATTTCTTTTCTGTTTTAGTTCTTTTAATGCTTTCAAGTATTGTTTTTCTTAACTTCATTCCTCTAGATATTATCGTTGTTTCGTTTACAGTTTTGATAGAGTAGTTGTCGGTTCGGTTATAGTTCTTAGTTTTCATTCTCTTGTTCATTTCCATTCAGTCTATTCATGCTTTCAATCATGTCTTTTATTACTATGTGTGAGTAGTTTTCTTAGGGGTTTGATTGGTGAAACCCTAGGGTGGCTCGTTCTTCATGCGTAGAGTTAAGATTTGAGATTGTTAATGATTGATTGACAGATATTCGATGCGAATCTTGTCCTGCCACTGCTTTGGAGACATAGGGCGATTATAGGTTGTTCGTGTGATTTATAGGGTCATAAACTTCCTCTCGTCATCTTGAGTGTCATGATTCATTATTGACTGATTTCTCCTAATTTAGCGTATTGATAGTTCGATTGTCCTTCCTAGGGTGGAACTGATCTGTCCCCATTTTCCTTCCATAGCATATTATTGTTTTAGTTCTTGCTTTACTTTTCTGCTATTAGTATAATTCTGTCAAACCCCCATATAACCCCTTTGCCCCAAGTCTAAAAGCTATCGCCCCTTGTCCTTGTGGTTCGATCCCCGACTTACCACTACACTAGTTGTAGTAGTATTAGGGAGTTTATAAAAATTAGTTTGCATAACTATTCTTTTAGTTAAACGACCTAAAAGAACGGTTATCATGATGTAAGAGGGATTTCTGGCAAAGGACTTGGAGATGAGGAATGAATTGTAGTTAAAGAGTTCTATATTAGATATTAATGAATTTAGGGATCAATTTAGGTAGGCAATTGAAGCTTAAAGATAAAATAATGAAACAAAAACAAAGGTAAGGAATGCGCAATCTTACTTTGAAGTTGTCATTTTGATGGGCTTTAAAAGGGTGATAAAAGCTAAGAGCAAAATAGAGGAGAGAAAATGAATAGGGAGGAAGTGAAATGAAGAGAAAAAATACATAGAAAGCAATGCAATTGATGTGGTAGTCTATTAGGTATGGCATTACCATTGTCTAATATCTTTGATGTGCTTTCTAATAAATTCTAGTAGGAGATAACTTAATAACTTATTATTAGAAATTCCGTATTTTACCTAGCTAGATGTAAAATGGCATTATGTGTTGGTTGTGGTTGTATTGAAATGCATATACTCAAGTTTAATTTGGATATTGATTTTCAAAAATGGGAAATATTGGGTTTAGAAAGGATACTCCACTAATTTTTTTTGTTAAATTTGTAGTGACTTATAAAGCATAGAACATAAATAATATCTCTAGAAAAATTTAGTAACTTAAACTATAGAGCAAGTGTTTTTGGGTCATTATGGAGTTTGCTTAACCTTATTTTCGGTAAACTACTTGAGGACCCTTTAAGTGCAAATATATATATAATCATGCATAAAATGATTGTTGATTAGATTATTATTTAGTATCTTACATGTCAAATAGGGCATAACACAAATTATGGAACGAAATTGGATGTATAGTAATCATGCTTTGTTGGAGTTTATGAATGGAGTTGAGGAGTTTTGTAGAAAAGCATTGAAACACCTAAATAACATTGGAGATGATGAGGTGTGTTTCCCTTGTGTTGATTGAAATAATGTGAATACAATTAGTAGTATAAGAGAGTTGACGAACCATGTGATCCGGCATGGATTTAGGCAATAATACCACATATGGGTATGGCATGGTGAGGTTCTTACTTCTAATGACATAAGGTCTTGTTCTAATGAAATTCCCATTCATCATGTTGAGTTAGACCATCATGGCCAATTAGAATCTAATGATGGTGAAGATGTTGATGCTGAAAAGGAAGATGATAGAGAGGATGAATTGGAGGACAATGACCCTAATGATGAAGATTGAATAGATAAAATGCTTAAAGGGGTTGGGGATCAATTAGGTAGTCAATCTCATAATTTTGAGCATTTGTGGGAGGCTATTGAGAAACCGTTGTATCCTAGATGCACTAAATACACTTAGTTGTCCGCCATATCAATGTTGTTAACTTAAAAGCAAAATATGGTTGGACTGATACAAGTTTCACAACCTTATTGAAAGTATTAGGGGATATGTTTCCATCTGGAAATGATTTGCCTATATCCACGTATTATGCAAAGAAGTTAATGTGTCCCTTAGTTTAGAGTATAATAAGATTGATGCCTATCTAAATAATTGCATATTGTATCGAAATAAGTATGTAAAGTTCATACAATGTCCTAAATATGGGTAGTCATGTTAAAAACTCCCACATGGGATAGAGCCTAAAGTGGGGATTAAAGGTCCTAGTGTAAAGCTAATGTGGTACCTTCCCATAATACCAAGGTTTAAGCGTTTGTTTTTTATTAAGAGCAATGTAAGTAATTTGAGATGTCATGCATAGAATAGGAAGAAAGATAGGATGATTCAACATCCTGCTAGTGAAAAACAATTGATGAATCTTTTAATACTTTTGGAAGGGAAGACAGGAACCTAAGACTTGGTCTCTGCATGGATGGAATGAATCCTTTTGTTACCTTAAGTATTGAACATAGCACATGGCCAATTTTGTTAGTAATATATAGTATGTCTCCTTGGTTATGCATGAAGCGTAATTATGTTATATTCTCTCTTTTAATATTAGGGCCTAAGCAACTTAGGAAAGACATTAATGTTTATCAGTGTATGATGCATATGATAAAGAGATTTTTACACTCCGTGCCATGTTATTTAGTACCATTAATGACTTTTCAGCCTAAGGGAACTTATCGGTGTATAAGGTGAAGGGAAAGAAAGCTTATCCGATTTGTGTGGATGATATGGACTCAACATACTTGCCACATTGTGGGAAACATGTGTATCTCATACATCGGAAGTTGTTGAATACGTTTCATCCTTATCGTAAGAGAAAGATCTTATTTGATTGTAAAGTTGAGCAACGTAGAGCCCCTATACAGTTGACTGGTAGTGAGGTTTATGACATTGTGAAAGGAATATATAATGTGTTAGGGAAAACTTTGGAACACAAAGATGCTCAGGGGCTATGGAAGAAACAGTTAATATTTTAGAAACTTCAATATTGAAAGTATGTTATGCATATAGAAAATAATATTTGTGATGCCATCTTAGGGACACTGTTGAATATACCTGGTAACACTAAGGATGGTCCTAATATCAAGAGAGATATGCAGACAATGAAGATTCGATCCAAGTTGTGGCCTGAAGACAGAACACCTAGGAATGGAAAAGGTAAATCCACATATATTCCTACAGCTTGTTACACTTTGTCCCGAGAAAAAAAGAGGATATTTTGTGAGTGTTTGTATGGGATCATAGTTCCTAGTGGATACTCATTAAATTTAAAGAACTTTGTGTCCATGAAAGATCTAAAATTAGTGGGTATGAAGTCTCATGATTGTCATGTTATGATTCAAGTGTTTCTACCAATTGCCATCCGTTATATTTTTCCCAAGCATGTTAGGGATTCTATCACTAGACTTTGTTCTTTTTTCAATATAATATACAGCAAGGATCTTAATCCGTCATGTTTGGATGAGTTATAGGCTAGTGTTGTTACGATATTATGTCAACTAAAGATGTATTTTCCATCTTTGTTCTTTAATATTATGGTTCATCTAGTTGTGCATTTGGTTCAAGAAATCAAGTTATGTGGTCTAGTGTTCCTAAGATGGGCTTATCCTTTCAAGAGATACATGGGTACTTTAAAGAGGAAGTTGAGAAACCCAATACACCTTGAAGGTAGTATAATTCAAGGTATAACCGTAGAGGAGGTAGGATAGTTTCTTAATGAGTTCTTATCTAAGGGGAGGCAATTAGGTTATCAAAATCAAGGAATATAGGGTGGCTCGAAAGGCATGGCATTATGGGTTCTAAGAAGGTCTTAGTTCCATTGCCAAATGAGATACAAGCTCATTTATTTATTTGTATGGGACCTTTTTCTATAGAATCACGCACCACGCAGATAAGCCGTGGGGATGACAAGTTTTATTCAAGGCACAAGAAGGATAAGAAAACTTGGGAGAGAGCCATTCCAAATGAACAGACACAGGTTGTGGCTTAGAAATACGTAAGAATTCTATTTGCAAATCAGTAAAGTTACCACTGCTTAGAAGATTTGACATTCATTTTTAATCTTTTCCTTTTTATTTTCAGTTGGAGTTCCAAGATAAGAAAACTCAAGGGGAATTCATTCTTGTGAGGGCCCAAGACGCATTAGCTATAGCCATTGGGAAGCTAGATCACCTCGGACACTACGTTGGACTTGGAGGGACTAATAATGGGTACCATCTAGTATTTGGACCTCCTCCACCAAGATCAGGACAACAAAGTCAAAGAGGAGTTTTAATGGAAGATTGGGAGATTTTGAAGGCTCAACTTTGAGAAGAACTTAGACAGGTGTTCGATGCCACTATGAAGGACAAGTTGTTCTCCCTACTCTAAGACATTCGTATAAGTGTTGAGGAGTTAGCATCCCAAGGTGCAAGGGTGTCTACTCCCCAAGTAGAGGTGTGTTACATTCCCTTTTTAAATCTTATGTTGAATAACTATTATTTGCATTAATAATGACCTATAATATTAACATATTATATTCAATTTTCAGGGTCCTACTAGATGTCGTCTACTTCTCAAAGATCCAAGTACGGGAACGATCTACGATATGGCCAATAGTGTTGCGTACCTAGGTCAGTCAGGACAGCATTTTACATGAACGCACCAAGGAACGAGGCTTGAAGGACATGAAGTAGTGAAGGTTGAGACTGTTCTTGACTTATTCAAAGGAGTAGCACTACTGGTCCCGATTCCACAATACGACTTAGAGACATTGAATGATGCTATTGGTACTTTTGTGCAATAGCCTCTACATTTGATCAAGATCATAATAAGTGACAAAGCTGACATCACCCAATTCTTACAAGGAGCTCAGTTGAACATTTCTGTTATTTAATGCTTCATGAGGTATACACAATTAGGATATAGGTTAACTTTTGTGGTACTCTTGATATTTATATATATAATGCATTTTATGATTACATAGGGCACTCCAAGATGATTATGTGTCATGTGATTTACCCACATTAGTCGATTGGTTGTGTCATGAGGCCCCTTCGGATGCAAGAATCAATGGCAACGTCAAGGAGGTAAAGGTGTACGTCCATTTTGCATTCACAAAAGCCCTACACAAGCTAAGTTGAAGTTTATTTTTACCCCTATTTTCGAACGGTACGTTTGAATCTAATGTGTGAACTTTAGAGTTTGGTAATGTATATAGTATGTAAATATAATGTTAATTACTTATTTCTTATAATGTAGTTCACACTAGATGTTTTTAGTTATTTTTGTGACTAGTGGAAAAATATACTTCTCCAATTCGGCTCAGTGAATGCGCAATACTAAGCTGAGAGCGATTATTAATTAGTTAGTATTATCAATAGATTTACAATTCAAGCTAAGGCTGATTGAAATTCAACTTTTAAACTAATCAATGTCGTTTTTCAGTGTGTTAAAAAGACATACATTACAAGGAGAACAAGCCGTAAAGCAGACATCAACATGGATATAAGTGATAGTAAGTTCATTAACTAATTTAAACATTGTAAAATAATACTATCATATGTATGGCTAACATTTCTATTTTGTAATTCATAGTGTCCTCAACAACATGGCAGAACTGAGTGTGGCTACTTTGTTATGCGTTTCATGCTTGACGTCCACAATGGGTACAGTAGTGGGATGCTCATGGAGGAGGTAAGAGCTTTTGCCCATAATTTCATCGTTTTGAGTATGTTTAATAGTGTATTCCCCCTTAATCATGCCTCAAACACTTACATAGGATGGGTTGAGTTAATATAAGTCGATTAGTAGCAATTTTGGGTAGATTATTGGCCTTCACACTTGAAATACAATTATTTGAGTCAATATAGGCCAAATAGGACCGATTTTGAGTCAATATTGGCGTATTTCCCTTTAGCATGCCCTAAAAACTTTTAATATAACAGTTTCCTTTGTTAATTTTACATGTCCTTTCGCCTTCACCGTAGTCCTCGTTTTTCCTATAAAATGATTTGGTTTCCTCTATTCTTTTTGGAACTTTTACGATAAAAAGATGGATAATTTTTGTGCGGGAAAGAGAACAAGGAGTCAAAGAGCTAAAATGGTGATGGAACGAAACAAAAGGGCGTGTCTTGCTGTGGTTAAGAAGTAGTAGCCGGTGAAAGAGACTGATGAGGGTGGTAGCATTCGAATAAAAGATGAAAATATGAGGGCTTTGATGGGTGACAATGAGGTTATAGTGATTGATGAAGAAGAGTTTTTAAGAAGGGTTTTTGGATTCATGAGATTTAACCCCTCTTGAAAACACTTCTTTATCAATCACAACAGCCTCATTGTCATCCATCAAAACCCTCAAAATTTTAATTTTCATTCGGCTAGTACCACCCTCATCAGTCTCTTTTATCGATTGTCACATCCTAACCACAACAAGATGCGCCCTTTTGTTTTGTTCCATCACCATTTTAGCTCTTTGACTCCTTATTCTCTTTTCAACAGATAAATTCTCCATCTTTTTTTCATAAAAGTCCAAAAAGAACAAACCCTAACAAAGAATTTTATAGGGAAGCTAAGGAATGTGATGAACACTAAAGAGCAGGAGAGGAGAACAAAACAAAGGAAATGTTATTAATTAAACTATAAATCAGTCAAATAGGAGCAATTTTGTGTAGAAAATGACATAAACACTTCAAATACATTGATATGAGTCAACATAGGTCAAATAGGGTGGTTTTAGGTCGATATTAGTGTATTTCCCCTAAAATATGGCCCAAATACTCGAATAGGATGATATGAGTCAAAGTAGCTTAAATGGGGATCAATTTTGGGTAGAAAATGATGTATTTACCTTGGAACATGTCATAAACGATAGAAATACATCAATTTGAGTCAAACTTGGTCAAATGGGCGAGGTTTTGGGTATAAAAGGACCTAAACACTTCAAATACATGGATATAAGTCAATATAGGTCAAATAGGGTAGTTTTGGGTTGATATTGGTGTATTTCCCCTAGAAAATGGTCCAAACACCTTGAATAGGACAATATGAGTCAAAGTAGGTCAAATAGGATCAATTTTGGGTAGAAAATGACGTATTTACTCTATAATATGTCATAAACACTAGAAATATATTGATTTGAGTCAAAATTGGTCAAACGAGAGGGGTTTTAGGTATAAAATAAGCTAAACACTTCAAATACATCAATATGAGTCAATATAAGTCGATATTGATGTATTTCCCTAAGAACATGGCCTAAACACTTTAAATAAGATATGAGTCAATATAGGTCAAATAGGAGCGATTTTGGATAGAACATGACGTATTTACCCTAGAAAATGTCATAAACACTTGAAATACATTGATTTGAGTCAAAGTCGGTCAAATGGGAGGGGTGTTGGGTAGAAAATTCCATAAACACTTGAAATACATCGATATGAGTCAATACATGTCAAATAAGGCGTTTTCGGGTCAAAAATGATGTATTTAACTTTATTACATTGATTTTAGTCAATATATATAGGTCGAATTCGTAATTATGACATTAATAGAGCGCTTGTGGGAGAAAAACCGAGTTTTCTAACCCTTCTTTTCATTTTCTTTCTTTTAGATTTGTGATTTTAGCTTTATAATTGACTTTACATGGATTTCCATGTTTCAAGTATAATGTACCGGGAAACAAATCCTTGAATGAGAAAATGTTGGGGTAGAAGTGCTTAAGAGGAATGAAGAAAGAATGAGTAAAAAACAGTGCTAAAAAATGTATTCAGCAAAAAAGGTAGAAAAAATTCAATGGCCTAGAAAATTATACCTAGGCGGCCACTTTGCCTGTCTTGAGAGCTTTCTTAGGTCAAAATAATGGAGCAGGCAAAGAGTTATGAGGAGGAATCAAGCGGTCAGCAAGCGCCAGCTCAAGAGGAAAGAATGGCCCTATAACATGACTTAAGTGGCCACTTGAAATCCTTCTAAGCTGCTACTCAAAAGAAAAAAAATACGAGGGTTAGGGAGTCATGAGCGAGCACTAAGCGAGAAGCAAGCGCCTGCTTAGAATAAAATTTGGGGCCTATCACTAAACTCAATGGCCACTCAAATTTCTTCTGAGCGGCAACTCATAATAACATAACAAGGGTTTCAGGGCTTATGTGCGGGCGCTCAAAAGCCTTTTGAGCACCCGCTTAAGACGTATTTTGCTAGATGTCCGGATTTCTTTAAACTCGAGCCACACCCTCTCTTCCATCCATTCTCTCATAATTCATCTTCATCCTCTCAAATCTTTTTCTCTCTCTAAATAATCCCCATAACTCCCTCTCAATTTTTCCCCATAACTCACCCAATACTCGTCCTTTTTACTCCAAATTACCACCATATTTATCCTCTCTTCTTGATCTATACATTAACACCATAATTTTTCAAAATTATTAACCATTGAGAGACACTCCAAATTCATACCCTAAGAAATTTTTGTTGAATTTTCATGGTTTCTTGTATCTAAGCTTGGATTTCAATCCCAAGGAACGATTTTGAGGAGGTTTTGCTGGGAAATTTTGGTTTTGCTTACACCCTTTTTTCTTTTTCAATTCTTGTTTCATATTTTCATGTTTAATTTGATATTTCGAAATGTTTTTGGTAATTTATAATATTTAGTATATTGTGGTAACTTTGTGCTTGTATATTTTAGAGTTTTTCCTTAGGGTGAACACAAAATACTAAGGTTGATCCTAGAAAACCCTAAGATAGTGAACATAACTTACATGGTCTTAGTGATTTGGTATATTATGAACTTGGATTTAGTTGTATTAATTTTTGGTAGTTTGGTTTTACTATTGGATTTTGGGATTAGGTTATTGTTGTGATATTTGGGATATACATAATTTTGAGGAAAAATTTCTTCTAGGAAGAAATCAAAAACCTCTAAGTCATCTAATGCTTCCCAATCTAAATTTGGGTTTTGTAGAGCAGTGTAAGCTTCTAACCCCTGTCGATGTGAATGATATCTACATCAACATAGATTCCATAAAGAGGATGGATTTCATCCAATACACACGCAAGCCTAAGGTATATGGGTGCAAAGTGAGGAGGGTAGTGCACTGCTACCTTCCTAACCCCCATATTGATAATGAGCGAGAAAGATTCAACATCTGGAAGAATCCTGCTCATTAAGGGTCATAACCTCGTGCCTTGGCACCCAAGTTCATCAAGGGCCACCACCTCAAACCTTGGGACGTACCTCTTCATATCATGTCCCCTCTCCCTCTTTAAACATAGAAAAGGAATTTAGGAAGCTAACTATGATGATGTAGGACCAAGTTGAGGCCTAAAAGGGTAGTATGATTCGGGAGAATCGAATTTATGACTACCATGTCTAACGTGGGGACTTTACACCCTACGCTAACTACCCTTACGATCTGCCTCACCTCGGCCCTATCCCCTCTTTGGGGATGGCAACCCCACTTACTCATATTGGATAGGCCCTATCGTCCTTGGTGTCATCCCCCTTCTTTTCCCCTTATGATTATACCTAGATGGAGGGGGAGTGACTACCAAGAAAATCTTGCCTATCTGTATGACTGACCGGATTGGCCCTCGGATTATACAGGTGGGTGGAGTGGCCTAGTAGGTATGCCATCCTTTGGGAACTACCCTAACCAAGCATGATATAACTGGTCACCCTAAACTAATGCATCAGGTCCCGATGTTAACCCAACCTATAACTTCTCTTCCTATAACAATGAGGAGAGGTGTAGGAAGGGCAATACTAGCTAGTCATACCCTTATTGATCGGCCCTCCCCTTTTTTTCTTGATATTTACTCCAAGGTCTACGCTTCAATTCAACTTTGAGGGGTATGGTCTAAAAAGGGTCATGGATTAGCTTCCTTTCTCCTTTTCCTTAGTAGAATCCATGTATATATTCTTTTCTATGCATTTAGTGTGTTTTTAGCTAGAGTAGGAACTATCATTCTCATGTTTCACTTGTTTTAATAATCATTGTTTGTTCATGAGTATAAGCAAAATAGCAAAGCAAGAGGCCAAGTTGTAATATTTCTTACTCCCCTTTTTTTTTGCTTTATTTGATGTGTTTTTCTTTCTTTTAGTCTAGGGAAGTTGATTGTTTGAGGATGTATGGAACTTTATTTATGAAGGCATTTAGCCTATTTTTTAGGATTGGTTTGTTGGAAACCATTGGTTTTAATGACCATGATTAGTTGTATGATTGTGTTAATTGTTTGAAAACCTTTCCCATACCATACTCTCATGCATGCTTCTTCTTATTTTTCTTTTTCTTTATTTTCTTTTTACAAAATCAAAAAATCTCAAAATATTTTGAGTTTTACAAGGCAAGTAGCTTATTTTCTTTTGAATTGTTTTGTATTGAATTGTGCATGAATAGGACATTCGTCTTGTTGAATGTTCTCCTTCCTACACCTTAATAGCTTACATGCTTTAGATTTATATTTCATTTAAAAGAGTTTAGGATTAACTTTTGCTAAGATAGATGAAACTATTGTCATTATAGCCCTTAGCTAAGCACACCACATTTTCCCTAGCTGAGTTAGAATTAGTATTTACAAACCCCATTGTGAGGAAATCTTTTGAAGCCTTCACCATGATTTTCACTAAGTGGAAAAGATCCTTAATTTTTCATGCTTTGATCAAGAACTTAACTTATAGCTACCCCATACTACGATCAATTTTCTTAAGGAAAGACAAAGGCACTCTTGAACCCATTTTCTTTTTCCTTAGCCATTGGCATTTCCTTATTTCTTATACATTTTTTCTTCTCTATAACTTGTTACCTTCTTGAGCTTATATTTCTCTGAAAATTACCAATTGATAGCCATTTACCTAATATGAATAGTCATTACATCAATTTTGATAAAATTCTTTGGCAAGAAGTTTTATGGATGTATTGGAGGTGATTTTGAGTTATAAAGCTTGAAAGAGGAGCAAATATTTCTTTTTAAATAACATCTCTTAAGAGCTACTCATCTATTGTAGAGTTTTTTAGTAGTATAAAAGGAAAAAAATAAGTAAAAGAAATAAAAATTAAGAAAAAGAAAGAAAAAAATCATTTAAAAAAAGTTGTATAGAAAAAGACAATAAAAAAGAAAAAAGGGGAAGAAATAAAAAATAAGAAATGAGTTTAAAAGAATTTTATGGGTTTATGGGAATCTAAAAACGAAAGAAACTCATATATGTTCTTAAACAAGCTTAGGGAGGGACTAGTTAGTGTTCCAATAAAGATGAGGGCTCAAGGCTTTGAAATGTGAAGGTCAAAATGAAAAAAAATTCCATTGTTCATGAATCTAAACCTAAAATTACCAAAGATTTCTCCAATTTTGTTCAAATCCTTTTCCTATTTGGTCTAAATCCACCCCAAAGCCCTTTGGACTCTAGGAAGTTGAGTCATTGTTAGTGTAGAGAGGTTAATGTCAAGCATATTGAGAAAGCATGGATATTAAGATGTCTAATCATAAGTCATTATCCATATTGTTTATTTGTTTGACTCCCTCATAGAGTAATGAGAAGATAATTCTATACGGATGGAAATGAGGTTTGAGAAGAGTGTGGTTGTGTTTCAGATTAGGTGCATGAAAGCTTTAGTTTCCTACTCGTTCTTGGTTATCCTCTATTCATTCTTATGCATTCTTACACATGTCTTCTCTTATTATTTAGAAAGCTGAATATACATCATGATGATGTCCCATGAATGCCCACTTGTTGCATCTTTTTACTTCTTTTCATTTCTTTTACTTTTTCTCTTTTATTTTTAAAATGCTTTCTTTGTTATTTGTTTTGTTTTGAGATTTATGGGTTAAATCCTAGGAAACCCTTATGAGAGCACACTCTTCCTCCTAAGAAATTAGGGGGTTTAAAGGGCTTGTCGATTGTCACTAAAATCAACCATGATTCCTACGAAAGCGAGTTAGGTTTATTGTTTTCCTTAGTTAGTGTTTTTAGTGTTTGATATCTTTAATCCTTTGTCCTTGAGTCTTGCTCGAGGATGAGAAAGAGCCAAGATTGGGGGAATTTTTACCCAAGTTCGTCTTGTTTTTTTCCATTTTTCATCTTTCTATAGGCTTAGGAGAATTCTTTTTTTTTCCTTTTTCCTTGATTTCCAGTTATCTTTTCTAATTTTATGCGTATTTTTGTGGCTTGATGCAGGAATCCAGTTGGCATGAGCACAAGAATTGGGCAATAGGAGTGCATAGTAGAAAAGTTGAGAAGAGAAGCCAAGAGGATGCTCAAGAATTGAACCAAAAGGACTCTCAAGAGAAAAATGGATTGAGCAATCACTCAAGATAGGCCAAACGCCCGCTTAGTTCAATGGAAGTTGACATCCAAAAATTCATGAGCGTGCATTAATCGGTTTCCAAGTAGACATTTTAATACTTGAGTGGGCACTCATGAGTGAATTGAGTAGGCACTCAAGAGTGAACTGAGTAGCAGCTCAGTTCACTAAAATTCCTAGAATTCTCCTTATGAGCGGGTGCTTACCTTTGAACTAAGCACCCGCCCAGTTTATATTTTAGTAGTTTTGTAGTCTGCTCCAACTCTTCCATGGAAAATAAAGAGAATCCAAGGCATGAAGCGAGTGAGATTTATTCAAGCAGTCATTAGAGAATAGAATAGCATAGTTTAGACCTAGAGAGCATAGCTTAGGGTTTCTTTATTTTCTTTCATAAAACTCTTAGAGTTTTAGTGGATTTGTTATCGGTTTTCAATACTTTCAACGGATTTTCATAGTTTTGATTTATTTTCTATTTTGGTTAGTTTATGTTTGATTATTTTAACTTTTTAGCATAGTTTTATTCATCGTTATTCTTGATTTTGCTAGTTTGTTTCATTATTTCAATTCTGCAATGCTTTTTAGTATTAGTTAAGAGTAGTTATAATAGTTAGGGGATAGGGTGAAAACCCAATCCCAAGCATGAATGATGTTTAAAATATGGACTTGGTTTCTTAATAATTTATGTGTAATTTGATTTCAGGTTTTGGTTGGAGTTTAGATTAGCCATATAGATTTCTTCCTTGTGCGTTCCTAGGTCGAAGACATTAAAAAATGCAGATTTAGATAGTGATTCGATGTTAAATGTTGTTGACTTGCGAGCTATTAGTTGTTGATTTGAATCTATTGTGTTGCTTGGATGCTTTAGAATACAATTAGGCGAGAAATCCTAATTATAATGCTCCTTCCTTGATGATGGTTGAGAGGTTGGTTCCTAGTTGAAACCCCTTCCTTACAGCATGTTTAGTTTAGGTTCATAGGCTGATAGTGAGTTAGTGAATCTCATATTATCTCATTTTGAGTCCAATTGCTAGTTTTAGCTCATTTGTGTTAGGAATCGATGTTGAATCCCGAACCCCTAGTGCTTTTACCTTTAGAGAAAAAATCCTTAAGAACCTCGTTCTAGTTTTAGTTAGATTTAAACTATTCCTTGCCTTAGTTTGAGCTAGCTTGTAGTTGAACTGCTAGAATTTAGTATCTATTAGAAGCCTTTCCCTATGGATTCGACCCTTACTTGCCCATTACTTATAATAGGTTACGTCAAGGTTTTGTTGATAGTAGGTGTCATAACACCCAATATCTAACCATATCATGTGTCATGTCCTTTGTAAAAAGATTAATTTACCCCTGAAATACCACCTGGTAAAAACCTGAATTTACACCTAAACATTCGTACCGGCCAAGCCTTGACCTTCCCACCAAAACCCTAATTGGGATAAAATCCCAAAACTACCCCTTCCACTAGTAAGACACTAATCTTTCCCCCTAAACGTTAGTGGGGTAAAATCCCAATACTACCCCTGTAACTGATAAGGCCTTAACCTTCCCACTAAAATCCTATTGGGGTGAAAATCAGAAATTGCCCCATCCACTAGGTAAGAACCCAACCTTTCCATCGAAATCATATATGGGGTAGTCTCCCAAAACTACTCCTCACCGGCAAAAACTTGAAATTACCCCGCTGGGTAAAATCCGAGATTACCCTCGAGAACCACAAAAATCCTTAACCCTGACATGAGAATTGTGTATTGAGTCCATGCACATTGAGTCAGTCTCATCCATCTAAAATCATCTTATAATGGGAGGCTGACTCCCTAAAATAGGCAATGCATTGGAGGTGATCATGTAGTTACATCATACTTGTAATTCCATCATATATGTGTATCATCTCTCATGACATTGACCTAAAAACACTCATCCCTTAATGAAGTCAAGTCCTACTGTCCCTTGTGCAAAGTCCTAAAGATTTTTAATTTTTTAAGAATTTGTTAGTTTGGGTTAAAAATCTTGGCCAAAGATTAAAGACGAAACCTCCACAACATTTATACCTAGTTTTCGAGCTTCCCTCCACCCCGCCTTCCTACTCTCCCTACACTGTTCTCCATAACATGTCAATTCCTGAGCAGATAGCCCTGCTCTTAACTATAGTCAACGACAATACTAATTCCTTCCAAGGGATGAATGATCGTCTCGAGCAAGTCAAAAGTGCAATGCTCTAGCTAACTTGGCAAGAAAATCATAAGTATGGTCCATCAGTTAACCAATAATAGACAATACTCTAACACAACCTCTGATAAGTTGGAAAGGAAAATCAACTACCCAAAACTATTCTGAACTAAAGATATTTTGAAGTTCAAGTCAATGGATGATCCAAAGCACCATCTCTATATCGTCAGGGACATCATGGCCATCAAGGGGATAGATACTAAGTTGTTCCCAATATTCTTGTTCCTTGGACTTAACTTGTCATGAATGGTTATACTCACTAAGGGATAATAAAAATGAGGCATAGAAAGATATCATCAATGCCTTTATGAATTAGTATATACCTAATGTGCAACAGCAAATAACTCTTCAAGAGTTAAAGGATTTTCGACAAGGCAGCAATGAATGGGTCATGACCTATTTGAACCATTGGAAATAGTTAACCTCTCGAGTGGCCCTATTACCCTTTGAAGAAGAACTTGAGATAACTTTCTTCAAAAGTCTCTTACCTAAGTACAAAAACTATATGAGGTACTAGGATCTCAAATCTTTCAAGCATGCTTACGACATTGGCATCGATCTTCGGGATGACTTGGTAGAGAATTATACCGCTTTAGGAGATGAGCAATGGATGGGGATTGCAATTTAAATTGACTTCCTCTCCAAATTTGATTAAATCGATATTCTTAAATCTCTAGCATCTCAAAATGACCCTAATAACAATGACTTTGTCAAGTTTACTTATAGAGGAGGATGGTTCTGCTAGCAATCTGCCTTCCTTATTCTCCTCTAAGGGGGTCCCATCACTAAATGGAAAGATTATGTTATAATGCATCTTAATAATTAAAGTTACCTAAGCTTATCAATTGCCAAGGATGGAGAAAATCTCTGAAGATGGTACCCCTATTGGCAGCAAGTTGAAGACTGTCACCGGAGAAGGCCCAAAAATGGATGTGGTAGAATTGTCGAAGTCAGAAGCCGAGTCTAGATTTTTTGAGTTTGAATGTATAGAGTTTAGGCCCCTAATGGTTATGCCACCAAAGGAAAACCCTGAAAAATCCCTTGATGTAATCACCTCTAAATTTAATAACTTTTCTATTTATGGTTACTCCTCTTCTTCTACCCCAATCCCTACCACAAATTGCTTTGTCTCAAATGAATACAACTTTAAAATTATTTAAGTAATGAAAGAACATAAAAATAAAACACCAATATTCAAAGAAACTGAAAAGATTAATATAGGTTCAGAATAGGAGCAAAAATTTGTGCAAATTAGGTTGACGTTATACCAATAAGAATGCGAAGAGCCGACATAGTTGCTCAGAGAGTTTATCGATGTCTTCTCTTGATCTTACAAAGATATGCCAATGAAAGACAAAGACATTGGACAACACACTATTTCGATCCTCCCAGGATTGAAGCTAGTAAAATAGAAGATACGGAGAATGTAAACATACGTAACCCTGAAAATCAAAGAGGAGGTCGAGAATATTCATAAAAGTTGCAAATTACCCAGACTAGATTGCAAACATTGTTCCCGTTCTGAAAAAGGACCATAAGGTTTGAATGTGTGTGGACTAACGAGATTTGAACCGGGCAAGTCCTAAACAGGGCTTCCTCTAACCCACATTGACATTCTAGTTAATAACACAACTAATCACACCTTATCCTCGTTCATGGACGGATATATAGGCTACAACTAAATCCACATGACAGAAGAGGATATGGAGAAAACCACCTTGAAAACTCAATGGGGCACTTATTGCTATACGGTCAAGTCGTTTGGCCTAAAAAATGCAAATGCCACCTATTAAAGAATATCAACTACACTACTCAACGAAATTATGTACAAAGAGGTGGAAGTGTATGTTCATGACATGATCATTAAATCCGGAGATCATCAAGGGCTTTGCATAGCCATCCAAAAATTCCTTAAACGACTCAGATGGGTCAATATGAGGCAGAGTCCTTAGAAATATGCATTTGGGGTCACATCTGGCAAATGATTAGGAAACAACATTAACTCTCAAAGCATTACAATTGATCCTAGTAAAATCAAAGTTATCCTATATATGACACTAACTCATAGTGAAAAGGAGATTTGTGGCTTTCGAGACCGCCTCTATTACATTAGCAAGTTCATATATAAGTTGACAATGATATGTGAGATGATCGTGTTCTGAAAACTAAAAAAGGACGCTCCTAAGGATTAAGATGAGAACTTCCATAAAGCTTTTGATCAGATCAAAATCTATCTATATATCCACCCATGAATGCACTAACATTGCCAGGAATTCCCCTTTGCATGTATCTCACAATCAACGACTAAGCGGTAGGGGCTACGCTTTCTTAGGAGATACATAGAAAGGAAAATGCAATCTACTACATCAGTAAAAATCTCCTGAGTATGAAACAAAATACACATACCTTGAGAGACTCAGTGTTACATTAGTCTAGGTTACTAAGAAGCTCTAGCACTACATGCTCTCAAACATGGTACATATTGCGTCAAAAATGGATCCTCTCAAATACCTCTTTGAGAAACCCGCACTCAATGGACGACTTTTGACAGGGCTATTCCTTCTAGATGAATTTAATCTCAAGTATGTCCCCCAAAAGCCAATCAAAGGATTCGTTGTCTTAGATTTGTTCGCTAAATCGCCAACAAAAGATTTCGAGGAAAACTATGATCTTCCATAAAAAGATCTCCTCGTAACAAATAACGATAGCTAGTGATTATACTTTGACGTTGCCTCAAATGAGAAGGGATGTAGTGCATGGATACTCTTTGTATCTCCAAAAAAAAGAGCACACTGCCATATTGGTCAAGCTAGACTTTAAGGCTACTAATATTGCCATAATGAAGCAAGCATTCTAGGTTTACAGGTTGTAATATCCTAAGATATCCAGAAGCTTAGAGATTATGGTGATTCCTCCTTAATAGCCAACTAAATTTCCAAAAAACGGAAAGTTTATAGTGAAAGTCTTGCTCCTTACCAAGCTTATATCGAACAATTAACCAAGGAAATCTCTGAAATTGAATTTACTTTTCTCCCCAAAGATGAGAATCAATTTGCTGACGCACTAGATCGATTAGCATCAATGGTCAATATTCCATCAAATCTAATAGGTATGCCCCTCGTCATAGAGAGGAGGTTTGAAGCGACGCATGTCAATATTCTGGACATTTTCCCAAAGGATGACAAACCCTGGTACGCCGACATCTTGAGATACATGCAGCAGAAAGAGTACCCTCTAAATTCCTCTAAAAGAGATTAGAGAACTTTAAGGCTCCTTATAGCTCAACTTGTTGCTTAAGGCACTCAACTTTACAAACGTACCCCTGAAGGCATAAATCTCAAATGTGTAAGTAAATAGGAAACTGACACTGGGATGTCTCAGGTACATGATGGTGTTTGCGCAACTCACATGAACGGTCGGTGACTAGCTAGAAAATAGCATGACCTGGTTATTATTGGACCACCATGGAAGGCGATTGTGCTCGGTATGTAAAAACATGTGTGACTTACCAAAAGTGTGCAAGCCTCCAGCATATTCCTCAGGCGTTCTTGAATCCATATTCATCACCCTATCCCTTCTTAGTATGGGGTATTGACATTATTAGCAAAATAGCTCCTCCAGGGATAAGAGGTCATGAGTTCATCCTGGTCGCAATCGACTACTTCACAAAGCGGGTCGAAGCCGAATCATACAAGTCCCTAGGTTCTAATTAAGTGACCCAATTCTTATAGGAGAACATCATTTGCAAATATAGTGTGCCTCATGAGCTTATAAGTGACCAAGTTTAGGGTGAATGCACAGATGTTGTGGCCAAATACAAAGTTCAAAACCATAGCTCATCTCCATACAAACCGTAGACAAATGAGGCAGTTAAAGCAGCAAAGAAAAATATCGCTAAAAAAAATTTAAAATCTTTTTAGATTTTTCAAATTTTCTAATATAAAAGTATAGATAAAGAAAAATTGGAAGAAGCATGCACAAGAGTATAGAATGGAATAGGCTATCTAAGCAATTCAACACAAATAACTAAGCTTAAGTGAAGCGCAGTCCTCGGTGCAAAAACTAAGAAATAAAAGGGGAGGGCTCGATTAATTAGGGTAGGACTAGCTAGTACTAGGGCCCTTACCCTTCCTACACCTCTCCTCATTGTCATTATAGGTTATCTCGCATACCAGCTAGGCCATCCCACCCACTTGTATAACGCGGGGGCAAGCCTAGTCCGTCATATGGGTAAGCAAGATAACCACGGTAATCACTCCCTCCATTTGGTAAAATCATACGGGGGAAAAGAGCGGGGAGTAGCACCAGGGATGGTATGACCCATCTAATAGGGGTAAGTGAGGTTGTCATCCCTAGACCAAGAAGGGATAGGGTCAAGTTAAGGTGGATCATAAGGGTATTTAATGTAGGGTGCAAAATCCCCATGTTGGATATGGTACTCATAGATTTGATTCTCACGAATCATACTACCCCTTTGGGACTCAACTTATCCCTATATCATTAGAGTGAGCTTCCTAAACTCTCTTCCAAGTTAAAAGAGGGGGAGGGGACATGGGAGGAAGAGGTACCTCTCAAGGTTTGGGGTGGATGCCTTGGTGAGAGCTAGGGGCCTGCGGCTATGGCCCTAATGAGTGGGAATCTTCTAGAGCTTTCTCTCTTCCCTCTCAATATTAGTGAATGGGTTTGGAAGGTAGCAGTATAATACCTTATTCACCTTCTACCCAAATAACTTGGGGTTAGGGGTGAACTGGACGAAATCCATCCTCTTCATCGCATCGATGTCGATTTAGATATCATGTGCATCGATGGGTGCAAGCATCTTGCATTGCTCTGCAAACCCTAGAGCATGCTCTATAATGGTGTCCATTCCCCCCATATGGATGTCACCAGTCTAACAGCCCCTTTTGTGCTGAATGCACCACGCTAAGAACTAACTCCCAAAATTCAGCATATCTCCCAACTGCTCTTTCCTATATGTCTCCATCTAGAGCAGCTTTACCTCATCCTTAGCGGTCTTTCCCAAATCTTTTTTATCAAAAATAGTATACCCTAAAATTCTATGCATGATTCTTAGATAGGGGTGAATGATGTGAGAGGCGTGGAATGTGTTGGACTGGTATTCCTATTAGTAATCTGGCTTTACCATCGCATCTCACTATACTCCATAAACGACCCATATCTAGAGCATGAATGGTGTTGGTGGGGTCCCACTTAAAGATTTGATTTAACCTTTCTAAGGTGATGGTTTAGGGTTGGTTGAACAATTGAAAGGTGATTTGATATTCATTTTCACCTATTAAAGTACGTTCGAGAGAAGCTAGGAATTCTTGGGTGAGCCTCTCATAAATGAAGTTTTTAAGCCCATAAAGGCCCTTCTTTATTCCTACTTTCTCTAATGAATCTGGCTCATAAAATCTAGTGTTAAGTATATTTCGGTTTTTGGTTTTTTTGGAAAAGGGTTTGTGGTTCGGGTTGACAAATTTTAGCAAGAGAACACTAGGTTATGAAGGTTGTGAGGGTTGGGAAGCACTAGGAGCCTTAGAGGTTTTAGATTTATTTTTTGAAAACATTTTCCTTAAATAGTGGTTTTACCCAAAGACAAATAGCCTAAATTCACAAGATTCAATACCAACTAACTATGACAAACCAAATTTCTACACCTAACCTAGCAACCAAATTTCCTAACTATGGTGAATATCCTATAAGTTTCTGAGTTCAACCTAAACCACTATGTTCACCCTAAAAAACTAATCCAAAATACACAATTAAGCACCAAAAATCACCATAATATACCAAACAACAAAAATTACCAACAAAATTTTAGAAAATCAACAATGAGAAAGAAAGTTTGAAACAAAAATTTAAAGGGAAGAATGCATAAGAAATACCAAAGTTTCCAAGCAAAACTTTCTCCTAATCGCTCCTTGTATGCCAAATCCAAGCCTAGAATCAAGAAACTTGAAAATTTAACCAAAAGTTTTTAGGGTGTAAATTTGGGTTTCTCTCAAATATTGATGAATGTAAAAGATTTTGTTATCAAAGTCTAGATCAGGGAGAAAGGAGTATAATGGTGGTGATTTGGAGTAAAAGGATGAAAGATGAATGAGTTATGTGAAAAAGATTGATAAGGAGTTATGGGGGTTTTTAGAGAGAGAATGAGTTTTTGAGAGGTTGAAGAAGGTAAAATGAAATTTTTATGGCCGAAATCGTGTTTAACAAAGCTTCTCAATGCACGAAAAGTAGTTTAATTGGGCGCTCAGAAGGTATCTAAGCGCTTGCTCATAAGCCCAAATATTCTGTTTTGCCCTTCTAAGTGGCCGCTGATAACCGGTGTTTTAGGTCGTTAACTAAAAGACAGGTTATGCAAACAATTTTTATTCCAACCTACAAACTATACGAGTATAGTGGAGTACGGGGTCAAACCACGAGGACAAAGAATATTAAGACTCTAACTCTTAACACAACCGGACTATTCGGGTTTAGAAGATCAACTAAGCTAACAACGAGAATGTAAATCACGATAATTTAATGGTAAGTCAAATAGAG
This sequence comes from Dysphania ambrosioides, assembly GCA_026401315.1. Lineage (NCBI taxonomy): Eukaryota > Viridiplantae > Streptophyta > Magnoliopsida > Caryophyllales > Amaranthaceae > Dysphania > Dysphania ambrosioides. The sequence goes on along the minus strand of CM048665.1, from coordinate 15,956,557 downwards.
AAAGACGGGGACAAGATTGGATTCACCCTAGGAATGAAGCTTTAGAAACCGAACATGATAGGTTAGAGAAAATCTAATAATAACTAGCATGGACATCCAAGAATACGAGAGGAAGTTGGTGATCCCACAAATCACAACGAACGACCTATAATCGCCCTATGTCTCCAAAGGAGTGGCAAGATAAGATTCGCATCGAATTCCAAAACTATTCATTATCATCGTTTCTACAACCTTAAGCAATAAAGATCATAGCTTTCCTAGGGTTTCACCAATCAAAACCCCTAAAGAAATTACTCACACATATCCATGCTTAAAAACATAAAGATATTAAAAGATGCGACAGAAATAAACATGGAAGGAATTCACGAGAATGAGAACAAAATCAGAAATTATGCGAATAAATGATAAACATGAAACTAAGCATGCAATGAAGTAAAGCAATGAATTAAGAGCAAAGGAATTGATTAAAACTTACAAAAGCTTCAATTTGATATCCACGAAAAGAATTCGAACTACAAAGCGTTGAAGAAACTGAAAACTGAAAACTGAAAGCTAAAACTAAAAGAATTTGGAGGCTGAGAAATCTAAAAGTTCATAAAAGTATAAAACCTAGCTCTCCCCTCTCCTCATCAGAGGAAGGGGGTATTTATAACAAAATAAGAAAAACCTACGAAAACCCTAAAATGCATAGGAGTCGGCCCTAAAAAGATTTAGTGTATCCGGAGGAAAACATTGTCATTCGCCCGAATATAAGTCTTATTCGGCCGAATGTGATACCATTCACCCGAATGGTCTTCCATTCGCCCGAATGGTCTTCCATTCGCCCATTCTAGAGGCTTCCAGGAATCGATCTCTGTCAAGCATTCTCCCGAATGTATAGGTTGATTCGGCCGAATGGAAGCTTATTCTCCCCGAATGAGTTCTATTCAACTCTTCTAGTGGCAAGGCTCAAGATCTCTAAAGACAATCATCCATTCGACCGAATGTGTCTCAGATTCGGTCGAATCTGCAACCATTCGGTCGAATGTCTCTTAGATTCGGTCAAATCTGAGACCATTCTTTCCTCTTTTTCACTTCCCTCTTTTCTAAACTCCGTAGAATCTTCATGAGTGACTTCAAACACTTGCCCAAGCTAAGATATGTGTGTCAAAGGCTCGAATGCATCGCCTTTCACCTTGAAATCATCAAAAGTGCCTGAAATGAACTTAAGACAACTCGAAAACAAGATCAAGGCAAAATCAAGCATAATATACATAAAACCAATACAAAACTATGAGACTTGACACTAAAATGAGGTAATAAATGTGCTCTAAAATGAGCACATCAACTTCCCCCAAGCTAAACCGTTGCTAGTCCCTAGCAAACGAAATAGGAAGGTGAAATGATAGCTTAAGGCAAAATGAATGAAGAAATGAATGAAGAGACGAATGAAAAACATGGGAAGTGAAAATCAAGACAATGCAATCCGTGCACGTGCGAAACTCTTCCTTAGCCATGGGTGTGCAAGTACAATGGGATTTAAAGAGCATAATCAACTTCTTACACCTACTTGGGATCGCCAAGCAAGCCACATCATAATTCATTCCGCCCACTACCTAATGAGGTCGCAAGTCTACGCTCCCAAGGTTATTTCCCACGAGGTATGGGAAATTTCCATTACGCTCATGTGTTTATAGGGTATGTGTTTCACTCGAAATCATCCGACTGAAGATGAGTCGGGAATTAAACACCTAAGTAGGGAGAAATCCCATAAATTGTGTCTTATCTGCTCTCCAGCACTGATCTTACTAATCAGGTTAAGTCGAACAGGTTTAGAAAGGGTTGTAATGTAGGTTCCGATCGAGGTATGGTATAATTTGGGAATGTGGAGTTAAAATAGAGGATAGTAAGTGATCCAAGGAAATAAAACCGAGGAAGATTACGCCTTCCGACAACCATGTCAATCCCAAAATTCCCAATAGTAGACTCTAATACACTATGTCAACTTTATTCTCAACTTTTTTCTCTAATTTCTTTTTTTTTATTTTCTTTTCTTTTTCTCTTTTTTTTCTTTTTCTTTCTTTTTTTTCTTTTTTTTTCTTTTGTGCTTTTCAAGCTTTTTCTCAACTTTCTATGTGCATACTTCTTTGAAATGCACTAAGACTAGTATACGTAGTCAAATCATCCAATGATCATTTCCCTAAACCGAAATCCTATATTATAATGCTACAAATATCAACTTCACTATGATCACATGACTATCCTCTAGGTAAAAAGAGGGAACATTTGGTTCATGTGGAGTTAGATAGCGTGGCTACTAAAAAGAAGGCAAAGGCACAAATTTGGCTCAACCTAGAGTAAATTGATTTTCATGGTAGGCACTTTAGTTATGTAGCTTTAACTACAAACGTGTTATCATCCCTAACCTTTAGAAAAGTAGACTATGCTGGAGGAGAACAGACACAATTCTTAAGATTCCCTGACTAACACTTAATAATACAGGACTCGTAATAAAGTCCTAAAAGGCTCAATCCTCACTAGGTTAGTCGAAATGCGCCTCAATAGGTAGTCATCCAAACCACATACCAGGCAAGCTAAGATCCCCCAAGCTAAGTGAAAAACAGTCGATAGACTCATACCCAAAACAGGCACAGGGCTAGGGGAATACGAGTTTGCATAAAGTCAATGTAAAGTGCACAACAGAGGCTTGCATGCTTGTTTGGAATATATGATAGGAATGGGGGCACATGATGCAAAGAAGGGTAAAAACAAATATAAAAATAACTTAAATACATAAATTTGGATTTTCAAGTAAGCAATCATACCAATACGTGGGTGTAGCGGCATGTGGAACTTATTATATATATACCTAAAAACAACACCAAAAAGCAAGGCGCAAAACACAAAATAACACCTAGAAAACACAAAACACGAAGCAACGCAACACTACACAACACTAAACTGACAACCAAGACCAAAGGACACGCGAAAGAATGAGTAGTGGACTATGGATACCCCCCCAAGCTAGGGTGAAGCCGTCCTCGGTGCTAAGGGAGGCCGTTAGGTCTACCACTACTCATCCCCCATAAATTCCTCATCATCCCCCTGGTCATCCTCCTCATTAACCTCCTCCTCCCCACCCATGTAATCCATCCCATAGTCATCCGAGGCTCTTCTAGGAGCCGGCGGGGTGAAGTTATTAAACCTACGCCTACCCACCCGCAACCAGTCAAACCCATGACTTAGTGATATCTCATTATAGTTGTCATGGCGAGGGTACCAGGAAGGGGTGGCCATGCTTTCGCCGACCATATGGGAGCGATAGGCCATATCATACCATGGGTAATTCGCCCGCTCGAAGTTTTGCTCAAGGTGTTTGAGATGGGCGGTGTGGTGGGCTTGGGTGGTGAGGACCTGGTCAAGCCTTCTTTCTATGCGTCCTAGGGAGGACATGATATAGGATTCAGATTCATCATCTGAATCGTCATGGTCTGGTAAGACCGAGGTAGACGCCCTAGGTCTGTCACGCATAGAAAGTGTGTGAGGGCGAGGAGGGGGTACAAGTGGAGGCTCTATCGCGTATCTCGGCACATCGCCGTCTAAGAGATACGAGGCCCCAAACTGGACTAGGGGAGGTAATTGAGGACAAGGAAGGGGGATGGTGTGGTCTTTCAAGTACCGCCATCGCATGGGGTCCGCAAAGATAAAGCTAGCCCGCACGAGACATTGCTCGTGAAGGGTAGTGGAACTGGCATAACGTTCATCGAATTCTACAAGATTCATGACGTTCAAACATTCAGCAATGCGGAAAACGTGTCCCCCTAAACATAATCAGTGGTTGCATTTAGGGTGGCTGTGTTGTTTAGAAACTTCCACAACGTCATTGGCAGGCTTAGTGCAGTGTCTTCATGTGGTGCAAGGTAACAGTGCAAGATGTGCACCTCGTGTGTTCGTACTAGGTGAGGGCTAGGGGAAGGGAATAAAGTCTCCCTAGAAAATTTAAAGAACATGCACAAAACAGGGTGTTGTACATCAGAAGTATAAATATTTCTATTCGGATAAACAAGTCGGCCAGCTATTTTAGGCCATAACTCGGAAACCCGAGAGTTGTCCGGTTGTTTATTCGGAATAGGCTCGTTATGGAAACCAAACACGGCGCAAAATGCAGCATAATCAAGAAAATAGGTTGCATTCCTTAGCCTAAAAGACAAATGCAGCCTACCATCTCGTTGACATGGGGTTAGGGAACTAAGAAACTCATAAGTTAAGAGCTTATGAGTCGGGTGCCACATGTTTATCCAGTTCTCTAACCCACATGCAGTTAATAATACAACAAATTGCTCGTATATACCCATTCGTTGTAAAATTAAAAGGTCTAAATAACGAGTGGAGTTGATTTTTCGTACCTTAAGCCTTTGGAAATGCTCATATTGCTCCAAAGATACAAAAATTACCGTAGGATGGTCCTCATCGAACCATAATTCCTGGCCAGGAAGTCTTTTTTGGCCCTCCGGTTGTTGAGAACCGGTTTGTTGAGCTTCTTGTGCCGCACCCGAAGAGGAACCTTCTCCTTGATTTTTGGACCTCTTGAAGGGGTTCCTCAAGGTTCTTCTTGTACCCATAGTAATTGAGGAAGATTGGGAAGGGAGTAGAGGAATTTAAGAGAGAGCAAGGGTGTGAGGGAAGTCGGTCGAGTGGAAGGAGTAAAAAAATTTCTGTGCAAATTTACGTGGAATGAGCTGATATTTATAGAACTAGCTTCCATTCGGCCAAATGAAGCATACATTCGGTCGAATAGAGCTCCATTCGGGCGAATGGATGTCCTGTTTGGTCGAATGGATATGAGCTACGAAGAAATCTTCGCTCCCATTCGACCGAATACTAAACATATTCAGTCGTATATAACTACATTCGCCCGAATGTTAGCTTCATTTGGGGTTATCAGCAGCCTCGTAAATTTTCCCAGTAGATCTATTCGACCAAATGGAACACTCCATTCGTTCGAATTAGATTCATTCGGCTGAATTGATCCTTCTTTCGGCACTATCAGGAACTTGGCCATACTTGGATTTAGCTCCTTCTTCAATGTGCATTCGGCCGAATGGACCTATCATTCGGCCGAATGGGCAGCGATTTCGCACTTTCTTAGATCAAATCACTTGTGCCCTCTCAAAATCAATCAATGTACTATGATTAAGTTTGATGAAAATCCAAATAAACCGGGTTACCTCCCATAAGTGCTTTGTTTAACGTCGTTTAGCTCGACTTGGCTCGGGTAATTAAAACACAAGGATAAAAGTTAAACTAAATACTTAAGACCTAACAAAATGCTAAAGAACGATGATTCAAAGTAAGGATACTCGAAAAGTGCCAATGATTATACCAATCATTCGACTTTGACATCATCTAACCTTATAAGCTCAATGGTGTTGACATTGTGAAGGCTGCTTTCATGGAAGAGTTTTAACCGATGTCCATTAACAACGAAACTTCCTCCATGATGGTCTTTCAGCTCTACCGTTCCATAGGGGAAAACTTGTAAAATCTCGAATGGCCCAGACCACCTCGATTTTAATTTCCCAAGGAATAACTTAGCTCTTGAATTAAAGAGCAGCACTTTATCTCCTACAAGGAACTCTCGTTGGATGATACGTTGGTCGTTCCAACGCTTAGTACGTTCCTTATAGATATGCATGTTGTGGAATGCGTCGAGCCGTAGTTCTTCCAATTCTCGTAATTGGGCGGCTCGCTTCTCGCAGAATAAGGTAGGGTCCAAATTTAGAGTTTGGATCGCCCACCAAGACTTGCATTCCAATTCCACCGGTAGATGACAGGATTTCCCATACAATAGCCTGAACGGGGTGGTGCCAATAGGGGTTTTGTAGCATGTCCGGTGGGCCCAAAGAGCGTCATCTAACTTTAGAGACCAATCCTTCCTGTTTGGGTTTACCACCTTCTCAATAATTCTCTTGATTTCCCTATTAGATACTTCCACCTGTCCTTGAGTTTGGGGATGGTAGGGAGAGCCGACTTTGTGCACGACTCCATAATTTTTCAATAATTTGTTTAGTTCGTGCTTAGCAAAGTGTGAACCCCCATCACTTATGACTATTTTGGGAACACCGAATCGAGGGAAGATTATGCTTTTAAAAAGCTTAATAAATACTTTGTGGTTGTTCGTAGGCAAGGCGATGGCCTCCACCCACTTAGACACATAGTCAATCCCTATTAAAATGTATTGGTTCCCATGAGATGAAACAAATGGGCCCATAAAGTCAATTCCCCAACAGCCGAACACTTCACACTCAAGGATGTAGTTTTAAGGCATCTCATTTCGCATTGAGATATTACAAACTTTTTGGCACCTCTCACAGCTTTTCACAAAAGTTTCAACATCCTTGTGTAATGTTGGCCAATAGAAACCTGCAGTGGCAACCTTAGCAACGGTGTTCATTATACCATGGTGACCGCCACACGCGTATGAATGACAATGAGTTAGGATTTTGGGAACTTCCTCTTCAGTGACACAACGGCGGATTATGCCGTCTGCGCATGCATGAAATAAATAGGGATCATCCCAAAAGAAGTTCCCGACTTTTCCAAAGAAAGCCTTTTTCAAAGCCCTTGATTCGAACTCTGGAAGTTCTCCACAAGCTAAATAATTCACAATATCCGTGAACCAAGGGGCTTTCCCAACTACTATTGCTGTCATTAGGGTTTCTTAGACCATTTTGTCTTGGATAGGTAAGGCGTCGTTATTCAGCTCGGGTAACCTAGACAAATGGTCGGCTACCACATTTTCGCTACCCTTCCTATCTTTTAACTCGAAATCAAACTACTATAGTAGGAGCACCCAACGAATCAACCTCGGCTTTGCATCTCTCTTTGTCATTAAAAACTTTAGAGCCGAGTGATCAGTAAAGACTACAACTTTTGAACAAATAAGATATTGGCATAGTCTCTCAAAAACATAGACTACCGCCAGCATTTCCTTTTCAGTTGTAGAGTAGCTATGTTGTGCAGGATCTAGTGTTTTACTGATATAGCATATAACGTGGTGCTTTCCTTCTTTTTCTGCCCAAGGACAGCACCAACAGAAATATCACTGGCATCGCACATCAGCTCAAATGGCAAACTCCCATCCGGAGCTTGTACGATGGGCGCGGATATTAGAGCATCTTTTAGCCTTTTAAAGGCATTCAAGCATCTTTCATCGAAGTGAAATTCGACATCTTTCTGAAGCAATTCATTCAAGGGTTTTGCGAGAGTCGAAAATCCTAAGATGAGACGCCTATAGAAACATGCGTGTCCAAGAAAGGATCATACTCCTGTAACTGAGGTAGGTACAGGAAGATTCCTTATGACATCAATTTTGGCAGGATCCACCTCTATGCCTTTGAAAGACACTTTGTGGCCTAGGACGATGCCCTCTTGAACTAAAAAGTGACATTTCTCCCAATTCAGTACAAGATTCATTTCTTGACACCTTAATAAAACTTTCTCGAGATGTGTCAAGCAAGTGTCAAGAGAGGACCCTCCAACAGAAAAATCGTCCATGAATACCTCCATGAAGTCTTCTAACATATCAGCAAATATAGCCGACATGCACCTCTGGAATGTAGATGGAGCATTGCATAAACCGAAGGGCATTCTCCTATAGGCAAAATTCCCAAAAGGACAAGTGAAAGTTGTTTTCTGTTGGTCCTCAGGGTGGATTGGGATTCAAAAGAAACCCGAGTAACCATCTAGAAAACAATAGTACCTGTGCCTGGCCAGTCTTTCAAGCATCTCATCGATGAAGGGTAAGGGAAAGTGATCCTTTCTTGTAGCCTTATTGAGTTTGCGATAGTAAATACAAACTCGCCATCCTGTGGTGGCTCTAGTGGGGATCATCTCTCCTTTGTCATTCTCGACGATGGTTATTCCTCCCTTTTTAGGAACAACATGAACTGGGCTAACCCATCTACTATCTGAGATTGAGTAGATGATGCTGGCCTTAAGGAGTTTGAGGATTTCATCCTTAACTACCTCTTTTATGTTTGGATTCAGCCTTCTTTGTGGCTCAATGGAGGAAAAATGTTCATCGTCAAGATGAATCCGGTGCATAACAAGGGATGGACTGATCCCTTTTAAATCACCTAGTGAATATCCGATGACATCTCGATATTTCCTTAATAAAACAAGTAGTTTTCCCAGAGAAATGTCATCAAGCTCAGAATTCACTATGACAGGGCTTCCTTCATCTTCATTGAGATAGGCATATTTTAAGCTAGGAGGTAAAGGTTTCAAAGTCACCTTGGGAGAAGGCTTAGGACTTTCCCCTTTGTATGTAATACCTTCCTCAACCTCGTAAAGGTGCTCATACTCTGCTTCTTTTTTAGAATCCTGGGCCGTATCTAATCGGCCTTCCAACATCTCATTTATAGTAGAGGTTTCCTCATCATTCATTTGACAACCAACCTCTATTTCCTCATCCCCATAACAATCCTCACTCTCCCTATCGCCCTCTTCAAGGCGACAGACCTGCTCAACCATAGGCTTTTTTAACAGGGGGGAGATTTTGAAGACTACCTTTACCTGGGCTACTTCTACCGTTATGGTATCATCATGGAAATTAATAACTGCCCAAAGCATTTTCAGAACGGCTCTGCCCAAGATAAGTGGAGTATAAGGGTCCTCTTCCATTTCCATTACTACAAAATCACAGGGGACCACTAGTTCTCCTACCTGGATAGGTATGTGGTCAAGCTCTCCACAAGGCACTTTAATGCTTTCGTTAGCCAGTTGGATTGTTTTCCTTGAAGTCCTGAGGTCAAAGAGGAGCTTTTTGGTGATCGATAGAGGCATAAGACTGATCGATGCCCCTAGATCGGCAAGCGCTCCTTTAGGATCAAGGTTTCCCAACTTTATAGGGAGGTTATAAGGACCGGGATCTCGCTCCTTCATAGGCATTTTCCCTTGCTGTATAGAACTAACTTGATGGGGGACACTGATTACCTCTTCCTCAAGCTTTTTCTTGTTAGACAGTAAGTCCTTCAAGAATTTTGCATTTGGCATTTGTGCCATAGCATCGAGGAATGGGATTTTCATCTCCATCTTCTGAAGATGTTCAAGAAACTTCTTGAACTTATCATCAAGTTGCTTCTCAACTTTCCTATAGGGAAAAGGAAGCGGTGGTGCATATAACCGTTCTAACCTCTTTCTCTCCTCAGCTTTCTTCCTGCTCTCTTCCTCACTCTCTACTGGCTTCTTACTCCCTGCCTTAGCATTGACGTCCTCCCTACCTCTTTCATCCTCAACCTCTGGCATTTTACCATGTTCCTCCTCTTTTTCATCTTTGTGCACTCTCGTCTCATCACTCACCCGCACCAAAGGTGCATCAACTGGATATGAAGGACCTTTATACTGCGTCACTGATCTCAGGTGGATAGCCTTAGTAGTGTGTTGGTTTAGGTTCGGGTGCTGAGGTGGAGGCTGTATAGAGGGGTTAGGTTGAGGGTGAGATGGGAATAGCGGTGGTGTAGGAGGATTAGCCATTTGAGCCAGTTGAGTTTCAAACAACTTTTGCTGAGCTTGAAGTTGCTGCATTTGTTGGATGAGAGTCTGATTTATTTGCGTCAGACTTTGGTTCTGCTGAGCAAGAGTTGTTACTTGGGAGGCTAAATGGTCGTTGGTTGAAGCATGACCATGTTGTGGTTGAGGAGCCACATGATGAGGCTGACTAGGGGGAAAAGGTAGGTTTGAACCATTTCTAGGTTCTGGTGAAACCCTGGGGGTCTATACACATTGGTCCTAGGTACGTTCCCATTAGTCTGGTTCCCTTAGAAACCTTGATTGTTAAATCCACCTTGACCATTTTTGTTGTACCCTAGGTGGAAGTTTCCCTGGTTTTGGTTGGAGTTAAAGGGAGGTTTGTACTGTTGGTTGTTTGGGAAAGGTTGCTGCCCATACCCTACTCCTTGGCTCTGTCCACTATAGTTGAGGGCTGCTACGTGATCAGGGTTATACCCATAACCATCATAGTTCATCACCTGCGGTTCTGGGTTATACCCTCCATAGTCAACTGCAGCTATGTGCTCGGAGTGCGAACCACCACAATAAGATGTATCATGGTTGGTACCCCCACATGTGGCACATGCAAAGTGCTTTTCACGCACTGGAGGGGTGTTCGAACTACCGGCTAGGCTTAGCTTGGACAACTTTTTATCAATAACGGCTTCTATTTTGGCGCTAATGTTGTCCAAGTTAGTTGTGTCTATCATCCCTCTCGGTAATCCCTGACTCCTAGTTCCTCCCCAGGCACTATTCTTAGCAACTTCCTCTATTTTGGCCTTTACCTGGGTGCAAGGAATTTTGGAAAGCTGGCCACCTACAGCTGAGTCTAGAAGTGCTTTGGTGGAGTCATTAAGACCATCGTAAAAGAATGTGTTGAGATGGTTTTCCCCGTACTCATGGTAGGGGCAAGCTCTAATCATTCTTTTAAACCTACTCCAAGTGGCACTAAGGTTCTCATCATCCTCTTGGGTGAATGACGCAATTTTCTTGCGCCAATCCTGCGTTCGAACTGTAGGATAGAACCTTTCTAGAAATGCGGTTTTTAGTTGAGCCCAATTAATAATTGAATTGGGTTCTAAGCATTTTTACCAATCCTTGGCATCTCTTGCTAGACTCAGATGGAATAGGTGCATTCGCACATAATCAGGGCTATTAGGACAAGGAGGGATAAGTCCACAAATATTTGAGAATGCCTCTAGGTGTTGAAGAGGACACTCATTTCTTAAGCCACTGAATGGTGTTTCCTTAACCATTCTTGTGAACTGAGGGTGTATTTGGTAAGGTGTAGTAGCAACAGGAAGTACTACACCCCCTTGGAACTCTTGTGAGCTAGGAGTTCCAAATTGACCAAACAATTGGTGTTCGTCGGCCATTATGGATATGGATGGGTTTTGGACAGATTGTGAGGTATACTTTGAAGGGCGTTGTCTACTAACACGTTGGATTTCAGGATTTAAGGGTATAATTGGCTGGTTTGACCTACGCGTGCTATGGGGCATGCAAACACCTAGGTCAAAGACAACCACACACAAAAAGAAATATAAAAAACAGAAACGAAATGAAATAAAGTTATGCTAGGAACGGAAAAGTCTAAATATTACGCCTTGTCCCCGGCAACGGCGCCATTTTGATAACCAGTGTTTTAGGTCGTTAACTAAAAGATAGGTTATGCAAACAATTTTTATTCCAACCTACAAACTATACAAGTATAGTGGAGTAGGGGGTCGAACCACGAGGACAAAGTATATTAAGACTCTAACTCTTAACACAACCGGACTATTCGGGTTTAGAAGATCAACTAAGCTAACAACGAGAATGTAAATCACGACAAATTTAACGGTAAGTCAAATAGAGAAAGACGGGGACAAGATTGGATTCACCCTAGGAATGAAGCTTTAGAAACTGAACATGATAGGTTAGAGAAAATCTGATAATAACTAGCATGGACATCCAAGAATACGAGAGGAAGTTGGTGATCCCATAAATCACAACGAACGACCAATAATCGCCCTATGTCTCCAAAGGAGTGGCAGGATAAGATTCGCATCGAATTTCGAAACTATTTATTATCATCGTTTCTACAACCTTAAGCAATAAAGATCATAGCTTTCCTGGGGTTTCACCAATCAAAACCCCTAAAGAAATTACTCACACATATTCATGCTTAAAAACATAAAGATATTAAAAGATGTGACAGAAATAAACATGGAAGGAATTCACGAGAATGAGAACAAAATCAAAAATTATGTGAATAAACAATAAACATGAAACTAAGCATGCAACGAAGTAAAGAAATGAATTAAGAGCAAAGGAATTGATTAAAACTTACAAAAGCTTCAATTTGATATCCACGAAAAGAATTCGAACTACAAAGCGTTGAAGAAACAGAAAACCAAAAGCTAAAACTAAAAGAATTTGGAGGCTAAGAAATCTAAAAGTGCATAAAAGTATAAAACCTAGCTCTCCCCTCTCCTCATCAGAGGAAGGGGGTATTTATAACAAAATAAGAAAAACCTACAAAAATCCTAAAATGCATAGGAGCCGGCCCTAAAAAGAAATAGTTGATCCGGAGGAAAACACTGTCATTCGCCTGAATATAAGTCTCATTCGGCCGAATGTGATACCATTTGTCCGAATGGTCTTCCATTTGCCTATTCCAGAGGATTCGAGGAATCGATCTCTGTCAAGCATTCGCCCGAATGTATAGGTTGATTCAGCCGAATGGAAGCTCATTCGCCCAAATGAGTTCCATTTGGCTCTTCCAGTGGCAAGGCTCAAGATCTCTGAAGACAATCATCCATTCGACCGAATGTGTCTCAGATTCGGTCAAATCTGCAACCATTTGGTCGAATGTCTCTTAGATTCGGTCGAATCTAAGACCATTCTTTCCTCTTTTTTACTTCCCTCTTTTCTGAACTCCGTAGAATCTTCATGAGTGACTTCAAACACTTGCCCAAGCTAAGATATGTGTGTCAAAGGTTCGAATGCATCGCCTTTCACCTTGAAATCATCAAAAGTGCCTGAAATGAACTTAAGACAACTCAAAAATAAGATCAAGGCAAAATCAAGCATAATATACATAAAACCAATACAAAAACTACGAGACTTGACACTAAAATGAGGTAATAAATGTGCTCTAAAATGAGCACATCAGCCGCTCATAACAAACTTGAGCGCCAGCTTAGTTTATCTTCAACCCTATTTTTCCCTTCAAAGCGAGTGCTTGCTCCACGCTTTATGCCCGCTCAAATACCTCTGACTCTCCCCTTTTTGCTTCTAAGTGGCCGCTTAGAACAAACATGAGCGCCCACTTAGTTCAATTTTTTCCTGGAATTTTTGCTCTTGAGCGGGCGCTAGCTAATTGCTTTTTGCCTGCTCAAAGCTCTATTTCTGGTCCTCATTTTTTACTTGAGCAGGTGCTCATGATAGTTCAGGCGCCCGCTCAGTTCAATTTTTGACACTTCAGCAACTTTTCTGAGTTTTCTGCTGAACTTCTTGTTATGCGCTATTTTTGACCCAGAATTTCACCATTCCTCTCTACCACTTGTGACTCACCATTTCAACATTCAAGGTCAATTCCCCTAGTGCATTGTACTTGAAATTCAAAAATCCATGCAAGGTATTTCTAAGGCTAAAAACAAAAATCTAAAGAAAAGAAAGGATTGAAGACTCGAGTTTCCTCCCGCAAGCTCTCATTTAATGTCAATAGCTTGAAATTATTCATGATTGTCACATTTTTTAGGTTGGATCAAGCTCAAGTATTAAAGAAATGATGTTTTCGTCCTTGAATCACGTATTACACACCACGATGGGGTCTCCCACTATAATGCCACATTTCTCTATGAATTCATCATTTTTGTACTTTTTGTCCATTTCCTCTTCTCAACATGACTTGTGAAAACACAAAGATGAGCTTATCCCTTTTATATCATCAATTTCATACCCTATGGTCCTCAAATACTCATGAGCAAGGTTCATGAGTTGACTTGAATCACCACCATCAAGTTTGCAATTGATGTCAATCGGGTACATAGAATTTTCACCAAAAATAACATCGTGAGGAAATAAGAGTTTCATTTTTACCTCAAGAGGCATAGACCTCTCATGTACTTCCTCTTTTCCTCTCATGGGTTTTGCGTGAGAGATAGGAGCACCAAAAGGGTCATCACAAATTACGAGCTTTTCTTTAGGGATTTTAACTTTATTTTCCACTCCTCTATCTAAGCTCATTTGTAAGGCATCAACTTTAGCTTTTTAGGAAGACTTTGAAGCCTTCTTCTCCATGATCTCAACATTGAAGCACTCATCTTTGGCTCATGAGATCGTCATTGCCCTTTAGAGCTCAAATTTCACCTTATCCTTCCCTATCTCAAAAGATAGCTTGCCTTTCTTTAGCTCAATTAATGCACCTACAGTAGTAAGACAAGGTCTACCTAGAATAATAGGGGTTTGGGTGTCTTCAAGGATATCCATAACAATAAAGTCACATGGGAAAATCTACTTCCTAACTAGAATAGGCACATCAATGAGCACACCAATGGGGTGTTTAGTACTCATATCAGCAAGTTGTAATGTTATCTCAGTCTTGGACAAGGGTCCTACATTACACAACATCTTATGGACAGAAAGAGAGGCTACCGACCTTAACCAAGATAGAAAAACTACCATTGGGTCACCTAATATAGGTGGAGGCCAGTTTAAGATGACTACACTACACTGATGAGATAAGCTTACTACCCCTTTAGTTTTTCTCCTACTGGTGGCTAAATCTTTTAGGAAATGAGAAAGTGAAGGTATTTCTGCTATGGCATTACAAATGGAATCTGCAGTTGAACATCCTTAACCATTTTCAGAAACTTCTCATATCTCTCCTCAAACTTACCTTGTACTACTATCTGAGGGTAGGGAATGGGTCAAATGTAAGGTCATGGAGGTGATGTAGGCTTGCTACTCTCTTCCTCGGGATCCATAACATTTCTAGTCTCTTCCCTCTCAAGTGTTTTCTCGCTCATCCTAGTCACAAGTGTAGGGTCTTCTAGAATTTTTAAACTTCTAGTTACTATGGCATTAATATGCTAAGTTAGGTTTATGCCTTGGCTAGGGATCAAAGGTCTCGAGCTATCCTTTAGGACATTGGTAAGCTAGGCAATCTGATTCTCAAGCATTTTGTTATGGGGTTTCATTTGCCTCAAGCTTTCCTCAATGTCGTAGTTCTTTTTAGTTTGGGTAGCTATGAAACTCTCCATTAAAGACTCTAAATAAGACTTCTGAGGAGTTGGTTGGGTTAAAGGGACATTAGGTCTTGTAACTGCATTAAAACTAGGTAGGTTATTTTGGTTAGGATTTTGGAATTGGAATTGATTCGGGTTTTGAAACATATTATGATTCTGATTTGGCCTATAGTTCCCATATCCTCTAAAATTACCTTGACCTTAGTTCTCGTAGTTTCTATTACCTTAATTAGAAATTCCTTTGGTTTTGACCTCTAAACTTCCCAATCCTCTGGTTTTGAAAATTACCTTAGTTATGCCCATCGAAGTTCTTGTTACCTTGGTTTTGCCCATTTCTCTAACCAAAATTTGGGTGAGTTCTCTACCCTAGGTTAAAGGTGTTAGAGTGTGGATCGAATTTAGGGTTAGGGGCCACATTCTTCATGGCAATAATCTATTCCATTCTTGATGGTGAATTCCTTGTAGAGGTAAGTAGATGACATTTCATAGGGTAATGATCATAATCACCACAAACATCACAAAATAACACCTACTAGGAGCATTAGAACTAGATGCTTATAGGGATTGCATGCCACACATAAAAATGTTCAAAACAACTTTAGTAAATTTATTAGTTAGTTCATCTAACTTAGAAGAAAGTACATTAATGGAATCTACCTTCCTCCTCACTTTGTCTGCACTCTCTCACCTTTATTCCAATTAGCAAAATTTGCAACTGCTTGCTTGACAACTTTGAATGCTTTAGTTACACTCATTCTCAGTACAGCTCCACCAGCTCCTATATCAAGGCTATTCTTAATCTGCTGAGACAGTCCATTGTTAAAACTATAAAGAAGTAACCACTTCGCCATTCCATGGTGTGGGCATGCCTTAATCAAACCCTTGAAATGTTTCCACGCTTCAAATAGAGTTTCATCTCCTTTTTTGCAAAACGTAGCAATTTTTGTCCTTATTTCAATAGTCTTTGAAGGTGGGAAGAATTTAAGTATGAATACTCTAGTCAATTCCTCCCATGTCCTCATAGAATTAAGCTCCATCTTTTCAAGTTATTCACTAGCTTTGCCCGTAAGAGAAAACTTAAATAGACTTAATCTGATGTATTCTTGAGTAATACCATTTGCCTTTACTGTATCATAGTATCTTATGAACTGCTTAAGGTGGGCATAAGGTGATTCATGTTTCTCTTATCCAAAAGGATGGATTTCTATTAGAGTGATTAGTACTAGCTTCAACTCACAATTGTTGGCCTTTATTATGGGTTGCACTATACTACTCTTGACTTCTTCATAGTTTTCACAATGGACTATTTCAGTAGAATAAGACTAGCCTCGATATAAGAGCCAGTAGAGCTATAATGAGATTGAGCCTAACTAAAGCATTCAAAGTTAATGAGCAAGCAGTTGAAAATTTTACTGATTATAATGAAGGTGAGAGAGTGCAGACAAAGCGAGGAGGAAGGTATGAAGTAGATTCTATTAATGTACTTACTTCTAAGTTAAATGCACTAACTAATAAATTTAATCAAGTTGTTTTCAACAGTCTTGTGCATGGCATACAACCTGACAAGCATCTAGTTCTAATGATCCTATGCATGTGTTGTTTTATGATGTTTTTTGTTATTTTGATCATAACCCTATGCAATGTCATCTACTAACCTCTATATGGCCCCTAACCCCAAATTTGATCCATACTCTAACACCTTTAACCCAGAGTGAAGAACTCACCCAAATTTTGGTTGGAAAAATAGGCAAAACCAAGGTAATGAAAACGTCAATGAGCATAACCAGCATAACCAAGGAAATTTTCAAAACTAGGGGATTGGGAATTTTAGTGATCAAAACCAAGGAATTTTCAAGGCAACAAGAACTACAAGAACCAAGGCTAGGGTAATTTTAGAGGATATGGGAACTATGAGCTAAATTAGAATCAGAATAGGTTTCAAAACCCGAATCAAGGCCAATTCCAAAATCCTAACCAAAATAACTTACCTCGTTTCAAAGCAGGACCTAGACCTAATGTCCCTTCAACCCAACCACCTCCTCAAAAGTCTAACTTAGAGTCTTTAATGGAGAGTTTCATAGCTATCCAAACCAAAAAGAATTACAACATTGAGGAAAGCTTGAGACAAATGCAAACCCATAACAAAATGCTTGAGAATCAGATTACCTTGCTTGCCAATGCCCTAAAGCATAGCCCAAGACCTTCAATCCCTAGCCAAGGCATAGACCTAACCAAGCATGTCAATGCCATAGTAACTAGGAGTGGAAAGACTCTAGAAGACCCTACACTTGTGTCTAGGATGAACAAGAAAACACCTAGGAAGGAAGAGAGTAGAATTGATAAGGATCCCGAGTAGATTCCATTCGTAGATGTCATAGCTGAAATACCTTCAATTTCTTAGTTCCTAAAAGATCTAGCCACCAATAGGAGAAAAATTAAAGGGGTAGTCAGCTTATCTCACCAGTGTAGTCATCTCAAACCAACTTCCACTAAAATTAGGTGACCCTAGTAGTTTTTTTATCCCAATTAAGGTTGGTAGCCTCTCTTTTGATAATGCATTGTATGATTTGGGAGCTAGCGTTAGTCTCATGCCTCTTTCTGTTTATAAGAGGTTGCGTAATGTGAGACCCTTGTCCAAGACTGAGATAACGTTATAGCTTGTTATTGGAGTATCAAACACTCCATTAGTGTGCTCATGAATGTGCCTATTCTATTTGGAAGTTGATTTCCCCATATGACTTTATTGTTATGGATATCCCTAAAGACACCTGAACCCCTATTATTCTGGGTAGACCTTGGCTTGCTGTTGCAGGTGCATTGATTAATTTAAAGAAAGGCAAGCTATCTTTTTAGATAGGGAAGGATAAGGTGGAATTTGAGCTCTAAAAGGCATCTTGTCAACCCAAGTTAAGTCCTTCAATGTTGGTATCATGGAGAAGAAGACTTCAAAGTCTTCCTGGGAAGCTGAAGTTGATGCCTTACAGATGAGCTTAGAGGAAGGAGTGGAAAATAAAGTTGAAATCCCTAAAGAAGAGCTTGTAATCTATGGAGACCCTTTTGGCGCTCCTATCTCTCACGCAGAACCCATGAGAGTAAAAGAGGAAGCCTAGGAGAGATCTACGCTTCCTAAGGTAAAACTGAAACTCTTATCTCCTTACGATGTTGTTTTTGGTGAAATTTCTACGTACCTGATTGTCATCAATTGCAAACTTGATGGTGGCGATTAAAGCAACTCATAAACCTTACTCATGAGTATTTGAGGACCATTGGGTATGAAATTGATAATATAAAGGGGATAAGCTCCTCTTTGTGTTCTCAAAGGTCCTACAAAGTAGAGGAAGGGACAAAAGGTACAAAAATGATGAATTTGTAGAGAAGTGTGGCATTATAGTGGGAGACCCCATTGTGGTGTGTAATATGTGATTCAAGAAAGAAAACATCATTTCTACATTGCTTGAGCTTGATCCAACCTCAAAAATCTGACAACAATGAATAATGTCAAGCTAGTGAAATTAAAAAAGCGCTTACGGGAGGCAACCCGAGTTTTCTATCTTTTCTTTTCACTTTTTTTTCTTTAGATTTGTGTTTGTAGCCTTAGAAAAAACTTTCATGGATTTCTAAATTTCAGGTACAATGCACCGGGGGAATCGATCTTGAATATGGAAATGGTGAGTTAGAAGTGCTAGAGAGGAGTGGTAAAACTTTGGGGCGAAAGCATTGCATAGTTAGAAGTTCAGCAGAAAACTCAGAAAAAATTGCTGAACTGACAAAATTGAACTAAGCGGGCGCTTAACCTATCATGAGCGCCAAGTTAGGTAAAAATAAGAGCCAGAAATAGAGCTTTGATTGAGCAACAAGCGAGCAACAAGCCCCGGCTCAAGAGGAAAAATTCCAGAAAAATTAAACTAAGCAGGCACTTATGTTTGTTCTGAGCGGCCCCTTAGAAGGAAAAAAGGGGAGAGTCAAAGGCATTTAAGCGGACAACAAGCATGGAGAAAGCGCATGCTTTGAAGGGAAAATGGGGTTTAAAGATGAACTAAGAGGGTGCTCAAGTTTATTCTAAGCGGCCGCTTAGAAGGGCAAAACATAATATTTGGGTTATGAGTCGCTCATATTCCATCTGAGCGCCCACTTAACCTGCTTTTCGTGCTTTGAGTAGCTTCTTTAAACACGATTTACTTCATTTCACCTTCTTCAACCTCTCAAAAACAAATTCTCTCTCTCAAAACCCCCATAACTCCCTCTAAATCTTTTGCCCAAAACTCACTTATCTCTCATCCTTTTCACTCAAAATCACCACCATTATACTCCTTTCTTCCCAATCTACACTTTAATATCAAAATCTTTCATAATCATTAATGTTTGAGAATTTGTACGCTAAAAAATGTTGGTTGAATTTCAAGTTTCTTGATTCTAGGCTTGGATTTGGCATACAAGGAGCGATTTGGAGGAAAGTTTTTCTTGAAAACTTTGGTATTTTCTATACACTTCTTCCCTTTCAATTTTTTGTTTCAAATTTTCTTGCTTATTGTTTATTTTCTAAAATTATGTTGGTAATTTGTGTTGTTTGGTATATTATGGTGATTTTTGGTGCTTAATTGTGTATGTTTTGGAGTAATTACTTAGGGTGAACATAGTGGTTTAGGTTGAACTCAAAAACTTATAGGATAGTCACCACAGTTAGGAAATTTGGTTGCTAGTTTAAGTATAGAAATTCGGTTTTGTCATAGTTGGTTGTTATTGAATCTTAAGGAATTAGATTTTTGATCTTTGAGTAAATCATTAATTAAGGAAAAAGTTTTCAAGGAAGATATATAAGACCTCTTAGGCTCCTAGTGTCTTCCAATCCTCATAACCATCACAACCTACCATTCCTATGCTGAAATTCGTCAACCCAAACCACAAAGCATTTTATGAAAAAATCAAAAACAGAAAAATACTTAGCACCATAGGATGGGGTGAATTTTCCTAGCTAAAAAACTTCACATATGAGAGACTCACCCTAAAATTCCTAGCTTCTCTTGAACGTACTTTAATAGGTGAGAATGACTATCAAATCACTTTCTAATTGTTCAACCAACTCCAAACCATCACCTTAGAAAGGTTGAACCAAATCTTCAAATGTGACCCCACCAACAGCATTCATGTTCTAGATATGGGTCTGTTTATGGAGTATAATGAGATGTGATGATGGAGCCAGAAGGATGATGATAGGGAATACCAGTCCAACACTTGCCAAGCCTCTCATATAATTCACCCATGTCTAAGAACCCTTCATAGAATTTTTGGGGTACACTATTTTTGATAAAATAAGATTTAGGAAAGACTGCTAGGGATGAGGTAGAGCTATTCTAGATGGCAGCAAATGGGAAAGAGTAGTTGGGGGATATGCTGAACTTTTGGGGTCAGTTCTTAGCCCAGTGCATTAAGTAAAAAAGGGGTAATTTGACTAGTGACATTCATATGGGAGGAATGGTCACCATTATAGTGCATGCTTTGGGTTTTGGAAAGCAATGCAATATGCTTGCACCCATTGATGCACACGATATCTACATCAACATGATGAAGAGGAATGATTTCATCTAGTTTACCCCTAACCCCAAGGTATTTAGGTGGAAGATAAGAAGGGTAGTACACTACAACCTTCCAAACCCATTCACTAATATCAAGTGGAAAGAGCGCGAGCTTTGGAAGATTCCAACTCATCAAGGGCCACAGCCGCAGGCCCCTGGCGCTCACCAAAGGCATCCACCCCAAACCTTGGGAGGTACCTCTTCCTCCCATGTCCCCTCCACCTCATTTAACTAAGAAGATGAGTTTAGGAATCTTACTCTAATGATGTAGGGTCAAGCTAAGGCCCAAAGGGGTAGTATAATTCTCAAGAATCAAATCTATGACTATTTTGTCCAATGTGGGGATTTTACACCCTACGCTAACTTCCCTTATGATTCACCTCAGCTCTGCCCCATCCCTTCTTGGTTTGGGGATGGCAACCCCAATTACCCTTATTAGACAGGTCTTACCGTCCCTAGTATAACTCCCCCCTCTTTTTCCCCTTGTGATTATACCTTGATGGGGGGAATGATTACCGTGGTGATCCCACCTACCTATATGACGGACCGGGCTAGCCCCTGGGTTATACAAGTGAGTGGATGGACTAGCTGGTATGTCATCCTTCGGGAACTATCCCGATGAACCGCGGTATGACTGGTAGCCCTATACTGATACATCAGGTCCTGATGTCAGCCTAACCTATAACTTCTCCTCCCATAACAATGAGGAGAGGCATATGAAGGGCAAGGGCCCCAATACTAGCTACTCCTACCGTGATCGATCGAGCCCTCCCATTTTATTTTTTAATTTTCGTGCCAAGGATTGCGCTTCACTTAAGCTTAGGGGGGGTTTATTCCCAAAAGGGTCGGACTTTAGTTTCCTCTCTCCTTTTGCTTGGTTAAATCCATGTATAGTTTTGTTTTCTTTGTTTTTCTTTGTGTATTTTTTTAGCTAGAATAGGAACTATTATTCTTATGTTCACTTGTTTTGCTAATCATTGGTTGTTTATGAGCATTAGTGGAAATAGCAAGAGGCCAAGGTATAATCTCTCCTACTCCCCTTTTTATTGTTTTCCTTGGTGTGTTTTTCTTTCTTATTAGTCTAGAGAAGTTGATTGTTCGAGGATGTATGACACTTTATTGTAAAAGGAGTTTAGCCTGTTTTTGAGGATTGGTTCGCTAGAAACCATTGGTTTTGAAAACCATAGATAGTTGTTTGTGTTGAATTATTTAGATAGCCTATCCCATTCCATACTCCCGTGTATGCTTTTTCCTATTTTTCCTTATCTTTGTTTTTCTGTTACAAAATTTGAAAAATCCAAAAAGATTTTGAGTCTTATTTAATAAGGCAAGTAGTTTTCTTTTGATTTGTTTTTCCTTGCATTGAGTTAGGCATGAATAGAATACTCATCTTGTTGAATGTGTTCCTTCCTAAACCTTAAGAGCTTACATGGTTTAGACTTAAATTACATTTGAAAGAGTTTAGGATGGACTTTTGTTAAGGTAGATGAGACTATTGTGATTATGACCCTTAGCTAAGCACCCCACCTTTTCCTAAGCTAAGTGAAATCCTTAGGATTAGTATTTACGAACCCAATGGTGAGGAAATCTTTTGAAGCCTTCAACATGATTTGCATTGAGTGGAAAAGGGTCATAAATTTGTCATGCTTTGATCAAGAACTTGACTTATATGTACCCAAGACCGCGACCGAACTCATTAGGGAAAGACAAAGGCACTCTTGAACCCATTTCCTTTCTCCCTAGCCTTTGGCATTTCCCCTTTTCTTGTACATTCTTTCTTTCTTATAAATTGTTATCTTCTTGAGCATATATATCTCCAAAAATTACCAGTTGAAAGTTATTGACCCAATATGAACTTCCCCACCTTATTTTGATGGGATTCTTTAGCAAGAGAGTTGTATGGATATATTGATGGTAATTTAGGAGTTAAAAAATTTCAAAGGATAGTAGGTGTTTCTTTTCAAATAACATATTTTAAGAACTACTAATCAATTATAGACTTTTTTAGTAATAAAAAAAATAGAAAAAGAGAAAAAAAAATAGAAAAAGAAAAAAAATAGAAAAAGTTGAATAAAAAGAAAAGAAAGGGGGAAAGAAATAAAGAAGAGAATAAATGAGTGGAAAAGCATTTTGTGGGTTTATGAGAATTTGAGAACCAAAGAAAGCTCATATATATTCTTAAATAAGCTTGGGGGAGGAGAGTAGTTGGTATTCAATTGAATATAAGGGCTCAAGGCCTTGAAATGAGGTGAAGGTTAAGACATAAGAATTCTATTGTTCGTAAAGTTAAGCTTCACACCATTACCCAAGCCTTTCCTTATTTTGTGCTAGTCCTTTCCTTATTTTATGTACATTTTATCCCAAAGCCCTTTTGACTCTAGGAAGTTGAGTCATTGTCGGTGTAGGGAGGTTAAGGTTAAGCCTATTGAGCGAGTATCACAATTAAGATGTCGAGTCATAAGTCATTACCCATACTTTTATTTGTTCAACTCCCTCAAGGAATAATGAGAAGCTGATTCCTTAGGGATGGAAATGAAGCTTTGGAAGAGTGTGGCTGTATCTTAGTTTAGGTGCATGAAAGCTATAGTTTCCTACTCTTTCTTGGTTATCCCTTATTCAATCTTATGCATTCTTTAGCATGTCTTCTCTTACTGTTTAGAAAGTTGAATATCCATCATGACAACATCCAATAAATGCCCACTTGTTGCATCTTCTTTTTACTTTTCACTTATTTTCATTGCTTTCATGTTCTCTCTTTTTTGTTTTTAGAATGCTTACTTTGTTTCTTTTTTTCTATTTTGAGAGTTATGGGTTAACTCCTAGTAAACCCTTATGAGAGCATACTCCTCCTCCTGAGCGATTAGGGGGTTTAAAGGGCTTATTGATTGTTGCTAAAATCAACCATGATTCCTATGAAAGTGAGTTAGGTTTATTTTTTTCCATAAGTGTAGTTAGTGTTTAATTCTCTCTTTCCTTTGTCTTGGAATCTTGCTTGAGGATGAGCAAGAGCCAAGATTGGGGGAGTTTGATGAGAGACATTTATGTCACTTATTTGTATCTTCCTAGTAGAGTTTTTTTTACTCTTTTTGGCATGAGTTCTCCCTATTTTATCTTTTTTTCATCACTTTGTGCATAATCTAGGCTTTAGAGCATTTCTCGTATTTTTTATATGCTTTCCTTGATTTCCCATTATGTTTTCTACTTTTATGCGTATTTTCATGGCTTGATGCAGGTATCTAATGAGCTCAAGTATGAGAATAGAAGAGTGGAGATGCATAGTAGAAAAGCCGAGAAAAGAAGCCAAGAGGCTGCTCAAGATTTAAACCAAGAGGCCTCTCGTGAGAAAAAGAACCAAGTGGGCGCTCAGTTTAATGGAAATAAGCAGATAGAAAGTCATGAGCGAGCATCAAGCGGAATCCAAGAGGGTGCTTTAAGGCCTAAGGCCTCTCGTGGTTAAACTAAGCGGCCGCTCAGCTTTGTGAAGTGTAGATTTCTAAGTTCTGGGCATGCGCTTACCCTTAAACTAAGCGCCCTCTTAAGACAATTTTGGGAGACTTTCGTATACTTTTGAAACTATTTTACGGGATTGAAGGAAAGAAAAGCACAACAGATGGGGGATTATTCATTATTCATTAGTTTTAGCAGTTGTTTTAGACCTAGAGATATAGCTTAGGGTTTACTTTATTGTTCTTCCATAAAAACACCCTTTAGGAGGGTCTTGTGTCTCCTTTCTGTCTTGCATCTCTTTAAGATGACCCTTCTTTACTAGAAAAGCTACCTCCTTCGCGATGTAGTCATCAGTCTCATGCCCATGGTCTTGGTTGAACTCACACTAAAGCGATTTATCCTTTTGGTCATCTGGCTAGTTTCTCTTCCTTGGCCATATGACAGTTGTACCTAATCCCTACAATGCATTTACTACACCCACGACGTTAGTGTTAAATTTGTATTCTTTCAAGTCTGGGTAATTAATTGTTCAAAATGCATTGACCTGTTCCCCTTAGCGTCGTATGGTTTGAATCATAAATCATTCTTCCTAGGTGTAAAAGTTCTTCATTATCCATTGACTCCATCTTTTTATTCCTGGTATCCTGCCTTAAGCAAGCCTCTAGATGCCCTGTCGTAGCAGGACTTGGGCTAAGGCTTGATTCCGTACATCTTCAAAGGTAGTGCATGGGTATTTGGTTAGCTCGGTGTACAACTCAAAGTCAGGGTTTAGTCCCCTCTTGAATGTTCCAATGGCCGTCCTTGGATCACAATGCTTGATGCTGATTATCTCATTATTGAATTTGGTGAAATAATAATGCACTCTGTCCCTTGCTTCTGGACAATGCGATATAGGTTGCTTGTCTGCTTTTCTATCTCTCGACTTGTGGTAAACTATGCATAACCAAAACATGAAAACTACTGATGGAGAAGGGTTTCAAACCTGTTAACAAAGATAGAGCGGGACTTGTCAAGGTGTTGCCAAATGACTTGCACATAAGGACATGGCGGTATTCCTTTGAGTAACACATGTTGATGATCATGGCTTTATAAGCTTCTATATGTGCGTAAGGATCTATAGTGTCGTCGTAAAGGGGACTCCATGTCAGAAAGACAAGCATCATTAGTATCACCACATCGTCTATCTCTAGGATAAACACCGAGGTTTCAAAGCTATCTTCCCTCTCATAGCTGACTAATGTCGGGGTGCTAGGTACCCTCTTCAACATCCGGAGTATCTGCACTATCTAGGCCTCAAGCTAAGCAATCTTACTGGCTTTGGTATCTGGTTCTTGTCTTGCACCTGTGTCGCCTACTCCTCTTCCTAGGGGGTGGGGATGTCATCTTCTTCTTGGCGCTTGGATTAGTCATCCATACTGGATTCTTCTAGATAAGGAAACGGGAATGATATTTCTCCTTGGAGTCCTGTATTTCAAGGTACTCTTAACCAACTCCAACTCTTTCTGCATGATTTCCATCGAATTTTTTGTATTCGACTATTCTCTCAATAGATCTTCTACTTTTTTCTTGGAGTTCTCTAGCTCGGCTTGAGCTTTCATGAATGCATCGATCAAATCATCTTGAGTCATGCTCGACATTCAGATTCTGAGCCATTTGGTAAATGAATTGAGTGGTGTTAAACTAGTTATTGCCCCACGGTGGGCGCCAATTGTTTCTGCCAAAAATCGCTAACTATGTGACAATATAAGGTTAGGAACGTCGATCTATGCTTAATGAAGGTCAAATTGGAAAGTGATACATAAAGAAAGATTGGAATGCAAATGACACGACAAATTCATGATGCGAAAAACCCAAATCGGGAAAAACTGCGGGGGCTTATTTAGGCCACCGTTTCACTATGTCAAGGACTAAGCTTTAATGGTTACATATTACAAGTGGTATAAAAATGTAAATGTAAATACAAATGTAAATATAGATGTAAACAAGAGCTAGCTTGATGCTTAGTGTAGAGTAGTATACTAGAGTGATGTAGTTGATCCCTTTTCTTTACCTAGTTATCGTCCTTTTATATTATGTTTTTCCCTTGTGTTGCAATTCAAACGTTAGTCAAATGTGTAACCACTTCTTCCTTATTTCCACGCCAAGTTTTTCCATCCGTTGCAAATGGCCAATGCTTATCTCGCACCTATCTTGACCATTATACAACTGCCAGTTTATTAGGGAACATAGTAACTGTTGAACTCCTCCGTACAAATGTTTAGGTTCAATGCATCTTCATAATATAACTTGAACACATAGCTAGTAATCATCTTCCTTCAACATCGCTTAAGTAACTTCCTTGGGTTGCGTCGCTTGGCCATGTGTCTTCCAGCAAAAATCCTACCCTAACAGAGACAATGGAAGATACTTGGATAGTGAAAATGTCGCATGCCATCGCTGCTAGAATCGGATGCTTTGAGTTGTGCCCTTTCCACTATTCTAGGATGTCGAGGTCATATTTGTCTTCATCGTCCATGCCTTTCTTGAAGTCATAACTTAAGTTCATTTGTAACTCACCAAAACGTCTCTTTGAGTCCTTCTAGATGCTTCATTACTAGAAAACTTAGACATCATGTTCATAGCATGTGCAAAGATACCTTCGTCTTTTTATTCGGAGTTTTGGATGATTAAACAGGAGCACATCGAGTAGTGGATCCATATTTAACTTCATAAACTCTATATGAATGAAAAAACAATAAGTCACATCAGGTTTTTAAAAATCAACATCATCATCAAGTTGTAAGTATTGAAAATAAATATCAATTAACAGATATGTAGCATCATACTTTTACCTTGGATCTAATATAGAAGCAAAAATATAAATAAGAGGAATCTTGGTATAATATTTACAACATTTTCCTCAATTGTTGGAATATAATCTTGTTGAAATCGATTTTCAAAGAAAAATTGAGCAAGTAAACATGTATTGTAAAAAAAGATTGAAAACATGGTCATAAACAGAAGAAAAACTATAAGTCATGCTGTAGAATTATTATAGAAACGTCATACACTTTTCAAACTTAGTCAAATCATCTTCATATAAAGCCTTTTGTGGAAACTTTTGATTAAAAAATACAGTTATGGCAATCTTATACTCAATCTTGTACTCATAGGTGGAGTTCCACCTTGTAGGACAATCTATTTTGATCTTACTAACCTTTACCTACCTTTTGCTGCCAAAGAAACACTTTTAATTCCTGAAGTCTCATAAATGAATTGTTAATAGCAAGGATAACATTTCTAATTTTTCATAATAAGGACTCATTGCACTAACTTCATCCTTCACACACAATTTAATGGCATGACAAATGCATCTAACATGAAGTGCATCTTCATCTAATATGAAATCAATTAATTGTTGTTTAACCATATTTGCATATATGTCTTGGATGATATCAAATGTTATGGATATGATTTTATCCCTAAGATTATATGCATTAGTGACCTGCATTAGATGATGAGTAGTATTAAGATTAGTGTGGGGGTATTTTAATATTTTAAAATGGATTATATGTTTTTATAACATCCATTCCTTATCCCTCCAATGACAAGTTACGCACAAATAATATAGTCTATAACCCCCCATCCCATACAAGGGAGATTAATTGACTCTTTAACTAATCTTAATTTATGTTTCATATATGTTTTCATTGTAGAAGAACAAATATTTTTCCTAAATTTTTTTTATGTTGTGATTGTAGTGTTGTATTAATATAATGGTTAAAGGGTTTATTTTTAATGAATAAGAAAGGTTGCTCATCATGAATTAACATTTTTGCCAGTTCACCCCTATCCTTATCCCTTTTATAATTGTAAGTGAAGCTATGTGGATGGTATGTCAAACTTTTTGGTTGAGATGGATCACTAGATAGTCCACGATATTTTTTAGCATGCCTATTGAGGTACCCCAATCCCACTTTTGAATATAGTCGGGCTCGTGCTAAATTCTATTGATTTGTTTTTAATTTTATTATGTTATTATATTAGTATTAATATCACTATAATATAATTAATATTATTAGAATATTATTAGTATTATTATAATTTATATTATTAACATTATTAGTATATTACAATTCATATTATAATAATATTAAAAGTAATATTATTATATTAGTATTACAATTAATATTATATTAAAAATAATAGTATATTATCATTTATATTATTATATTAGCATAAGCATTATTATTATATTATAATTAATATTATTAACATTATTTTTTACTTTTAACAGGCTTCGTTGCCAAATTATGGTTCCGACAGGATTGACTAATATTTCTTTTTTTATAACGACAACGATTTTTGGAATGTTTGGTGAAGAAGTTGAATGGGCAAGAGAAATTGCTGAAAATCGTGGGTTTTTTCTTAGGAAGTCCTCGTATAAAAACCAACGAGATGGTCGTTCTTTGAGATTCCTGGTATGTGATCGTGGTCGTAGAGACATTGCCGAAGATAGGAATATGATCAATGTTGTGCAAAATAATACTAAAAGAAAGGGTTGTAAATATCTTTTTTCGCATGAAGTTTGAAGAATTTGGAGGTAATTAAGGTTGAAAGTTAGTCATGAAGTCGGATCTGGTCTTCATGGAATGCACAACCACCCGATGATGGTATATCGAAAGGGTCATAGACACGTTAGTGGTCTTAGTCCGGATGCGAAGAAGCTAGTGAAGTAGATGATCTCGGCTTGTGCTAAACCCTGTCACATTATGGCTGTCGTGAAGGAGACATTTCCTGACGAAAATCCAAACAGGAGACACATATACAATTATAGAAGTCGGTTTCACCATGGTCACCGACCATTTGGGCGGTTCTAATTAAAAAAATTATCCTTTGCTCCGCCGCAGAAGAGCCCTCTCCGGTAGTCGCTGATTTATATCGTGGTGGCATGGTGAGTGTTTTTGAGGGAAAATATGGATGTGAGGGAGAAGTAGAAAGGATTGTATTTTAGGGAGATAATTGAATTTGGGTGAAATGAGTGATAAAAGTAAAAGGGTAATATTTCTGTTTGCGTTAAAGAGTAATGTATCGAAATGGTTAGTGATGCACTTTTAATTCCACTATACTCTTTAAGGCTTTGACTCACAAAGCGAAGAGAGAGATTGAATTACAGCAGATAGCGCACACAACAGAGTAGCAACCCAATACCGCCGATTCTGCTTCGGCGAGCCACAGCAGGCGCAATTCTGCTCTCCGTCGCCTCAACTATCAGTGGTAATGTTAGTTTGCTGAGCAAAGTATTCGAGATGCTCCGTCTAAATTCCTACTGTCACGCCCACAATCGTCATAGTACTCTTCATAGACTGCTATTATCCTCTGATTTCTCCATGTTTAATTCCTCTATTTTGGCTCACCTCAAGCCTATTTCTCCTTCTCCATGCTCCAACTTTCGAAAGCAGCTTTTCAACTATCCGAAACCGCTCCTCTGCGCTAATTCTTTAATTCCTACCTTCAGTTTCCGCCCTACTTCACTCAGAACTGCTGGGTTTTGTCATGCCGCTCATCCCAGTTTATCTGGTGATTCTTCTTCTTTTATTTCTTAATGACTGTTCATGCTTTTTTGTTTTGTTTTTGTTACCTTATTTTACTTATTATGCATTGGCTTTGTTTTCCAGACTCGGCTAGAAGTGTTGGACACGGGTCTGTGCCCATGTGTCAAGTGTAAAACTTGGCTGATTTATGAAAATATTGTATGAATTTGGTTATAAATGGAGTGTCTAAGTGCCATACCCATGTCTAATTGTCGAGTCTTTGGTACGTTTTGGTTATTAGTGGTTACTGTTGTTGAAAATTATGTTTGGTCACGGAACTAGGTTGGGCATTCTGGTTCTCAGCTGAACGTGTTTATCAAAAATTATGAACATGTAATTCAAAGAACTGCGACTTTTACGAGCTTTTATGTGTTTATGCAATGGAAGCAAATTTTGGTTATTTTTGTTGCTTATTCCATATTATTGTGACTGAAAACACCCCCTTTTATTGCGGGTTTCGTTAATGGCGTAAGTTGGTTCTTTTCGTGCAGTACCTGTCGAAGGTTTAACTCCTCAATCTCCAAGACTAAGTAAGCTATTGAAGAAATTGGAAGATCTTGGCATTGAAGGTCACGATCCTATGGGAGGCCAATATAATAGTTTGTTGTGTCCTATGGTAACTATTCATTATTAGCTAGTTGATTATTAGTTTAATATTGATCTATTGTTTTGGTTGGAAAGAAGTGATTGTGGCCTATGTTACGCAGAATAGCAAGAAACGTCAGGGAGAAGTGGGTTTAACAAGCTGTCTTGAACTTATTTTGCATGGTTTTGGTCCAAAATGAAGTGTCAAATGTTCTACCAATGTCCAAATGTCAAGTATCTAGCATGGGTTCTTGAAATGAAATTAACCAAAGTGACGTAGATTGTGGCAAATAAATGAGGAAGCAATGATTAAATATCAATCATCATTGACTAATGTTATCTATAAGGGGATCAATAAAAGAGATGGAGTATGAATTTGAGAGTGATAAGCTACTGTCAGGTTGTGTGTTGAGGTTTCTAGGCCATAACATGAAAATTTTAAGCCAACTGTCTATCTGTAACTATGTAATGTTCATCCTATTGCTTGAGGGAAATGAATTTGATAGTATAAGCTACATTCTATCTGGATACATCTTGTCTCTTTGCTATGAAATATTCTGTTCCCTTATCATCATATAAAAAGGGTATTGATTTGTGTATGTGACACTATACTGAGATTCTTTTATGTTTGAAATTCTCCCTTGTTCACTGAATATGATAAATTGATGTATGTATGGACTCTTTAGAAGTCTACTGCTTGGTGTCATAATGCGATTATAAAATTTGGTTGTTTTTAGAGAATGTTGAAAGAAAGATGGTATTGGAAATGATTGCAAATGATTGGTATTGCTATATGTTGAACTTTTTTATTCAAGGCAATACAAATTTCATTCATCTTCTTGATTTTATGCTTGACATTTCTCTGGAAAGTGTTCCATTTTGTGGATGTTGAACTTTAATTTTTTTTAATAAGCATTATTCATCAGTGGATACTTTCCTGTTGCAGTGCAAAGGTGGTGATTCAGGTGAGCGTTCGTTGTCGTTGCACATTAGTGAAGATGGGTATGCTTCATTTTTGCCTGATAATCGAGTCTTTATGTTTTGCCGATGTATTCAGTTCTTAATTCTCTCTTTGCTGCAGGAATTCTGCAGTTTGGCTTTGTTTCCGCGGAAAATGTGGTTGGCAGGGCAACACAATGGTAGAACTTTTGTTTACTGTAGTCAGCTTCTGTTCTCTTCTATTGAGCACTCTATTTCTTTTGAGATTTAATGTTCATTTCTTGAATACCCTAGTACACACTTTGCATGTATGCTTCCTTTGTTTTTTCGATGTCTTAAAGATAAATGTATGTAGGATCTCTGTATCATTTTGCCTACAATCTCCATCATCCAATATTTTTTAAGCATTAAGAATTCATGTGTTCTATACTAACTTTATAGGGTATTGTGTTATACTTATGACATGAGGAACATTTACTCAAGACATTGAAAGTACATATTTAACTTTTGCTTGGAATTCTGCCGTGGAAGCTTTGAGCCTCAGATAATTCTATTGCAAGTGACACTCTGCATCTGTTTGTAGGCTGCTGCTATGCCTGCTAATGTTCGGTTGTCCTATGGGAAGATGAACCAAATGAAAAAAGTTGAAAAAAGGGAATTGACAGAGAAGAGCCTTGAGTTAGAGCCACTTTGTGATGAGGTAATTTTTTTTCCACTTATGTATATAAAAAGTTGTGCCTAGGCGATTAGGCACAGGGTGCAAAGGTTCAAGCACCTTGTTTTTTTTTTTGTCATGGGAGGGCGACTTCAGTGAGGTGAACCTAAGAGGAGCACTTGAGGCACACAAACGCACGTTTGTAAAACAAAATCAATTTTTATATAGTGCGCCTCACTTCAATGACACTCACAGAGGCGAGCCTTGGCACATCAAAGACCCTATCACCTTGGTGTGTCTTGAGCCATTTTTATACTTTGGGGTAGTACAACTTTCGTGGAGTGGCATTTGTCAAGTTGTTGCTTCATGGAATTATACGAATTGTTTTTTTTTATTTTATTTTAGAGTGAGTAATGGTCTCTCTCATTGTCATGTAGCTCATTCTTTAAGAGCTCTCCACAAAAAAAAAAAGTTTTATCTTTCTTAAGAATTGATTTTCTTTAAATTTATTTTTATCAAGTTTATTGAAATGCCAATAGTGCCAAGATGTTTCATGTGGAGGTTTAAATTTCATATGTTATTGAAGCTAAACTCTTGATCATATATTTAGGTGTCATTTGACTTCGTGAATTATATAAAGGGCATAGGGTTTTTTGTGGAATCTTGGCATGAGGTAAGAGGCAAGTGCAAATTGTACCTACAATTTCTATAAAATAACTTTGTCTTTATTTTGAGAACTCTAATATTTAAGGGTACAAACATTGTACTTCTCCCTTGAACTCAGGATTGCGCTCAATCAATCTTATTTGTCAAGTTTACTACTTTTTCCATATATCTTTGTTTACGGTTTTAGTTTATTGCTTATAAGACTAGTGTTGTATAATCGCCCTATATGAGCAATTACACAATTAGGATCGATTTAGATTAATTAAAGTGAGATAGAACTAGGAGTATTTTTGCTATAGATCTCACCACGCTAATAAGCTTCTTAGGGAAAAACAATTCACTTTGAGATACATAAATCACCACTTAGGATCCTGAGAACACCACTTTATTGTGCCAAGATTGAATTAGCAAATAAAACAGTCAATTTTACTCTAAACCGGAGTGAAAAGGAATGTGGATAAGTTTGTGTTTTAATTCTGAATTGCCTCAAAAAGGATGGCATTGAATTCCTTTTATAGTTAATGATTAGGAAAAGTTACAACTCTTCGGTTCCAATAGTACAAGACTTTCTGGCACTCAAAAGCAACAAAGAGTTGCAACTCTTGAGTTCTAGTAAATTGAATAGCTTATAGCCGTAATTACAACCTTATTACAAGTAGAACTGAACTCTAAACTGAATTTAAATGAGCTAGCATGGAAATTGCATGGGAAATACGTGAACTCTTTTTCTCCAATACGTGAGTAAGTTGATTAATGCTATCATGCTCAAATTTGCTCCTCTTGATTGTTAGCAAAGACATTAACCATGTGAGTCCAAGCCCATTATTTGTTGATCAAAAGTCATTCATTTGGTTAGCAAAGGTTTTAAAGCACTAGTGAGATTTTGGGAGACAATTAAAGCATTGGAGCAAGGAAGGAGTACGTTACCATAGTTTGTGCATGGGAATAGAAAGGTGGCCATGCAAAGGTGGTAAAAGCTAAGATTCACCTGTTTTAAGTATTTAGGAGTATTTAAGAGTTTTAATTCAATAAAAATCTGATTTATAAAATCAAATTTGCTAGATAAATTGGCTTCTTAGGGAGTTAGTTAAGGTTTATCCTTAGTTCTAGGAGTTAATTAGGGCTAAAAACGCATATTGGCTAGCTATTGTGTTTTATATGTTGTTTTTTCTAATTTTCTTGCTTAGTTGGCATTAGTTTGCTGACTATTAGACTTGTAAACCTTATATATAGGGTTAATGACCACTTTGTAAATCACGTGTTTGAAGAAATTAGAAATTTTGTATTTTTCTTTCAAAGTTCTCTTCTGAGAGTTTGAGAAGTTATCCTTTGCTAGCTCAATTGTGACATATTGGGTGGTGTCTAAGAAACCCTAATTAGTGCTAAGTTGTGTGACTTACGTTACCATTGCAATTTAGGGCATTCCTATGAGCTAATTCACTTGGTGATTTCTATATGATGAGTTTTTCTTGTTCTACCTCTAATATTTTTGTGTTATATTAGCCTGACCTGTTTGTGGCATAAGCTTAACCTTAGTTTGTTATCGTGAATATTCCATATTCAAGCTTTACTCAATACTTCTTGTGCAATTCGTAACTTTGAGTAGTTGAGTGATTGTTACGTAAATTGTATAGTTTAGCATATCTGGCTTATTTATGGTTTGTTCATTAGCTTTGGTTTTCAATTTGCATATAAGCATCCATTGAGTGAATTGACTAGATCCTTGCTTTGGGTTGTGTTTGATTTTCACATGAATTTAGTGTTGCATTTTGGGGTATTGCCGTGATTCATTGCATTGGTTTGGCTTCCATAAACATTCACTTTTACATGAAATTGGCTAACACTTTTATGGAGCATAAATTTGTAGATTGGTTGAATTATTGGATCCTTAAAATCCTAAATTGTATAATTACTCTTTGATATCAATTATACAACAGAATTCCTCGAATGTTTGTGTTGCCCTTAATGTACTTCAAAGCCTCAAGATCCAAATGCAAAATAAACTTCTTAACAATTAAGTAATGCCATGAATGATCCAATACACATACCAATGAATAGAACTCCTTATCATAATACCTATGTTTTGCTTTATTCAACTTCTCACTGAAGTAAGAAATGAGTTAGAAGAACACCAATACCTACTCCCAATGCATCATGCTCTACTTCGGACACTTCTTGAAAGCATCACAAATCTAGAGTTAAGTTAATTTCCTTTTATCTCATCAAACGCAGAGTGGCTTTAGTATTCTATTCAAAGTGCTTTAATTTCATCAATTTTGTCATGGGAGCCATTATGGAGTTAAAATGCGTCACTAATCTCCTATAAAAAGAAGCAAGTCATTGAAACCATCGAATCTACTGGATTGAAGTAGGAATTAAGTAGGAATTCACCATTCTTTGATGGCTTGCTTCTTCTTATTAACCAGGGACTTGGAATGTGAAGAATTAACATTTATCCAAGTTGCCATACAACTTATCTTGAGCTAACTCTTCTGTTCAACATGCTCCATTGCTGTTCTACTATATACTAAAATATCATCAAAATTAACCATGACAGATCTAAGCAAAAATGGTTTTAAGGTTTGGATCATTAAGCTTCATGAATGTGCTTGGTGCATTTGATTACCCAAATGAAAGCCATTCATACAACCCCTTCTTAGTCTTGAAAGTTGTCTTCTATTCATCTCCTTCACAAATGCTAATTTGATGATACCCATTCCTTAAATCAATCTTAGAAATCTCATCATAAATTATCCAACAAATTATTCAACCTAGGGATGGAAAAACGGTATTTGATGGAGATTTTGTGTATTGCCATACTATTTATACATGTACGCCGCATAGCAGAGGGGTTTAAAGATTCCTTAAACAATTCCCTAGACATCATCTCTTCCACTTAATGCCTAATTTCAAGGGTTTCCATTGACCAAAAAGGCCATTTATACAGGTGCAGTGATAATTTCTTGGTTGAATACCAAACTGGTTGACCATCATTTTATAAATATGATGGCCTTCACGTACCTTGCTGTCCAAAAAAGTTGAATATCAAAAATCAGAAAGTGGCATGATACAAGCACAATCGCAAAACACAAGCAAATAATTCTTAGACCATACCAGAGGCTACATCCCTGGTATTATAATCTGTTCACTTGTTATACTTCCATCCCACTCCCGAAGGTGACTCAACAAAGAGGAGATTTGAAGCTTCAAATATCAAAAACACTTGATACAGCCAGAGTTCTGAAAACTAGTGCAGTATTTGACAGCAAAATAAGAATTCTCAACTTTTATTCCTATGACATTATGTTTTACCATTATGCCTCTTCCATCACCCCTATGGGAGGAATGGTCCAGATTCTGTAAATGCACCACTACCCTAAGAAAAACAAGGTCCTTGAATATTTATTTATTCACACTTAAACATTTAACTGTCAAATTACATAAAATTTTGATTGGGTTGGTTCTATAGGTTGGCTCTTTTGGAAGTGTAAAGCTCAAAACGAGGTCAAATTTTGGGGTATCTCATTGAGGATGCATGAGCATAGGTTTCAAGCAATGGTTTAGCTAAGGGGTGTATTTCGGTTTCAACGGGAGCTTCCTCTTCATCCAATCCCAGCAATATCATCTCCTTGTAGGATTCAAATTTTGTGCATTTCAAACTTTGAATAGCGTTTATTGAGGTGTCTTGTTTGTGGGTTGTTTTTGAGGGTGAGATAGGAGTTAAAATAATCTTTTGGTTGTCTTTGGTGAAAGAGTAAGTGTGTTTAAAACCATCATGTATAACCCTCCTATCAAATAAAGGCTAATAAAACATGACATGCATCCATATGTATCAAATCACACCAAATTTCATTTATACACTTCATGCAAACGCTAAATGAGAGCAATACATGGTGTACAACATGCATACCTTTTCGTTAATTCTGTCATTCATGTCAGTAGGAAAATTGAGCTTTGAATGAGAGGCTACGTGTTATCATTGAGCTCAATAAGTAATTATACAAATTAGGGTTTTAAGAATCCAATAGTTCAGCTAATCAGCGAATTGATGATAAAGAAAAGCATAAGTACTGATGTTTTACGTGAATGGAAGCCAAAAAGCTTGAATCAAACAGTTTTCACAAATATGAAGTTGAACCCTACTCATGTAACTAATCAACAAAAGCAACCCGATCAAACAACACAAGGATGTATGGAATTTAAGCTTAGCCACGAATCAACCAATAAAAGCTAGTGTTTAAGAAAAGCCTTGAACAATCCCAATTTGAAGAATACGTAAATAATAAAGATAGGCTAGGAAGAACTCACCTTACAAAAATCACCAAATGAATTAATCTTAGGCAACCCCAATCTATTGCTAAGATATAATCACACCACTTACCAAAGATTAAGGATCCTTAGATACCACTCAATTTGCCATAATTGAGCTAGCAAAGGAACACTTATCAAACTTACTATTCTAGAGAATTAGAAAAAAGGAAAAGTCAAACTTTTTTTTTTTCTAAATTAATCAAATGTGATTTACAAAGTGGTTAGCAACCCTATATATAGGTTAGGTTTCAGAGTCCTAATTACTAGCTAACCGAGCCTTATAATTCTACTAAGCATTAAGTCAGCAAAAACATGCCAACTAAGCACAAAAGATAGACAAGATGCACAAAACACTCTAGCCAACAACGAAACACACCTTTTTTTACTAAATATAATTATGAGATTTAGGGAAAAACCCTAACTAACTCCCTTGATTATAGGAAGCCAAATTATCTAGTTAATATGATTTTAGATTTTTATTGAATTAAAACTTTAAAACACTCCCAACACTATAATACACGTGAACCCTAGCTTCCACCACCTTTTCATGGCCACCTTTGCTATTCTCATGGTCAAAGTAGGGTAACGTGCTCATTCCATTGCTTGAATTGTCTTCCAAAAGCTCACTACTGCTTTGAATCCCTTGCTTAACCAAATGAACGACTTTTAGGTCAATAATCAATGAAACCCACTTCACGTAGTCAATGCCTTGGCTAACACCACGTTGGTGCAACTCCCTCCATCAATGATCACTTAACATACCTTATTGATGGTGCACTGTACATGAAAAATGGCTTATCTCTGCAAATTCTCGTCTTAGACTGCATGGCTAATTAGTGTTCTTTTCACCACTAAGCATTCTCCTTCATTTAGCCAAATCTTTTCTCCTTCTCCTTGAAAAGAATCCTCATCTCGTATCTCCTCTTCAAGACTTAGGCTTTTAAACAACCCAAAATCTACAAGGGTCATAACCTTCTTATTAGGACATTTAGAAGCTATATGCCCTAATCATTGGCATCGAAAACATCAAAGTGGGAATATTTGTTTCGAGTTGAGGAGTTTGTTTTAGGATGTAAGGGGTAGTCTTTGGCACGGGAAAGGGTTTTGTGTATGAGTTGCTTTTGGTAAAGGAGTGTGAGGCTTCTAATTTACCTTTGGCTTTGTGCTGGGCTTCTCATGTGATCCTTGACAAAAATGCTCTTCCTCCATTAAAGCCACATCTTTTTCCAAACCCATTTTTTCCACTTTCCTAACATCCTCCATAAAAGTTATCATTGGTCTTCTTTGACCATGTTTGAGGTTTCCATTACCCCAACTATCCACCTTTCTCATAGGAGCATCTATCGTTTGGCATTGAACATATTTAAACCAACGCAACTGATTCTCCCTTAACTTATCCTCAATATTCGCTACTCCACCTTTCTTTTGGATCTTTACTTTTCTAATTTTATCCCTCATGGTGTTTCCACACATCCACCTTAACATATGCACCTCCTCATCTTCTTAACATGCTCCTTTTTTAAATCCCAACACTTTAATCTAAGCTGGTCTAATTACGAACTTATAGAATTTCCCTTCTAACCTTAAGGGTACACTGTGATAATAATTCTATAGTTGCTCTCCTTTTAAGCCCCTCATATTTTATTTTATGGGGGACATCTTGATAAATGTCTCTATCCTTTGGATTACCGATCTTTAGCTTTTGAAAAATTCACTTATACGCAAAAGTCACAAAATCCTTATCCAAAGTCACATTACCTTCACTTGACCCCCTCCTAATACTAAAATGACACTTTTTATAATATGTTTTACTCTTACTACCCCTTCAAACCTATTTCAATCTTTGTCTCCATTGTTCAAACTTAGCATTCACCTCTTCTTTAGTCTCATCCACCAAAGTAATATCAACTGCAAAAAGCAAATACCACGACATCTCTCATCTTATATTGACCTTGTTATTTCGTCGCGAAAACTTAGACAGATCCTTAGTGTAATCTAATTGTAATACGGATGTTCTCTATCACTCCACCATAACTTCTAACTTTTGTTGAAACTTCTTGAAACATGTCCTTAACTGAGTTGATGTACTTACGTGATATGTCCTTCTTTGTCATTGCCCACCAAAGTTCTAGTCTTGTTAATATGTCATATGGTTTCTCCAAATCAATGAATATCATATATAAATCTTTCATCCTTGCACGATAGTGCTCTACTCCCAACTTTCATTCAATAAAATAATAATGCGTGTTAATATATACAGAGGGAATAGAATGTTTATAATTCATCGAGGTAATAGATGCCTGAATACTCTATTGTTATTACAGAGTACCATTGTTGGATATGCATCTACATTTCTAAGTTTTTAAAGAGGTAGACTTAATTTTCTTTTAATATTGAAATACTACACATTTATTTTACATTATTTGTTAAATAAGTCCCTTCCTTTAATTTCTGAGGCCTCATGTTTGAAACATTGAAGCAAAAAATGTTTTTGATTGAGAGGTTGACATGTATATTAGGCTTTGCATAAAAGGAGAGTGCCAAATGACATTATGATACTTAGACTTTCTTAGGAACACTTTTCAATTATTTGTATATATAAATATAATTATATCGAGGAATAACTTATTGAATGAATTAAATCATATAACATGGAACAAAAATGGTCACATTATTTTATGTTACTTGAATCAAAGTAAAGATTGGCTCCAGTAACAAGTTGACTGGCTTCATAGATCCGAATGAGCTGTTTCAAAGATGCCTTTGCTAGTCTTTGTTGACAAGGAATTTGTTATGTTTTGTTTTGTTGACTCTAATCACTCTATAGAACTTGCCTAAGCTTTGTACAATACTTTTAGAAGATAAGTTGTTTGGTTATCAATTGTTGTTATTTAAAATTAGATGTAGTAGGAGTTTGTGGGGTATATTGTTTATTGAATTAGATTGTGGATCTTAACTTTTTAGTTGTAGAAAGAGAGAGTTAATAAAATATTAAATGATAATTTAAAGTGCAAAGAATATTATGGAATAGAGGGAGTAATTCCTTTATTTTATGTTGAAGATTTATCTGGAATCTTATAAACCACGATCGGTGCTTCTCCAATAATTGACTAATATTTTTGTGTTGCTTCCGTATCAGCTACTAGCTTATTTTGCAGAGAGGATGATATCTGCTGAAACATTGAGGAGAAATTATGTTATGCAGAAATCCTATGGTAATCAGGTACATTTAGTATCCTTCATCAATCTCTTACGAAGAGTGACAATAATAGTCAGATTTCCATAAATAACCTATTCACGATTTATGCCAATTTTCAACTTAGTGTTGTTTTTGATGCACAGAAACCTTTTTCTGCTTGCACGTTGCAATCTATTGTTGTAAGCTGGAAATAACTTTTAAAAAAACATATTTTACCTATTGACTACAAGTTTTTTTTTTGCTGCTTAAGCTATACTATTATACGTGAATTCTTGTGTTGGAAAGTTCAATGTTCTTCATGCAATACCGTTCTATGCAGATGCCTAAAAGTATCCCAGAAGATGACCTTTTCCTTTTATATTTTATGGTATTTTCTGGTCGAGAAGTCTCTAAATTTCTGGGGCTTTTTTTTTTTTTTTTTTGTTATTTGTCCTCCCCTCAATTTTATATAAAGAAGTCTAATCCAGTGCTTTTGGGTGGAAGCAAATATTACTTAATAAGATTTGGTTGTATTTTTTAGGAGAAAGATTTGCAAGTTGACATGTCTAAGTGTGATTAATTTATCTAATTATATTCTGCGAATATAATTTTAAGATGAGGGTACACAAGGACCATGGGTTGATTGGTTGAAGAAAGAACGGTTTTAGCTGTCGTTTTCTCTATTCAATTCTATTTTACTTTGTCTTTAATATTCTGGTGATGGTTGATAATTGTGTGTCTTATGTTTGATGTTCTTTTTCAGATTGCTATTGCGTTTACTTACAGGCGAAATGGAGTTCTAATAAGCTGCAAATACCGAGATGTGACTAAGAGATTTTGGCAGGTTTTGCTGAGTATATTATTTTGTTATTCTGAAGTTCATATTGACTTTAGATTATTGTTTCTACTTTGATGATTGATGTGTGGTTCAGTTCCTTTTTAAATATAATGTTCCCCACCACCTTGTATGGTCAGTTGTCTTGAGTGTATGACTGTTGTTTTCACTGACTCTGTTTCTTAGGAGTTATGCATTACTTTGGTGTCCAAGGCGCTAGTATGATGAACGTGGTTTCTTGTTTGTTATTTTTGTAGTGGTGTTCAACACTTATATAGCTGGTATGTATGTTTTGTTGGATGTGCAGGAATCTGATACTGAGAGGATTTTTTATGGGCTGGATGATATAGTGAATGCAAGTGATATTATCATTGTGAGTACTCTTTTCAGTAGTCAATGTTAATATACTAGTTTGTTCTCTAATAAATCTTTTTGCATAGGTTGAAGGAGAGATGGACAAGCTTGCGATGGAAGAAGCTGGCTTACGGAATTGTGTGAGTGTGCCTGATGGTGCACCTGCAAAAGTGTCAGATAAAAATGTTCCAGTTCCAGATAAGGTTTGATCCTATCTGATGACTTTCTGTGCTTATATCTTTTCTTTGTTACTTATTTTGGGATGGCATGATACTTGGAATATTAGGAACAAAGGTTCAGGATATCATTCTCAAAATTTGAGTCAGAAATCTTCCAAAGACAGTGGTGTATTTAGTTAAGAAAATGAGGCCTGTAAATCCAACTTTTAGCATTTTGACAGTTTGATTATATTGTATTGTTAGTTGAATTAGTTTTGGGTGCTGAGGAGCTATATTGGCAGTTTCAATAGTACTTCATAGATTTTATATGTTGCTCTTATTGTTCATAGTATATTGCTTTATTTTGGAAAGAAGGCAATTTATATTGTCAACATGAATTTCATCATCCAATCAGCTAATAAGAAACTTTGCACGGTTTCAATGATATGGTGATGTTTCAACGATGAACAATAATTGATGACAATCTTTCTACTTATGGAGTTTGAAATGCTTTCATTTTGATGTTCAGAACTTCATCCCCACTTCCCAAAAAAATTCTCACCGGAAAAGAGGCTAGGTTTACAAAAAAAAAGAAACTCTCCTAAACTGAGAGCCTCTTTGGTTAGATGTATTGCAACAAAAGAAAAATAACAAAATATCGTTGAAAAAAAAGAAAAACTAGATAATTCACAAAGTTCTCAAGATTGACTTGGTTAAAACTCACTTAGTGAGCTCTTCCTGAATGTGGAAATTTGAGAGAAGCCAGTAAAAGCAAATATCAAGTAGTACAAAAGGCAATATACCTTACATCCAACGTATTCTGTACACTAGTGGAGCTATTGGGGTGAGATAATTTGTGATCTACATGGAAACTGAATGAAGTGAGCTTGTTGGTCAAAATTAAGTCAAAACTAGACTCAACTCATGCTTGACATGATATGCTAGTGAGTGGAGTTGAACTACCACTAACTCAAACTTGTCTCATATCATTAGCATCCCTAGCCTGAAAATAAGTGGTTCACCCCTTGGCCTTGAAAACTAACGTTGGAGACTTATATTCTATTGAGTGAGAGGGAAGAAGTTTTTTTTGGCTTATTATTCATGAACGTGAAATCAATACTTTCCATATTTCTTTCCCTTGAAGTTGTGGGGTGATTAATTTATGGTCTGATGCGTAGAAGACCATTTGATGGTACACCTTAAATCCTACAGATATGAATTGTGTGTCCTGCATTAAACAAAGGATTTGGCTGAGTAGTATTTTATTGTTCTATAGGGGAAGTTTTCTTGAAGGTTAATATAACCATTTTCCCATGCATTGTTTTTATTATAGGACACCAAGTATCAGTTTTTGTGGAATTGCAAGGAATACTTTGAAAAGGTTGGTATTACTATTCTTCTTGCTATGCTTTTTTATTTTATTTGATTAAAAATGGATGGACATAACTGAATGCTATAATATGTAACCTGATAGGCTTCTAGAATAATATTAGCAACAGATGGGGATCCCCCTGGCCAAGCATTGTCTGAGGAGCTTGCTCGGCGCCTCGGGAGGGAGAGGTTTGTTTCATCGGCATTTTTTTCCTGGTTAGTTTCATGCTTTATCTATACTCTACTTTACTTTTTCTCTTTGCATTGCAGATGTTGGCGAGTTAAGTGGCCAAAGAAAAATGAGTTTGATTTCTACAAGGATGCAAATGAGGTTATGCT
This sequence comes from Dysphania ambrosioides, assembly GCA_026401315.1. Taxonomy (NCBI): domain Eukaryota; kingdom Viridiplantae; phylum Streptophyta; class Magnoliopsida; order Caryophyllales; family Amaranthaceae; genus Dysphania; species Dysphania ambrosioides. The sequence continues at coordinate 15,913,808 of CM048665.1, read as the reverse complement.
TTATTTTGTTTTGTGATTAGTTGTGTAAATTTCAGTCAATATGTAGACAATGGAGTGTTCTGATTGCTTGAACTTGAGCACTTGATAAGACATGATTTTTTCATTTGGGAATATGAACTGATTGCTTAATATGTTATGATTTCTTGGTTCATGAAACATCTAGCTGACGTTAATTGCAATCCATGTTTGACACGCCCATTAAAAAAAGATGGCAACTAATTAGCTGCAAAGTTCCTTGGAATTTCATTTCGGAAGTGTTTGATATATTCTCTCCTTTAATAAGGTTCAAAATAGGAGATTATTGTCATATTAGATTCTGGAAAGATGTTTATTCGGGGTCAGCAGCCTTTCAACTTTTGTCTCCTGTAATTTCATTTAACTATGCTCTTGAGTGCCATGTGTCTGGTCTTACTGTTATAATGCTTGGAATTACATTTTTGGAGGTCCCCACTTGATATGATATGGAGTTAGAGGGGCTCTCTTCTTTACCATATATACTGAATTTTCAGATAGTAAATGCGATGATACTAGGTTGTGGACAAGGGATTCATCCAAAAAGATCTTTCCTAAGTTGCTTGAATCATTACCCTAAGTTTCCAGCCTTTCCCGGCAGCAACCTTCATTTGGAAGGTGAGGGAGGGTTCTACTTAAAGCAAAGGCTTTTGTGTGGACTGTTGCATTAGGAAAGATTAACACTAATGACATGCTTCAGAAGCATGGACTTGGAATGTCTATTTTCCTGGATGTGTTCTTGCTATCCCATGCTAATGTTGAGTCTTCGTTCACATGTACTTTTACTTTGGGAATTAGCAAGTTCCTTTAAGGGAGGGTGTTTGTGCTACCTGAGGAATATTGAGTTTGCTCTTCAAATGTTTTGGATTGACTGCAGATTTGTTTTAGGGGGTTTGGTAAGGGTAAGGAGAAGAAATTGTTATGGCACAATGTTTCATGGCAATTATGTGGTGTGTATGGTTAGATCAAAAGTCTTATATTTTTTCACTAGTTTCTTGTTAAGAGAGGTAAAAAGAAATTGCGTTAATTGGTAAATCTTTGTTTTCATGTTTAGAGGAAAGCCTGCCCTCTTTTTTTGTACTCCTTTTTTGAGATGAAAAGTATAATCTGTTTTTCCTATCAGTTATTTTTTTTTTGTCATAGCAGAGAGTTTACTCTTTTTTCTATTAGTCAGGGCCTGCTTGTAGTCATTCCTAATGGAAGCTCCAGTACCAAAATATTTGAAAAAAATATACTTTGAAATTAAACCTGTCCCAATGCATTAGTTCCTTTCTCGCAAAACTTTTCTTTTGCAGATCAGAAAGAACTAGAGAAAGAGAATAGCCTCATATTAGAAAAAGTGCCTTGACACACACACAAGCAGTGGGCTAGTTGGTTGGTCCATTCTTTTGGTTTACTTGAGTCTACATCTCTGTTAGAGTGAGAAAGTATGCTGCCTTACCTCACTTTACTTGAACTGCCTTAAAGGATCATATCTTTCCTAGAATGGCTTTCCTTCCTTTGTTCTGGCGATCTGTGGGCATACCATTTTGGAAGGGAGAACAACAGAAGTTCAAATTTTTTTTGCATCCAACTGGTTTTGGAGACAACTACTGCCACAAAAGTATTGACAAAAAAAAGATGAGGCTGAACATTGACCTTTTCTTTTTGTTGGGGACCCTGATTAAAACTTGAGACTAGAGAGTAGGTTCACTGCAGCTCGTGCTTACTGGACTCGAGTTTTTGATGTAAAAGTTAGAAAGAAAGAGAGGAAGGCTGGTGAGAGGTTTGGATTGCAGAACGAAGGTGGTGGGCATGGGAGATCTTGTCCAAAATTGGTAGGTATTGCAAGAGGAGTTTGGGACAAAGAAGGTGGGGGACTGCGGGATTTTGATTGACTAGGGTTGGAGGTTTAGAGTGATAATAAGGGAGTTTGTTTTTGAAGGTTTCATTATATGCGGAGTGATTAGAGTACCCATGGCATTTCAGGGGTCTTTTTTTTTCTCTCTCGTTTATATATTTTTGTTAAGTTCATGTGATTATCTTTGTGAGGCCAGGTAAAATGGTGATGTTACTGTCTAATGTAGAGTTAATTTCCTTATTTTAGTTTTCTTTAGTTTTCTTATTTTAGTTTTCTTTAGTTCTTACAAACTGCAGCTAAGCTCCTTGTGTTTCAGAGGGTGAGGCTGTGTACATCTTGCCTTCCTCACCCCTTTTGTGGCGATATCCTCATCATGGGGTCTTTACCTCTTCACATCTCATGGAGGAGCATTTGTATACTCTTAGTGAAGTTACCTATCCTCATGGTATTCTTTTCTGAATGGGTGATAAATCCTGTGATGTGTGTTCCTTGGTAAATTCTATTTATCTAGTTTTTCCTAGTCAGATTTACTTTTTGCTTATTAGAAGTTTTATGCTTTTTGTCATATATGTGTTACCATTTTTCTTCAATCCTAACAATGACATACATATTGGTGTCTTTTACTAAGAAGTGCCGTATAACATCTTAGAAGTTTGTAACTTTCCAATATTGGCTGGCTCAAAGTTCTTCAGCAATCTATCATTGTATAGTCCAACTTTTGGCTTAAGGTGCAAGATGATATAACATCACAAGGATAGTTATTTGAAAGGAATCAAGTCACTCTGTTTATTATTCTTTGTTGTGTATTTTCTAACCTTTGAGTGGTTACAGGTACTTATGTATTTGGGCCCAGAAAAACTCAAGGAAACAATTGACAATGCTGAGATCTATCCAATTCAAGGGTTATTTTCTTTCAGAGACTACTTTCATGAAATCGATGCATATTATGATAAGGTTCTTGGTGATGAGCTTGGTGTTTCTACTGGTTGGAGGTGTTTGGATGAGTATTACAATGTAAGCATTTGAAATAAAGTTCAATTCCACAATTGTAAGATGATTCCAACTCTAGAAACCCCTATAGAAGAGGGGAAGGAGAGAAGAGAGATGTGAGTTATTTATGTTATACTAATGCATAAGCATGACATAAATGATTCACTTCTCCCTTATCTCCTTCCCTTTTCCATAGGGATTTCAGGAGCTGGAATCCTCTTACATTTCATGTATTTGTGTGTTCCTCTTTTTATTCACCTCCTCCCTTCAGGTCTATAGATGAACTGTTTTTATCAAAATGCACATGCATTATTTATATGGTGTGTGCTGTAGGGGCAATAGGCTCGTGTCCTCTGCTTTCATTTACAGGAGCATTTTGGTTGACTGGGTTGTAAAGACCAAATCATACTACATTAGTTTGACTTGTTCTAAATGTGGTAGAAACGTAGGTAGTTTTTAGAAAACTCTTGTATTACATAGATCTTACTTTTTATAAATTTGTTTTTCTTTCTTGATTTAATGACAAGACAAGGATGAAGTCAAGATAAATATTGTTTTACAAATTCCAAAGGAGTTCTTTATGGGCTTATAGAGAATAGAGTATTGGTGTTGCAGGAATGACATGATTTTTTAAGGGGGGAGGGGGGGCATATGTTGATTTTGTAAAATACTATGAAAATTGGTGCTAATATTAGGATAACTGTCCGATAAATAAAAGGCATATGACCAAGGGTATCTTGCACCTTTGACACTTTTCTCAAACGACTCGTGCTAAAAGAATTTCTGAAGTATCCATGTGGTCTTTTTCTAAAATTTCTATATTACCGTAACTGTAATGATGATGTAACAGTGTCAAAAATGGTTGCAAGGTAGAGGAAGAGATAGAGAGAACCTGGATCTTTGTATTAGATATTTTCCATGTTCAATATGCACACCAAAATGATTGAAGATCCTTTCACTCTAGTGTCTTAGAATGGTTGTCCGAGCATCCAAACCCTGCTCTTTTTAGAACTGTAATACCTTGATAGCTTTTATAGCTTTTCAAGCTTATGGAATTTATGCATAATGGATGGCAATATTCTTCTTCAGGCATTACAATTTCACTTGGGACTAATTATACAGTGGTTCTAAAGAGCTAAAGTTGTCAATTAGTCATTGGCACAGGGTAGTACAGGACCTATTGAGGGTCAGTAGCTTTTAGGTAAAGCTCAATTTCTGAAAAAAGAGATTTGTAAGATGAACCTGTCACTTGGGTTACCTATATACATTTAGCAAATATAGACTGAGGGGTTTAGTACTTAAGTTGGATGAACAGTGGGTCCTTTAATTTATTCAGGTAGCTATTGTTGGGTGTTGCTTACTTTGTAATCCATGTTAGTAAGCACACTTACTTCTACTTTAAGTGTTCTAAGTAAGCAGTTGGAAATTTTATAATGCTTTCCTGATAATGTTTTGGTGTTCACATTAATAGCATGTATTGTTAAATTCTCATGGTGATCATGATATTTTACAGGTCGTACCTGGTGAGTTGACCATAGTGACTGGTGTTCCTAATTCTGGAAAAAGTGAATGGATTGATGCATTATTATGCAACCTTAATGAAAGTGTTGGTTGGAAGTTTGCACTTTGTTCAATGGAGAACAAGGTATGTTATGAGTATATGTGAAATTGAAATTTATGTTTTACTAGAACTTCAGTAACCAAGAGCAATTCCTACAACAGTGGATAGAGTGTGGGAAAAATACATCGTCAGAATGAGTTGATAAATCAAAATTTACAGCCCTCAATAAACAATAAAACTTCTTCCGTTTTTGTTTCCACCTTTCACTTCATGTGGAACATACATGGACAATGATTATCCATGAAGATTGTAAGCCTCTAACAGTCCTTAGTACTTGTACTACTGAATATTAAAGCTACAGCACTATACTCTGCTTGTGTTCACCCTCCCTAGATTAGTTTGTTTGAATTATTCAGACTGATCCTATTTGGAGAGGTGGTCAAGTACCCATTTAACTGTGGTACTCTAAAGATACCTTAGAACGTTTTCCTAGCGAGGCTGATCAACTTTTTTTATGTACTGAGCTGCAAATATGACTTTGTTGTTCTTTGAAAAGATTTGTCTGTAACATTTAGTATAGTGAATTCAAGGGAGAGTTTGAGTCAGATGGAGATGTTTGCCTTTCTTTTGATTCGTACTAAACTATGTTTTTCTGGTTTCATATTTGATTGACGAAGAGCCTGATTGGCAATTTGGCACATTTTTTTATTATTTTATCAGAGACTGGCATCCAGTTGTGACTTCTGCCACTGTGCTGTCTACCTTTCTTATCTTTTCTTTGCCATTAGTAAATCATATTTAGTATTATTATTAAAGGTGGGCATGGCCCGGCACGCTACATGAGGAAACAGGCTCTGAACGTGCCTGGAACAAGTGAAATAGATTTTGGCACGAGCCCGGCATGAGCACGCCAGGCTTGCCTGCTAGGCTGACCTGATTATTATCTTCCCTGAGGCCTGATCAGATGAGTTAAACTTTTCTTGGATCTTTATTTATATCATTGGTTGAGGAAATTGTACGGTGTAGAAAAATATGTGTTCATACATACACAAATGGAGGTTTGATGCCCTTTTTGCTACCAGGAAGCAATTGATTTGCAATGCCAAGAAACCTCAAGTATCACTCAGAAGTCAGAACCTAACACTTGTACAAGATCCTCCGAAAAAGGAACTTGTAACGTTGTTATGGGTTATCTCTGAGCTAAAAGTTTATTTTGCTTTCTTTCTATTCAAGTGCACCACCAAATCCCTTGATCTTATTGCTGCCCTTTACTCTTAATTCTCCCAGCCACAAAGGGCCACTCTCCATACTTATTGTTGGTTTATTTTTCTCTCATGGCTCAAAAGCTTCCTTTGGACATCACTAATAGGTGCCACCAACAGATCATTACTCTGTAGCTGCTGCTCCATTTAACCTGTATTTTGTGCTTCCCGTACAGGCATTCTTTTCAGTTATTTTCCAAAGCTTGTACTGATGTGGGAAGCTGGTGGGACTTTGATAAAACCTTAGGGAAACACGCCCAATGGGGTGGAAGTAGGCAAGCAACATAGATTCCTATATCAAAGGCTATCACTATACTTAAAAGCTATTCTTAACAAGAAATCTTAACTTAAAATTGTAATTCTTATTCATCAACACACCTGAATATCACGGCCCTTAGTCCCCTATTAGTTGAGTTAAGCTCTAACTAGGATTCATTATTAGACTCTATCTAAGACTCTAAAAGATATACTTATCTTAGGATAAGATATAATTATCCTAGGATAAGATAAAACTAACCTAGGATAGATCAAGGTAGATTTAATTTTAATCTAACCTAAACATTATCCTAAAGTCCGAAATTATATCTAACTTAACCCTAATATTTTCGAACTTAGCTACTACAATTTGGTGCCAAATTAACTAACTTAATTTCGGCCCACACTTGACTTAACTATCTAACACAATTTTGAACCATACTTTGGCATATTTATTAATCTAGCTAACATTACAATTTGGAACCATAAAATTGGCCAAACACCCTAAAGCTTAAAACATGAAAATTCCTTTCAAGTGAAAGGTAAAAACATGTAAGCAAAATTCTAGGACTTAAAACAACAAAAACTTACTAAACACAATAGAAATCCAATCTATGTATATCCAAAGCTTCCCAACATGTTATCATAATCTTTTGTTGAAAAATGAACCATGCCTAAAAGTTAAATAGCTTAATTATATCTTATCCTAGGATAATTATATCGTATCCTAAGATAAGTATATCTTTTAGAGTCTTAGATAGAGTCTAATAATGAGTCCTAGTTAGAGCTTAACTCAACTAAGACTAGTATAAATAGGGGCTAAGGGCCATGAGTTTTGAGTGTGTGTTGATGAATAGGAATTGAAGTTTTAAGTTAAACTTTCTTGTTAAGAATAACTTTTGAGTATAGTGATAGCCTTTGAGCTAGGAGTCTAGGTTGCTTATAGCCTTTGAGCTAGGAATCTAGGTTGCTTGCCTACTTCCACCCTATTAGATGTGTTTCCCTTAGATTTTTATCAAAGTCCCACAAGCTTCCCACATCATGTACATTATGTCATTACCCTCCCATCCTTAAAATCTTTTCCAACATTGCCTGCCTGAGAAGCCTATTTTTAGAAATCTGCATTAAATGCATATGTTATTCATTTACTTTAAGATCCTCCAAACAAATGTATAAAGGTATCATATGAAAATTAAAAAGTTATAAAGTTAAAGTATCTTGTTAATGATTTGAAGTTAGTCTTGTATAGACGGTGTAGAGCCACTCTTTGGCTTGATTTTATCCAAAACTGTTGTATTTATTTGTTAAGTGATCATTATTTGAACTCACTTGTCTCAGTTAACCCTAATCTTTATATATTCATCACTTTATATATATTTATGTAATGCTTGTTTATTAGTTTGTTGTCATTTTTGGTTTTCAAGGCAGGAAGTACTCCTCTTCAGCTGTAATCAAATAGTCTTGATTATCTTACTTTCTGGCTTTCCATCCTTTTGTTACTTATGCTCTTGACTGATTAGTGTGTTATTACATTTTATTTAAATATTGGTGATGTAGAGACTTAGTATCCACCATATTTATTCTGTTTTTCATGGCCGTAGTGTGTTATCTTATGGGAATAATGTAATCATAAACAATATGATTACTATTAACAAGTGCACCTTCTGTGCATGATGTACAACCCTTCAACTCTGGCTTCGAGGATATGTTTTTTTTTTTGCACCTTTGATTTCCCTGTGCTTCTTAGAACCTGGATAATCTACAGTATCTTTCATTATTTTTAATCTACATAAACAAAATATTTCATATTCTTTGATCATCTTTATTTCAAGAATAAAACCTATTCCTGTAGTTAATCTTGCTTTTGCTTTGTACTATTGTAGTTATTTATTCAGGATTAGTTTTTTTTTTTTATAGTGTTGGGGTTAGAATAAGGTTTTCAGACTTCCAATTATAATTTTTTTTTTATTGGAGCTTGACCATTTAGTTTTAGTTGAAATTTTTTTTGCATCTATAAGGCTTGCTTTGCTTATGTTTGGTTGGTATAATTTCATTATGTCTAATTTATACTTATGTTTGGTTGGTTTTAATCTAGGTTCGTGAGCATGCGAGGAAACTTTTGGAGAAGCATATTAAGAAACCTTTTTTTGATGTTAGGTAATTTTTTGCTTTTTTGGTTCTTCATCTCTTTAGTGAACTCTTAATTGGTCCTCAGTCCATGCATGTTTTTGAAAATCTATATTATATTGGATGTGGTCGGGTACATGTAGTAGTACTTTGTATTAGTATCTTCTTGCAGGTTCTTTTATGGTTGTGTTAATTTTCTATATCTATCTTTGTTAAAGATATACTTTTCCTGAACCACAATATTACTCCCTTGATCACACGTTTACTTGCAACATTTTGTTTGTCATTGGCACATGATTTTAGACAACTAAAGTGACTTTTTTTTTATCGTAGGATAGTTTGTAATGGAGTATTTTGTTATCACACCTAGTGTGTGAATGGAGAACTTCATTTTAATACCTTTTGAAAGTACTTCCTTTGTTTAGTTTTAGTTGAATTTGGTGACTATTCACAAACTCTATTTAGACTTTCTTTTGTGACTATATCTATGAAAAAACATAGTTCGGTTGGGGTCATGTTAGATACATTTAAATGTATAGTTTTCAAATATTAACTTTTTATACTTTTTTATTGTTGATTATTTAAGACAAATGTGATTGAAAACATGCATTACCAAATGCACTAAAAGAATTGTATCAACTAAAATGAAGCCCAGGAAGTATGTTCTAATGGAAGGGATAGAAACAATAAAAATATTCGTAGGACCATACCATTTGAAGACGTATTGTAAGTAATATGGGATGGAGAGTAGTTTTTTTAGCATGTTTTATGTAGTTGGAAACATTGATGAATTCAATTGAAATTGCTTAGTCATTGTAAAGTGGGATTTCAGGTTGTATTGATAGTGTTAAACCTACGTATATTTTGAAACAAAAGGATCTAGCTAAATTTTTCCGGTGATCAACAAAATTATTCTAAAATGACTTGTATTTTGGGTCCAAAGCACTTTGCAACCCAACTCATTATGGATTAGAGGAACTAAAGAAGTACTATAAATGTACTATTGCTAGATTTTTCCTCGTAAGTAATTTCAAATAAGTTTATTTCTAAAGATATTGAGTTGATATCACAAGAAGAATATTAAGATAGTGTATAAGGCTGTGCCCTAGGTCCACATGCTATTTAAAGTATGAAAATTGAAAAATGAGTTTAGGTCAACTATTTTTGTGTTCTATAATTTGGTTGGCTAGAGAATCATTATGGAAATGAATGGAAGTGAATCTGAAGCACTGTTTTTCTTCTACTTATGTGGTTACATGATTAGGCATTATACTGTGGATCTTTTTTAGTAAAGGATTAATGTGTATGCTTCAAAATTTTCCTTTTCCGTTTCTTAATCAATTCTCTATTGATATAATTTTTTGAGTAATGAGGATATTATGTACTTAGTCCCTAATACAAAAAGAAAAAAAATCAGAGGGTGGAACCCCTTTTTCTTTTTCTCTTCATTGTTTATCAAGATTCTTTATGGCTCTAGATCCTACCTATTGAGTCTTTCTTTGTCTTCCTCAGTCTCTCTGTAAGCGTATCTTTTATGATTATTAAGTGCAGGTATGCTAATTCTCTTGAGCGCATGACTAGAGAGGAGTTAGAGCAAGGAAAGAAATGGCTAGATGATACATTCCATCTTATACGGTATGGTTTCAATATTTTCTTCCAAACAATCAGGTCTGATGCCGTAGTGTCCAATCGTGTATGCTTTCCCTTGATTGGGGTGGATAACATAGTAATGTGATTACCTCGGTGGTTATTAGAATTGGAAGTAGGTTGATATTCTCTTTGCATGTTGGTCTGCTGGGTGCCTTGACAAGGCACTTTGAGTGACGTAGCCCTCTGTGAAAACTCCATATTCTTAATTTCTGAAGACCTGATAAACTAATTTCTTCTGCCTGTGGTAGTAGCTTGAACAGTTTTAGTGAACGTAAAATCTGTGTTGCTTTTGGATGTTTGATAATTATATTTCTTGCGTCCATTATAATATTGTCTGTAATGAATTGGTTGTCCTTAGTTCATTCTATAATCTACTTTCTCTTTTTTTTTTTGGATTGAAATTCTATAATGAAGTTTCAAAAGTTATTATCAGAGCTTAGAAGGTGGATATGTTTTGAAAAGGAAAATCATCCTTTTTATTCTTTTATATTTAATTTGAAGTCAACCTCCAAATTGGCATTCTTCAACAAACGTGTTATAAATTTGAATTTAGATGGCACTTTTCAACACAAGTTTTATACTGTGAGAAACATGGGAAATAAACTTGGCAGCTGTTACCTTATGGCCACTTGCCATCATGTAATATGCTGTTATCAAACACCATGTTTAAAATCACGTTCTTCTTGCTGTATCCTTCATTTGGGGAATTTTAATGTTCGTCATCCATAAACATAGCTTGTTCTATAGATAGATCTGAGAAATTGCTCATTTCTGTTTCTGATTTTCTGTTATTCTATAGGATGAGTGTAATACAATTGAATGTTCTAAGCTTGTACTTGTGTTTGGAGCTGCCAAGAACCTCTAAGAAAATATGTATATTTGTTGTAGAGTGGATGAACTTAAATTTACCCTTCCCCATGAAGGCAACAATTGATTGAAAAAACTTCACCAATTTTCATATTATTAATATCAATTGCTTCATTCAAGAAAAATTTGGTGTCCAACTACTATAATAATTCTTCAAAGGGGATCTTAGATCCGGGGAGGAAAAACCCTGCTCCTTGACCAGTCTGATTTAGTAGGGAGGTTGTTTCAGGGTGAATTCACTTCGAAAAAGAAGTTTAGTACCTTAGTAGGATGAGATCTAAGGTGGATAGTTTTGGAAGTTTCCTAATAGAACCCTTTTTTCTTTATTTTTTTCTTTTTGGGGGGAGGGGGGATAAGGGGGTTCAGAGCAGATTGTTTCAAAATAAAATTGCATGCGTTACATTTGCTCGAATTTTTTCTCTTTACTATAATGCTTCGGCGTACATTGCACATCTGTAATCTTTTCTCTATGGCCAAATATAAGGTGTATGTCATTTCTTAGGAAGATTCTTGGGCATGGGAGTAAACTATGAAGAAATTTTCCATTTTCTCCCATTGCCAGTTGTACATAATTTTATTTCCTCTTTGGTGGGCAGTTAGAGTTCCTTCTTTTCTTGGAGTCTTCATTTTAGGAGGTGTCCTCACTAGTGTTTATGCTTCCCCGAAGTCTTTCTTTTATGGGGGGGCCAGGATATTAGAGGTTGGTTGCATAAGTTTCTTTACCTACTTTCCTTTTGGATCCACCTATAAAATTGTCCAAATTTGCTGTTTTTTTTTTTATTCTGTCTTCATTTGAAAGGCTAAGGTCCTGAGGTGATGAAGGCATGTGTATAGGCTACAAGATAGGAGTAATTTATTTCTTGTGAGAATATGGGGGTTTAATAGTCAAGTACCACGATGAAGCATTGGCTTCATGTCTTTATTTTATATCTTGCTGTTAGAGGCACAGACAACTACTTCTAGTTTATATGACAATGTGGTGCTTTTCTTTTGACAGAGGCTTTTTATTGTGAGGCTCACTTCAGGTTGTACCATTTATTGTTTTGCGACTTAGAGGTTCGGTATATAAGGTTTTGGAACACAAGGGGCACTGCCTCTTTTGCTGCACGATCTGGATTTCTTATTCTGCTTTCTTGTGGAAAGAGAGGGGGGGGGGGGGGGGGGGGGGGGGTTATGTCCTTTTTGATTTACAATCGTAGAGTAACTATGATGTATTACCCAACGAATGTTTAGGTTTAATTTAAGCTTGGACTTGATAGTGTTGTTAATGCAAAATATGTGTGGAGCATAATATTATGTATCTAGTAATTGTGTATCTGAGATGTGAGAGAAAGGAATGATGAATGAAGTTATTGTTAAGACCCTTATGTTTAAATTTAGTTTAAATGGGCTTGGATTTGTACATGATCAGTTAGTAAAACTTTCCTGAAGCTCATCGTGAATCTTGGTTTTTTTTTTTTTTTTTTTTTTTTTGAAACAGGGTACTGCATTTGATTTATTTACCACACACCAATGGTTTAATTTACTTATGGAAAAAAATCAAGATGTCGGATACATTTAATTACATTTTTTAGTTTCTGGTTTAGAAAATATCCCCTTTGGGTTTATGAATTTGTCGTATTGCAGCTACCAGATGGTTTCGTGTTAACTTATTGATTGTTATTCAGATGTGAGAATGATAGCCTTCCCAACATCAAATGGGTTCTTGATCTTGCAAAAGCTGCAGTTTTGAGGCATGGCGTGCATGGCCTTGTCATTGATCCTTATAATGAGCTTGATCATCAACGTCTATCCAGCATGTGAGATCCTTACTTTTTTGCATCATACGTAAATTCATTTTGTTGAACATGTTTTTCCCTGCATTGTTCAATGTGGAACAGCTTTAAGGTAGCTTGTAAAATGGACATATAAGAGTGAGCTTTTGATTGAGTGGGGTAACCTATCTGAAGTTATTTGTCTAATTGAGGGAAGCTGTGCTGCTTCAAGTTTTTAAGTTTAGGCATTGCTACCTATGCGTCCAATGTCGTTGAATGAGTCTTGAAGGATGGTAAATGATATCCTTTGAAAAGGTGAGCTTATCAAGAGCGAACCTCCTATCCAAAGAAAGACATACAATCTTACCAAGAAGAGATTGTTCTGCATGTATGTGGTTGGTGCAATCTTGATTTCTGTGTCTCTACTTAGAGGCTTTCCAACTTTAATATCTGCTGATGGTAGTCCTAGAACTTTTCCTGAACTGATCTTTTTCCTAGCAAAGTTTTTATTCTTTGATATTCACCAAAGATAATTGGATCCCGACCTTGGAAAAGACAAAATGATGTTGAACTCTAATTCCCTGAATCTTTTTGGTGTTTTGGGTCTACATCAAGAGTTTTAATGAGAGTCACAACATGTTAGCAGGAACTAGCTTTATTACAATTTCTTATTTAAAAGGAAAGAAATCAAATCCTTGAAAAAGTAAATTCATGGATTTTAACTACCTTTTGAGATGAAACTTTCTTAAAGACTTATAATTCTAGAGTCCCAATTCTTAGAACCACTGGAACCTTCTCAAAATACTGCTTACTATATAAGATTACATCTCTCTTTCTGAAAATAAACATATCTATCTTGAAACACTTTACCCCTTTGTACAGAGTCCCAATTCTTAGAACCCTTGGAAACTCAAGTTATTAAGATTAATCTATGTGATCTCATAATTTTGTTCCTCGAGTATATACACCTCTGTACACCATAGTTTTTTTTTATAGTGGGAATTCACTTCTTCATGTTCGACAACAACAGCAATGTTTGGGTGATACAACTTCATATGTTCCAATTCTGCAAGTAAACAAGGCCCTCTGACTATCAGCAAATGTTATGGGGAAGTTGTCAATGTCTAAGCATAGACGTATGATGAGTGATTTTTAGTCACTAGATAAAACCACAAGTGCACGGCTGATTTAGTATAATCACGAGTCTTCCTCAAAGAAGCTAATATTTGGTCAATTTAGTTCAATTCAACTAGATTATGCTAAGAAAGAGTTGTTTGATGGACTTAGTACCTATGATTGCAATTAACAAGGTAAAATCAACAATTAAAAGACTTAGGACATTAATAAATCGCCACTAACATGCATTAACTATCATCAAATACATAATCACCAATAAACAAATCAAATATCCCTCTAATTATCCTAATCTCAGCTTTTGCTTCTTGATTAATCTAATTGTATTAGGCCTAGCCCTCTTAATCTCAAATTTCGCTTCTCGATTAATTAGCAAGTATCATTAAGACAAAGGAATTAATTAATCTCAACCATTGCTTCTTGACTAATTAAAACTAATGAATTTAACCTAATGATCAATTTTAACAACCTAATAGACCACCCTTAATTTGACATTAGGTGATGATTGAATCCAATTAATACATGCAAGGGTTCATATATTAATATCATAGAAAAGAGACTACTCATTACTCATAATTAAAGCCATATGAACAACAATAATATTAAACATGCACATGAGAATCATCAAACTAAAAGAGACTTGAATTAAAAACATGAACAAGTAAACATAAACATATTCAACTATAAATAAGTAAAGAAAACTTACTTGAAATTGGAATTGATGATTAAACTAATTGTACATATGGAGCCTTGAAGAACAAAAATAATATTTGAGAGAAAAGCTCTCCTCAAAACCATGAACAAAACCTAGCAAAAAAGACTTGAAAAGAAAAACTTGCGTAACCTTAAAAATAGAATAATATCCTAATACTAATTGGAAACTAATTATTTTTGAGAAAAATAAAATAAAGAAAAAAGAAAAGAAAATCTTTTTCTTTGCTCCATAAATTGCCGTGAGATTCTTCCACTTTTCTTGTTCGGTCCATGCTGTGAAGCTTTTTATCTTTTCCTTTTTTTTTCGTTGATATATTAATTTGGCCTAACTTCGTTCTCCTCTTTTCTTGGCCCAATTTCCACCAATAAACTAATACTCCACCACATTATATCCATATCATGCATTTATACTAAAAGTCTTAAAAATTAGCAATAATTGGTATGACTAAGGCTAAACTAGAATTATGAACTTTTAGCATAAATGTGGCCAAATACACTCGAAACTACCCAAAACTCATCTAAAAGGACTTTGAAACAACACTAAAAAGTACAAATAAACGCTCTTATCAACATAATTCTTGACTAGCTAGATGGACATTTCAGTAATGCATAGGGATCTGACATGTTATTTAAAGGCATTGTGAATCCCATTCTCAAATAATGCGTTGCACAACTGGCTAACTCTTAGAAATCTGTGATGAAGGTTCCTCAAGAACTCTATTCTTGATTACGGCTCTAGTCGCCACTAAGAAGAGAGGTGAAGACAATTGCATGCGCTTATACCAGTTGACAAGGCACAAGGCATTTAACATGTGGAATAACCTATGTGGCATGCTTATTTATGTTTTATTATGTGGTCTTCAAAGTTTCTTTTGTAGACTAGTTTTCAAGCCCTGGAGTGATCACATTCCAATGTTGCTGAAACTGGAAACATATTAATGCTAAAGATGCCACCTAATGCACTTGACACACTAATATGTTACGGTTTAAATTGTCCACAAATGTTGCTGATTGGGTGTGGCTGATTCAGGAGAGCTGTAGAAAGATCTTGTAATATTTTTTATTTTCTAGAGCATGCTTTCACACCTTTAGCATCCAGAAAAGGGTTAATAACTTTTTGAAAAGGGCTTGTGCCGATCCTAGTTTAATTACAGTTTTCTCACTCTTCTGACTTCATTATCTCTATCACTTATAGGCACAGGCTGTTGCTATCAAACATTTTTAGCAATTGATTGTCGGTGAACTTGTCCTTTGTTGGTTAGACTCAATGGCCCTTTATAATTGTCATTTCTCTGTCCGCAAGCATTGTATATAGCTTGAATTACTCAAGTGTCTGTTTCTCTCTCAGCCTCCTCAGGTTGAGCCAGTCTCTCACTCCTTAATTGCCTTACACCCTCTGAAGTTCTCTGTCTCAACTTGTCCTTTTCTCGAAATTTATCCTCTGAATGATGTGCACCTTACCATCATTGCTGGAGTTAAAAAAAAAGAACAGAAAACATTCTGTATAAACCATTAACCTTACTTGATAGAAAACGCACTGCTTTTTGAAGGAAACAAATGTAATTATTAATTGTATTTTCTTATTATCCTCTAAAGGGTTCTTTTTAAGGTATGTACCTCTATTTTCATTAGTATAGTCTGTTAAATTACTGTTAGAAACCAAGGAGAACTCAAAGGGGGACCACACATGTGGGTATTCCCATGTGGTGGGATAAGAGATGATTAAAATGAACTTAACGTTACCTAAGAGAAATAAAGTAAAGAGGAATAGAACTAGAAGAAGGCTGACAACAGGGACTAGAACTTAGCGAAACAGAGGTAGTACTTTATTTTAGCACTTTGGTTCTTGTAGGTCCATTTAATTGGAGACTGTAGCACAAACATTTTTTTTTATCTTGAGTAGAACTAGAAAATGGATGAAAACGTATAGTAAACTTAGGAAAACAGAGGTAGTATATTTTATTTTTGCACTTTGGCCCTTGTTGGATCATATAATTGGAGAATGTGGCACAAACATTATTTTATCTACGTTGCGTAGGTGTCTCTTCATAGCAATTGTTTCAAACTAGTGTTGCAATAGTGATTATTATTTTTAAGAAAAATCTTCATGTCTTTCTGCTGGACTTCAATCCATTTTCGAAGTTATGGATCTTTACGAGTCATTTATTCAACAGGACTGAAACAGAGTACGTTAGCCAGATGCTCACGATGGTCAAGCGATTTGCTCAACACCACTCTTGCCATGTTTGGTTTGTTGCTCATCCTAGACAAGTGAGTGGAGAAAAATCACTGTTTTCTTGATCTCCAAAGTTCATTCTGATTTCTGTCTCTCTAACAGCTGCACAACTGGGATGGAGGTGCTCCTAATCTTTATGACATCAGTGGTAGTGCACATTTCATTAACAAATGTGACAATGGGATTGTAATTCATCGGAACAGGGATCCAGAGGCTGTCCCAATTGATAGAGTGCAGGCAACAAATTATGTCCTCATCTGTCAATATTTTCTCTCTCTTTGATCCCTTACTCTGAACCACGAATTTCTTTCAATTTCTGCAGGTCTGCATTAGGAAGGTACGGAATAAGGTTGCTGGCACAATTGGTGATACTTACTTATCCTATAACAGGTACATTGATACATAGCAAGGATGGAAAACACGTGATTAAGTGAATGATAGTACACTAAATCTCGCAAGTTTAGAGGGTCTCTTCCTAATTAGCAATTAGGAGATGCACCCAGATCATAAAAAGTGCTGTTTACGTTAAAAACCAAAAGCATACAAGCTCAATTTAAAAAAAAATAACTCTGATTTTATAGATGATCTGATGCCTTTATATAGGCTGCAGCACAACTAGATTATGAATCCTAATAAAATAGGAACTCAAAACCACACGTTTAAATAAGCCTAATTAAAACAGAAAATTCAAAGTCCTAGTGCTAGTAGGAAACTAATCCTAATACAAGTTGGAATCATAAGTTGACCCTTAGTAGGAAAAAAATATAACTCAACTGAAAAAGTTTAAAACTAAATCCTGGTAGGTTTAGGAATAACAATGGCTACTCTACTTGAATTAGGAATCCTAAATGACTCCAAATGCTCTAAATGAGAAAAGTACCTCAAGTAAGGGTAAAAACACATGAGCAAAATCTAAGAAAATAACTAAACAAGAAGGCTACTGCTATCTCATCATTCCATAGCATTTTATTATTAGTTTTGTTTTATCCCGTTCTGGATGCAACTGCATATAGAATTCTGGACTGGCACTAGCTTTGTCCCCATATGAAACAGAGACAGGAAGAATCATAAGTAAACTCAATGATTAAAGAAGAGAGCAAAGATTGTGCAATCTAGTGCTGGCATATATATCTTATGTTTGATGTGGTGAATTGGGACTTTGCAACCTATATTTGTTCTTCAATGTTTTTATTTTAACCTAAGCTTTGTCATTATAGGATGTTGGGCAAGTCATTGAGGCATAAGATCAATGCTTACAAATTTTGGGATGTGATATTGCTGTTAGTGTTCATTATAGGATGTTGGGCAAGTCATTGAGGCATAAGATCAATGCTTACAAATTTTGGGATGTGATATTGCTGTTAGTGTGGGGAGAATAGACTGATTTTAGGCACTGGGCCTCTTGTGTTAACAATGAAATTTATGCTTTATCCTAGATGTCATTTGCAGAGCACTATAGAGACTGGCTGGGCTCTATAATCTCCATATGATTTGTGCTGAGGTAAAAAGTAGTATTAGTGGGTGCCTAATGGAAAGTTTCTAGAGGCATTAAGAGACCTAGGGGGTGTTTATGGCCCTTGATTTAGTCAAGGCCTTTATGAAAGAGTCAAAACAAGTATGACGACGTGAGGCTAGGACACAAGCCTTTTCTAATAGTACAATCTATATCTAGGATATTTGTCTCTTTGAATCAACAATGATTATATAGGAGCTCATTAACACGGTTCAAGGGCACCATTGTGGTGTATATTCACCATGGATGGCATTTCCTATAGAGACCATCTATGATTTTTTAAAACCGAGTACAACAGGGAAACCTGATTTAGATCTAAGGATTATGGTAGTGGTATGTCAAGGTAAGATTTCTTTAATATATTTGGCTTATCATCCATTATAATGGTGAGAAAGAGTGAGGCATTCATCATATCAACATCAAGTGAATGAATAGAGTTGTGCTATATGAGTCCTTTGTAACAAGAAAGTACCACTGATTGGAGGCATCATATTTAACTCAATGGTACAATCAGTGATATGAGGTTGCCGAGTGCTACAGCATAAAGGGAGGGTAGAAAAAACAAGAAAAAGTTATCCAAGCTTGTCAAAAAATAATCAGATGCAAGGATTTATTCCAAGGGATGCTAGGAGGTGAAGAGGTAAATCCAAGAATTGATGTGTGTTGACAATATAGGATATGACTCATTAGTCACTAAAAGAGTACATACAACATGATCCAAGATAAAATTATTTGGCTTCTCAAGATGAACATAGTTAACCGCTTTAGGGGGTCTTCATTTGCAGTATCTCCTGGAAGCTACTAACATTCGGGGGTCATTACAGCTCAAATTAACGGATTGAAAAGGATCCATTTTATCATGTAACTCCTGGTTTATGCAACAACATTTTTTATTTATTAGCTTAAAATGTAACTAATGAAATCTTATTTTGTTATCTTATGTAAATTAGGAGATTTCTTTGTCAATTTACGTGGGTTAGTGGTCAAGTGACATTATTTAAATTTTCTCATACAGGCCCATAGTGGGTTTTGTTCTAGGTAGTTGTATTTAATTAATGGTGCATTAGCATTGTGGAAATATAGTATGATTTACATATGTTATGTGAAAGTTATGCTAGTTGTGATATCACTAGAAAGTTGGTAGGGATTTGTTGGAACAAGCAAGTATGAAAGATGAAGATAGTTGCACGCAAAGCTTGTCAGAATTTGAATATAATTGGATCCTTATTAAGTTTCTGATAGATAAGAAGTCAATGACTGTAGGAGTAGGTTGTCTGAAATGGCACAAGCTAGAGTCAGAGGGACAAAGCGCCGTGCTTCAAGATTTACCTTAGAAAGAAGAATCTCTGTAAAAAGATTAGGCTTCTTAATCTATAATGTAATTGATGAGGTAGAAATGCGTATACCACTTTATGACTGGAAGTTCATGGAGAGGAGCTTATCAAAGTGCACCAATTGCCCCTCTTGATGAGACTGATATAACAATCTACCCTCTTAACAGATAAGTAGCTCTAAATTTTTTTTAGGCAACTTTGTGTTGATACTTTTGCAAATCACACATCATTTGCATTACAAAACATCATACTCAAGTAATTGTGGAAACAACTCCTTAAGCTGTTAGGTGGTTTTCCTTGCACATTTACATCTCGATTTGAGGTGTGCACTGTTATGTTTTTGTTTGTTACTTACAGCTGCTTTTTGACATACCCTTAGTTAGTTATATGCCTTTTCTGCTTACATTCCACATTTTGGAGAACAGATATACCATATTAGTTTAGCATTAAGCCATGCATTAACTTTGTATGTTTGTTGAAGCAGTAAATTAGTCAGAATTCTCATTTACAGAACAGCTTGTGTTCCCATTATGCCACGTACTTTAGGTAGAGTTTAGCTAAGGGTATAGTGGATTTAGAGCAGTTCAAGTGCTCAATTAGTTTAGTTAACCATAGTTGCACCATTCTATTTTTTGGAATTTCATTATAGATCATCAGTCCAGCAAAGTACAGCTAGTGGCTGTATTTGTAGGATTCCGCTTCCTAGTGTGCACAGAATTTTGGGAGGACTTGTTTTAGGACCTAAATATGCTATTTTACTTATTTTATACATCATTATGTTTTCAGCTACCTCGCATTAGCGATATGGCATTACTTAGGTTAAAGTGTTGGGTTAATTGAGGTAGTATGACTTCTACTTTTACTGAGTTATCTTCTTCCATGAAGTAGACCCTGAGAATGTATATGTTTGGTGGTGATAGATTGCTCTTACTTTTTTTTTATCATAGTATACTTATATAACCCCCTCAAAATTTAGTACAATTATATGACCTATTATCAACATCAGTTTATCAGATGAGTGATAATAACAGTTTATCAATATCCTTTGATTTTTTGTGATTGACGGCACTGAATTAAATCCCTCATATAAATCACATCAATTTTTTCCCCTTTGCCGCCATTTTATTTTAATTTAATCCACATTGTTATGAACTTGAAAATAAACTGTAGTTTCATCTGTATTCTCTATCAGATACGTATTTGGCCTATTTGCAATTTATTTGTTTTAGTTATGAAGTTGTGAACTAAAAAGGTAATTTTGTTGCTGTTTAATTTTTGGTAGCATACTTGTTTTTGTTCGTGCAGGGTAACTGGTGAATTTGTGGATCTGGAAAGCTAATTACGCGAGTTTTGATATGAGGATAAGTGTATGACTTATCGTTAGATGAACCAGTTGCTTCATGGAGCTCATTAATTCTCCTCGGCACTTCTGCAATCTCCAGTATATAAGTATTTTTGATAGATGTCATTTGCTCGAGGACTAGCAACAGTAAAAGAAAGAACTAATTTGACATTTAGGAAACTACTTGTACTACTAGTGCTTATGTCAAAAAAAATAAAAAAATAAAAATAAAAAAACTTTGTACTTGAGGTGGAAGACTTTCATTTGTATGATATGACGACTTATTTCCCAATCATAATCTGATAGGCACCAAAGTAGGAAAGTCTACACAAAGCAACAAGCCAGCAAAGCCGCCAAAACCAAAACTTCATCCACTGACAAAATTAAGAAAGGAGAGGGGAAAACCACAAATTACAAAGTCAGCCTATTATGTCGCTCATAGTCATTTGGCCTAGCGCAAATAGGACTATGCACGTGGGTGCACACTGTGCACCTGGTGCAAAGCGCAATCCGAATAAACTCAAAACGCAGGTTTCAATTACTAAGGAAAAAAATAAATGAATATGAAGAACAAATGTAATGAACGCTTGTAATTTATTATTTTCCAACATGTCACTCATAGTCATTTGGACTAGCACAAATAAGACTATGCATGTGGGTGCACACTGTGCACCTAGTGCAAAGCGTAATCCGAATAAATTCAAAATGTAGGATATAATTAATAAGAAAAAAAATAAATGAACGTGAAGAACAAATGTAATAAACGCTTGCAATTTATTATTTTCCAGTAGAAATCATCATTAATGCTTTGTAATTTGCGTCATTAATGTGTTTGGAATTCTATTATTTTTGCATTGGTTATAAGATAATGACAAAACATTGGGATTCTTTAAAAATCTGAATAATTTTTCATTATGGATAATATACTCAATACTCATAAACATTCTATATATTTTTACTAGAACACTTTTTATATTTCTAATGAACATTCTATATAAATGCTCATTACATTGGAATCAAATTTACTCAGTACTAATGAACATTATATATATTTCTAATGAACAATATACTCAATTAAATTTGGTCGCACATTGGAATTTGTGCTAATAATGAGTGTGGGAAAATTGTCAAATAAAAGTGACGGTTCGGTTCCCGCAATAATGGTTAATGTTTTTTGGGGGAACAAAGTAAATGTTCATTACAATTTTACAAGATGTTTATTGTTTTTTCCATACATTAAATCGGTGCAAAGTCCTCATTGTGCACCTGAGTGCATAGTGCAAGCGTTATTAGACAGGAATATCAATTTTATTCCATTTGATTTTCCCAGTAGGGGTGGATTAGAGCATCGCCAAAAAAACTCAAATCGAAACAAGATGAAAATCCTTTTTAGGCCACAAATTGATTATAACAAAAAAAGGCCTTTCTAACTTGGTAGAAGGTGTTATGTGGGATTTCTACACCCTAGACAGAGTGGAAATCGCACACCCCCAACCTTTAAAAAGTATCCCGTCATGAAATGCCTTGGCAAAAAGGAATTCTGGAAAAATATCATGGTCATAAATGCTGCGGTTATTGAAATAATCGTAGCATTTATTAATGGTATGGAAAATGTTAATAAATTAATAAATAAGTGCAGTGATTATTTAAGAAACTGCAGCACTTATAACACAAGTGTTGCACTTTTTTAAATAATCGCAACACTTATAGCACAAGTGCACTAGTGTTTGACTCGAACTTTTGTGCATTGGGATAATAGACAAGAGGCACTCGAACTTTTGTGCTTTGTACGTGTGTCATTGTGTATGTCAGTGGTTTGAATGTATTGTTTGAGACTAGTAGAGCTATAAAGTTGAAGTATAAACTATGCATCCCACGAGCCTAACAATAAGGCCATAATTCATCAACCTAAAACCCATAGTAGGTCTAACTAGGTGAAGACATTGACAGGGAAAAAAAACAGAGAAACAACAATTATTAAGGAAAGAAGAACTTGATGGTAGATGTAGTAATGAGTAATTACCAAAAAAAAAGGGGGCCACAAACTCAAATGCGTGATGGTCCTAGACCAAATTGTAGACTGAATACCACATATTAAGAATAATGCAATTAACTAACACCAAAGAAAGGGTTTTGCATGTAAAACTTAAAAGGTTGACGTTTCAATGAATATAGGATCAGATATATATGTTTCCTTAATTAAGAAAATAAATACAATTCCACAAAATAGAATCCTAAATGTTAAAGCATAGTACCACCACACCACCCTCTCCTAAAACCCCTATATTTTATTGCCCTATTGATTAATGGATGATGTAGCCTTGTAGGTGTTGTCTTTGCTTAGTATATAAAATAAGTTTTTCGATGATATATAATTTCATTGCCTTAAACTACCAACTCAAGTTTTTTTTTATTTCTTTGAAGTTAAAAGTGGATCGAGATTGGATGTACGGTAATCGAACCTCAATGGAATACATACAAGGGGTTGAGGAGTTTGCTAGGGTTGCATTAGACACCAAATAGACAATCATTCAAAGATAGTATTATGTCTGTGTTGTGATTGTAACATCTCTAGGGTTGTCGTGACATTAGTGAAATCAAATATCATCTAATTCGTCGAGGTTTTAGAGCGGATTATAAGACGTGGAATTGACATGGTGAAATATTAGAATTCGGGTCAAGCGCTAGTAAGTGCCTTAGTAGGGAAAAGCCACATCGCAACGAAGATGAGTTGAATGTTAATGAGGTATATGATGATATTAGAGATCAAGATAGAGTGGGAGAGGATAAAATAGATGAGATGATGCATGATGTTGAGGATAATTTCACAGATCATCCTAATATCTTCGATGAAATCCTTATAGCTACACAGTAGCCTCTGTATCCTTCTTGTACTTCACACACTAAGTTGAACTGGATTCCAGCTCAGGTATCCCTATTTTGAATCATATGACTATTTATTGCCTTAGAATTACATTAGATCTGTTTGATTTACATTTTATTTCCTTTTAAATGCAGTGACCTTAGCAGATAGGAAACACGGAGTGTGCCTACTTTCTTATGTGTTTCGTGTTTGACATCCTCCACAACCATGCTACTTGTGAGGATCTTTCAATGGTACGTGTTCATCCTTTGTTTCGTAATTTATTTTTGAGATCTAAGATATAGATAACTCGAGTTGAGAATGGATGGATGGTATTGTGAATGGTGAATTGTGTTGTGAATACACAATTGTGTTGTAAATTTTGGATGGATTGTGTTGGACTATAATGATTGTGAAAACATGTACTTATAAAAAATGGAAATAGGCCTAATTACGGAGAAAACTCTACCGAAATTTACATTTGGAATGATGTATCCTGTTTTGTAGATATGTTTTTATTGTAATACTAAACCTATCTTTTCTCACCCTCTCAGGCAATTCAAAGAACAACGACATACTCATCTGAAGAGCTGATGAAGATTAAGGAAATATGGGCAAAATACTTTATTAGAGCCGGACAATATGTATAATTAGGTAGCTAGCTCAATCTTCTCTTTTATTTTTACATAAATACATTAGGGTTAAATCTAAAAATATAGCATTAGATTAGGCCATTCTTTTTTGTATATAGCATTAGGTTAGACCATTCTTTTTTGTATATAGCATTAGGTTAGCCCATTATTTTCTGTGTATATTATAGCATTGAGTTAAGTTAGTCTTATTCTTGTAGATGTAAACTTAGTTTATAAGCTCAATTCAACTAGCTTATATTAGAATTTTAAATTTAATAACACTTTTGTGATAATTTATATATTAGCGCATTTCCATATTTATTTGGATGCAATGTTCTCATATTGACATTAATTCCCTAATGTGTTGAAAGAGTGGGTAACCAGTAAAAAAAAGAAATATACGATGCGGTTATTTTAAAAAACCGCAGCACATATGAAAATTACAAGAATATAAAAACTTAAAAAGAATAAATGTTGCGGTTTTCCTAAATAATCGCAACACTTAGAGTAATAAATGATGTGGTTTTCCTAAATAACCGCAGCACTTATAAAAATTACAGAATATTATAAAATTCAAAAAAGAATAAATGCTACGGTTATTTGGAAAAATCGCATCATATATTACTAAAAAATATTTTTTAATTATTAATTGCTGCGGTTTTGTATAAAAACCGCAACATTTATAAAAAAATATATTTTTTACTTTTTTCCATATGGATGGTCTTATATGCTACAGTTTTTCATAAAACCGCAACAATTATTAAAAAAAAATATATTTTTTATTTTAAATAATAAATGCTTCGGTTATTTGAAAAAACCGCAACATTTATTTCTTATAAGTACTGCAGTTATTTGTAAAAAACCGTATCATTTATTGTTTTTATTGTTGCGTTTAGATAACCACAGCATTTGATGTTTTTCCATGTGTTTTTCCATTTTATATTTAGTATTTTTTTCTCTTTATTAATTTAGTATAATTTCTTTTATTCATCATGTTTATTATTATTATTCACTTTTTGTTTATGTTCAACATATGTGTGAGTAGTTTCCAAATGTAGGATCATGATGAACCCAAATATGGGTTAGATTTAGATGAATGCCAGAACCTGAATCTTAATGCATAAAACAAGGATTTCAATCTATGATTAGCTTTGACACCATTTAAAGGCTAGATCTAGTTGATTAATGGCAAACAAAAATAATAATGAATTGCGGCTAGAAATATGCGACGTAATATTAAAAAAAGCCGCAAATTAATTTTATATGGATATAATATGCGGTATAAGTGATTAAGACCCATCACATATTAAACCATTCCCAAATAAAATGCAGCGCATTATCTTAGCCCCGCCGCAAATTAACATAGCCCCTAATAAAATGCGGCGTCATCTACTCACCCCCGTCGTATATTATCGTCCTTCATAAAAAAACACGGCTTTCCTTTAACCTAACTCAAACCTTAGTTTCTTAAACTCTAACTCGCAACCATTCTCACATACTCTCAAATTCGGCCATTGATGTGCTCGTTTTAGAGCACGTTTACTACCTCGTTTTAGTGTCAAATCTCGTAATTTTATATTGGTTTTATGCATATTATGCTTGATTTCACCTTGATCTTTTCTTCGAGTTGTCTTAAGTTCATTTCAAATATTTTTGATGATTTCGAGGTGAAATGCGATGCATTCGAGCCTTTGACACATGTATCATAGCTTGGGCAAACGTTTCAAGTCACTTATGAAGATAACACGGAGTGCAGAAAGGAAAGAAGTGAAAAGAGGAATGCATGGTCTCAGATTCGACCGAATCTGAGACACATTCGGTCGAATGCAAGGCAAACTTCAGAGCATTTTAATCCTTGCCACTGGGAAAGCCGAATGGAAGCTCATTTGCCCGAATGAGTTCCATTCGGCCGAATTAGACCATACATTCGGGCGAATGGTGGACAGAGATCGATTCTTTGGAGCCTCTGGAATGGGCGAATGGAAGTGCATTAGGGCGAATGGAGTTGTATTCGGGCGAATGGGACTTGAATTCGGTCGAGTAACAATGTTTTCTCCGGAACAACTACTTCTTTTTAGGTCCGGCCCATATGCATTTTAGGGTTTTCGTAGGTCTTTCATGTTTTGTTATAAATACCCCTTCCTCTGATGAGAGGGAGGGCAGCTAGGTTTTTATATTTTTATGCACTTTTAGTTTTGTTTAGCCTCCAAATTCTTTTATTTTACCTTTCTGTTTTCATTTTTCTCAACGTTTGTACTCCGAGTTTTGGATAATACATTGAAGCTTTTGTGAGTATTAATCTATTCCTTTTCTTTTAATTCATTCGCTTTATTTCATTGCATGTTTAGTTCTATGTTTATCGTTTTCTAAAATAGTTTCTGATTTGCTTTCATTCTCGTTAATTCCCTTTCATGTTCGTTTCATTTGCTTTATTTAATATCTTTATTTCATATAGCATGAATATGTGTGAGTAGTTCTTTTAGGGGTTTTGATTGGTGAAACCCTAGGAAAAGCTATGATCTTTATTGCTTACGATTATAGGAATGATGATAATAAGTAGTTTCGGAATCCAATGCGAATCTTGTCCTGCCACTCCTTTGGAGACATAGGGCGATTATAGGTCGTTCGTTGTGATTTGTGGAATCACTGATGCGTGCATAAATGTGAACGACGAGCATGTTGAAGAATTATTCCAAGAAAGTCAAGAAAGCATGAATCTATACTTGGAAGCTTCCTCAATAGGTCAAACTTACTATCGGGGGCATCAAGACAAAGCCACGCTTTGTATGGTGGCGTTCTTGGGAGTTCTTGAAGCTTCTTGATAGTTCTTTAAGGTTTCTTTAAAAGCTTTCTTAGATTTTGGTCTACAAGTTTTTACCTTTCACTTGAAAGGGTTTTTCTTGGTTTAGACCTTAGGTTTCTTTATGTTCTTAATTATTTTTGTACGTGTGCGTAGTTAATTAAGTTGGAGAATCGTGTAACGTTACTTGGCGCACAAGGTTAAGTTAGGTTTCCTATTTCAAGAGGGATTCCTACTCAAAATTGAAAGTGGCGGCTGCTTGGAGATCAAGGCAAAGTGGAAGACTTTTACTCAAGCTAGAACTCTAATGTGTTTAGAAAAAGTAGGAGTTTTACTCAAGCTAGAACTCTAATGTGTTTAGAAAAAGTAGGAGTTTTACTCAAGTTAGAACTCTAATATGCTTAGGAAGAGAAGGAGTTTTATTCTAGTTAGAGTTCTAATAGTCTTAGGAAAGGATTGCTATAAATACTCCATGTAATTCACGAATTCATTCATTCATTCAGATTTTGAGCAATACAAAAAACACATTTATTTTGAGTGATATTTTGGTTGGATTACCTAAATATTTCTTTGGCTAACTTGCGAGTTGGTTGCTGTTTTGGGTGTTTTAGTTAAAACATTCATTGGTTTGATTAATTAAGTGGACTCTTAATTAATTAAACTCAGTTCTTGCCTAGTTCTTGGTGATTTATCTGTATAGGACGAAGCTTAGAACATATCCTTGTGATAACTTGGTTTTCGGATCAAGAATCACATCAATCACCAACTTCCTCTCGTATTCTTGGATGTCCATGCTGGTTGTTATCAGATTTTCTCTAACCTATCATGTTTGGTTTTGAAAGCTTCATTCCTAGGGTGAATCTAATCTTGTCCCCGTTTTTCTCTATTTGATTTACTTCGTGATTTATCGTCATCTATATTCTTGTTATTAGTTTTAGTCGTTTTCCAAATCCAAATAGTCCGATTGTGTTAAGAATTAAAGTCTTGATATCCTTTGTCCTCATGGTTCGACCCCCTACTCCACTATACTCGTATAGTTTGTAAGTTGGTATAAATTTAGTTTACATAACTAACCTTTTAGTAAAACGACGCTAAAAGAACAGTTATCAAAATGGCGCCGTTGCCGGGGACAAGGCGTAATATTTTGACTTTTCTGTTCTTGATATAACTTTATTTCATTTCATTATGTTTGCTCTTTTTGTTTTTCTTTTTGTTAGTGGTTGTCTTTAACTTTGCTGTTTGCATGCCCCGTAGCACGAGTAGGTTAAACCAGCCAATTACCCCTTATAATCCTAAAATCCAACGCGTGAGTAGACAACGCCTTTCAAAACACACCTCACATTCTGTCCAAAACTCACCCATATCCACAATGGACGACGAACATCAATTGTTTGGTCAATTCGAAACTCCTGGCTCACAAGAGTTCGAAGGAGGTGTAGTGTCCCTGTTACTTCTACACCATACCAAATACACCCTTAGTTCACCAGAATGGTTAAGGAAACACCTTTTAGTGGCTTAAGAAATGAATGTCCTCTTCAACATTTAGAGGCATTTTCTGACATTTGTGGACTTATCCCTCCTTGCCCTAATAGCCTAGATTATGTGCGAATGAACTTATTCCATTTGAGTCCAGCGGGAGATGCCAAATATTGGTACAAATGCTTAGAACCCAATTCAATTGTTAATTGGGCTCAACTAAAAACCACATTTCTAGAAAGGTTCTATCCTCTAGTTCGAACACAAGATTGGCGTAAGAAAATTGCGTCATTCACCTTAGAGGATGATGAGAACCTTAGTGATACTTGGAGTAGATTTAAAAGAATGATTAGATCATGCCCCCACCATGAGTACGGGGAAAACCATCTTAACACATTCTTTTACGATGGTCTCAATGACTCCACCAAAGCACTTCTAGACTCAGCAGTAGGTAGCCAACTTTCTAAAATTCCTTGCACCCAAGTAAAAGCCAAAATTGAGGAAGTTGCTAAGAATAGTGTCTAGGGAGGAACTAGGAGTTAGGGTTTACCTAGAGAGATGATAGACACAACTAACTTGAACAATATTAGCGCTAAAATAAAAGCAGTTATCGATAAAAGGTTGTCCAAATTAAGCCTAACCGGTAGTTCGAACACCCCTCTAGTGCGTGAAAAGCACTTTTCATGTGCCATATGGGGGGTACCAACCATGATACATCTTATTGTAGTGGTTTGCACTCCGAGCACGTAGCTGCAATTAACTATGGAGGGTATAACCTAGAACCGTAGGTTATGAATTATGACGGTTATGGGTATAACCCCGATCATATAGCAACCCTTAACTTTGGCGGACAGGGACAAGGAGTAGTGTATGGGCAACAACCTTTCCCAAATCAACCGTACAAACCTCCCTTTAACTCAAACCAAAACCAGGGAAACTTCCACCTGCGATACAACAGAAATGCTCAAGGTGGGTTTAATAACCAAGGTTTCCAAGGAAACCAATCTAATGGGAATGTACCCAGGCCTAATGTGTATAGACCCCCAGGGTTTAACAAAGGACCTAGAAATGGTTCAAACCTGCCTTTCTCGCCTAATCAACCTCATCATGTGGCTTCTCAACCACAACATGGTCACACCTCAACCAATGACCATTTAGCCTCCCAAGTAACAACTCTTGCTTAGCAGAACTAGAGTCTAACTCAGATTAATCAAACTCTCATCCAAAAAATGCAACAACTTCAAGCTCAGCAAAAGTTGTTTGAAACTCAACTTGCCCAAATGGCTAATCCTCTTGCACCACCGCTATTCCCATCTCACCCTCAACCTAACCCCTCTACACAACCTCCACCTCAGCACCCAAACCCAAACCAACACACTGCTAAAGCTATCCACCTGAGATCAGGGAGTTAGTATGATGGTCCTTCATATCCGATTGATGCACCTTTGGTACGGGTGAGTGATGAGACGAGAGTGAATAAAAATGGAAAAGAGGAGGAATAAGGTAAGGGGTCGATAGTTGAAAGTGAAAGAGGTGTGGAGGATGAACATGATAAGACAAGGACTGAGTAGCTAGTAGAGAGTGAGGAAGAGAGGAGGAAGAGGATTGAGGAGAGAAAGAGGTTAGAACGCTTATATGCTCCCCCACTTCCTTTTCCCTATAGGAAAGTTAAGAAGAAACTTGATGATAAGTTCAAGAAATTTCTTGAACATTTACAAAAGATGGAGATGAAAATTTCATTCCTCGATGCTATGGCACAAATGCCACGATATGCTAAATTCTTGAAGGACTTATTGTCCAACAAGAAAAAGCTTGAGGAAGAGGTAATCAGTCTCCCCCATCAAGTTAGCTCCATATTACAAGGGAAAATGCCTATGAAGGAGCGAGATCCCGGTCCTTATAACCTCCCTGTAAAGTTGGGAAACCATGATCCTAAAAGGGCACTCGCCAATCTAGGGGCTTCGATTAGTCTTATGCCTCTATCGATCGCCAAAAAGCTCCCCTTTAACCTCAGACCTTCTAGGAAAATGATCCAATTGGCATATAGGAGCATTAAAGTGCCATGTGGAGAGCTTGACAATATACCTATTCAGGTAAGAGAACTAGTGATCCCTTGTGATTTTGTAGTAATGTAAATGGAAGAGGACCCTTATACTCCACTCATCTTGGGTAGAGCCATTCTAAAAACACTTCGGGCAGTTATTAATTGCCATGATGACACCATAACGGTAGAAGTAGCCTAAGTGAAGGTAGTCTTCGAAATCTTCCCTCTTTCAAAGAAGCCTATGGTTGAACAGGTCTGTCGCCTTGAAGTAGACGATAGGGAGAGTGAGGATTGTTACGGGGAAAGGGGAAGAGAGGTTGGGTATCAAATGAATGATGAGGATACCTGTACAATAGATGAGTAGTTGGAGGGTCGATTAGATAAGGCTCAGGATTATGAGAGAAAAGAAGCAGAGTATAAGCAACTTTGCGAGGTTGAGGAAGGTATTATGCATAAGGGGGAAAATCCTAAGCCTTCCCCCCCAAGTGAGTTTGAAACCTTTACCTCCTAGCCTAAAATTTGCCTATCTTGATGATGATGAAGGCAGCCCTGTCATAGTGAATTCTGAGCTTGATGACATTTCGTTGGAAAATCTACTTGTTTTATTAAGAATGATGTCATCGGGTATTCACTAGGTGATTTGAAAGGGATTAGTCCATCCCTTGTTATGCACTGGATTCATCTTGACGATGAACATTTTTCCTCCATTGAGCTATAAAGAAGGCTGAATCCAAACATGAAAGAGGTAGTTAAGGATGAAATCATCAAACTCCTCAAGGCTGACATCATCTACTCAATTTTGGATAGTAGATGGGTTAGCCCAATTCATGTTGTTCTTAAAAAGGGAGGAATGACCATTGTCGAGAATGACAGAGTAGAGATGATCCCCACTAGAGCCACCATAGGATGGCGAGTTTGCATTGATTATCGCAAACTCAATAAGGCTACAAGAAAGGATCACTATCCTTTACCCTTCATCAGCGAGATGCTTGAAAGATTGGCAAGGCACAAGTACTATTGTTTTCTAGATGGTTACTCGGGTTTCTTTCAAATCCCAATCCACTCCGAGGATCAATAGAAAACAATTTCACTTGTCCTTTTGGGACTTTTGCCTATAGGAGAATGCCCTTCGGTTTATGCAACACTCCATCCACTTTCAAGAGGTGCATGTGGGCTAAATTTGCTGATATGTAAGAGGACTTCATGGAAGTGTTCATGGATGATTTTTCTGTTGGAGGGTCTTCTCTTGACACTTGCTTGACACATCTCGAGAAAGTTTTTTTAAGGTGTCAAGAAACAAATCTTGTACTAAAATGGGAGAAGTGTCAATTTTTAGTTCAAGAAGGCATAGTCCTAGGCCACAAAGTGTCTTTCAAAGGCATAGAGGTAGATCCTACTAAAATTGATGTGATAAAGAATCTTCCTGTACCTACCTCAGTTATAGGAGTACGATCCTTTCTTAGACACGTAGGATTCTATAGGCATCTCATCTTAGGATTTTTGACTTTAGTAAAACCCTTGAATGAATTGCTTCAGAAAGATGTCGATTTTAAATTTGATGAGAGATACCTGAATGCCTTTAACAGGCTAAAGGAAGCTCTGATTGGAGTTTGCCATATGAATTGATGTGCGATGCCAGTGATATTTCTGTTGGTGCTGTCCTTGGGCAGAAAAAGGAGGGAAAGCACCATGTCATATGTTATATTAGTAAAACACTGGATCCAGCACATCGTAATTACTCTACAACTAAAAGGAAATGCTGGCGGCAGTCTATGCTTTTGAGAGACCGCGCCAGTATCTAATTTGTTCAAAAGTTGTAGTTTTCACTAATCACTCGGCTCTGAAATTTTTAATGACAAAGAGAGATGCAAAGCCAAGGTTGATCCATTGGGTGCTCCTATTACAGGAGTTTGATTTTGAGTTGAAAGATAGGAAGGGTAGTGAAAATGTGGTAGCTGACCATTTGTCTAGGTTACCCAAGCTTAATAATGACTCCTTACCTATCCAAGATGTAATGGTTGAAGAAACCCTGATGACAGCAATAGTAGTTGGGAAAGCCCCTTGGTTCGTGGATATTGCGAATTATTTAGCTTATAGAGAACTTCCAGAGTTCGAATCAAGGGCTATGAAAAAGGATTTCTTTGTAAAGTCGGGAATTTCTTTTGCGATGACCCCTATTTATTTCATGCTTGTGCAGAAGGAATAATCCGCCATTGTGTCACTAAAGAGGAAGTTCCCAAGATTCTAACTCACTATCATTCATACACGTGTGGCATCCACCATGGTATAATGAACACTGCTGCTAAGGTCGCCACCGCGGGTTTCTATTGGCCAACATTACATAAGGATGTTGAATCTTTTGTGAAGAGCTTTGAGAGATGCCAAAAAGTTGGCAACATCTCAATGAGGAATAAGATGCCTTAGAATTACATCCTTGAGTGTGAAGTGTTTGACTGTTGGGGAATTGACTTTATGGGTCCATTTGTTTCATCTCATGGGAACCAATATATTTTGGTAGGGATTGATTATGTGTCTAAGTGGGTGGAGGCCATCGCCTTGCCTACAAATGATCACAAAGTAGTTATTAAGCTTTTTAAAAGCATAATCTTCCCTTTATTCGGTGTTCCCAAAATAGTCATAAGTGATTGGGGTTCACACTTTGCTAAGCACGAACTGAACAAATTGTTGAAAAATTATGGAGTCGTGCACAAAGTCGGTTCACCCTACCATCCCCAAACTCAAGGACAGGTGGAAGTAGCCAACAGGGAAATTAAGAGAATTCTTGAAAAGGTGGTAAACCCAAACAGGAAAGATTGGTCTCTAAAGTTAGACGATGCTCTTTGGGCCCACCGTACATGTTACAAGACCCCTATTGGCACCACCCCGTTTCGGCTATTGTATGGGAAATCTTATCATCTACCGGTGGAATTAGAATGCAAGTCTTGGTGGGAAATCCAAACCCTTAATTTGGATCCTACTATATTCTACGAGAAGCGAGCCGCCCAATTAAGAGAATTGGAAGAACTACGGCTCGACGCATTCCATAACATGCATATCTATAAGAAACGTACTAAGCATTGGCACGACCAACGTATCATCCAATGAGAGTTCCTTTTAGGGGATAAAGTTATGCTCTTTAATTCAAGAGAAAAGTTATTCCCCGAGAAATTGAAATCGAGGTGGTCTGGGCCATTCGAGATTTTACAAGTTTTCCCTTATGGAACGGTAGAGCTGAAAGACTATCATGGAGGTAGTTTCATTGTTAATGGGCATCGATTAAAACACTTCCATGAGAGTATCCTTCACGGAGTCAACACCGTTGAGCCTAT
Organism: Dysphania ambrosioides; assembly: GCA_026401315.1. Classification (NCBI taxonomy): domain Eukaryota; kingdom Viridiplantae; phylum Streptophyta; class Magnoliopsida; order Caryophyllales; family Amaranthaceae; genus Dysphania; species Dysphania ambrosioides. Next base: position 15,880,073 of record CM048665.1, on the reverse strand, counting down.
AAGGTTAGATGATGTCGAAGTCGAATGATTGGTATAATCATTGGCACTTATCGAGTATCTTAACTTCAAATCATCATTCTTTAATGTTTTATTAAGTTTTAAGTATTTAGTTTAACTTTGGTCTTTGTTTCGTGTTGTTTTAGATTACCCAAGCTACGTCGAGCTAAACGACATTAAAAAAGCACTTACGAGAGGTAACCTGGTTTTATTTGGATTTTCGTAAAACATAATCATAGTACCATGATTGATTTGGAAAAGCACATGTGATTTGATTATTCCACGCTATTGATTTGCAAATTCACATTCCATTCGGCCGAATGATAGTTCCATTCGGCCGAATGATCTTGGTTTATGAAGTTTAGAGTTGTTTCTGAAAGAGCCAAATGAAGGGGCAAATTCAGGCGAATAGATCTCATTCGACCGAATGGAGCCCTCTATTTGGCCGAATATATCTATAGAGGGAAATATTGGGCGCTCTTGGGAACCCCGATTGGACAATCCATTCGGGCGAATGGGGTTACATTCGACCGAATAGAGTCAATTCGGTCGAATGGGAGCGAAGAATCCTGCGTAGCTCTCCTCCATTCGACCGAACAGGGCATCCATTCGGGATTTCGCCACAAAATTTCTTCAACCCTAAAAATCGCCCGAGCTCCCTCACTCCCTTGCCACCCCTCAAACTTCTGATTTCCCTTCCCAATCCTCATCAATCACTATGGGTCCAAGGAGAACCTTGGAAACCCCTTCAAGAGATCCAAAAAGCATGTAGAAGGATCTTCTTTGGGTGTAGCATAGGAAGAACAACAAACCGGCTCTCAACAATCGGAGGGCGAACAACGACTTCTCGGCCAGGAATTATGGTTCGATGAGGACCATCAGATGGTAGTTTTCGTATCTTTGGAGCAATATGAACGTTTCCAAAGGCTTAAAGTACAAAAAATTAACCCCACTCGTTATTTAGACATTTCTATTTTGCAAAGAATGGGTATATATGAGCAATTTGTTGCATTATTAACGGCATGTGGGTTAGAGAACTGGATTAACATGTGGCACCCGACTCATAAGCTCTTAACTTATGAGTTTCTTAGTTCCTTAACCCTGTGTCAACGGGAAGGTAGGCTGCATTTTTCTTTTAGGCTAAGGAATGCAACCTATTTTCTAGATTAAGCTGTATTTTGTGTTGTATTTTGTTTCAATAACGAACCTATTCTGGATAAACAACCGAACAACTCTCGAGTTTCTGAGTTATGGCCTAAAATTGCTGGCCGACTTATTTATCTGAATAGAAATATATATGCTTCTGATGTACAACACCCTGTTTTGCGCATGTTTTTCAAATTTGCTAGGGAGACTTTGTTCCCCTCCCCTAGCCGTCACTTAGTTAGAACATATGAAGTGCACATTTTGCACCGTTACCTTGCACCACACAATGACACCGCACTAAGCCTGCCAATGACGCTGTGGAAGTTTTTAAACAACACAACCACCCTAGCTGCAAACACTAACTTATGTCTAAGGGGACACGTATTCCGCATTGCTGAATTCCTTAACATTATGAATCCTATAGAATTCAGTGACAGATATTCCAGTTCCACCACCCTTCACGAGCAATGTCTTGTACGGGCTGGTTCATCCCCCTTCCCTGTCTTCAATTACCTCCCCTAATCCAGTTTGGGGCCTTATATCTCTTAGAAGGCGATGTGTCGAGATACGCTGTTGAGCCCCCACTTGTACCCTCTCCTCGCCCTCACACCCTTTCTATGCGTGACAGACCTAGGGCTTCCACCTCGGTCTTACTAGACCATGACGATTCAGATGATGAATCTGAATCCGATATTATGTCTTCCCTAGGAAGCATAGAGAGAAGACTTGACCAGGTCCTCACCACCCAAGCCCACCACACCACCCGGCTCGATCACCTCGAGCAAAACTTCGAGCGGGCACACTACCCATGGTATGACATGGCCTACCGCTCCCATATGGTTGGCGAAAGCATGGCCACCCCTTCCTAGTACCCTCGCCATGACAACTATAATAAGATATCATTAAGTCATGGGTTTGACCGGTTCGGGTGGGTAGGCGTAGGTTTAATAACGTCACCCCACTGGCTCCTAGGAGAGCCTCGGATGACTATGGGATGGACTATACAGGTGGGGAGGAGGAGGAAAATGAGGACGATGACTAGGGGGATGATGAGGAATTTATAGGGCATGAGTAGTGGTAGACCTAAAAACCTCCCTTGGCGTCGAGGACGGCTTCACCCTAGCCTAGGAGGGTATCCATAGTCCACTACTCATTATTTTGCGTGTCCTTTGGTCTTGGCGTCATTTTTAGTGCTGTGTAGTTTTGCGTTGCTTTGTGTTTTTGTGTTCTATTTTCTTCGTGTTGTTTTGTGTTTTGCACTTTGCTTTTTGGTGTTGCTTTCAGGTGCTTGTATAATAAGTTCCATATGTCGCTGCACCTATGTACTGGTATGATCGCTCGCCTGAAAATCCAAATTTATTTATTTATATTTGTGTTTGTTTTCCCCTTCTTTCCATCATGTGCCCCCTTTTTTCCATCATATGCTCCTTTTTTCCATCAAATGCTCTAAACAAGCATGCAAGCCTCTGTCGTGCACTTTACATTGATTTTATGCAAACTTGTATTCCCTTAGCCCTATGCCTGTTTTGGTTCTGAGTTTATCAACTATTTTTCACTTAGCTTGGGGGATCTGAGCTTGCTTAGTATGTGGTTTGGATGACTACCTATTGAGGCGCATTTTGACTAACCTAGTGAGGATTGAGCCTTCTAGGACTTTATTATGAGTCCTATATTGTTAAGTGTTAGTCAAGGAATCTTAAGAATTATGTTTGTTATCCTCCAGCATAGTTTACTTTTCTAAAGGTTAGGGATGATAACACGTTTGTAGTTGAAGCTACATAGCCAAAGTGCCTACCATGAAAATCATTTTACTCTAGGTTAAGCCAAATTTGTGCCTTTACCTTCTTTTTTGTAGCCACGCTATCTAACTCCACATGAACCAAATGTCCACTCTTTTACCTAGAGGATAGTCATGTGATAACAGTGAAGTTGGTGTCCGTAGCATTGCGATATAGGATTTCGATTTGGAGAAGTGAGTATTGGGTAATTTGTCTACATACACTAGTCTTAGTGCATTTCCAAGAAGTATTCACATGGAAAGTTTAGAAAAAAGCTTGAAAAGCACAAAAAGAAAAAAAAGAGAAAAAGAAACAAAAAGAAAAAAAAGAGAAAAAGAAAGAAAAAGAGAAAAAAGAGAAAAAGAAATGAAAACAAACAAAAAGAAAATAGAGAAAAGTTTGAGAATAAAGTTGACATAGTGTATTAGAGTCCATTATTGGGAATTTTGGGAGTGGGATGGTTGTCGGAAGGCGTAGTCTTCCTCGATTTTATTTCCTTGGATCACTCACTATCCTCTATTTTAACTCCACATTCCCAAATTTTACCCTGCCTTGATCCGAGCCTACATTGGAACCCTTTCCAAACCTGTTTGACTTAACCTGATTAGTAAGATCAGTGCCGGAGTGTAGATAAGACACAATCCCCCAGATTTCTCCCTGTTTAGGTGTTTAACTCCCGACTCATCTTCATTCGGATGATTTTGAGCGAAACACATACCCTATAAACACATGAGCATATTAGAAATTTCCCATATCTCTTGGGAAATAACTTCGGGAGCGTAGACTTGCGACCTCATTAGGTAGTGGGCGGAATGAACTATGATGTAGCTTGCTTGGTGATCCCGAGTAGGTGTAAAACGTTGATTATGCTCTTTTATTCCCATTGTACTTGCACACCCATGGCTAGGGAAGAGTTTTGCATGTGCACAGCTTGCATTATCTTGATTCTCACTCTCCTTGTTCTTCATTCATTTCTATGACTGTTTTTCCATACGCTTTCATGACACCTTCCTATTTCATTTGCTAGGGACTAGCAAATGTTTAGCTTCGGGGAAGTTGATGTGCTCATTTTAAAGCACGTTTACTACCTCATTTTAGTGTCAAATCTCGTAATTTTATATTGGTTTTATGCATATTATGCTTGATTTCACCTTGATCTTTTCTTCGAGTTGTCTTAAGTTCATTTCAGGTATTTTTGATGATTTCGAGGTGAAATGCGATGCATTAGAGCCTCTGACACGTGTATCATAGCTTGGGAAAACGTTTCAAGTCACTTATGAAGATAACACAGAGTCCAGAAAGGAAAGAAGTGAAAAGAAGAATGCATGGTCTCAGATTCGATCAAATCTGAGACACATTCGGCCGAATGGTGCAGATTCGACCGAATCTGAGACACATTTGGTCGAATGCAAGGAAAACTTCAGAGCATTTTAATCCTTGCCACTAGGAAAGCCGAATGGAAGCTCATTCGCCCGAATGAGTTCCATTCGGCCGAATCAGACCATACATTCGGGCGAATGGTGGACAGAGATCGATTCTTTGGAGCCTCTGGAATGGGCAAATGGAGGTGCATTCGAGCAAATGGAGTTGTATTCGGGTGAATGGGACTTGAATTTGGTCAAATACAAGGCAATTTTCAGAGCATTTTAATCCTTGCGACTGGGAAAGCCGAATGGAAGCTCATTCGCCCGAATGAGTTCCATTCGGCCGAATCAGACCATACATTCGGGCGAATGGTGGACAGAGATCGATTCTTTGGAGCCTCTAGAATGGGCGAATGGAAGTGCATTCGGGCGAATGGAGTTGTATTCGGGCGAATGGGACTTAAATTTGGTCGAATAACAGTGTTTTCTCCGGAACAACTACTTCTTTTTAGGGCCGGCCCATATGCATTTTAGGGTTTTCGTAGGTCTTTCATGTTTTGTTATAAATACCCCTCCCTTTGATGATAGGGAGGGCAGCTAGTTTTTTATATTTTTATACACTTTTAGTTTTGTTTAGCCTCCACATTCTTTTAGTTTTAGCTTTCGGTTTTCAGTTTTCTCAACGTGTGTACTCCGACTTCTGGATTTTTCCATTCAAATTCTGTTCGTGGATAATACATTGAAGCTTTTGTGAGTATTAATCTATTCCTTTTCTTTTAATTCATTCGCTTTATTTCATTGCATGTTTAGTTCTATGTTTATCGTTTTCTAAAATAGTTTCTGATTTGCTTTCATTCTCGTTAATTCCCTTTCATGTTCGTTTCATTTGCTTTATTGAATATCTTTATTTTATATAACATGAATATGGATGAGTAGTTCTTTTAGGGGTTTTGATTGGTGAAACCCTAGGAAAAGCTATGATCTTTATTGCTTACGATTATAGGAATGATGATAATAAGTAGTTTCGAAATCCGATGCAAATCTTGTCCTGCCACTCCTTTCGAGACATAGGGCGATTATAGGTCGTTCGTTGTGATTTGTGGAATCACCAACTTCCTCTCGTATTCTTAGATGTCCATGCTGGTTGTTATCAGATTTTCTCTAACCTATCATGTTCGGTTTTGAAAGCTTCATTCCTAGGGTGAATCTAATCTTGTCCCCTTTTTTCTCTATTTGATTTACTTCGTGATTTATTGTCATCTATATTCTTGTTATTCGTTTTAGTCGTTTTCCAAATCCAAATAGTCGGATTGTGTTAAGAATTAAAGTCTTGATATCCTTTGTCCTCGTGGTTCGACCCCCTACTCCACTATACTCGTATAGTTCGTAAGTTGGTTTAAATTTAGTTTGCATAACTATCGTTTTAGTAAAACGACGCTAAAAGAACGGTTATCAGCCATTACCTTGCCACCACCCAAAGCTATGCCATCACCCAAAGCCACACCACGTCACCACCACCACACCACGTCACCACCACCAATGCCTCATTCGTCGTGTCCTCCACCGATAAGTTCCATTTTTATTTGTTTTGTTTGTTGTTTATTCCATTTTGAAATATGGGTATTTGAATGGGTGGTGTTTATTGTGAATGTGAATGTGCTAATTAGTGGAATTGTTCGAATTAGGGTTTATCTTCTCATGTGTTCAAAACCTAGACATGGGCATTAGTTCAAAACTTAGACATGGGGTTATCTTTGCATTTGGATAATGGGAGGGATTTAGAACTTGATCTGATGAGTTAACCTTTTCTTTTGTTGTGTTCATCAAGTAATTAAGCCTTAAAAATTAAATTTTATAGATTATATGGTGTTCGAGACTTTTTTCTAGAGAAAATAAGGGGACAAATTCCCTATGGTGGTTTTTAAGGTGTGTATATTTCGAAAAAATACACAAGTTAGACATATTATAAGCCCCATTCGGAGTCCCGTAGCCAATTTTATGGCTTTTTAAAACTTTTTTTCAATATCTCAAATAAGACGTCATGGAGGCCACTAAGGGGAAATGTGGTTGTGTAGTACCTTCAAAATGGGGGGTTTAAAAAAATTATGCCATTCAGACTACTGGGGCGAAGAGATATGCCTCCAAAAATTCTCTGAAACCTCCAAACGCATCCAAAAACTATGTAGAATTAATTGGTTGTTTGTTTTGAGTGTAAAATCTTGTAGATCACGATTTTGCGTGCCAAAATGAGTGAAAATAATAGAATATTTGATTTATACGCTTCACGGTTGATCATTACTTAACTTTTCTCATATTTTAGGACTCATTATTTCTAACAAATTATGACCCTATTAGTGTATAGCTGAATTCCAGACATCGTATTGTATACCTTTGATAGGAATATTTATTGCAATATGTATAAATGGTTGGTAATTGAAATGAGTTTTGGTAATATTGTAATGATGGCTAAGTAAGGACCAAAATATAGGTAAAAAATAAAAAAAATCTAATAATATGCGGCAGTTTTATGATCATTCCGCCACATTTTAATTACTCCTAATGAATGATTTACAGCGTATAAACTATAACCCGTCGTATTTTAATTCAAAAATTTGTGGCGTATTCTACCTAGACCTGCCACATTTTAGAGCCTGCTCTAGTATTGATGTGTGGCGTATTTTCCTAGGATCGCAGCATATTAGTTAAATGTTTGCTGCCGCAAATTAAAATACTCATTTTCTACCATCGTATCTGCTGCTAGACTAATATGCCACATATGATACCAAAAGCACCGTCGCAAATTAAATAATTTCTAGTAGTATGACATGGATTAAGTTCAAGGGCGAGAGTCGGTTCATAATCTGTATTAGAATCATAGGTTAAGGTGTGAGTGATGATCCAGAAAGTAGACGTCATAACCATTAAGATTTTAAGAATGTCGTGTATAATGTCATCTTATTGCATGACTCCATGAGAGAAGGTATTTTTTCTTTATGGGGAAGCAATTAATACTTAGGAGAGATCCTTATTACTGTTTAGGGCGCATTTTACTTAGGAATTTTATTATGTGTTGAATTTGAGGAATTGGGCCGTATTAGTGGGAATTCGTTGTCCTCGATTTTTTTTTCTCATTTTAATATTAGCCTTAGCTATAATTCTTATTTAGCTCTGTTGTTTAGTTTAGTGTCTAGTTTTGTTATAATCTTCCTTTCTTTTGTGACTTTCCTAATAGAAGTTAAAAGAGTAGACAGCACTAGATCCTCGATAGTCTCTTAGGATTTCGACCCTACTTATCTGAACTACATTACTATAGGTTGATAGGTTATTTTTTATTGGATAACGAACATTCCTGTCACCAGACCCTTAGGGTGAAACTACAAGATGTCATCAACAAAATGTTATTAGCATGTTGGGATTGCCGCATTGACCATGTTGTTTTCTTTCTGATATGACTAGTTACTTTTGAAATGTTGTGTGTGTGATCGAGTTGGTTAGTACTACAACTCAGTTAGTTGTAATTTGATCAACGTAGTTTGTAACTAAATACCTCATTACCAAACTCCTTCAACTATCTAATTTTTTGTGAATGTGCTCTTTCTCTTTGGTCGATAGTGCAGCTTGACCACTAGGTCAAAACTATTAAGATAACATTCTCGTAATTAGTTTATGATTTCTCATTTACTTAGTTAAATTGTTTTAAGCTTCTATAAATTATAGGGCAATTACACTTGGTATTAGAGCCGTAGATTTTAAAATTATTTCTGAATGTTTTCAAAAATGTGAAAGCACTTGAATAGTACTTCATGGTGTAGTGAGTTTCATGGGATAAATGTTGTGTTTTTTTAGCTTTTAGGAATCAAGAGGTTTATCATTTATGTGATAAGGTCCTAAATATGAACAGTTGAATGGTGTTAGAGACTAACTTTGAAATGAAATTTGACTAAGTTATTAATATGATCGAAAGTCTTTTAGTCTAAGTTTGGTCGATTAAGGTATATGGAGTGTTGTTAAGAATTGAACTAAATGTGAATATTGAATAATTTTATGATGCTCAAAATCTTATGGAATGCATAACTTTAGGTTGGTTACAATAATGCTCAAGGAATGGGTTCTGAAGAGTGTTTATGAATGTTATTTATGAACACTAGTTGGTTGAATAAAATGATAATACTCTTGAATATTGAGTTGAAAGAGAATATAGGCAATTCTATGATCTTAAAAGGAATCTTGTGATGTTGTATATGTTTAACTACACAAGTAACGGCTTAGCTAACTACCCTCGACCATCACCTATGGCATAGCCTGATCAAAACTACGTCTATTGCCTTGACTATAAGGCTGCCAAGTCTGGCCTATAGCGTATGGCTTACATTGAGAGGTACAACTTTGCAACACCTAACTACACCTACCCGTACTTTTATTGGAACACTGCCTTGACTCCTTATTCAACCATATACTCTTATTAGGACACTGCCAAAAGAATTAGAAGTTTGAAGGCCTTTCCGAGGACTGTATTGAAGGGTGCTACCAACCTATATTAACATGTACTGGTACAACCCCATTAAAATGGACTACGTTGAGAAAAATTCTAATTCAAAAGAGTGATACCCCTAAGGAGGTGCTCCAAGAGATAGACCTAACTTTGCAGGAATAGTGGAGACACTGTCAATTAATCATGCGTATTAGAGATGCATGTTCAAGAGGGTTGACAACAAGGACGATGGAAGAACAAGGACGCAACACGCATAGGAGGTGTAATAGACCCACGATTCGCTACTAGCCTAGGTGTATTACAACTACTAATGGGGTGAACATAGAGGATCGTAGGACTTTGAAGAGTAGTATGAGTTTGAAGATGGAGCACATCCATCTATAATTAGTAGCAACACTAGTGGGCAAGGAATAGACGATAATGGCACTAGCGGTATGGACACGAAATTACTCCCCATGTTACAGCCCGATGATGAAATAACCCTAATGAGCGGACTTAGATAAGATCGAGTTCGTGTATGTGTAAACCCCTAAGCCCACACAAAGAAGAAGCTTAAAGCACTTTTACTTAGCGCACAGATGAGGGTCAAATGCCAACTTCAAGCATCGAATGTAGCATGACGACCGACCCCGAAGCCTAGGGCGTCCAACTCCCCTTGGGCGTTTAACTTCCAACTTTGTTCCAACTCAGCTTTGCTCTTGCCCCTTTCCAGCTTATCATCTACTAGCCTCTACAATCGTCTAACAGATAGTCTTAGCGTTTGATGCACATCCTCTTAGTGTTAGCAAAAAAATGTTTCTGTCTCATTTTATGCCTCTCTTCAGTTGAGCAAAAGATTCCTTTGTGAGTGTTATACGCATGAGCCTCGGGCATCTAACACTCTTCCAGCGTATGATGTACGGACTTGGCATTCGATGCTTATGAAATTGACTCTTATTTACCTATAAATACCCCTTCATTTGATGACCAATGGGTCGGCATTTTTCAAAATCTTAACTGTTGTCACTTAACCAAAATACATTTCCAATACACTCTCAAACATAATCAAAGCCTCTAAAACATCCTTCATATTTAGCAAGGATTAGTCCAAGCACATTTGACACAACCAAGCAAGGAAATCTTACCCCTTCAATGCATACTCAAGCAAAGACTCAAGCAAAAGGACTCTCCTTAACAATAAAAACTGATGACCCTCATCTCTTTTAATTGATATATTTGCTTTCTCTACTTCTACTCCATTCACCTTCTAGTCTTTGGATCTAGTGGTTTCCATCCACTTAAGACCCTTAGATTTGACTCTTTTTGGATGATTCTGGGAGATGATAACCCCTCCCCACATGAACATCTATTTTAATCTTATTGCCACTTTCGATGAGCCTTAATCAATCAAAGAAACATTATCCTTGATGGCCTCTTATGATCAACTCACACAACTTTATTTCAATGCCGCTTTTTCCTATGATATGAAGAGTTAGGAGCAACTCCTACTTCACTAAGCTATCTCGAAACCCAAAGTTCGAGCACATCATCTAAGGAGCTATCTTCATAGATTGATTTCTTATTAATCTTTCAAGCAATTTTCATGAGTAAACCCTAAGTGTGTGTCATAATTAAATACATGTTTAGGAGTTATCCTTAAGGCTCATTTCTTGTTTAAGCATCATAATCCATACTTTGATCTTATTTATGTCTCATTTTATCAATGATGTTCTAAGACTAAAGCTAATACGTCTTCATGAACTAGACTCTTGTCTCTTTAGTTGAAGTATCTCATGGATAAGGGTCTCTTTAGGGCGAAATCTCCATTTGATTAGTAAATCTTTACCTCATCATCATCATGCATCAAACTTACATTGCATTGCATTCTAACCAATCTAGCTTATTGACTTATGACTCTAGACTCCATCGCTTTCTTTCTATTATGCACCTTTATTACATAATCCTTTTATTGTATTGAGATTGATTGATCACACTAAGTTATGCTTGTAATCAAGACCTATTGATTCATTGAATGCCATGCTTAATAAGATAAACAATTGATAGTCGGACGTAGGAACCCATTAATCTTGTGGACATTTAAAAAAGTGGTCACCACATCTAGATATATTTGTATAATTATTAACTTGCCAAACCAAGTAAATATAGAGTGTGCTTTGCCTTTATATTTGCTTCTTTGCCAACCTAGTTTGTGTGCCTAAAATTTGCTTGAGATTGTGTTAGGTATACTTTCATTCATTCATGTAGCTCTCCGTATGTGGAAGTTACATCAAAGTCTCTGTTTCAATTGAATGTGTTCTACATTTGATACAAATTAGGAGTGGAAGATTAGCCAATAATGATTATAGCTCCTAACACGACCCTTGTCTTTTTTAAAACTTACCAAACTATGGCAATTGACATGCCCTCCTAGTGTTGAGTCGGGAGGGTTATCCTCTTACTTTTGCCCTTTTTCAAGTAGTGACTCTTGGTAAATGAATATTCTTGTAAGCTATTAACCCTTTGACTCATGTACCTAAACCAAGTTCATGATAAAACTTAGAGCCTTGGATTAATGGAGACTTGTATTTGTCATATACATCCAAGTATGCCAGTGTGACTATGTGAACTTGCGTGTTATTTCCATTTTTTCACACTAACATTAGAATCTATCTTTGCATAACTTTTGGAAAACCTAAACACCTAAAAAATGAATTACATGAATCCTTGGTCACGATCACCAATTAGGCTCATTTGCATTATTTCATGTATAAAAAATCGCATCTTAACCGCGTCATGTCTCTCCCTAGTCTCATTATATCCCATCATACCCGCGTCATGCTAAACCATGCCGCCTAGTATCCTAGCCTCATGCTACACAAATGAACCAAACACGGTAAAAACCTAACCTTACCTCTTAAAATTACCTAAACACAGTAAAACTCCAAGCTTACCTCACAAAATGACTCAAATCCCGACATTGTCTCTCAAATTGCTTTAAACACGATGAAAACCTAACCTCATCTCTCGAATGACTTAAAGCTATCCAAATCCGGGGAAAATCATACCTCTCCTCTTAAATGCCATATGAGCTGGTAAAAATCTTACCTTACCTCCAAAATGTCCATGCAACAGTAAAAAGCCTACCTTACCTCTGAAATGCCTCAACCCATCGGTAAAAATCTTACTTTACCTCCAAAATATCTCTGGCCACCTAAAAAAATCATACCTTCCATTCGAAATGTCCCATGATCCTGGTAAAATCCCGATTTTACCTCCAAAAATGTCTTATGTCCCTGTAAAACCTCGAGTTTACATCTGAAACTTCCCATGTCCTTGTTAAGATTCCAAAATTACCTACAAAATGCCTCATGAACCCAGTTAAATCTCGAATTTACCCCAAAATGACCTCGCTAGTGAAACTCGAGTTCACCCCTAAACTGCCCTTCTAGTTAAGTCTGAATATATTGAGTCTAGGCTCATGTCGTTGTGTCATATGAAGAAATATAAAAATCCTCCCTTAATGTAATGACCCCTCAAATCAATAAATAAACATTGCTTTTTCTATTAATTCCTTTTTTTTCCTACCCCAATCCTTAGCAATTGCTTTGTCTCTAATGAACATGACTTTAAATTCGTTAATGCAATGGAAGAATTTTAACTTAAATCACGTAAATCAAAGAAAATGAAAAGATTAACACGTGTCAAACAAAATCAAAAGCATGTGGCAAAGCAGGCTAGCGCTACCCCCTTACGAATGTGCAAAGCAAATACAGTTGATAAAAAATTCATTGATTTCTTTACTTGGTCCTACCCAATTATGTTAGTGATAGACATAGATATTAATGGAAGCCAGGTTCATCAAAGTTGCAATACCCCAATTGAATTGTAAACATTATCTCTTTTCCAGAAAAGGACCATAGAGTCCGAACTTGTATGGATTGCCAAAATCTAAACTGTGTTATTCCCAAAGATGGGTTTGTGTGACCACACATCAGCGTTCTTTTTGATAAAAAAAATTATCTTGCTCTCGTTCATTAACGGCTATGTTAGCTACAATAAGACAATAGCAAAAGAGGATTTGGAGAAAACCATCATCATGACTTAATAGGGCACTTATTGCTACGCGATCCTACTATTTGGCAAAAAAAATGGGTTCCCATATAGTTGATACGATCATAAAATCCAAAGATCATCTAGGGCACTTCATGGCCCTCTTATGATTCTTTGAACAACTCAGACAATTTGACATGAGGATCAGTCCTAAGAAATATACCTTTTGATCTAACATCAAGTAAGTTGTCATCAACTCTTAAGGCTTTTAGATTGATCCTATCAAAATAAAGGCTATCTTGGTCGTGACACCCCATGAAAACAAAGAAGAAATCTAAAGCTTCTTAAATCATTTGCAATACATCAGGATACAAGCTAGTGTTCTAAAAACTGAAGAAGGGTATACTTAAGATTACTAGGATGCTTTCAACCTGTTAAAAAGCTACATCTTCCATGCTCTCTCTAGCATCAACGGGAAATTCTTCTTTGACTATATCTCTTAGTCACCAACTCACCGATCATGGCTTTCCTAACTCACAAGGTATCAGTAAAGAAAAATGAAATATACTATGTCAGCAAGAAATAGTTACACAAAAAAACTAGCATGGACCCACTAGACCAATTCAAACTTAACTTGGCCGGATCCTTTATCATCAAGATGATCCTATTTAGAAGAGTAACAAAGCATACAAACATGGATGGTAATGAGTTTCATTCACTGACGAATCTTAATTAGTTGAAGAAATTCTATATCATACTTTATCAATATAGAGCTACGTTTGAGACTGATTCCTATAGTGGATTCGTAGGTGACCTGACCAGAGGCTTGGCCAAAATATTTTGTTTCTAAATCTAAAAAGAAACCTCTAATGTACAATAACTTGTGTTTCAAAATATGAAAGAAACTTCTAAAAAATCACTGACTCTTATGGTGAATACGCTCAGGTCTCATTCCTATGGCGGATACATAGGCAACCTTACTAGAGGCTCTGCAATAATCTTGTGTTTTGAAATCTGAAAAGAAACCTTTGAACTACACTATGCCCAGGTTCTATATTATGGCCTGATTCCTTCAATGGATATGTAGGCAACCTCACCTAAGGCCTGGTCACTATTTGTGTTCCTAAATCTGAAAGGAAACCTCAGAAATGCACCGTCCCAAGTTCAAGTCTAAAGGAAACTTCAGAAAAGCAAACATATCCAGTAGTGCCATAGTCACGAGTGTATGAATCTGAGTAAAAACCTCTAAAACATGCAAAAATGAGTTTCAAACACCTAAGTGAGACTTCTAAAAATAGTAGAGCTACATTTTAACCTCATTCCTTCAAAAGGATACTTAGGCAACCTCACTTGAGGCCCGGTCATATCAATAAAATCAACCTTTGCACTTAAAAGATTATTTTAAGCACCTTTGCAAAAGAGCTCTTGTCTTAAGCTCAATTCTAGCTTCTTCAAGTGCATGATATTACATAACTTTGTGCTAAGTTGTGGCTTGTTCTTCCATGATTAAATTTCTTATTCTGTCTTTATGATCGATTTTAAGTTTGTACATTAAATGTAATGCTTAAAACATTTAATCGCACCTTTCAAACAAACTTGACTTTGAAGCTTAAAGAAAAAGTCTAAATTAGAGGAGACAAAGAAAATTGTTTTAAACTTGAATAAAACCCTTTCTCTTTCATTTTGCAATTTCAGCCCCCAACCTAAACCCGAATTGGTTAGCCACTTTTCTAGCCTTTGGTTAACCTTTCTTCCACTGGCCTCACCATCTTCCCAAACCTCTCCATTGATGACACATGCTACACTTTCTAATCTCTAGTTGTTCAAACTTGGCCTAATTATGATAAGGACAAAGTCTATGAATCATTCAGCTCACTTAAATAGCAAATCAAGTCACCGCCCATGTACAAAAGTCTCATAAGATTCAAAAATCATTGTCTCACATTCAAACTCAAAAAGGGATGCGTCTAACCTGTGTAAGCTCCTAATGCCTCTTGAACCCTCACACATCAACCCAATCATACATTGATGACTAATATATCCCATCATCCACAAAAACCTTTGCCAAAGCCTCTTTACAAGATCCCCCTAAAAGCCTCCCGTAAAAAAATCCTCCTTTCCTTCTTATTGGGAGAGACTTGGTACCATGTCCGTGTCCATGTTCATGCAAAATCATACTTGCATCATGAGTTATACTAAGCATTATTTAAACTAGGCATATGCACTTTTAGTCATGCTAAACCTTATTTACATTAGATGCATGCATCATAAGTCAAACCCTGTCACAATCACATTTAATAAAGTCACCCAAGTTTCCAAAGTTACATAAACCTATGCCACAATCAAATCTGCCATAATCTTGAATTATAAGCAAAGATAGATTCTTATTTTGTGATCTCAAAGAGTCATTGAAAATGTGTAATCAAGTTATCCCAAAGCCCATTTTGTTTACTAATGATTTATTTCCCGTATTTTGCCTTTGATACATGTTAACAAATATGGTTAGTTTTCACTCTTTTTTTAAGTTTCTAACCCTAATTTCAAATACCTAAAATTTAACATTTGAACTTTTGACCTTATTCAAATCACCTAATTCGAACAAACCTTTATTCGAACAACCCTAATTAATTCGACACTAATTCTAACATTTAAAAACCTTACTAATTAAAATACCCATAATTTGAACTAACATAAACCCTAATTTGAAGTTTTGAACTATGTAACATATTCACATTCATGTTTAACAACACCAATCAAATACACATGTATCAAATGGAATAAAAAAAAATCATACCTAAAATGCAGTGGAGAACAGGATGAATGTGATGAAGTGTTTCAGTGGTTTGGTGGTGTTGGTGGTGGCATGGTTCGGTGCTGTTGGTGGTGGCAAGGCTCAATAATGGTTGTGAGAGGTATATGCATGTGAGAGGTGGTAATGGTTTCTATAAGGATGGAAATGGATCTTAAATTCTGAAGTAAACTAACCTAGGCTCGTGTTTTTTTAATAAAACCCAATTAAAATGCGACGGGTTTAAGAAAGACCAGCCACTAATAAATACCCTGGTGTATTAATTAATGGCAGGTCTTTCCTAAACCCACCATATTTTAATTAGGTTTAATTAATCAGAGGCAATTCTAAATTAAGACGCCACATATTATTAGTATTTTGCAGCTAGTTTACTAATACGCAGCTAATACATAACCACAAATTAAAATATTTCTACTAATGTTTCTTTGTGTAATATTATTGAATAGAGTTATATAATAGGTGGAGTGTGCTTTAAAACTTAGAGTTAAGTTCATGAGTGAAGAAAAGGGAGTGACTTAAAGCTAAGTCAAAGGGTTTAAAGAGAAGAGAGAAAGAGAGGAACTTGTTATTTAGAGTGGAACAAAAGTGAGAGAGAGGGAGAAATCCTAATAGAGTATATTAGATGTTGCCCGATAATGAAGAGTTGAAAATTTTTACATAGTCATGGTTTTTTCTCTTGGGATGGGCGCAGGAGTTTCCACGTGAAAAAAACCTTATCGTTCCTTTCTATTATTCTTTTCTGTTTCTCTGTTCCAATTGTTCTAATTCCGTAAATATCAAAAATTCCTCACTTTTAATTCACTGCCCCTCTTGTAATTGTCTATCTAAATAACAATTGGTATCAAAGCAGGTTCTCACTAATTCAAGACGCCTTAATGAGCAAAGTTACTGTAGGATGATGAATTACTTACAAGAAGCTTTAAAAAGGTTACTCTACCCAACATCCACACTTGTTTAATGGTAAAATCTATACTTACTAGAAAAATATAATGGAAATATTTATTAAGGTAGAAAATTACCAAGTATGACTTGTGATAATAGTGGGAGATTTTGAAGTGACTAAAACTAATGAAAATAAGGAGGTTGTTCCAAAGTCTATGTCTGACGTTGATAGAGAAGATTTTGAGAAAATGGGATTTAATGCTTGGAAAATAAAAATACTTCATTGTGGCATAGTACCTGATGTTATCGTTTTAGAGCACGTTTACAATCATTTTAGTGTCAAGTCTCATGCTTTTATATTGGTTTTATGCACATTACATTCAATTTTACCTTGATCTTGTCCTCGAGCTGTTTTTAGGTCATTTCAGGTGATTTCAAGGTAAAATAAGACGTGTTCGAGGCTTTGACACTTTTATCAAGAGTTTGGATGCACGTATCATAGCTTGGGCATGCGTTCCAAGTCACTCTCAAAGATCCCATAAACTCCAAAAGCCATTAAATACTTCAAAGGAGTTGTTCAGTAAGGTTCAGGTTTAGATTCGATCGAATCTGAGATCCATTTCGTCGAATGGAAGGCACGGATTCAAGCACATAAATCAAGCTCTCACGAATAGCCGAATGAACACTCATTCGGCCGAAACAAGGCCTATTCGGCAGAATGGTTGCCCTCATTCGGCCGAATGGTGGACAGGGTGAGAAAAGTCAAAGTCTGTGACATGGCCGAATACACCACTCATTCGGCCAAATACACCACTCATTCGGCCGAATCTACACTACATTCGGCCGAATGGAGACTGTTTCCGAAGATCTTGGTTCTTTCTTAGGCCGGCGCTCGAGGGTTTTTTCTAGGGTTTTACCCCTTATATCCCTAGGGTATAAATACCCTCTTGCTTTGTAAATAACCCTCATGCCTACTTTGAGAGCTTTTGTGCCTCAACCTAGAACATCACCTTTAATTCTCTTCGTTTCATTTACGCATTATTTTACATTTACAGCTTTCGTTGTTCTCGCTTTCAAGCTTTGTATTTCGGATTCAGATTCTCTTTCATTCACGCAATTTCATTTATGCAAGGTATCGATTCTTTTCTGTTTTATTTAGTTTAATGCTTTCAAGTATTGTTTTTCTGAATTTCATTCCTCTCGCTATTATCGTTGCTTCTTTTACGGTTTTGATAGAGTAGTTATCGGTTTTGTTATAGGTCTTCGTTTTTCGTTCTCTTGTTCATTACATTCAATTCGTTCGTCCTTTCAATCATGTTCTCTTTCATTGTTCATGCCCTAGTCTTTATTACTATGTGTGAGTAGTTTTCTTAGGGGTTTGATTGGTGAAACCCTAGGTTGGCTCGTTCTTCATGCGTAAGTTAGGGTTTGAGATTGTTAATGATTGATTGATTGATATTCGATGCGAATCTTGTCTTGCCACTCCTTTGGAGACATAGGGCGATTATAGGTTGTTCGTGTGATTTATAGGGTCACAAACTTCTTCTCGTCATCTTGAGTGTCATGATTTATTGTTGACTGATTTCTCCTAATTTAGCATATTGATAGTTCGATTGTCCTTCCTAGGGTGGAACTGATCTGTCCTCGTTTTTCTTCCATAGCATACTATCATTTTAGTTCTTTCTTTACTTTTTTGTCATTAGTTTCATTTTATCAAATCCCAAATAACTCCCTTTGCATCAAGTCTAGAGACTATCGCCCCTTGTCCTTGTGGTTCGATCCCCGACTTACCACTACACTAGTTGTAGTAGTACTAGGGTGTTTATAAATTTAGTTTGCATAACTATTCTTTTAGTTAAACGACCTAAAAGAACGGTTATCAAAATAGAGTCGTTGTCGGGGATAAGGCGTTGTGTTTAGATTATGATCTTGGTGTAAGTCATTTTTTTTTTATTATTGTCTATTAGTTTGCTTGTCAGTACTTACGCTTTGTCTCTAGTGTTGTTTGCATGCCATATAGCACATGTAGATCAAATCAACAACTAGAACCATATGACCCTGAGGTTCAACGCAGAAAACGGAGAATTCCAACCCAAACCTCGTCACAACTAAATACTTCCAACCCCCCTACACCACCAATGGACGAAAACCACCAACAACTATTTGGTCAATTTGGGACGCCTGGGTCCCAAGAATTTCAAGGAGGTATAGTGTTACCCATAGCCCCGAACCCTTATCACATACATCCTCAATTCACCCGAATGGTGAAGAAGACCCCTTTTTGCGGTCTGAGAAATGAATGCCCTCTCCAACACTTGGAGGCATTCTCAGATATTTGCGGTCTTATACCTCCATGCCCCAAGCCCGGATTATGTACGGATGCATCTATTTCACTTGAGTTTATCTAGTGATGCTCGGGATTGGTATACATGCCTATCCCACAGTTCGAATGCAGGATTGGCGTAAGAAAAATTGCGTCATTCACCCAAGAGGATGATGAGAACCTTAGTGCCACTTGGAGTCGGTTTAAGAGAATGATAAGAGCATGCCCCCATCATGAGTACGGGGAGAACCATCTCAATACATTCTTCTATGATGGTCTAAATGACTCCACCAAGGCACTCCTAGACTCGGCTGTTGGTGGCCAACTCTCAAAAGTCCCATGCAATCAAGTGAAGGCTAAGATTGAGGAGGTTGCTAAAAATAGCTCTTGGGGAGGAGCAAGGGGTAGTGGATTACCAAGAGGAGGGACGGATTCAAGAAACTTGGACACGATTAGTTTAAAAATAGAGGCTATCATGGATAAGAAGTTGTCCAAGTTCAAATACGCCCAAGGTAGCTCCAATGTATCATTGGTTAAAGAGACGCCCTTTTCATGTAGAATATATGGGGGCACCAATCATGATACATCATATTGTGGGGGTGTAAATTCTGAACACGTAGCGGCTGTTAACTACGGGGGTATAACCAAGAAGGAACCCCAGTCATGAACTATGATGGATACGGGTATAATCCCGATTATGTGGCAGCTGTAGGGTATGGTGGTCAAAACCAAGGGTTTGCTCCGCAAGGTCCTTACAACAATCAACCCTTTAGACCTCCCTTTAATCCGAATTCTAACCAAGGGAACTCCTACCATGGGTATAACTCCACCCATCAAGCGAATGGGAGTTTTTCTAGGCCGAATGGGAATAAGACGTACCCTCAAATGCCAAGACCCAACACCAACCTACCCTATCTATCTACACAGCCTCAACCAAACCCGCCTCCAACTAATGAATTCCTTTCCACACAAGTGAACTCCCTTGCGCAGCAAAATCAAACCCTCTCGCAAATAAATCAAACTTTGATAAATCAAATGCAACAACTTCAAGAGCAGCAGAAGTTTTTTGAATCACAACTTGCATAGATGGCTACTCCACCCCCACCATTGCTACTTCCTTCTCACCCACAACAAAACCCATCCACCCAACCTCCACCATAAAACCCTCCTGACTCCAATCCTAAGCATCACACCTGTAAGGCGATCTTCCTAAGATCTGGAACCTCATATCCTGCTCCAGTTGTAGCCAATGGAGATGATTAAGGGGAAGATTCCTCGAAGGGTAGTGGTTGTCTAAGAGAAAATGAGCACAAGGAGAACCTTGAGGTGAGAGAAGAAAAGGAGGGTGGTGAAGAAGATGAGGGGCACAATGTTGAAGTCATTGGGCATGAGAGGGAGAAGAAAGATGAAGATGAGAGATGGAGGGAGATACAAGAACGCAGGAAACTTGAGCGTCAACATGCTCCGCCTCTACCTTTTCCTTACAAGAAGGTAGAGAAGCAATTGCAAGAAAAGTTTCTTAAATTCCTAGAGCATATGAGGCAACTTGAAATGAACATACCATTCTTAGAGGCCATGGAGCAAATGCCACAATATGCTCAGTATCTGAAAACACTCTTAAGGAACAAGAGAAAGCTTGAGGAAGAGGTGATTAGTTTACCAGAGCAAGTAAGTGCCATCATGCAGGGCACATGGGCAAAGAAAGAAAAAGCTAGAGGACCCTTTGTGCTCCCAGTCACCCTTGGAAAACATAATTCTAAGGGAGCACTTGCTGACCTTGGGGCCTCCATTAGCCTAATGTCGATGTCCATTGCCAAACAACTAACCTATGAGCTTAAGCCTTCAAAGAAAACAATCCAGCTGGCCGATCGTAGTATAAAAGTGCCATGTGGGGAGTTTGAGGACCTTTCGATCCAAGTAGGGAACATAGTGGTACCATGTGACTTCGTGGTGCTTGATATGGCCGAGGATCATTATACTCCCCTCATCTTCGGGAGGGATGCTTTGAAGACTTTGGGTGCCCTGATCGACTGTGAATTAGAAACTATAACCGTCAGGGTAGCCTAAGAGAAGGTTGTGTTTTGCTTTTCTAAGTCTTCAATGGAACCCATGGTTGAGCGGATTTGTTCCTTTGGGATGGTCGAGAATGAAGCTGCGAAAGAGGTTGAGAGGTGTAATGCTTTTGCTGCCCCAATGATAGTTGAGGTGTCGGATGAGGAGGACGCGCAAGAGCATCTTATTTTTGGGGTTGCGAAGGGAATTGCTTCGCAAACGGAGATGTATTACAAATCTAAGGGTACTGACAAGCCAGCCCGCAAACGGAAAAGGGCTAGAAAAAGAAAATCTAAAAAGAGACTGATGGCTCCACCCTTGCTTGGGGGAGCCCCGTATTATAACCCACCTCCAGAGGACCCTGGTTCTCCATTGCTTACTTCCGCCACTGCGGCTCGGTGGAGATTTTTGACTCCCCACGCTAGGGGTGATGGTGATGCTAGGAGTGAATCCACTCCTACGGCAGGTACGATTTCATTGTTTTCTTTTTCTGTATAAACTTGTGCCTAAATGTGTCGAACTTACCGACGTTAAACAAAAATACTTACGGGAGATAACCCGGTGTTTGTTTTGTTTGTTTATTTGTATAGCAATAGCTTCCATAATGTTGATCTTTGTCCCTTTTGTTCCTCCTCTCCCAAGTGCCGAGACGGCTCTTGAGCTGGCTTGGGGGAGGGTCCTTGTGTTTTCAAAGCTTCGAAAGATCAGCATTATTGAAACTATTACCTCGGATTTTGTTTTAGTTTTTCTTTGCATGTCTAGGTATGTCAAGATTAATGTGCTTGAGTTGTGAAACTGATATGCTAGCTCCTGACGTGTACTTTATAGTGGTCTTATGCATACTCATGTTTTCCTAGCTTTGTGCCTATTTTGGGACCGAATGATTGACTGTTTTCCACCTGACTTGGGGGATCTGGTCCTGCTTGGTTTGTGGCTTGGATGACCACCTATTGAGGCACGTTTCGACTAGGCTAGTGAGGATTAAGCCTTTTAGGACTCCATTATGAAGCCTATGTTATTAAGTGCTAGTTAGAGAGTCTAAGTATTGTGTCTGTTCTCCTCCAGCATAGTCTTCTTTTCTAAAGGCCAGGAATGATAACACGTTTGTAGTTACAGCTACATGGCCAAATTGCCTACCATGAATATCGACTGACTTTAGGGTAAGCCAATTTTGTACCTTTACTTTTTCTTCGTAGCTACATCACCTAACTCCACATGAGCCAAATATTCCCTCTTCTTACCTAGAGGATAGTCAAGTGATCACAGTGAAGTGGTGCTCATTGCATTGTGGTGAAAGATTTTGGTTTGAAAATTTGTTGTCGTATGATATGATTCTTTAAATTACTCTTAGCTTGAAAACAAAAAGAAAAAAAAGGAAAAAAAAGAAAGAAAAAGAAAAGAAAAAAAAATAGAAAAAGAGAAATTCGAGAATAAAGTTGGTGTAATGAGTTCATTTATGCGTATCTAGAGAATTTTGGAAAGTGGCATTGTCGTCAGAAGTCGTAGTCATCCTTGGTTTGATTACCTTGGATTTCTTACTATCCTCTATTTGAACTCCACATCCCAAACTCTTACCCTACCTTGATCCCAGCCTACATTACAACCGTTTCCAAACCTGTTCGACTTGGCCTGATTAGCAAGTTCTGTGCTGGAGAGTAGATAGGATGCAATCCCTAAGATTTCTCCTTAATTGAGTGTTTAATTCCCGACTCATCTTAAGTCGGACGATTCTGAGCGAAATACGTACCGTATTAAACACACGAGCGTACTAGAAATTTCCCACATCTTTTGGGAAATAGCCATGGGGAGTGTGGACTTGTGACCTCATTAGGTAGTGGGTGGCATGGCCTGTGTTGTAGCTTTTCCAGTAATCCCGAGTCTGTGGAAAACGTTGTTCATCTTGGTATTATGCTCTTTTGAGCCCATTGTACTTGCACACCCATGGCTAGGGAAGAGTTTTGCGAGTACACGGCTGGCATTGTCTTGTTTTCCGCTCACCTTGCTTTTTATGAGCTTGGCTCACGGTGTTGCCTTGCTAGTTCATTTGCTAGGGACTAGCAAAGGTTTGGCTTGGGGGAAGTTGATGTGCTCATTTTAGAGCACATTTACAACCTCATTTTAGTGTCAAGTCTCATGCTTTTATATTGGTTTTATGCACATTACATTCACTTTTACCTTGATCTTGTCCTCGAGCTGTTTTTAGGTCATTTCAGGTGATTTCGAGGTAAAATAAGATGTGTTCGAGGCTTTGACACTTTTATCAAGAGTTTGGATGCGCATATCATAGCTTGGGCATGCATTCCAAGTCACTCTCAAAGATCCCATAAACTCCAGAAGTCATTAAACACTTCAAAGGAGTTGTTCAACAAGGTTCAGGTTTAGATTCGACTGAATCTGACATCCATTCGGTCGAATGGAAGACAAGGATTCAAGCACATAAATCAAGCTCTCAGGAATAGCCTAATGAACACTCATTTGGCCGAATCAAGGCCCATTCGGCCGAATGGTTGCCCTCATTCGGCCGAATGGTGGACAGGGTGAGAAAAGTCAAAGTCTCTGACATGGTTGAATACACCACTCATTCGGCCGAATACACCACTCATTCGGCCGAATCTACACTACATTCGGCCGAATGGAGACTGTTTCCGAAGATCTTGGTTCTTTCTTAGGCCGACGCTCGAGGGTTTTTTCTAGGGTTTTACCCCTTATATCCCTAGGGTATAAATACCCTCTTGCTCTATAAATAACCCTCATGCCTACTTTGAGAGATTTTGTGCCTCAACCTAGAACATCACCTTTAATTCTCTTTGTTTCATTTAAGCATTATTTTACATTTACAGCTTTCGTTGTTCTCGCTTTCAAGCTTTGTATTTCGGATTCGAATTCTCTTTCATTCACGCAATTTCATTTATGCAAGGTATCGATTCTTTTCTGTTTTATTTGGTTTAATGCTTTCTAGTATTGTTTTTCTGAATTTCATTCCTCTCGCTATTATTGTGCTTCTTTTACGGTTTTGATAGAGTAGTTGTCGGTTTTGTTATAGGTCTTCGTTTTTCATTCTCTTGTTCATTACATTCAATTCGTTCGTCCTTTCAATCATGTTCTCTTTCATTGTTTATGCCCTAGTCTTTATTACTATGTATGAGTAGTTTTCTTAGGGGTTTGATTGGTGAAACCCTAGGTTGGCTCGTTCTTCGTGCGTAGAGTTAGGGTTTGAGATTGTTAATGATTGATTGATTGATATTCGATGCGAATCTTGTCCTGCCACTCCTTTGGAGACATAGGGAGATTATAGGTTGTTCGTGTGATTTATAGGGTCACAAACTTCCTCTCATCATCTTGAGTGTCATGATTTATTGTTGACTGATTTCTCCTAATTTAGCGTATTGACAGTTCGATTGTCCTTCCTAGGGTGGAACTGATCTGTCCTCGTTTTTCTTCCATAGCATACTATCATTTTAGTTCTTTCTTTACTTTTCTGTCATTAGTTTCATTTTATCAAATCCCAAATAACTCCCTTTGCATCAAGTCTAGAGACTATCGCCCCTTGTCCTTGTGGTTCGATCCCCGACTTACCACTACACTAGTTGTAGTAGTATTAGGGTGTTTATAAATTTAGTTTGCATAACTATTCTTTTAGTTAAACGACCTAAAGAATGGGTATCAGCACCTCATGAGCACAATAGAATAATGGGTTGTAAAATGACTAAACAAATATGAGATTTGTTGTAAATTACTCATTAAGAAAACAAGTGAAGTAAAGCATTCCAAACTTAATTTTCTTATGTCTAAATATGAAAGATTTGAAATGATGCCTAGGAAAGGTATTCAAGATATGTTTACTAGGTTTATTAACATTACAAATAAGTTAGTTTCCCGTAGTAGAAGTATTCCCACTGATAAACAGGCTCAAAAGACCTTGAGAAGTCTTCCTCGAGATGAGAGGTGTAGAGCCAAGGTTATACTACTTCAAGAGATGACTTTACCACAAAATGGGAAGGAGATGTCAGGCCAGGTCACACACTGTCCTTCGGTGACAGGGGAAGGATGCGAATTTGGTGCAAAGGGGTTGGGGGAGAAGGATGATAATCACAAATTGGAATTTTTTGGGGAAAATTGTGGGTGGGGGGGGGGGGGGGGGGGAGATAGGTTTATAGGAAGTGGATGGAGTTTTGGGGTGGGTTTAATTTGCTGGGGTGGGTTTATACGTGTAGTAGCGCGGTATATGTAGTTTATGGGAAATTATTTGGGGTACGGTTTGGGGGTAAGTTTTTGGGGGAATTTTTTTGGGTTTTAATTTTTGGGGGAGTTTTTTTGGGTTTTAATTTTTTGGGGGAAAGTTTTTGGAGTATACCAAATTTAAGATAGTAATTGGTATTATGGTTGGTGATTCCTAAAATATATTAGTTATAATTTGAAACATTATTTATATTGAGTTAGTTTAAGGACTACTTAGAATTGGAATTCTACTATTTAAAATTAAAACAATTGTAATAATTGAAAATAAAATTGTACTATATAAATTGAAGTTATACAACTTTTTACATTTTTAACCTCGATTGGACGTACCTCAAATGAAATTGTACTATAGAAAATAAAGTTTTATTATTATTATTAGAAAATATAAAATATATAAATGTGTTACGTACTACACCTTTAAGTGTTACCAGTACAAAAAGTGTTACATATGTGTTACTAATTTGAAAAGTGTTATATGTTAGTGTTACCAATTTGAAAAGTGTTACATGTTAGTGTTACAAATTTGAAAAGTATTACATGTTCGTGTTACCAATTTAAAAAGCGTTACATATTAGTGTTACCAATCTAAGAAGTGTTACAAGAGGGTGTTACTTAAAGCTAAGGTGTTATAAAAGTGTTACATAATATTTTAAGAAAGCTAGATATGTAAAAGTGTTACAAATAAGTGTTACCTAAAACCAATTATGTAGTAGTGACGTTAGAAAGAAGCAAACATGGGAAGGTAGATTTCAGTTGAAGTTTTCTCCCGTATTTGGAAAGCTTTTGAGGTGATTCTTTTTCTGAATCTAGTTGTTGTAGTCTCTAGTTTTCATAATTGCAAGCCTTTTATAGTTTCAAGGAAGTTAGCAATTTTGTGTTGTGCTTGGAAGTTACGGCCGTTCTTAAAGCCTTGTAATAGTCTAGGTAAATACTGAAGTCATGGTTGATGGTGGGGATCTTGCTAAGATGGTATGAATTATCACACAAAAATTAAAGAACTTGGAGAATAAATCAGAGGAGAGTGAGGTAGATAAGGCAAAGCAAACACTCGAATGGATGTAATGGCTAACTTGCTCTTACAAACCTCTAGAAAATTAAATGATCTGGAAAATAAGGATGCAAATAGCAGTAACAATTTTAGGCAGTTTGATGAAGATAGAGGCCTTAAAATTAATTTACCAGAATTTGATGGAGGTCATGATAGTGAGTCTTTTCTTAATTGGCTTAGACAAAGTGAGACCATCTTTGAGTATAAAGGGTATGATGATTAAAAAAAGTTTCCAATTAGCTATCCTTAAACTTGCTAAACTTGTTGTGTTGTGGTATGAAAACCTCAAGTCTAATAGAAGGAGAGAAGGAAAAAAAGATAGACTCATGGGCGAAGTTGAAAAAGAAATTGAAGGATAAATGGGTTAGTATGTAAGGAGTATGAATAGGAGAAATACCTTAAGTTAACCCACCTTTCACAAGAAAATGACATGAGTGTAGAAGAGTATATGAAAGAATTTGAGAAGTTGTGTTTGATTTATGATTTATAAGAGAAAGAAACGTTCAAATAACTCGTTTTGTTAAAGGGTTGTCTAAGGGGATTGGTAGAAAAGTGGAGGTGACTCACTATGCCACTTTAAGTGATATTTGTAAACTCTCCTTGAAATATGAGGCATAAGATAAGGAGGAAAAGGAGAAAGAGAAGCCCAAAACTTCTTCTTTTAAGAGTATTTCGAAATTTAATCCTTTCAACTCTAAAGGGATTAATTTTCAAAGTAAAGCCTTTTAGAATTGCTCATCAAGTTTTAAGTTTGGTTAAGGGAAAGAAAAGCAAGTAGTTTCCCCTAGTGAGCTTGCAATTAGGAGAAAATGCTTCAAGTGTCATGGCAGGGGTCATATTGCTAGTGAATGCCCTAGTAAAACTGTTTTGACTGCTACACAATATGCAATTATGGATGAAGAAGAAAAAATGTATAACCTTGTGGTTCAAGAAGAAGAGAGTAATGGGGAGGACGGCCTTGAAGAGGAGATTTCTTCGGAGAATGACAATAACTTTTTGGTGGTTCGAAAAATCTTATTAAGTGAACCTCATGTTGACGAGGGCCAACTAAATAACTTGTTCCACTCTAGGTGTAAAGTTAGGGAGAAAACTTGCAATATAATTATAGTCGTTCCATAAACCACATAACCGCCAAATACTGCATCCCTATACCTTGTTTACAAGATATGTTAGAAGAATTGAGTGGTGCCTTAGTCTTTTCGAAAATTGACTTAAGGAGTGGTTACCATTAAAATGAGAATAAGGGAGGGAGATGAGAGGAAAATGGCTTTTAAAAGAAAGCAAGGGTTGTATGAGTGGTTAGTGATGTCATTCGGGCCTTACAACGCCCCAATCTCATTCATGAGGTTGATGAACGAAGTCCTTTGTCCTTTTCTTAATGATTTTATTATTGTTTACTTAGATGACATTCTTGCATATAGTAAAAACAATGATGATCATGTAATTCATCTGAGGAGATTGTTTGAAAAATTGAGGGAGGTGAAGTTGTATGGTAAGCTTGAGAAATGTGTATTTATGACTCCTAATGTTGTATTCCTAGGATATATTGTAATAGGAGAAGGTTAAAGCAATCTAGCCATGGTTGGCTCAAACCAATGTCCACGAAGTTAGAAGTTTTCATGGACCTACCTCCTTCTATAGGTGGTTTATTAAGAACTTCTTAAACATCATGTCTCCAATCACCGTGTTGACCAAGAAGGGAGAGTTCATATAGGGAAAGAGTGCTTAGCACACCTTTGAGAAAGTCAAACATATGCTTTGTAATGCTCCTATACTTTTATTACCCAATTTTGATAAAGTGTTTGAAGTAGAGTGTGATGCGAGTGGGATTAGGATATGTGTTGTGCTTATTCAAGAGAGGAAGCTTGTGAGTTAATTTAGTGAGAAGTTAAATGGGGAAAAGCTTAACTATTCCACCTATGATCATGAGTTTTAAGTCATATTTAGAGCGCTTGATCATTTGTCTCACTACCTTAGACCAAAACCCTTTGTTCTTCTTTCTAGTCATGAGGCTATAAAGTTCATTCATGGGCAAAAAAAAATCAACAAAAGACATGATAAATGGGTGGATTTTCTCCAATCATTTACATTTAGCTCTAGGTATAAAGTTGGTAAAAGTAATGTGGTGGCCAATACTTTATCTTGTCATAATTACTTACTTACTATGATGGATGCTAAAATTTTGGGTTTTGAACAACTCAAGGAGTGCTACAAGGATTATCTCAACTTTGCTAGAGAGTTTGAAATCCCCACAAAGAGTATGTGCAACAAGATGGTTACCATTTTAAGGGTGATAAGTTGTGTGTTCCAAAGAGTGGAGTGAGAGTGTTGTTAATTAGAGAAGTACATAGTGGGGGTTTGACGGGTCATTTTGGGATCCAAAAGACTCTTAATATTCTTAGGGGTTTTTTTATTGACCAAGAATGATCAAGAACGTGACTATGGTTGTGGAGAGGGTTGCTACTTGTCAAAAGATGAAGGATCACTTTACAAAAGGTCTCTATACTCCATTGCCAGTTCCTGATACTCCATGGGAAAGTGTTACTGTGTTAGCATGGATTTCATTGTTGCGTTGCCTTGCACTTAAAGGGGAAGAGATAGCATCATGGTTATTGTAGATATATTCTCTAAAATGGCTCACTTCAAAGCTTGTAATAAAATTGATGGTGCTATAAAAGTAGTTGAATTATATTTCAAGGAAGTTGTCAAGCTTCATGACATTCCTTGAAGTATAGTTTTGGAGAAGGACTCTAAGTTTCTAAAACTTTTGGAGGACCCCATGGAATCTTATTGGTACCAAGTTGCTATTTAATACTTCTCATCATCCCTAAATGGATGGGCAAATAGAGGTGACAAATAGAACTTTGGGTACGTTATTGAGAGGACTTGTAAGTAAAACACAAAAAGATTAGGACATGAAACTAGCACATGCAAAGTTTTCTTACAATAGAGCTCATTCATTAACTACTTGTTCTCTATTTGAAGTAGTTTATGGGGTGAATCCATTTGTGCCTATAGATCTAGTTTCAATGGTTAACGGTGATATTGTGGAGAAAGATGTAAAAAGAGGGTGGAAACCTTTCAAAAAAAAACATGTGAGCAAGTGAAGAAAAGAATTGAGGAAATGAATAAGAAATACCAAGAGAGAGCCTACAAAAAGCGCAAACAAACATCTTTCACCCAAGTGATTTGATTTGGTTACGCTTAAGGAAGGAGAGGTTTCCAAAGCTCCAAAAGAACAAGCTTATGCCACAATCTGATGGTCCATTTAAAGTACTTTCTAGGGTGAATGATAGTGCATACAAAATTGAGCTTCCTGATAAGTTAATGGGTGTGTAGTGCTACTTTTAATGTGGGGGATTTTTCTCCTTACTTGGATGATTCAAGTTTGAGGTCAAACTTTCCTGAAGAAAGGGGGAATGTTCCAAAGACAAGCCCACTTAAAGGATCTTTGGTTCATGAACCGGTCACTCCTATATTAGAAGCTCTTGGATTCTCTCCGTTTGCTTGCAAGCCCGAGTTTGTCACATGCATAATTTAGATATAACAAACATGAAGAAAATGTATATGTAATTTATATATCATAGAATCAGTCATGAGTAGTAATGAATATCATAGAATTAGTCATAAGTAGTAATAAAACTTTTGCACTAGCATGTAGTACAACTTGTATTACCATGTAGTACAACTTGTACTAGCATGTAGTACAACTTGTACTAGCATGTAGTATAGCTTGTACTAGCATGTACTCTATATCCTTTGAACTAGTATGTGGTACAAGGACTACATTTGGCTATAAATAAGAGCTCATTGTTATCCATTTGGAGTATTAAAGATTAAAAAAAACCTTGTGTTTTATAACATTTTTACATTGATTTTGTCTCATGTTTAAATGTTCCTTATTACTTTGAAAGATTTCTCGAGTAATAAGCTTAAAAGAGATTGAGTAAATCTTGTCTCTAGCATAAAATCCTAATTCTTTGAGTGTGTTCTTGAGTTTTGGTTTATATAAATTTTCTATGTTTTTGAGTGTTATTGTGAGCATTCTTATACTCTTGAGTCTAGAATCATCATCCATCTCTTTAGAGGGTGTTTTAGACTCACATCACATCTTGAGTACTTCTACCCCAACATTTTCTCATTAAAGGGTTTGTTTCCCCGGTGCATTGTACCTGAAACACGTAAATCTAGGTAAAGTTAATTATAAAGATAAAATAACAAATCTAATATAAAAGAAATATAAAGAAAGGTTAGAAAAATTGAGTTGTCTCCCGTACGCGCTCTTTTAGTGTCATTAGCTTGACATTGCACATGATTGTCAGGTTTTTGAGCTGGCTTCAAACTCCGGCACCCTTGTCGATGAGATGTTCTCGATTTTATCACCTTCGTAGTAAATCTTGAGCCTCTGGCCATTTACCTTGAATGCTCCAAATGATTCACTCCATATTTCCACTAAACCATACAGAAAAACCTTCAATACCTCAAATGGGCCACTCCATCTTGATTTCAGCTTCCTAGGTAACAACTTTAACCTCGAATTGTACAATAACACCTTGTCACCCACCCGGAACTCCTTTTTCACAATATGCTTATCGTGCCACTCTTTAGCTCTTGCTTTGTAGATGCCTGCACTATCATATGAGTTCTTGCGAAGTTTCTCTAATTCGTGAAGGTCAATGAGTCTCTTTTTACCTGCATTTTCGAGATCAAAGTTAATATTCTTAATATCCCACATTGCTTTGTGTTCCATCTCCACTAGAAGATGACAACTCGTTCCATAGACAAATTTATATGGGTTGGTGCCTATTAGGGTCTTGAAAGCTGTCATATTGGCCCACAAAGCATTATCAAGCTTAAGAGACTAATCTTTTCTATTTCTCTCAATGCTCTTCTCTAGGATAAGCTTGATTTTTTGGTTTGAAATTTCTGCTTGCCCACTTGTTTAAGGGGGATATGCCAACCCAACTTTGTGGTGAAATCCATACTTCCTAAGGAGTCTTTAAAGGACTCCTTACTAAATTACAAACCACCATCACTTATGATGGCTCAAGGGACTCCAAACCTTTGGAAAATCACTTTCTTGAAAAGCCGAACAACTACCTTGTGGTAATTCGTGTGTGTGTGTGGGGGGGGGGGGGGGGGGATGCAATTGCTTCTACCCACTTACTCACGTAGTCAACTACTACCAAGATATACTTATTCCCACAAGAGGATGGGAATGGTCCTATGAAGTCAACAACACACACATCAAAGATTTCCAATTATAGGATCGGGTTTTATGACATTTCATCCCTTTTTGAGATATATCATGTTCTCTGACATCAGTCACACCTCCTCGCTAATTCCCATGCATCCTTAAACAAGGTTGGCTAATACACTTTTGTCATTGTCTTCCTTGCACTCATGTGTCCTCCACGGGGTGAGAAATGACACGCTCATGACACTAGGAACCTCTTTATTAGGCACACAACGTCAACACACCTCTTGAATAGAATTGGCTCATCCTAAATGTAACTCTTATCTTCATGCATCAACCTCTAGCGTTCTAGTGGTGTGAAATAAGGTGGAACCATGCTTCCGGCTAAATAATTCTCCAAATCAGCATACTACGACAAGCTCTCAGACTCCGATGCATAAAAAATATCGTCCCTAGGACAATCATCAATGGGCAGGTGTCCAAGATTATCAATCTTCCTCTCTAAACAAGACAAATGATCTGCAACTAAGTTCTCATACCTTATTTTGTCCTTGATCTCAATATCAAACTCTTGAAGAAGTAAGATATACCTGATCAACCTTGATATAGTATCCTTTTTAGATATTAGGTACCTGACTGATCAATGATTAATATATACAAAAGTCTTTGACCCTACTAGGTATGGACGAAACTTCTCGAAAGCATACACCAGGTATTGAAATAAGGTGGTCATTCCTGAACCGTCTCATAGTTCGTAGACCATTAACATGAGTCATTTTGGGATTCAAATCCAAGGGTTTTCAAACTGCTCATAAATGTTTGGTAATGACTCCTTGACCCATTTCAATGTCTCTAAATCGTGTAGCCGATCCTTATTGACGCGTAAATATTTGTCATTAGTGGGGGAGATTTCGTTTCTCTTTTATTCATCGAAAAAGAAAGGTTGAGTTATAGAAAATCGGGCTCTCTAGTGGCATTTCATTCATCCAGTTGTCCACTCGAAACCTAATTGGGTTCCTGACTTTTAGCACTTACTAAAAGCCCCTACAGTGACGCTCTAAATACTCTCTAAAAATATCTACTTTTAAATATTTAAATGTCTTTGTTTAATTTGGATAGACAAAAGTCAAATGTAGCTTTGAATGTGTGAATCATGGAAGTTTTTTTGTGTGTGTGCGTATGTGACTTTTTCTATCTGAACAAAAATGTTTTTTTTAAAATTTAGTTTATGTCATTCTCAATAGTGCTTAAAATTTTAGATTTGAGAAGTATATTCTTGACAAATTGAAATTTCTCAACAAAAAATGGGTATTGACAAGAGGTGGTCATTAGTTGGGTTGGATCAGTATTCAAAGAAAAAATATATAGCCATTTTTGGGCCAAGATATCATGTCGAGATAGAATCGAGTCGATTTTTATGCATTTAAATCTGCACATTCAGCCTATAAAAGGGCAAATTCTTTGTCTGGGCCAAAACTTTTAGTCTAAAATTCAAGTTTTAAGTCGTCCAAATCCAAACTTTTTTTAAGATTTCTTGTCATATAGGCGGGCCTAAAACTTCAACTCAAATACATATATTTTTTCAACTTAAAAAATGAAAATTTTTTAAACGGGCCAAAACTTTTTAGTCTATAATTCATGTTTTATCACCCAAATCTAAACTTTTTCTGAAACTTCTTGTCATATTGGAATGAGCCTAAAACTTCAGTTCAAATATATACTTTTATTTGAGCCGGAATTTATCGGACTAGCGGGCCGAACAGCCTTTAACCAATTTTTAGCTTTATAGAGGAACACAGATAAAGGTTTTAAACCTTTGGGCCCTCTGGTTCTCTATATCTTGCTTTCCACAACTCCATCTTCAGCTGCCGCCACAACCCTTAGATTGTGTGTACTCCATTTCAAATGGCCGACCCAATCCACCAAAATGCCGAAGAAGAGAACTCTCCTCTCCTCTCTCCCACCCCCACCGCCGTTGTGCCGACTGCGGAAGTGGTTAGTATTCGGCCGCCGGCAAAGCTTCCCTCTCGTCCCCGAAAACTCCGAAAACTATCTCCTGAAGACTCAGAGTCATCAAAGAAGAGCAGCAACAGCAAAATAATCCCTCGACCGCGTTTAACCTCAGTAGCACACCAGTACCGTTCCCTCTCCTCGGAGGGCGAGATTGAGATTGCCCTAAGCCATCTCAGAACCTCGGATCCAAATCTTGTGAAGCTGATCGACCTATACCAACCTCCCACGTTCGATTCCTTTCAAACCCCATTCCTTGCCCTAGCAAAGAGCATTCTTTACCAGCAACTCGCCTACAAAGCCGGATCTTCAATCTACTCTCGCTTCCTCGCCCTCTGCGGTGGGGAGTCTGGTGTCGTCCCGGCTACCGTCCTAGCATTGACACCTCAGCAGCTTCGCCAAATCGGGGTTTCTGTCCGTAAAACTAGCTATCTCCACGACTTAGCCAAGAAATACCAGAATGGAATTCTCTCAGATTCTGCCATCATTAACATGGATGAT
This sequence comes from Dysphania ambrosioides, assembly GCA_026401315.1. Taxonomy (NCBI): domain Eukaryota; kingdom Viridiplantae; phylum Streptophyta; class Magnoliopsida; order Caryophyllales; family Amaranthaceae; genus Dysphania; species Dysphania ambrosioides. The sequence goes on along the minus strand of CM048665.1, from coordinate 15,846,206 downwards.
AAATCCTTGTTTACTATGCTTACTATGGTTAATGGGATTGGATCCTGGTCTGTTCACATGTTTATGATATTCTCCCTTCATAGACCCGATGTTCTGCCGGTTAATGACTTGGGGATTAGGAAGGGAGTACAATTGTTATATGGGTTAGAGGACTTGCCTCGGCCGTCTCAGATGGATCAGCTTTGTGAGAAATGGCGCCCTTATCGCTCCGTCGCGTCTTGGTATATCTGGAGGTTTATTGAAGCCAAAGGGGCTCCTCCTACTTCTGCTGTGGTCACTGCACCTGCACATGCTGCTGAGATGAGTTCCCAGCCGCAGCAGCAGAAGTCACCCATACTTTCACCTCACCAGCAACAGCAATCGCAGCTCCAGTCACAGTTCATTGATCCCATGAACGGCATTATCAATCTTGGGTATCGCACTTACTCTGCTCAACACCCCTATTTTTATTTTTTGTTCTTGGATTACAATGTTCAGGATAAGAACGATACTCTTTTTCATGATTATTTTAAAGGGCTACCTAGTAATAAAATCTTGTATTAAGTTTTTGCTTTATTTATATTTCTCTTACTATTGTTTTACAAATGAATCAGTTAATGAAAAACGAGTTGCATAATAAGTCACTCCGTATGAATAGTTTAAATGCAACAAAATTCTAATTTTGATACGATGTTTAGAAGCCGCCTATAATTATAATGAGCTACTTGTACTAGAGTCGATGAATATCTTCAATTTGGTGGTTTAATAGTCTTCACTGAGGATTGTAATTACTTTACAAACAGTACAACTATGTTAGATGACTTATGATTAAACTCATATCAAGATAAATATGAATATTTTTGACTTGATTCAGTAATGTTGTCCTTTCTACGGGAAAAAATCCTAATTGGTTTCTGAAGTACTAGTATCGAGTTGTGTGGTTCCTTATAGAGAGAAGTGTATTGCAAATTATATCATTATATCATTGTATCATTTTGTCATATTAAATTGTGGTCTTTTCTGAATCGTGCTAGAATTCTTATGCTTGTTTTTGTATTTCAGTCAGCTGAGCTGAATTTTCACGTACAATGTATTATAGTTAATTGGTCTAACTCCATTGAAGGCTATAGTCCAGGAGAAGAAGGAAAGGAAAGGCTTTGCTTAACTTGTTGCTTTTGATAGGTAAACTTTGTTGTCCTTATTTTAGCCAGAAAGTGGTCTACTATTTTTTGCTATTCTGTATTTGATTTGTTTCAATTGACTCACTTTTTTATGTTCATCAGGTTACTGAAATTATATGGAGGTTTGAGAATGTGTGTTTATTTGTTTATAGTTTGTACTGAAGCTTACTGAAATTACGTTGATGTTGTTGAATTGTTACTAGTTGTTTGTCCTGCATTCCTACCCAGTGTGCCAGTAATAACAGTCTTACAGTGCCTTCTTTTTGTTTGGTATAGTTTATTCTTGTTGAATCACCATCAACATTTGAAACTATTATACAGAGTTGTCTTTGTCTTGTATTTCCTATGAAAAAATGATGTAGGATCCTATGAAGCACAGGGACAATGGGTCATGGCCATTTTCTGTAGCGGGGGAGTGGCGAGGGATAGGGCCATAACAAGTACAGGTTGTCTATAGAAAGCATCCAAAATATCAGTACGACCAGAAATCAAGGGTGATGGGAGTTAGCTATCCTTGTGTGTTTCGGAGGCAATAAAGTGGTTGTAGGCATGTCCACACCCCACTATAACCGTGTATAGTGAAGCCCTAATAGTCCTCTCTGGTTAAAATGCTCAAACTTTTCCTCCCTTTCCATTTTATTTCTCTGTTTTCTCTCTCTTCTCTAGATAGTGCTCCAAATCTAGGTTAGGTCATTGGCACCACTCTAGTATACCTCTAGATTTTTGGTTGGGTCTGGCGGCCTGGAGCTAGCTATAGCTAAGATTCTTGGTGATGGCCTAATCATATTTATTCAGATGTGAAACTTGCGTTTCCTAGAATTGATAGTGGATAATAATTAAGTGTAGAAGTAGGTGAGCCACTTCCCTAACACATGGAATTTTCTCCCCATTTCATCTATTTTCTGCCTACCAACCAACATGTTGAATAAGCATTTACTAGTAAGTTTCAAACTCTCAATTTCCCCAACATTTTTCTTCCAACATTATTATGATATCTTGAATATACATTAAGAATTTAGGACATGATTGTTGCAACCATTGATGGAGTCTATGATTTGGTGATAAATGTAAGAAAGGTATTTAATAAATAAAAAAACCTTAGTTTTGTCAGAATTCAAGTGGCTAATCACTATCACCATAGATTGAGTCTTTAGTGTTCTGAGCAAAGTAGAATGTGAGCATTGCTAGTGCTCTAGTGGGCTAGTTTTGACAATGTAATCAAGTGAGTCGGGGTGTTTGATTGGTTATTGAAGATGAGAATTAAACTTCATAATGAGATTTGAGATGATTTGCTTGATTATGCTAGATTAAAGAGCTACTGATTAGGCAACTCATGAGAATAAGTAGTTTCAATATTTCATGGTGTATAATAATCTTGGTGATTATTTATATAATTAGGGTTGATTACGATATACTTAACAAAGCCCCGATTCATGTAAGTTCATGCATCAACCACTATAGCTACTAACAACATTCCCATTAATAACACAAAGCAATTAGCACAAAACCCTACCTTTCAAGCCATTTAACACAACAATTCATGTAACTAATACCTAAGAACACACCTTCAAATATGCCTATCTCACCAATTGATCAAAACGTAGCAACAGATTAAAGAACACCAATGCATCCACGAACCACACCAACTATCAATGCCAATTTACAAACAGAACAAAAACCCTAGCAAATACTCCTTAACCATGAATGGATTTAATTCCCATTTCACCCGAACACAAACTAATCTAGCTAGGTATGAATTATTAATTACGAATTAGATATGCAACAATTTGTATTGATCTAAGAACATCAAATAACGAACCAAGATATAGCTAGAACAAACTCACCCTACATAGTGAATTTGATTTTATGGCTGCCCCAATTGATGCAAGGATAAAGACAAACCATCAAGTACTAATTAGGGTTCCTTAGACACACTCAATGAGCCGCTAATGAGCTAGCAAAGGATTCACATTCAAATTCTCAATCCAGAGAATAAGAGAAAGCAAAGAAACTGATTTCTAATCATAAAAAATAACATGCTCTTTACAAGCTACCAACAACCCTATATATAGGGCTTAAGAACTAGAGCTCTCAAAATTTGATCCGATCCGACAATAAACTACTCGAAACTGACCTAATTATGACCCAAAAAGTAAGACCCGTAAACCAACCCAACCCAACCTAAAATCAACCTGAAATCAATTTGATTAAATATTGAAGACTCAAAATCGATATATGTCCTACCCGTTACAGACTCCACATGTTATAGATTCGACCCGAAGACAACCCGTAACTGATTGAACCCGATAAATAGCCGATATGACCTAACTTATAACAACCCGTAAAGTGATTTCCATCGATATGTTAACAAACTGCAGTAATGTAGATAATTGATATAGGTAATACAATGTTACAGTGATACACTAAAGATACACATCATATACTAGTTTGGTACCATAATAAACATTTAGTAACCATCATATAAAAACATGTTGTCGCATAAGATAATCTGAAATTATTTGACACAAATACAACAAAATAGCAAATACTAAGTCATAAATCAATAATAACATGTCATTAATGACCTGATATGGACCAGTTAAAGCCTAACTTAGATTTCCACCAAAATTGAGGTGACTCATTACCACAATTGACTTGACCCGAAATTGGCTATAACCCATCTAGGAATCGACCAGCATTGACCTAAACTGATATTGACACGAATCAAATAAGATTTGACTTGAAATCAAACCGAACTTGAGCAAGCAAATAACCGATATGACCCGACTCGATAATGACATGACCGATCTGACGTGACATCATTGTCCAAATTGACCCGATTTACCTCGAATTCGATAAGCACCGATCCGCGATGGGTCAATCCAGAATTGATTCGTGGACCCGAATTGACACCCCTATTAAGAACAAGATACTAGTTATCATCCAACTAAGCTAAGTCTAACTCCAACTAGGATGCATATATGACTCCACCTAAGCTAAATAAAATAAGAAAAAACGCATGTAGAAAAGATAGCAAATACAAGTTATTTAACTTACTAGAAATCCCTAGATTTAAGAAACCCTAACTACCCTAGAATTTAGGAAGTTAATTAACCTAAATAATCTGATTCTAGAAATCAGATTTTTATTAAGCTAAAACTATAAAAAGGACTCCTAAACACTTAGAACTCCCATACACGTGTTTTCCTAGCTTTTGCATGGCCACCTTTGCTTTATACATGCAAAGCTTGGTCAACGTGTTCCATCATTGCTTCAAAGCTTTGATTTTCTTCTACTGAATTTCAAAACCCTTGATTAGCTATATGCATGAGCCCTAGGTTAACAATCATCGAACTTGGAACCACGAGGCCTTGGCTAATAAATAACATTTAATGATTCCATGTATATATATTTTTAAAAAGTCATTTGTTTCCTTTGTTGCTTGAATAGTTAACCTTTAAATGGGGTTCCTGGCATCTATCTACTACACTTACACAAAAAACGTTAATTTCAGTTTTCCCTCCTGAACTTCCTAAACTCATTGAACTAGACCAGATCTAAAAATGTCTTGGAATTGCTAGCATGGGTCTTGTTGAATACTTCCCCCTTTGTTTATATCCACCATTTCTCTTGTTGACTGGTTTTTTTCTACTAATATATACAAAAATAATATTATGTGTGATCTTGTTAGACTTGTCACTATGTTTATTATGAAATATGAACCTTTTATATTAGATACCGAAGATGTTAAAGGTAAAAGGTGTGCATTGGACACTGGAAAACAAAAGAATTGCCAATATTACGAACAAACACCTGAAAGTGTTTAAAAAATTGTATACTCGTTAACTAGTGAAACACCAGAAAATGTTTCAAAAAATGTATTGTGTATGGACCTTTGTTACGAGTCTCTTCTGAAGTGTGACTATTTGCCTTAATCAAATGCTTGTTTGAGAGTTTGGTGGTTCTTGATTGCAAACTAATGGCTTGTTTGGTAGATGAAGGGAAAAGAAGAGAAGGGAATGGGAGGGTTGTAATCTCCTTTGTCTGTATAGCAAATCTGGGAGTTGAGGAAATGGAGGGGAGAGCAACGTAAATAATTTGTTGGAAAGTAAAAGTAAAGTCTAGATAAACAAGAAAAAAGTAAATTTTATCCTCACTCATCCTGATGTCAATCTCTTAGTCACTCACCCATCAAAAGCTCTCTCGTCTCCTCTGCCATCAATGAAATGACTTTTGCTTCCCCAAATGTAAAATAAGGGTCATAATTTCACAAAATCAGTTGTTTATTGCTTCCCAAATAAAAAAATAAGGTTCTAATTTCAGTAATTGGAAAAATTGCACAGTGGTAGCAAATTCAGTTATTTTTGAGGTCTAAGTAACTAATGAATTTTTGACGGTTTAATTTCTCTTCCCTCTTGTGCCTCATCCAAACAGAGAAACCAGCTTTCTTCATCCCTTCTCTCCCCTTTCCTTCCCTCACTTCCTCTTCCTTCCTGTTTCTCTATCCAAACACACTGCAAGGCTCCATAATCTGTTACTAGGCTAGTATGGTTGGATAGGAGCATATAGTGTCTATGGAATAGTTTAATATTTTTGAACGGGATTGGACTGAAGGATAAACAGATTGATGATGAAATTGTATGGCTGTGATTAAAATTTGTTTGGGTTGGTTTCAATTTTTAATATGTTTTCTCTAGTTGATTTGAGTGGTTATATAAATAATTTTTGGGTTGATAGGGATGATTTCACCATTAAAAGCTATGCAATGTTTGTTATTGACCTTTAATAACTCCCTGGTGTGATATATATGTGGAATAGGTGTGTTGGAGGGGAGATCGTTACTTCAGTCTTAGTCAAAGTAGCTTAACAAAATGTCTTTGTTTGTTGTACTGATAAACTCAGGCTTAGAGATGAAGGCTGCAAACATACCCTTACTGTCTAAAACTATGAGTAGAAGCTTGATGAATTAGTATTTAGCTGAAGTCGACATGCAAAATGATGTGACTTACATACCGACTTTGAAGACTCAAGTCTTGTAGAATTCCATAGGATGAATTATATGAGATTTAGTGAATTGGCCACGGCTTTTGGTGAATCTCTCTATGATAGTGGTTAATGTTGAAGACATATACTTCCTTTGTTCTTGAAATGTTGCAACGTGTGGACTTTTACTCTATTTATGTACTATCCTTTGACAATCCATTGTGATTTTTATGTAAGAAAAATAATCAAGCAGGATCTTGTTATATCATTTTAGTTTTTACTGTCACGATATCAACTTTTTATGATTTTTGTTTAATGTGATATATTAATGTTCAGAGTTGTATCTTTGGAATCTTTACACATACTACAGTTTGCAATATTTGTAGAACAGTGAAAGTATATTTACTGCATGAGATCTTAGTTGTTTACTATATCACTCTTGAATATTAATGTGTTTGCCTAAAACTTCTTGTTATTCATAGTCCACTTTGTATCCGCTCGCAATTCCCATCAACTCTTCTAGTCTGGAATCTTTCTTTCAGCACCCTGGAACCATCCTCATAAGAAGGCAACCACCTTTGCAATCAGGACCGCCACTATTCCCATCAATCACAGTCCAAAGTTCAAACATATGTTATCCACATAGAACGTATTCACTGCTGCTGTAGCTAAGACCTCCATTCCATATCATCTCTTCAAGCCTGAACTGCAAGTCTGCAACTAGAAATAAACAAATAGGCTAAAATTTCCTCTCATATTTCCTTAACCACCTACCCCCATAACTACTCACCCCAACTCCTCCCCACCCAATTATGCAGTCTTTTCTAATGCACATTTAGAGGGGCAAAGGCAGTTGTTATGTAAACAATTACATACAGAAAGCATTTGGCAACAGACTTTTTTTGAAAAATTTGTTAGATTTTGACACAAATTGTAACAATCATCACTATCCTATTCCCACAATTTGTTTAAAGGGGCTAGGTTGTATCTAATATGATGAGAGAAGAGAATTGGGGTTGATGGGGATTAGTAGGAGTCAATATGGTATTAAAACTAGGGGATTTCTCTCTTTATATTTTTGATTAATTTTTTCTTTTATCGATTTATCTGGCTATTGTATTTTCGAAGAGTTTATTTTGGACAAATGCATATTAGGTGCACCCCGCAACAATCCTCATACGAAAGGAATCACCTTCGCAATCAGGACGACTACTATTCCCATCTATCACAGTCCTAAATTCAAACATATGTTATCCATATCGGGGAACCTATTGACTGCTGCCCTCAGTAGCTAAGACCTCCATTCCACATCATCTCTTCTAGTCTGAACTGCAAGTCTGCTACTAGGAATAAACAAATAGGCGAAAATTTCCTCAACCACCTACCGCCATAGCTACCAACCCCAATTCCTCCCCACCCAATCATGCAATCTTTTCTAATGTACATTAAGAGGGGCAAGGGTGGTTGTTTTGTAAACAATTATATACAGAAAGCATTTGGCAACATACTTTTTTTGATAATTTTGTTAGATTTTCACACGAATTATAACAATCATCACCACCCTATTCCCACAATTTGTTTAAAGGGGATAGGTTGTATCTAGTATGATGAGAGGAGAGAATTTGTGTTGATGGGGGTCAGTAGGAGTAAATATGGTATTAAACTAATGGATTTCTCTCTTTATATTTTTGATCAATATTTTCCTTTATTGATTTCACTTGCTATTGTATATGTTGAAGAGTTTATTTTGGACAAATGAATATTAAGTCCAATATTGATTAAGGAACCTTGGAAAGATGAATACGCCATTATGACAGAGCATAACTGTATGAATTAGTTGTAATTTTAAGTATAGAGCAGCTTCATGAGTTGTATCTTGTTTGGGCAAAAGAAACTCTATGAAGGTGGAGGAATGTATTCACTATGTATGTTATTGTGCTTTACCTTAAGTTGTAAACTCTTGTTTCAAAAAATAAATTGGTTGAAGTACGCAAAAAAATAATTTTTATTATTAAAATTCTCGTGAGAATATATGGAAAGCCATACTATAGTGAGAATAAAGCTAGCCCTTGAAAAATTATTAGGAAATTATTTTTGTCCAGCTAGTCTTTAGAGCTTATGCATAGAACCTTTAATATTTATGTTTTCAATTGGTTGTGTTATGAATATTTGACATAAGATATACAATGGAATTGGTTAAGTTTTTTGGATTTTTCAAATCTCTATCCCTATGTGAAGGTTTGTTTAGCATAATCTTGGGCTGTTTTGCTTTAAAAAATGACAAATTCCATCATCTAATCTACATTGATGACCAAAAAAGAAATGCCAATATTTCATGACTTGCATTAAACGAGTGCTACCTCTGCTGTATCATATAAACTTGCTAGAGTTGCAACTAATTCACTTATTCTTGCCATTGTTTTTGAATTGTATTGTGAGGAAAGAAAATCATCTCAGGCATGCAGTTTGGAATAGTAAGGTCTGGTTTGCTACATAGGATCTATTATGATATTTCTAGAGGTGCTGGTGCATTTATGTTTTGCTGTTTTAGCCAGCCATGATGCTGCTTGAAGTTTTTTTATTTTTAGATTGACTATACGTCTATGTTGTGATAAGTGCCAATCATGATGCTGCTTGGAGCTGAACTGAGCTTCGTTATTGTTTAACTGGGTTTACATGATTTTATAGCACTCCAAAATCTGAAAGGGATTGGTGACCAAAATCTTATTAAAATGTGTGGTATTTTTTTTTTTTTTTTTGTGTGTATGGAAAAGGCTGTTCCGACTTTGCTTCCCGGGTTTCGTAGATGATTAGAAAAGATGTCACACCCCGCTTGGCATAAGTTTCGAGCCTTGGTATGATATTCCTTTTCGTTTGGTTCATTCATTTTAGTTCCAAAATTCTTCCTTTTAAAACAATACTATGGGTATATTTTTGTTTCTTTAAAGAATAGGCCTCTTTGTTAGGTTTTCTTTACCCGCAATTCAAAATTGTTGTACTACCAATTAAAAAAAGTACTTAGCCTTGGTTTAAAAAGAATAACTTAAAGCATAGAGACAATGTCCTTGTAGCTCGAGAAATGTACTTATCGTTCTAATCCCTCGAATTTTAGTCACCTCTAATTTGATCTTGTGAGCATATCCTTGTTATAACGTTTTAAGCTAATATGTTACCTTGTGTAGGTTATGTGCCTTGGTTGCTATGCTAAATTGTAATCCGACACTGATGTTTATAATGTAGCAAGATGTGGCTTGCATGCTTACGCTCATATTTTTTTCTGTTTGGTAATAATTTCAGTCGCATGACAGCTCAAGGCTGGGTTTTGTGGTTGGTGATGGAGGGAGGACATTGATCGACGGATGGATGCATGTGTTAATCTTTGACTTGTGTAGACTCTTAATTGATATATGTAGTATATTTTAGTCAATCGAGTTTTTCTATTGTAATAGTTATGCTCGTGTTTATGTATCGAGGCTTAAGGGAAAGAGGGTGCTTTGTCACTTTGTACATTGGGAACAAATGGTAGTAATTTATAAAGTGGCAAGTTTGTTATGTAGTACTCGATAGGTTTTTAAAAACTTATATTGCTCTTTTATTGTAGTTTGATTAAGATTTTTTTGTTTTCCTTAATCCATAGATCATTTTATATGCATTTGGGTGCACCTAATTTTTAGATATACTTTCTTATTTTCCTGCTTTCATGCTCTGTATTTGAGCGTGTGAGTTTTCTCATGTGAGAGGGTATATAAAAGAAATTATACTTGATCTAGCTTTCTTGGGGAGGGGTGATACACTTATGCTTGATAGTGGGGCTCTTCAAATATTGTTTGTACGCGAATTTTTTCAGATAAATAGATATAGATATTTATTGGTCAGATTATTATCATTTTGTAAGATGATCCACAATTAGCATGATTATTGCAATTGGGATACATAATAATAGCACTGGTCCTCCTTGGCTGTAGTGTTTATTAGGTAATTTTTAAGCTCAACGGTCAATGGTACAAGGATTTGTAAGAGGACTAGTTCTGTGTATGGTTTGAAGGAAAACATTTTTAACGTAATGATTTTACACAAGAAATAGTTTTTGAGGGAAAATATGAAATATTTCAGTGTATAAAAATTTATAAAGAAAAGGAAAAAATAAAAGTATGAAAAGTAAAAGATTAAAGGGAGTTAATGAGAATGAAGGAAAACATCGCAAATTAGATAGTGCACTCGAGTGTATGGGAGGGTATGTGCTCTTGTCTTACATGGTTAAGGAGTCACATGCAAACTAAAAGAAATGGCATTGGGGAAATAGAAAAAGTGAGTTGACCGAGGAAGAAAATGTAGTAGGCTCAGCAAATAAGAAATCAAGGCTCAATAAGACACATGGTAATTATTAAATTAATTTTCGATTTTGAAACAAAATTTCACTTATTTGAACTGAATTCCACTTATGTATGCAATGTACATACTTCTGGCGTGAAATGTACATATTACTAATATGCAATGTACATATATTTATCTTAAAATATACGTTTTAATGCTTATGTATGCAATGCACATACTTATGACGTGCAATGTACATAGTTATGTTGTGAAATGTACATATTCTTGATATGAAATGTACATATATGAATAAAAAATGTACACATGGGATTTCTGGGCCAATAAACTTATGTTCTTTGAAGTTATCTATATGTACTGAAGACTCCACCTTGATGATGATAATATGTTCACATATTTAATTTGATATAAGTGATGAAAGTCAAAACTTAAGTAATATGTCATGCATAAAATAGAAGTAACATGTATGTATATTATTTGCTTGCTTCGTTGCTTTGTGTTTTGGATTACTTGTTTGCTGCCCAGATAAAGTCGAAGACTCTACCTTATTTAAACTGCTGAAACAATGCTAAGATGTCTCCTAAAATCAAGGAAGTGGTTAATTCAAGGACTCTTGAATGTTTAAATTCAAATGGAATAAAGATAAGGATGAACTTCAAGTATCCCTAGCTTCATGGAGTTGAACAAATTCTGTTGAAGTTACTCCCTTTCAAAAGGATATTGATCGAGCAAATTCAAAATAAGAAAGACTCGTTCAAATTCGCAGCGGACACCCAGTCAAGGTCTTTGAAACAGACCTCAGTAACTGCCCGAGAATCATGGAACAAACGTTGAAGCAGTCAGTCAAAGGCCTAATACCCGATTCAAGAGCAACGACATTTCTGAAGAAGTTGAAGACTATCCGTTGCAAGAATAACTCTATAAATAGAGTGAGCTGAAGCTTGAAGAAAAACAAGGCCTTCCAACGAGACACAATTCAAAGCTACAGCAAATCTTTCTCTCTAGTACTTACTCTTTTAATGTAATTTAGAATTGAGAGAAAAGAATACAAAATATCTCTTGAGTGTGAAAAAGAAAGATCATAAGAAAAGGAGAGATATACTTTGAGTAGAAACTATAATACTCAAAGGTTCAGAAAAAGAAAGGAGATTTTTATTTCTAGGAATTGAGACGCTAGAGTGTAGCTAGGGAAAGCTATGGTATAGAAGATTGGGTGATAATCTTCGAAGGTGGCTTTAGGTCTCTAAAGGAGGAAATAAAGATCGGTTAAATCCTACGGGTAGGAAACCCTAGGCGGAGACGTAGGCACATTGCCGAACTTCGTAACAAATACTCGTCCCCTTTACTTATTGCATTTACATATCGTTTTGCATTTACTCAATTCATCTCGTAATAGCCTATTCAGGTCAAAATCCTGAAACCCGCTTCAAAGCCCTTGAAACCAGGTCTATTATACTTCCGCATCTAAACGCCGTTTCAAAGCCTTTGAAAGCCTAAACTTGAAAAACGACCATACTCTATTCACCCCCTTTAGAGTATATTGATCCTATCCCATCTCCTATTGATTCTTCAATTGATATCAGAGCCTTACTCACATTTCAAAGATTTAAACATCTGTGAGGCATCATGAATTCGATAGGTGATGGTGGTTTTGCCCAAGGACGCTCCTCAAATCGTCCTCCATTGTTTTGTGGGAACAACTTTGCCCATTGGCGCTCCTTAATGCAAATATTCCTCATAGACCAAGATATTGAATTATGGGACATCGTAAAGAAAGGTCCGAAGATACCTATGAAGTATGATGATAGCGGCATTCCAATCCCTAAGGAAGATGGTGACTTCACTCAAACCGACTTGGAGAGCATTGTGAAAAACTATCGTGCCATGAATCTGCTCTATTGTGGATTGGATGCAAATGAGTTCAATAGAGTCTCTTCTTGTAGAAGTGCAAAGGAAATATGGGAAAAGCTGGTGGTCACATACGAAGGCACTAGCCAAGTGAAGGAAACAAAGATAAGCATCTTTCTCCGACAATATGAGTTGTTCAAAATGACGAATAATGAAAATGTGAAGGAGATGTTCACAAGATTTACCCAAATAGTGAATAATCTAGATTCACTTGGTAAAACATTCACAAATGAAGAAAAGGTTCGAAAGATCCTTCGTTGTCTTCCCAAATCTAAGTGGGGTCCTAAAGTGACGGCAATAGAAGAAGCTCAAGACTTGCGAACCTTGCCCTTGGACGATCTACTTGGAAAATTAATTACCCATGAAATGTCTCTAAATGAAGATGATGGTGAACCAGCTACATCAACAAATAATTTAGCACTTAAGGCAAAGAAGGAAGAAGCTCTTAGTGAAGATGGTGATAGTGATGATGATGATGATGATGATGAAGAAGATCCATTTACTCTCATTGCTAGAAGTCTCGCCAAGATCTTGAAGATGAAGAAAAATTTCTCAAGAGGCAGAGACAACTACCATCCAAACAAATACAAAGGTAAGTCTTCTAACTCAATAAATAAAGTTAATACACTAACTTGTTATGAGTGTGGTGAAACAGATCATCTAGTGAAATATTGTCCTCAACGAAAGAAGAAGTCATACTCAAAAAAGGACTATAAGAAGAAGGAAATGGTTGAATCATACTCTAGTGATGAAGAAGAACAACATGTGAATTTGTGTTTAACGGCAAATCATGAAGAAAGCGAAAAGGGAAAACATCTTGAGGGAATTGTAAAGAATTTAATGTCAAGCCCTACAAATGTTCTATCCGAATTTTTGCAAAGCATGATAATGAATGAAGAAAGTTTGATTCTTGAATCAAAAATTCTCAAAGAAAGGCTTAACAAACAGGTAAGTATTTCGAAAAATCTCTCAAAGGAATTATGTAATCTCAAAGCTACCCAGTCAGCCTTTGAAAGCAAGGCTAAGGCCGCAGAATCATCTCTTGAAACGCATGTCAAGGCCTTGAAAACTGAAAACACTGTTTTAAAAAGAAAGCTCGCCTCTTTAAGTTATTGTAATGATAACTTAGAGAAGGAGAAGAAGCTTCTGGCTGGGAAGTGTAGAGAACAACATAATGCCTTGGTTAAATTTACTCATTCGGAAGCAACCCTAAACAAATTGTTGGGTGTACACCAAGCCTCCTTAAATAAAAGCGGTCTTGGTTTTAATAAAAATTTTCCAAAGAAGAATTCGACCACTTTTGTTAAAGCCAAGGATACTTGGAGTACACCTACATGTTTCTATTGTTGCAAAAAGGGTCATACCAAATTAACATGTCCTTTTAGAAGGAATGATCCTCATATTATTAAGAACTCTTTTCCTATGTATTTTCGAGACCAAGTGAAGCAAATATGGGTTCAAAAAGGGACTAGACCTCCTAATATGGTCCATCCCGATTATGAAACCAAATTTAAAATTTGGTCTAGAAAGGTTTAATGTTTCTTTATTTTGTAGAAAATCGCCAAGAGCAATGATCATGTGGAGAAAGGTGATGCAACCATCTCTTTTATTTCTACTTGTTATATTTTTATTACGCCATTGAGTGAAGAACAATTTAATTTGAGCTTGATATGTTGAATAAAGAAGCATCAATTTAGGGGGAGCAATGGTACATAAGTATTTAATGTTTTATTTTAGTTTATGTACTTGCATAAATTTATAACATATGCATGTCAAGGTCTTGAACTGTATTTTGCTACCTTGACTAATAGTTTTTTTTTTAAATATTAACTTGGATTAACTATTTTTGGTATTATATTTTTAGATAATTGCTAATTATCTTTTTGCAAAATAATTTTTTAAAAAAAAAAAATTCTATTTAGGCCGTGATTACTTTTCGGTTTTATTAGCCTTTATTTGAAAAAGTGCGTTGAACTTTTTGTGTTGGTTTGTAATGGATAATTTCTATTTTATAATTTCGTATCTATGCATTTCTGTTTTTGCTTTACAAAAATTTTTCAATTGGTATACTTTTCACTCTTTATACTTGATCCAATATTATTACTCACCCTTTATGAAAGTCAAAAAGGGGGAGAATGATCATGTTTATTGTTTATGCCTATGTTCACTATTTACGATTATGTTTTAATATACATGTTTTGCCTTTCATCAAGGGGGAGATTGAAGACTCCACCTTGATGATGATAATATGTTCACATATTTAATTTGATATAAGTGATGAAAGTCAAAACTTAAGTAATATGTCATGCATAAAATAGAAGTAACATGTATGTATATTATTTGCTTGCTTCGTTGCTTTGTGTTTTGGATTACTTGTTTGCTGCCCAGATAAAGTCGAAGACTCTACCTTATTCAAACTGCTGAAACAATGCTAAGATGTCTCCTAAAATCAAGGAAGTGGTTAATTCAAGGACTCTTGAATGTTTAAATTCAAATGGAATAAAGATAAGGATGAACTTCAAGTATCCCTAGCTTCATGGAGTTGAACAAATTCTGTTGAAGTTACTCCCTTTCAAAAGGATATTGATCGAGCAAATTCAAAATAAGAAAGACTCGTTCAAATTCGCAGCGGACACCCAGTCAAGGTCTTTGAAACAGACCTCAGTAACTGCCCGAGAATCATGGAACAAACGTTGAAGCAGTCAGTCAAAGGCCTAATACCCGATTCAAGAGCAACGACATTTCTGAAGAAGTTGAAGACTATCCGTTGCAAGAATAACTCTATAAATAGAGTGAGCTGAAGCTTGAAGAAAAACAAGGCCTTCCAACAAGACACAATTCAAAGCTACAGCAAATCTTTCTCTCTAGTACTTACTCTTTTAATGTAATTTAGAATTGAGAGAAAAGAATACAAAATATCTCTTGAGTGTGAAAAAGAAAGATCATAAGAAAAGGAGAGATATACTTTGAGTAGAAACTATAATACTCAAAGGTTCAGAAAAAGAAAGGAGATTTTTATTTCTAGGAATTGAGACGCTAGAGTGTAGCTAGGGAAAGCTATGGTATAGAAGATTGGGTGATAATCTTCGAAGGTGGCTTTAGGTCTCTAAAGGAGGAAATAAAGATCGGTTAAATCCTACGGGTAGGAAACCCTAGGCGGAGACGTAGGCACATTGCCGAACTTCGTAACAAATACTCGTCCCCTTTACTTATTGCATTTACATATCGTTTTGCATTTACTCAATTCATCTCGTAATAGCCTATTCAGGTCAAAATCCTGAAACCCGCTTCAAAGCCCTTGAAACCAGGTCTATTATACTTCCGCATCTAAACGCCGTTTCAAAGCCTTTGAAAGCCTAAACTTGAAAAACGACCATACTCTATTCACCCCCTTTAGAGTATATTGATCCTATCCCATCTCCTATTGATTCTTCATGTACTTATGATATGCAATGTATATATTTCTGATATGAAATGTACATATATAGATAAAAAAAAAATGTACAAATGTACATATAAATCAAAAAATTTACACATGCAATTTATGGACCAATAAATTTATGTTCTTTGAAGTTATCTATGATGTACATACTTATGATATGCAATGTACATACTCTTGATATGAAATGTACATATATAGATCAAAAAATGTACACATGTACATTGGAATATAATTCAAATTTGAGGGAAGGAGAAGGTAATTTGTTTCCAAAAAACAAAATCTTGAGGAAATGAATGTATACAAAAATCTAATGCTAGGGCCATAATAAACTGCTCTTCCCCATAATAATATATCTGCGAGTTGCAATGTACATATTTCTGATATGAAATGTACATATAAGTATAAAAAAAACAGTGCATTTGGTTGCGTATTGTAACTACAATTTTCTCTGTACATTTCAAATGCAAGTAATGTACATTTCATTGTTTGGAAGCTGCGTTTTGGAGCAGGTGTACCATGATGGGTCATTGTCCACCCACTAGGAAAACATGGCTTTTCTTCATTCAAATGGAAAATGTTTGTCACCAAGAGAGCTATTTTTATTTATTTGGAAAATCATTTTACACCCCCTTTCACCCTTTCTTTGCATAAAAATAAATATTAGCATGCTTTTTAACTCCAACATGTAAATTCCCATCATTTCCCCCCTCTTGAAAATAATTTGTCCTAAAATTCTCATTATTAAAGTAAGAGCCATATCACCAACATTAAAAGTAGCATGAACTCTGCGATAAGAATTAAGTAGAACAAGAATATAAACACCATCTCCATTGCGTTCTATAATATAAAAAGGATCATAAACTTTAGGCATAAGCTTATTCTTCCTTGTACTTGAAAATCTTTCTTTATGCAAATTGAGCCAAACCAAGTCAACAACTTGAAATTCTAATTGTTTTCTTCCCATGTTGGATCTCTCATTGTATTTTGCATTCATCTTCTCTGCCATAGCTCGAATTTGAAATCCATGCTTACATCATCCAAAGGAGTATTAAGAATAGGTAAAGGAGAGACTTTTATCCTTTTGACAAGTTTCAAATCTTATGATAACAAACTACACAATCCCCAAGCATCTTAGGCTAATAAAAATGTTCACAAAGCAACTCATATGTCTTGGGAACATCAAAGTAACCAGCCAAACCTTCACCATGAACATCATGTACCAAAATCTCATGAACCCCACTATCTATAAATATAGTAAAGCAAAACCCCTACTAACGTCATACTTAGCATGTGTCACACTATTGTTAAAATTTTTCCCGCCTTTTTTAAAGATTATGTCAATAAGGCTCTAAGGCTTTTTAATGATAAGCATAAAGAAAAGAGAAATACAAACTCAACATGTTTCATCCTTAGAATAAATGAAAATAATTTATGGAAAAATAACATATGTAATGAGAAATTAACTCTAAGTTCTACGAGAGAGTTTAGTAATTCGAACAAGCTACAACAAATAGTCTCGAAAAGATAAATATCAAACCAAAAATTAAAACTCTCACATAGATTGAAATCTAACACACTAAAAAGAAAAAAAAACCCGAAAAAGTTCCATTAAACAAAGGCTCAAGTCCTCACAAGTAAACACAAGTCTATAATATCGCGTGAGATATACGTACAATAGGGAGGGATATAGTGTAATCTCTAACAACCTTAAGTTCATGATTTTTAAAAACCAACATAATATATCATATGGAAAATATTTCGAAGAGAAACACGCGTATTTATTTATCCTCATTGAAAACTTATCGCAACAATATAAATGAAATAAGGATATAATGCAGTGCTCTAAACTAGAAAAATATAAAAATGGGACTATAAACTAGGGAAGAAATTAAAAATTCATGTTAATGGTTATGCTCTATATATGAACTATCCCCCTAAACCAAACCTTGTAATGTCCTTATTAGTGACAACATAAGACATTTGAGATAAACTATGAGAGAAAGGATGCAAAGACTAATGCAGAATAAGAGGAGGGGAAGAATCATACCTAGGGGAGGAGCTAGGTACACCCAAAAGTACCTACGTATCTTCTCATCAATCATATGGAAGCTCGTCTGCATAGCACGACAATCGATCCTTATGCCATCATAAACTATAGACATGACTCGATAGAACTCCTGCATCACTTGATAATCAGTCCTCATATCGTAAAATAATGTGCACATGGACTAATGCGGTGCACACATCTCGGCATATACGTCTTGCATATGCCTAAAGTCGATCCGTAGAAGACTGAAGTCATATTGTCGGGCCGCCATCCGAGACTCTAAGGAGTAGGAATAACTACTTGACGCTACATTATCTTTATTATTCTTATGTTTACCTATTTTGCCAGCCATTGGTTGTTCGTGAGTATTAGCCAATATGTAAAGCAAGAGGTCAAGGTATAATCTTTCCTACTCTCCCTTTTATATTCTTTCCTTGGTGTATTTTTCTTTCTTTTTAGTCTAGGGAAGTTGATTGTTCGACGATGTATAACACTTCATTGTGAAAGGTGTGTAGCCTATTTTTGAGGATTGGTTCGCTGGAAACTATTGGTTTTGATAACCATGGTTAATTGTTAGTGTTGAATTGATTAGATAACCTTTCCCATATCATACTCTCATTTATTCATCTTACTATTCTTTCTTTATCTCTGCTTTTCTTCTACATAATTTGAAAAATCCAAAATTATTTTGAGTTTAATTTAGCAAGGCAAGTAGTTTTCTTTTGATTTGTTTTCCTTTAATTGAGTTGAGCATGAATAGAACACTAGCCTTGTTAAATGTTTTCCTTCCTAAACCTTAAGAGCTTACATAATTTAGACTTGAATTGCATTTGAAGGAGTTTAATAATATGCTTTTGTTAAGGTAGATGAAACTATTGTGATTATGACCCTTAACTAACCACCCCACCTTTTCCTTAGCTGTGTGAAATACTTAGGATTAGTTTTTGCAAACCCAATGGTAAGGAAATATTTTGAAGCCTTTAATTGATTTGCATTGAGTGGCATGGATTAGAAATTTGTCATGCTTTGATCAAGAACTTGACTTATACCTAATCGAGACCGCGACTGAACTTCTTAGGGAAAGACAAACGTACTCTTAAACACATCTCCTTTCCCCTTAGCCATTTACATTTCCCCATTTCTTGTACATTCTTTCTTTCATATAAATTGTTATCTTCTTGAGCCTATATTTCCCCAAAAATTACCAATTGATAGCCATTGACCCTAATATGAACCTTCATCACTATGTTTTTTATGGGCTTCTTTGGAAGAGAGTTGTATGGATGTATTGATGTTGATTTGGGAGTTACGAAGATTCAAAGAGTAGAAATAATTTTTTTAAAATAACATCTGTTAAGAGGTACTCATTAATTGTAGAATATTTTAATAATAAAAAAAGAGAAAAAAAAAGAAATAAAATTCAGAATAATTTGTATAGAAAAAGAAAAAAGTGGGGAAGAAATAAAGAAAAGAAGAAGTGGGATGAAAAGGATTTGTGTGGGTTTATGGGAATATGAGAACCAATGAAGGCTGAGATATGTTCTTAACTAAGCTTAGGGGGAGGAGACTAGTCGATATTTTATTGAATATGAGGGCTCAAGGCCTTGAAATGAGGTGAAGGTTAAGGCCATAAGAATTCCATTGTTCATGAAGCTAAGCCTCACATCATTACCCAAGCCTTTCCTTATTTTGTGCTAGTCCTTTCCTTATTTTATCTACATTTTACCTTGAATCCCTTTTAACTCTAGGAAGTTGAGTCATTGTCAGTGTAGGGAGGTAAAGTTCAAGTATATTGAGCAAGCATGAAAATTAAGATGTCGAGACATAAATCATTACCCGTACTTTTTATTTGTTCAACTCCCTCAAGGAGTAATGAGAAGTTAATTCTTTAACTATGGAAATGGAGATTTGGAAGAGTGTGGTTGTGTCATAGTTTAGGTGCAAGAAAGCTATAGTTTCCTAGTCTTTCTTGGTTATCCTTTATTCATTTCTATGCAATCTTTAGCATGTTCTCTCCTACGGTTTAGAAAGTTGAATGTCCATCACGATGGTGTCTCATGAAAAACCGCTTGTTGCATCTTCTTTTTACTTCTTTTACTTCTTTCCATTTCTTTTAGTTTCTCTCTTTTTAGTTTTGAAAGTTATAGGTTAACTCCTAAGAAACCCTTACGAGAGCACACTCGTCCTCCTAAGAAATTAGGGGGTTTAAAAGGCTCGTTGATTATTGCTAAAATAAAACGTGATTCCTACGAAAGTGAGTTAGGTTTATTATTTTCCTTGGTATTGTTAGTGTTTAAAGCTTTCCATCCCTTGTCCTAGAGTCTTGCTCGAGGATGACCAAGAGCCAAGCTTGGGGGAATTTGATGTGTAACATTTATGTTACTTTTTTTTTATCTTTCTAGTAGAGTTTCTTACTCTTTATAGCCTAATTTCGTCCTATTTTATCTTATTTTTCATCACTTTGTGCATAGCCTAGGCTTAGGAGAATTTCTCATATTTTTGTCCTATTTTCCTTAATTTCTTGTTATCTTTTCTACTTTTGTATGCGTTTTTGTGGCTTAATGAAGGTATCTAACGAGCTCAAGCATGAGAATCAAAGAATGGAGATGCATAGCAGAAAAGCCAAGAAGAGAAGCCAAGAGGCCGCTTAAAATTTAAACCAAGAGGCCTCTCAAAAGAAAAAGGTCTAAGCCGGCGCTTACTCTATCACAAGAGGCCACTCAGTTGAATGGAAGTGGAAAGGTAAAGAGTTAAGACTAGACGTTGAACAAGTTCTAAAAGGGCGCTTATTGACCTAAGCAGCCGCTCTTAGTTGTACTAAGCGGCCACTTAGTTCATCTAAACCAGGATTTTCGGGCTTATGAGCTGGTGCTTGCCTCTATATTGAGCAGTGATGTGTTCATTTTAGAGCACGTTTACTACCTCATTTTAGTGTCAAGTCTCGTAATTTCATATTGATTTTATGCATATTACGCTTGTTTTTACCTTGATCTTGTCTTTGAGTTGTCTGAAGATCATTTTAGGTGTTTTTGATGATTTCGAGGTGAAGTGCGATGCATTCGAGCCTTAGACACGTGTATCATAGCTTGGGAAATCATTTCAAGTCACTCATGAAGATTCCACAGAGTTCAGAAAGCATCAGAGACTGAAAAGAGGATTCAGAACTTCAGATTCGACCGAATCTAATGGTCTCTCGGTCGAATTGTGCAGATTCGACCGAATGGGAATGTCCTTTGGTCGAATGATGGACATTCTTTAAAGAATTTATACCTTGGCCACTAGGAAGGTTGAATGGAACTCATTCCATTAGGCCGAATCAGACCATTCATTCGGGCGAATGTTGGACAGAGATTGATTCTTTGGAGCCTCTGGAATGGGCGAATGGAAGAGCATTCGAGCAAATGGAGTCATATTCGGCCGAATGGACCTTGAATTTGGTCGAATGATAGTGTTTTCTCCTGAACAACTACTTCTTTTTAGGGTCGGCCCATATGCATTTTAGGGTTTTCGTAGTTCTTTCATGCTTTGTTATAAATACCCCTCCCTCTGATGAGAGGGAGGGCAACTAGGTTTTTATTAGTCTATGCACTTTTAGTTTTGTTTAGCCTCTAAATTCTTTTCGTATTAGCTTTTGGTTTTCTGTTTTCTCAACATTTGCACTCCGAGTTCTGGATTTTGTCATTCAAATTCTAATCGTGGATAATACATTAAGCTTTTGTGAGTATTAATCTATTCCCTGCTTTTGAATTCATTCGCTTTATTTCATTCCATGTTTAGTTCTATGTTTATCGTTTGCTAGAATAATTTCTGATTTGCTTTCATTCTCGTTAATTTCTTTTCATGATCGTTTGCTTGCTTTATTGAATATAGTTATGTTGTTGAGCATGAATATGTGTGAGTAGTTCTTTTAGGGGTTTTGATTGGTGAAACCCTAGGAAAAGCTATGATCTTTATTGCCTAAGGTTATAGTAATGATGATAATAAGTAGTTTCGGAATCCGTTGCGAATCTTGTCCTGCCACTCCTTTGGAGACATAGGGCGATTATAGGTCGTTCGTTGTGATTTATGGAATCACCAACTTCCTCTCGTATTCTTGGATGTCCATGCTAGTTATTGTTTTATTTTCTCTATCTTATCATGTTCGGTTTTGAAAGCTTTATTCCTAGGGTGAATCTAATCTTGTCCCCATTTTTCTCTATTTGATTTACCTCGTAATTTATCGTTATCTATATTCTTGTTATTAGTTTTAATTGTTTCCAACTCCAAAAAATCCGATTGTGTTAAGAATTGAAGTCTTGATATCCTTTGTCCTTGTCGTTTGACCCCCTACTCCACTATACTTGTATAGTTTGTAGGTTGGTATAAATATTGTTTGCATAACTAGTCTTTTAGTTAACGATCTAAAAGCCGGTTATCAAAATGTCGCCGTTGCCGGGGACAAGGCGTAGTACTTAGATTTTTTCTGTTCTTAATATAAGTTTATTTCATTTAATTTCTGCTTGTTGTTTGTGTTTTTCTTTTTGTTAGTGGTTGTCTTTGACTTTTCTGTTTGCATGCCCCATAGCACGCGTAGGTCAAACCAGCTAATAACTCCTTATAATCCTGAAACCCAACGCGTGAGTAGACAATACCCATCAAAACACTCCTCACATTCTGTCCAAAACCCATCCATATCCCAAATGGCCAACGAACATCAATTGTTTGGACAATTCAAAATTTCTGGCTCACAAGAGTTACAAGGAGGTGTAGTGCTCCCTGTTGCTACTACAACATACCAAATACACCCTCAGTTCACAAGAATGGTTAAGGAAACACCCTTTAGTGGCTTAAGAAATGAATGTCCTCTTCAACATTTAGAGGCATTTTCTGACATTTGTGGACTTATCCCTCCTTGCCCTAATAGCCCAGATTATGTGCGAATGCACCTATTTCATTTGAGTCTAGCGGGAGATGCAAAACATTGGTACAAATGCTTAGAACCCAATTTAATTGTTAATTGGGCTCAACTAAAAACTGCTTTTCTAGAACGGTTCTATCCTACGGTTCGAATGCAAGATTGGCGTAAGAAAATTACGTCATTTACCCAAGAGGATGATGAGAACCTTAGTGCTACTTGGAGTCATTTTAAGAGAATGATTAGATCATGCCCCCATCATGAGTACAGGGAAAACCATCTCAACACATTCTTTTACCTCTCCAGTGCGTGAAAAGCACTTTGCATGTGCCATATGTGGGGGTACCAACCATGATACATCTTATTGTGGTTGTTCGCACTCCGAGCACGTTGCTACAGTTGACTATGGAGAGTATAACCCAGAACCGCAGGTGATGAACATGTAGCAGCCCTTAAATATGGTGGACAGGGACAAGGAGTAGGGTATGGCAAACAACCTTTCCCGAATTAACCTTACAAACCTCCCTTTAACTCAACCAAAACTAGGGAAACTTCCACTTGGGATACAACAGAAATGCTCAAGGTGGGTTTAACAAACAAGGTTTCCAAGGGAACCAACCTAATGGGAACGTACCAAGGCCTAATGTCTATAGACCCCCAGGGTTTAACCAAGGACCTAGAAATGGTTCAAACCTGACTTTCCCACCTAATCAACCTCATCATGTGGCTTCTCAACCACAACAAGGTCATACCTCAACCAATGACCATTTAGCCTCCCAAGTAACAACTCTTGCTTAGCAAAACTAGAGTCTAACTCAGATAAATCAGACTCTCTTCCAATAAATGCAATAACTTCAAGCTCAACAAAAGTTGTTTGAAACTCAACTTGCCCAAATGGCTAATCCTCCTGCACCACCACTATTTCCATCTCACCCTAAACCTAACCCCTCTACACAACCTTCACCTCAGCACCCAAACCCAAACCAACACACTGCTAAAGCTATCCACTTGAGATCAGGGACTCAGTATGACGGTCCTTCATATCCGGTTGATGCACCTTTGGTACGGGTGAGTGCTGAGACAAGAGTGGATAAAAATGGAAAAAAGGAGGAACAAGGTAAGGGGTTAGTAGTTGACAATGAAAGAGGTGGGGAGGACGAAAAATGATAAGACAAGGAGTGAGAAGCTAGTAGAGAGTGAGGAAGAGAGGAGGAAGAGAATTAAGGAGAGAAAGAGGTTAGAACGCTTATATGCACCCCCACTTCCTTTTCCCTATAGGAAAGTTGAGAAACAACTTGATGATAAGTTCAAGAAGTTTCTTGAACATTTACAAAAGATGGAGATGAAAATTCCATTCCTTGATGCTATGGCACAGATGCCAAAGTATGCTAAATCCTTGAAGGACTTATTGTCCAAAAAGAAAAAGCTTAAGGAAGAGGTAATCGGTCTCCCCCATCAGGTTAGCTCCATATTACAAGGGAAAATGCCTATGAAGGAGCGAGATCCCGGTCCCTATAACCTCCTAGTAAAGTTGGGAAATCTTGATCCTAAAGGAGCGCTCGCCAATCAAGGGGGTTCGATTAGTCTTATGCCTCTATCAATCGCTAAAAAGCTCCCCTTTAACCTTAGACCTTCAAGGAAAATGATCCAACTAGAAGATAGGAGTATTAGAGTGCCATGTGGAGAACTTGACGATATACCTATTCAGGTAGGAGAACTAGTGGTCCCTTGTAAATTTGTACTAATGGAAATGGAAGAGGACCCTTATAGTCCACTTATCTTGGGAAGAGCCATTCTAAAAACACTTCAGGCAGTTATTAATTGCCATGATGACACCATAACGGTAGAAGTAGCCCAAGTGAAGGTAGTCTTCAAAATCTCCCCTCTTTTAAAGAAGCCTATGGTTGAACAGGTCTGTCGTCTTGAAATAGATGATAAGGAGAGTGAGGATTGTCACAGAAAAAAAGAAATAGAAGTTGGGTATCAAATGAATGATGAGGATACCTGTACAATAGATGAGTAGTTGGAGGGCCGATTAGATAAGGCCCAGGATTATGAGAGAGAAGAAGCAGAGTATGAACAACTTTGTGAGGTTGAGGAAGGTATTATTCATAAGGGGGAAAGTCCTAAGCCTTCTGCCTAAGTAAGTTTGAAACCTTTACCTCCTAGCCTAAAATATGCCTATCTTGATGATGATGAAGGCAGTCCTGTCATAGTGAATTCTAAGCTCGATGACATTTCGTTGGAAAAACTACTTGTTTTATTAAGGAAATATCGAGATGTCATCGGGTACTCACTAGGTGATTTGAAAGGGATTAGTCCATCCCTCGTTATGCACTGGTTTCATCTTGACAATGAGCACTTTTCCTCCATTGAGCCACAAAGAAGGCTCAACCCTAACATGAAAGAGGTAGTTAAGGATGAAATCCTAAAACTCCTCAAAGTCATTTGACTGAATGAGTCTCAAATTCGGTCGAATCTGAACCATTCGGTCGAATGTCTCTCAGATTCAGTCGAATGTCTCTCAGATTCGGTCGAATCTGAGACCATCCTTTCCTCTTTTTCACTCCTCTCTTTTCTGAACTCCGTGGGATCTTCATGAGTGACTTTAAACATTTGCCCAAGCTATGATACGTGTGTTAAAGGCTCGAATGCGTCGCATTTCACCTTGAAATCATCAAAAGTACCTAAAATGAACTTAAGACAACTCGAAAACAAGATCAAGGTGAAATCAAGCACAATATGCATAAAACCAATACAAAACTGCGAGACTTGACACTAAAACGAGGTAATAAACGTGCTCTAAAATGAGCACATCAACTTCCCCCAAGCTATAGCGTTGCTAGTCCCTAGCAAACAAAATAGGAAGGTGAAGTCATAGCTTAGGGCAAAATGAATGAAGAAATAAATGATAAGACGAATGAAGGTCATGAGAAGTGGAAATCAAGACAATGCAAGCCGTGCACGTGCAAAACTCTTCCCTTGCCTTGGGTGTGCAAGAACAATGGGGTTTAGAAAGAATAATAAATTTTTACACCTACTCGGGATCACCAAGCAAGCTACATCATAGTTCATTCCGCCCACTACCTAACGAGGTCACAAGTCTACGCTCCCAAGGTTATTTCCCAAGAGGTATGGGAAATTTCCATTACGATCATGTGTTTATAGGGTTTGTGTTTCGCTCGAAATCATCCGACTGAAGATGAGTCGGGAATTAAACACCTAAACAGGGAGAAATCTCGTAAATCGTGCCTTATCTGCTCTCCAGCACTGATCTTACTAATCAGGTTAGGTCGAACATGTTTGGAAAGGGTTGTAATGCAGGCTCGGATCGAGGTACAGTAGAATTTGGGAATATGGAGTTGAAATAGAGGATTGTAAGTGATCCAAGGAAATAAGACCGAGGAAGACTATGCCTTCCAACAACCATGTCAATCCCAAAATTCCCAATAATAGACTCTTATACACCATGTCAACTTTATTCTCAACCTTTTTCTCTAATTTCTTTTTGTTTATTTTCTTTTTCTTTTTCTCTTTTTTTTCTTTTTTCTTTCTTTTTCCCTTTTTTTCTTTTTTGTGCTTATCAAGCTTTTTCTGAACTTTCTATGTGCATACTTCTTTGAAATGCACTAAGACTAGTGTACGTAGTGAAATCATAATCAATAATCTCGGAAGACTGCCTCTCATTCGACCGAATGAAGATGTTGATTCGGCTGAATGGAAGCTCATTCACCCAAATGAGTTCCATTCGGCTTTTCCAGTGGCAAGGCTCAATAATCTCGGAAGACTGCCTCTCATTCGACGGAATGAGTCTCAGATTCGGTCGAATCTGAACCATTTGGTCGAATGTCTCTCAGATTCGGTCGAATCTGAGACCATCCTTTCCTCTTTTTCACTCCTCTCTTTTCTGAACTCCGCGGGATCTTCATGAGTGACTTTAAACATTTGCCCAAGCTATGATACATGTGTTAAAGGCTCGAACGCATCGTATTTCACCTTGAAATCATCAAAAGTACCTGAAATGAACTTAAGACAACTCGAAAACAAGATCAAGGTAAAATCAAGCACAATATGCATAAAACCAATACAAAACTGTGAGACTTAACACTAAAACAAGGTAATAAACGTGCTCTAAAATGAGTACATCACTCCTCACAAGTCTATAATATCGCGTGAGATATACGTACAATAGGGAGAGATATAGTGTAATATCTAACAACCTTAAGTTCATGATTTTAAAAAACCAACATAATATATCATATGGAAAACATTTCGAAGAGAAACATGCATATTTAATTATCCTCATTGAAAACTTATCACAATAATATAAATGAAATAAGGATATAATGCAGTGCTCTAAACTAGAAAAATAAAAAAATAGGACTATAAACTAGGGAAGAAATTAAAAATTCATGTTAATGGTTATGCTCTATAAATGAACTATCCCCCTAAACCAAACATTGTAATGTCCTTATTAGTGACAGCATAAGACATTTGAGATAAACTATGACAGAAAGGATGCAAAGATTAATGCAGATTAAAAGGAGGGGAAGAATTATACCTAGGGGAGGAACTTGGTACACCCAAAAGTACCTATGTATATTCTTATCAATCATATGGAAGCTCGTCTGCATAGCACGATAATCTATCCTTATGCCATCATAAACTATAGACATGGCTCGATAGAACTCCTGCATCACGTGATAATCAGTCCTCATATCATAAAATGATGTGCACATGGACTAATGTGGTGCACACATCTCGGCTTATATGTCTTGCATACGCCTAAAGTTGATCCGTAGAAGACTGAAGTCATATTGTCGGGCCGCCATCCGAACTCTAAGGAGTAGGACTAACTACTCGACGCTACATTCTCTTTATTATTCTTATGTTTACCTATTTTGCTAGTCATTGGTTGTTCGTGAGTATAAGCTAAAATGTAAAGGAAGAGGTCAAGGTATAATCTCTCCTACTCTCCCTTTTATATTCTTTCCTTGGTGTATTTTTCTATCTTTTCAGTCTAGGGAAGTTGATTGTTCGACGATGTATAACACTTCATTGTGAAAGGTGTGTAGCCTATTTTTGAGGATTGGTTCGCTGGAAACTATTGGTTTTGATAATCATTGTTAATTGTTAGTGTTGAATTGATTAGATAACCTTTCCCGTATCATACTCTCATGTATTCATCTTACTATTCTTTCTTTATCTTTGCTTTTCTTCTGCATAATTTGAAAAATCCAAAATTATTTTGAGTTTTATTTAGCAAGGCAAGTAATTTTCTTTTGATTTTTTTTCCTTTCATTGAGTTGAGCATGAATAGAACACTAGCGTTGTTAAATGTTTTCCTTCCTAAACCTTAAGAGCTTACATAATTTAGACTTAAATTGCATTTGAAGGAGTTTAATATATGCTTTTGTTAAGGTAGATGAAACTATTGTGATTATGACCCTTAACTAACCACCCCACCTTTTCCTTAGCCATGTGAAATACTTAGGATTAGTATTTTCAAACCCAATAGTAAGGAGATATTTTGAAGCCTTTAATTGCTTGGATTGAGTGGCATGGATCAGAAATTTGTCATGTTTTGATCAAGAACTTGACTTATACCTGCTCGAGACCGTGACTGAACTTCTTAGGGAAAGATAAACATACTCTTGAACACTTCAAAGAGTAGTAGTAACTTTTTTAAAATAACATCTCTTAAGAGGTACTCATTAATTGTAGAATATTTTAATAAAAAAAGAGAAAAAAAAGAAATAAAATTCAGAATAATTTGTATAGAAAAAGAAAAAAATGGGGAAGAAATAAAGAAAAGAAGAAGTGGGATGAAAAGGATTTGTGTGGGTTTATGGGAATCTAAGAACTAATGAAGGCTGAGATATGTTCTTAACTAAGCTTGGGGGGAGGAGACTAGTCGATATTTTATTGAATATAAGGGCTCAAGGTCTTGAAATGAGGTGAAAGTTAAGGGCATAAGAATTCCATTGTTCCTGAAGCTAAGCCTCACACCATTACCTAAGCCATTCCTTATTTTGTGCTAGTTCTTTCCTTATTTTATCTACATTTTACCTCGAAGCCCTTTTAACTCTAGGAAGTTGAGTCATTGTTGGTGTAGGGAGTTAAAGGTCAAGTATATTGAGTGAGCATAAAAATTAAGATGTCGAGTCATAAATCATTACCCTTACTTTTTATTTGTTCAACTCCCTCAAGGAGTAATGAGAAGTTAATTCTTTAACTATGGAAATGGAGCGTTGGAAGAGTGAGTTTGTGTCATAGTTTAGGTGCAAGAAAGCTATAGTTTCCTACTCTTTCTTGGTTATCCTTTATTCATTTTTATGCAATCTTTTGGTATGTTCTCTCTTACGGTTTGGAAAGTTGAATATCCATCACGATGGTGTCTCATGAAAAACCGCTTGTTGTATCTTCTTTTTACTTATTTTACTTCTTTCCATTTCTTTTAGTTTCTCTCTTTTTAGTTTTGAAAGTTATAGGTTAACTCCTATGAAACCCTTACCGAGAGCACACTCGTCTTCCTAAGAAATTAGGGGGTTTAAAAGGCTTGTTGATTATTGCTAAAATAAAACATGATCCCTTGTCCTAGAGTCTTGCTCGAGGATGACCAAGAGCCAAGCTTGGGGGAATTTGATGTGTGAAATTTATGTCACTCATTTGTATCTTTCTAGCAGAGTTTCTTACTCTTTATAGTTAGATTTCGTCCTATTTTATCTTATTTTTCATCACTTTGTGCATAGCCTAGGCTTAGGAGAATTTCTCATATTTTTGTCCTATTTTCCTTAATTTCTTGTTATCTTTTCTACTTTTATATGCGTTTTTGTGGCTTGATGAAGATATCTAACGAGCTGAAGCATGATAATTAAAGAATGGAGATGCATAGCAAAAAAGCCAAGAAGAGAAGCCAAGAGGCCGCTTAAAATTTGAACCAAGATGCCTCTCAAAAGAAAAAGGTCTGAGCAGGCACTTACTCTATCACAAGAGGCCACTCAGTTTAATGGAAGTGGAAAGGTAGAGAGTTAAGACTAGACGTTAAGCAAGTTCTAAAAGGGAGCTTTTTAACCTAAGCAGCCGCTCATAGTTGTACTAAGCGGCCACTTAGTTCATCTAAACTAGGATTTTCGGGCTTATGAGCTGGCGCTTGCCTCTATATTGAGCAGTAAAAGGACGAGAGGAGGAAATTCATTCATTAGTAGTAGTTTTAGCCTAGTTTTAGACCTAAAGTGATAGTTTAGGGTTTATTCATTTTTCTTTCACTAAACTTTAGATTATTAGTTGATTTTTCATCGGTTTTTAGTACTTTTGTTGGATATGCGATCATCAATTGTCAGACATTAGTTCCATATCAATATATCAGTATTTCTTTCACTTTCTATGGTTTTATATTTTTTAGTTTCAATTTATTTTCTACTTTCGTTAATTTATATTTGATTAGTATTAGTTTTTCACATAGTTTTGTTAGTCTTTGTTTGTGATTCGTACGTTCATCCTCATTCATGTTGTGATGACTCCCTGTATTAGTCATGAGTAGTTAGTTATAGGATAGGGTGAAAACCCGATCCCGAGCATGAATGATCTTTAAAATATGGAGTTCGTTTGTTAATGAATTATGTGTGATTTAATATCGAGTTTTGGTTGAGTCTAGATTGACAATTTAACTTTCTTCCATTTACGTTCCTAGATCAAAGACATTGAGAGATGAAAATTTAGGTAGTGACTGGATGTTAAATGTTGTTGACTTGCAGGCTATTAATTATTCATTTGAATCTATTGTATTACTTGCATGCTTTATAATACGATTAGGTAAGAAATCTCAATTGTAATGCCCTTCCTTGAAGATGACCGAGAGGTTGGTTCCTAGTTGAAATCCCTTCCTTCCAGCATGTGTAGGTTCAATTCATAGGTCGATAATAAGTTTGTCAACCTCATATTATCTCATCTTGAGTCTAATTCCTAGTTTTATCTCATTTGTTTTAGGAATTGGTGTTGAATCCTAAACCTTTAGAGCTTTTACCATTGTAGAACAAGTCCTTAGAACCTCAGAATAGATTTTAGTTAGATTTAGCCTTAATCTTTGCTTTAGTTTGAGCTAGCTTGTAGTTGAACTACTAGAGGTTGGTAGCTATTAGAAGTCATTCCTTGTTGATTCGACCCTCACTTTCCCTTTACTTGTAATAGGTGAAGTTGAGGTTTTGTTGATAGTAGGTATCGTGACGACTAATATCTAACCCTAACACTTTTCTACTATGGATGTCTATTCCTCGATTCTCGTGCTCATGGTAACTAGATAACTGCATGAAGCCATGAAAATACATATAAATGTAGAAAATTATGAGAAATCATCGAAAATAGGACCCAAAACATGAAGAATGCTCCTAAGCCTAGACCATCCAGAAAAGTGATGTAAAATTTAACAAAATGGGATGAACTCGAGTGAAAAAAGTATGAAACTCTGTTAGGAAGATATTGATGATTGACATAAAATCACTTATCAAATTCCCATAATCTTGGCTCTTGCTTGTACTCGAGAAAGATTATAGGACAAAAGAAAGAAGAAATTTAGGCATGAACAATAAACTAAGAAAAAAATAAATAAAACCTAACTCACTTTTATAGGAATCATGATTGATTTAAGGAACAATCAACAAGCAATTTAAACCCTCTAATAGTTTAGGAGGATAAGTGTGCTCCCATAATGGTTTCCTGGGAGGTAACCCATAAATCTCAAAACAAAATAAAACCAAGGCAAGTATTTTAAAGAGTAAATGAGAAAAACTAAGGGAAATGAAAAAAATTAAAAAGAAGATGCAACGAGTGGGAATTCATGGGACAACATCGTGATGGATATCCAACTTTCTAAACAATAAAAGAAAACACGATAAATAATGCATAAGAATGAATGAAGGATAACTAAGAAAAAGTAGGAAACTATAGCTCTCATGTACCTATACTGAAACACAACCACACTCTTCCCAAGCCTCATTTCCATCCTTAAAGAAATAGCTTCTCATTACTCCTTGAGGGAGTTGGACAAATAACACAATATGGGTAATGAATTATGATTTGACATCTTAATTTCCATCCTTCCTTAATATGCTTGACCTTTACCTCCCTACACCAAAAATGACTCACCTTCCTAGAGTCAAAAGGACTTTGGGGTAGAATATAAGTAAAATAGGGAAAAGATTAGAACAAAATAGGGAAAGGCTCGGGTAGTGGTGTTAGTTTAGCTTGATAAATAATAGGAATTCTTATTATTTTGACCTTCAACTCATTCCAAGGCCTTGAGCCCTCATATTCAATGGAACACTATCTAGTTTCCTCCTCGAAGCTAGTTTAAGAACATATATGAGTTTGTTTTCTCAGATTCCCATAATCCAACAAAATCCACCCCATCTCATTTCCTCTTTTCATTATTTCTTCTGTTATTTTTATTTTCCTTTTTTATATAAATTTTTTTGATTTTTTTTCTTTTTATTTAAGTTTTTTTTTCCATCCAATTTTTGTTTATACTTCCTAAAAGAGTAGTGCACAAAAGATGAGTAGCTCTTAAGATATATTATTTTTTTTGAAATAATTGATGCCCTTTTAAACTTCATAACTCCTAAATCACCACTAATACATTTATAAAAACTTTTTTGTCAAATAAAATCCAATCAAGAATAAGATGTTGAAGGTACATATTGGGTCGATGGCTATGAATTAGGTAATTTTTGGAGAAATATAAGCTAAAGAAGGTAACAATTTATAGGAAAGGTAGAATGTACAAGAAATAGGGAAATGTTAATGGTTAAGGATGAAGAAATAGGG
Source organism: Dysphania ambrosioides (assembly GCA_026401315.1). Taxonomy (NCBI): domain Eukaryota; kingdom Viridiplantae; phylum Streptophyta; class Magnoliopsida; order Caryophyllales; family Amaranthaceae; genus Dysphania; species Dysphania ambrosioides. Next base: position 15,813,618 of record CM048665.1, on the reverse strand, counting down.
TTTAAGAATGTCTTTGTCTTTCCTTAAGAAGTTCGTTCATGATCTTGGGTATGTATAGGACAAGTTCTTGATCAAAGCATGACAAATTAAGGATCTTTGCCACTCAATTCAAATCATGTTGAAGGCTTTAAAAGATTTCCTTAGCATGGGTTTGCAAATATTAATCCTAAGGATTTTACTCAGCTAGGAAAAGGTAGGGTGCTTAGACAAGGGTTATAATCACGATAGTTTCATCTACCTTAACAAAAGTCCATCCTAAACTCTTTCCAATGCAATTTAATTCTAAACCATGTAAGCTCTTAAGGTTTAGGAAGAAAAAATTTCAACTAGATGAGTGTTATACTCATGCCAACCTCAATGCAAGAAAAACAAAATCTAAAGTAAACAAAATACTTACCATACATAATAAAACTCAAAATATTTTTGGATTTTGTAAAAGAAAAAAAGAAATAAAAACAGGAAGACATATACACGGGAGTATGAAATGGAAAAAGTCATCTAACAATCAACACAATCATACAACTAACCATGGTCATCAAAACCAATGGTTTCCAGCGAACTAATCCTCAAAAACAGGCTAAACACCTTCAACAATTAAATTACATTCCTCCTCAAGCAAATCAACTTCCCTTAGACTAGAAAAAAGAAAAAACACTCCAATGAAAGTGAAGAATCAATAGGGAGATGGAATATGATTAATTATACTCTATAGGGGGGGTGAATAGAGTATAACCGATTTTCGCGTTCAGGATCTCAAGGTCTTGAACTGACTTTCAAAGGCGGAATATAAGCGTTAAGGCTTATCTTTGAAACTGGATGTCAAAGCCTTGAAATTAGTTTCAAAAGCTTTTGCTCAGGCTTTGACTGTTCGCTGCTTTGATTGATGACCGAAGCAAACATAAAATGTAAGCAATGAAGACAGAAATAAGATGAGACAAAACACGGAGATTTGATACGAAGTTCGGCAACTAATTTGCCTACGTTTCCGCCTAGGGTTGTCCAACCCTTAGGATTTAACTCGCTCTTTTATTATTTCCATTAGAGACCTAAATCATCCTAGAAGATCTTAATCCCCATCTTCTACTCCATAGCACCCCAGCTACACTTTAGCATCTCAGATCCTAGTAATAAAAAGCTCTCTCTTTTTCTATACATTTGAGTATTATGGGTATACTCTTAGTATAACACTCTCTCAAAATATTCTTTTAAACACTCAAGAGATTATACTTTGATTTTCTCTTAATCTAAATACAATATAAAGTTTATGGAACTAGAGAGAAAATAATGAAGCTTTGTTGATGTGCTTGTGACTGAAATTCACGATTAAAGCTTCTACTCTTGTCTCACTTTCTGTCTCGTTGTATCTCACCTCGTCTCTACCTTTCTTCAACTTCAAAGCTTGGAATATATACTGAACTTGATTTTAGGCCGTTGAAAGGAAACTCAAAATAGGCTGCTGAAAATCTAATTTGCCTTCAATACTTTTAGCAAGATTTCCTCGAATATGGTTGTAGAGAATCATTCATTTTGGCTGTTGAAGATTGATATCTTCTAAATATTTTATAGCAAGAATGTTATCACTTTATTTGTTGCATTTTGAAGCTTTAACATATTTCTTTTTTCATAACCATAATGCTTGAATTTTGGTAACTACCAAAATGAACTTGAAGAATCTTCAACATATATGAGCACCATTTATTTGCTAAAATTAAGAGATATCTTTGACAGTAAAATCATGTCTAAATAAGTTAGGTTAGAGAATAAAATAAGTGAAACAAGGAAAGGATGAAAACACAAGATTTAGGCAATTAGAATATTCATATCCTTTGACAAAGTGTTTGAACTTTGCTGACTGCTTTAAGACGTGGCTCAAGCTTTTGAAGACGTGGCTCAAATGTTGTATTCTCGTCCTTTGACAGAATGCATAAAGCTTTGTATTTTAGATTCATATTGTCAACTCTATGCATTTTGGTTTCCATCATATTTTCAACTCTATTTGACTTTGCATTTTAGCTTCCATCATAAGACATAAAAACATTAGTAATCAAGGTGGAGTCTTCAGAAAGCAATAAAAAGGGGAATAGGAAAGATTATACCTTGGCCTCTTGCTTTGCACATTCACTAATACTCATGAACAAACAACGGTTAGCAATAATAATAGAAACATGAGAATAATAGTTCCTATTATATCTAAAAACACATAAAAACAAAGAAAAGAAAACTTTACATGGATTCTACAGAGGAAGAAGAGAAAAGAAAGCTAGAGCCCGACCCTTTTTGTAACAAACCCCCAAAGTTAAGTGAAGCGCAATCCTTGGAATGAAAATCGAGAAATAAATGGGGAGGGTCGATCAATCGTTGTATGACTAGCTAGTACTAGGGCCTTTACCCGTCCTACACCTTTCCTTATTGTCATGGGAGGAGAAATTATACGTTCGGTCAACATCAAGACCCAATACATCAGTGTAGGGAGACTAGCCATACTGCGGCTAACTAGGATAGTTCCTAAAGGATGACATACTTGCTGGGCTATCCCACACCATCTATATACCCCGGGGGCCAACTTGGTCCATCATAAAAGTAGGTAAGATAGCCTCAATAGTCACTCCCCCTTCTAAGTGTAATAATAAGGGGGGAAAAAGAGGGAGTGACACTAGGAGCGATAGGACCTGTTCAATAGGAATATGTATGTAGGTTTGCTATCCCCTGCAAAGAAGGGATAGGACGCATTCAGAAGGGTCATAGGGGTAGTTAACATAGGGTGTAAATCCCCAAGTTTAACATGGTAGTCATAAATTTTATTCTCAAGAATTATGTTACCCCATTGGGCCTTAGCCTAGATCGTCATAGTTAACTTCCTAAACTCCTCTTCTAAGTTAAAAGAGGAGGATGTGGTTTAGGAAGAAGATATACCTCCTATGGTTCTAGGTGGCGCAAGGGGCACTGATGTGCTCATTTTAGAGCACGTTTACAACCTCATTTTAGTGTCGAGTTTCGTGCTTTTATATTGGTTTTATGCACGTTACATTCAATTTTACCTTGATCTTGTCCTCGAGCTGTTTTTAGGTCATTTCAGGTGATCTCGATGATTTCGAGGTAAAACGAGACGTGTTCGAGGCTTTGACACTTCTATCAAGAGTTTGAATGCACGTATCATAGCTTGGGCATGTGTTCCAAGTCACTCTCGAAGATTCCATAAACTCTAGAAGCCACTAGGCACTTCAAAGGAACTGTTCAGCAAGGTTTAGGTTACGATTCGACCGAATCTGACATCCATTCGGTCGAATGGAAGACAGGGATTCAAGTACATAAATCAAGCTCTCGGGAATAGCCGAATGAAGACTCATTCGGCCGAATCAAGACCCATTCGGCTGAATGGTTCCACTCATTCGGCCGAATGGTGGACAGATCGCAAAATCATCAAGCTTCTGTTTTGGGCGAATGTGAACACCATTCGGCCGAATGGCCACCCATTCGGCCGAATCCACTATGCATTCGGCCGAATGGCCTTCTTTCCCGCATATTTTGGTTCTTTCTTTAGTCGGCGCTCGAGGGTTTTTCCTAGGGTTTTACTCCTTTTGTCCCTAGGGTATAAATACCCTCTTTCTCTGTACATAACCTTATGCCTACTTTGAGAGCTCTTGTGCCTCAACCTAGAACATCACTTTAAAGCTTTTCATTTCTTTCATGCATTAGTTTAGATTTACAGCTTTCGTTGTTCTTGTTTTCAAGCTTTGTATTTCGGATTCGGTTCCTATTTCGCTCATACAATTTCGTTTATGCAAGGTATTATTTCTTTTCTGTTTTAGTTCTTTTAATGCTTTCAAGTATTGTTTTTCTTGATTTCATTCCTCTAGCTATAATCGTTGTTTCGTTTACCGTTTGATAGAGTAGTCGTTGGTTCGGTTATAGTTCTTAGTTTTCGTTCTCTTGTTCATTTCCATTCAGTCTATTCATGTTTTTAATCATGTCTTTTATTATTACTATGTGTGAGTAGTCTTCTTAGGGGTTTGATTAGTGAAACCCTGGGTTGGCTCGTTCTTCATGCGTAGAGTTAGGATTTGAGATTGTTAACGGTTGATTGATTGATATTCGATGCGAATCTTGTCCTGCCACTCCTTTGGAGACATAGGGCGATTATAGGTTGTTCGTGTGATTTATAGGGTCACAAACTTCCTCTCGTCATCTTGAGTGTCATGATTTATTGTTGACTGATTTCTCCTAATTTAGCGTATTGATGGCTCGGTTGTCCTTCCTAGGGTGGAACTAATCTATCCCCGTTTTCCCTTCATAGCATAACATCGTTTAAGTTCTTGCTTTCCTTTTCTGTTATTAGTATAATTCTTTCAAATCCTATTTAAATCCTTTACATCAAGTCTATAAGCTATCGCCCCTTGTCCTTGTGGTTCGACCCCCGACTTACCACTACACTAGTTGTAGTAGTATTAGGGTGTTTATAAATATTATTTGCATAACTATTCTTTTAGTTAAACGACCTAAAAGAACGGTTATCAAAATGGCGCCGTTGCCAGGGATAAGGCGTTGTGTTTAGATTATAGTCTTGGTGTAATTCATTTTAGTTTTATTTATTTTATTGTCTAATAATCTGCTTGTCAGTACTTACGCTTGGTCTCTAGTGTTGTTTGCATGCCATATAACACACGTCAATCAAATCAACAACTAGAACCATTCGACCCTGAGGTTCAACGCAGCAAACGGAGAATTCCAACCCAAACCTCATCGCAGCCCAATACCTCCAACCACCCTACACCACCAATGGACGAAAACCACCAACAACTTTTTGGTCAATTTGGGACACCTGGGTCCCAAGAATTTCAAGGAGGTGTAGTGTTGCCCATAGCCCCGAACCCCTATCATATACATCCTCAATTCACCCGGATGGTGAAAGAGACCCCTTTTTGCGGTTTGAGAAATGAATGCCCTCTCCAACACTTGGAGGCATTCTCAGATATTTGCGGTCTTATACCTCCATGCCCCAATAGCCCGGATTATGTACGGATGCATCTATTTCACTTGAGTTTATCTGGTGATGCTCGGGACTGGTATAAATGCTTAGAGCCCAACTCAATCATTAATTGGGCTCAATTAAAGACAGCGTTTCTAGAAAGGTTCTATCCCACAGTTCGAACGCAGGATTGGCGTAAGAAAATTGCGTCATTCACTCAAGAGGATGATGAGAACCTTAGTGCCACTTGGGGTCGGTTTAAGAGAATGATAAGAGCATGCCCCCATCATGAGTACGGGGAGAACCATCTTAATACATTCTTCTATGATGGTTTAAACGACTCCACCAAGGCACTCCTAGACTCCGCTGTTGGTGGCCAACTTTCGAAAGTCCCATGCAATCAAGTGAGGGCTAGGATTGAGGAGGTTGCTAAGAATAGTTCTTGGGGGGGAGCAAGGGGTAGTGGATTACCAAGAGGAGGGATGGATTCAAGCAACTTGGACACGATTACTTCAAAAATTGAGGCTATCATGGATAAGAAGCTGTCCAAGTTCAAATACGCCCAAGGTAGCTCTAATGTATCATCGGTTAAAGAGACGCCCTTTTCATGTAGAATCTGTGGGGGCACCAATCATGATACATCATATTGTGGGGGTGCAAATTCCGAGCACATAGCAGCTATTAATTGCGGGGGGTATAACCAAGAAGGACCCCCGGTCATGAACTATGATGGATACGGGTATAATCCCGATTATGTGGCAGCAGTAGGATATGGTGGTCATAACCAAGGGTTTGCTCAGCAAGGTCTTTACAACAATCAACCCTCTAGACCTCCCTTCAACCCGAATTCTAACCAAGGGAACTCCTACCAAGGGTACAACTCTACCAATCAAGCGAATGGGAGTTTTCCTAGGCCGAATGGGAATAGGCCATACCCTCCAATGCCAAAACCCAACACCAACCCATCCTATCCATCTATACAGCCTCAACCAAACCCGCCTCCAACTAATGAATTCCTTTCCACCCAAGTGAACTCCCTTGCGCAACAAAACCAAACCCTCTTGCACATCAACCAAACTTTGATGAACCAAATGCAACAACTTCAGGCGCAGCAGAAGTTGTTTGAGTCACAGCTTGCGCAGATGGCTAGTCCACCCCCACCATTGCCATATCCTTGTCACCCCCAACAAAACCCATCCACCCAGCCTCCACCACAAAATTCTCCTGACTCTAACCCTAAGCATCACACTTGTAAGGCGATCTTCCTAGGATCTGGAATCTCACATCCTTATCCAGCTGTAGCCAATGGAGATGATTTAAGGGAAGATCCCTCGACGGGTAGTGGTTGTCGAAGAGAAACTGAGCACAAGGAGAACCTTGAGGGAAGAAAAGAAAAGGAGGGTGGTGAAGGGACTGAGGAACCAAAAGTTGAAAAGGAATTGAGTTTGGTGCTCCTTACGCCCATGCAATTTACTAAGGAGGCTTTAGCACTTTGAGAGGGTGCCACCCTGTTCCATTGGGGAGTTCAAATTTATATAGGTCCCTAAACTCATGATGATTCACAACTTTAGACTATTACCTTGGCTTTTAGTTGATTTTGCTATTGAAATAGTCGATTTTAAAGGGTTTTACCTTTGAGGTTTGCTGGGGATAAACAAACTCCATTAGGGAAGTTTTAAAGATTATGTTTTCACTAAGGAGGTCCCACTTAAGGATTTTGTATAATTTTAGAGGGTATTTTCCAATTTAACCCTTGATAAGGAAGCTTATCCGCAGGGGATGTTAATGCTCTAGGATTTTTTTTCGCTAGGGAAAAGGTTTGCTTTAATGAAAACTTTGTGGGGAGAAGGATTATAGTTGGTTCTATTAGAGATTGAAATCCTTAGATGATTCACTAGGGATTTTTTAGTTGGGCCCACTATTGCTTTGACTTGCTTTGCGTATTCCAGGGATGACTCCCTAGTCATCACGTATTCTAGGGACACCTTGGCGTATTTTAAGGATGCCTCCCAAGTCAATGGGCCAATATGTGTATTATAGGACCGCCTCTCGAGCCATGGGTTATTTTAGGGACGCCTACCGAGACAATAGGGTTAGCTTGAGCCACAATGCGTATTATAGGGACTACTCCTGAGGCTAGGGCTAGCAACCATATTATAAGGATGCCTCTCGGGCTTTCACATATTCTAGGGATGTCTCCTAAGTCATTACATATTATAAGGATGCCTCCCGAGTCATGACATATTTTAGGGACGCCTGTCGAGCCAACGCGTATTTTAGTGACGCCTCCCTAGCCAACACATATTTTAGGAACGTTTTTCGAGCCATTAAGTTAATATACGTATTATAGGGATGTCTCCCAAACCATAAGACATAGTCAATAGACTATTAAATTGCTTATGAGTCATTTGTAGTGATGCGGTGTCATACGGGGTTGACCTGACTTTTTGGATTCCAAAAACTAAGCATCAGGATTTCTTTTTGGGTCACAAAGATATTTTGGTCTTTTTACCCCATGCTTGAAATTATATTCATTGGCCTATATGACTTTGGGTGCGAAATACCTTGATTTTTTAACTTAATTATGTATATAACGGTAACGTGGGGTGGTCTACAGCACTTTATGTGCAAATTTGCACATTTGGCACACGTGCTAAGACCTTTTAAAACTGCTCCTGTTTGCCCTGAGACTCATTTCGACATATTACTCTTTTGAAACCTACTCAAAGCTTTGCATTTCAAATTTTTGCTCCCAAGGATTTGTTGTACTAGGTTTTTATCTTTGCCCATTGCATAAATCAAGTAAGTTTACTTGAATTTCCCATGGTTTTAAGCTTATATTTACTTTTAGCATGAACGTAAACTAAATTAGGGGTTTTTGATATTGCAGTGAATTATTGTAATTGGTGGTTGTAATTACTTGGTATATCTATATATATAATGTACATAGGTTGTACACAGAATGTGATAAATTTGAGAAGGTTTAAGCAAATTCTCGATGGTGATAGGGTAATGAGTGGGTATGCTTTGGCTTGATTTTGTGGCTTGGTTATGCTCAATTACGCTTAAAGATGATGACTAACAAGTTTAGGAGTCATGAATTCCCGTTTTTATTGAGTTTAGTGAAATGGGTTAGTTTTTAAGCCCTCGATTTGTTCATACTAGAAGGGTAGTAATGGCTTTAATTTTTTGTGCTAAATTGGTTATTTGATGATGCTAGGTTCTGGATATAGGCTTTGATGTAGGTTTGGTATGAGAACCCCTTTGAGTTTTCGTGTTTGCAGTGAAGCTAGGTTTTTTGGTTGTTTAGCGGAATGTAGCTCGTGTACGGTTCATGTTAGGATTGAAATTGGCATTAGGTTATGATATAAGTACTGTAGCCAGGTTTCGGCTCAAAATCTGAGAATTTTGGTGATGTTGAGGAAATTTATGAATTTCCATTGTCACTATGCTTTGATGAACATGTTGTGTTGGTAAGTCTGTGAACTTCCTATTGATCTTATTTTTTGTCAAAGAATGCATGTGACTTGTTTTTGAAATTGGATGAGCCCCCTCTATGGTTGAGACTTGTGATGGAATATACAAACTCTAGAGTTTGCTGTTTTCAGTGGAGTCTATAAACTCCAGTATGTATGGAATCTAAAAATTTCAAAGTCTGTGGTGCTTCAAGGGAGTTCCTATGACTCTTATATCCTAATGGATTCTAAGAAATCATGATACTATTGTATTCTTATGGAATTTGGGAATTCCTATAATTGTTTGTTTTTTAGTAGAGTCTGTGAAATCCTGTGACAATGATATTTTAGGGAATTTAAGAATTTCCAAGTCTTTTGTATTTCAAGAGAGTCTGTGAACTCTTGGGACTGTTACATTTAATGGAATATGTGAACTCTAGAGTCTATAGTATTCTGGTGGGATCCGAATATTCAATTGACTCTTGTTTGTGTATTGTTCTAGAAGTTAAAGAATTACTTGTTGCAATTCTTTAAGGATTATAGCCCTTGTGCCTGCACTGATGTTTATTGCTTTTTTCAGGTTGGCACCCCTAATCTGAAACTCAGCCCATGGCTAGAGTGGCGGGGTCTTTAGAGGGTAAGAGATCCCTTGAGGAGTATGTGGCCTCACTAACCCGCCATACATGCGTCAGCCATTTATATCGCCCTAGGATGGGCATGATAAGTTACTTCCTATCTATTTTGAAAAGTTAGCGATTTAGCCGATCCTAATATAAGTTTAATCCATATTTAGGACAACAACTTATAAGTCTAGACCTTTAGTTATGCCAAAAGCTTCCCCTCGTGACTGAAGAGGTTGGAGTGAAGTGAAAGGTGATGGGTGCTACATCCTAAAGCCTTATTGTGTGACTTTTGGTTGGTGACTAATTCATTTTTACGTAAGAGTGGGTCTCGTATTTTGTCCCATGGGTTGCTTAAGTAGTGATGAGATACCACCAACACATTTCATTTTCCATGAGAGGAGTTGACCATCACCCCTACGAACTTCACTATGATCATAAGCCTACGTTTCACTGATAAGCTCTTGGTCTTGGGCTTCAGCCTCCGCTTTAAGCATGCGGAGGCGACCGAGTTTCTCGACCCAGTTATAGCCACCATTTCCAGCGAGGCAGTGAGCATCGTGTATGGAAAAGTTGTTGAGGGCTTCATAATGAGAGGTATCACCGACAAGCAGATGGGATCAATCTTTCTTAAGGGCAGACTATGTCTCGCGTCTAGTTAGATAGTTAGTAAGGAGATCAAGGGGATGTGTAAGCGGGTGGAGAATCATTTGTATAGCGAGATTATGAGCTTGTAGTTTTCTTCCCATCCCCCTAACCTTTAGTTTGAATCTCTAAGGCGCACTTGCTTTTCCTGGAGTAATTAGATTGAGTTATTTCCTTCTTTGTGGGTTTCACTCACTTTTGTCATAAGGATTCTACTCCTTCATATAGTGAGCTGGCTCATCTGTCCTAATAAGAGCAGTAGGGCCTCTATGCGCTTCTTGCCTTCTTTGCGAGACATCGCTGCATTCCCTAGCTATGATTAGGGAGTTCTTACGTATGCTAATCTCTTGTATGAGATAAAGAAGATGGTATGGGGCCTCATTGACGACCAGGTTTCTATTAGCGACATATGGCGGGTTATTGAGGTACTTTGTTGCTTTCCCCTTTGTTGGGTAGCCTTTTTACTAAATTGTTTTCCTTTGATTATAGCTCTAGGCCTATGAGTACCTCCTAAAGCTTGCTCTAACTCGAGCGAAAGATCGGGTCTTCTTGGTGGGCGCCTTTTGGATTAGGTGTAAAAAGTTGGGAGTCTATCTTGGTCATTTTCGAAAGATTCTCTTCCAGTCCACCCCTAAATCAGTAAATTTGATCCTATGACATTGTATATTGTATAGTTGTATGCTTGTAACCTCTAATATTGTTTTGCTGGAGAAACAAGTCAAATTTTAGCCCTAAGTCGATATAATCCCCCGAAGACAATGGAGGGGGCTACTGTACTCAAAGGTTGAGGACACCCATATGGGCTTATGGAGCCCATGTGGTATCTAAGGGAGCGATTGGCTCGTCACTACTCAACCATGGATTTTTTTTTACTCTAGTAGACCCCCTAACCATGCTGGATCTGGTAAGCCTAGACAAGCTTATGTGGAAGACACGAGCTATTACTTTACATATATAGTATCATTAGTGAATCCCAATGTAGATTACTCGGTGTTGGTCAGTAGGTTGGCTCGCCTGGTGAAGCGAGTCCTACTTGAAGTATTATACTTGTCTTTAGTTTTGAGCATACCTTTTTACACTTTTCTATTTTAAAAGCATGTTGGAGAAGAAGGCCCTAAGTTTCCTCATACAGATTTGGTACTCTACTATAGCGGGTCAGCGAACCTGTAGAGGACACCTTAGAGGCTGAATCTCATGCTTACATAAGCATCCCTACTAAATTCCCACTAGTATGTTGATTGATGGATATGAGTTTTACCCTCTTTGTTTTGATGAGGTATCATATTTTTTGCTATTTTCTAGTTAACTAGTTTAAGAAGGTTATTAATGACCTTAAGAAGAAATGCATCCATCTGACCCCAGAACTTGGAGGGTCGCCTTGCTAAGGTAAGGATCTTAGTTTATACTCAATTGCTTTCTTTGTTCTTTTTGTTGTTCTAACTTAATGTGTCTAGTGATATAGGACACATCATAGCCTTGTATGTCGAGGTCATATTCTTATGCTCAACCTTAGGCGGAGCTTCAGCCTGAGGAAGGAGTACAAGCTTCATGGTCTAGCTTGGAGATCGTGGGTCAGTCCCGACCCATACTGGATCTCAGTAGGCATTCAACTAGTGGTTTTCGGGGAGCTACCATGGTGGGATCTAGCCAGGTTCCTTCTATGGATCTGTATTTCTTCTAGAAAATTCAAATGTATCAATAGTTGCAAATGCAGATGCGCTAATGCGGATGAACACTGGTTCTAGCATATGGCGCTTGGAAGTTAGTGTTCAATGCTTAGCTAAACGGCAGGTGTATGGCGCTAGGTTCTGGCGTCAAGTGTTGGAAGTTAGTGTTTAGTGCTTAGCTAGCGTTTAGCGCTTGAATTATGTATCTTGCATGTAGACCTTGGTGGGTGTCTTTTTGGCTATATAAACACCTTAACGGGATTGCAAATCTCTTTTCCACCAAACACAACTCATTTACTGCTTGCTTTGAATTGTTTTTCTCTCTAGAAATGGCTTCCATTTTCGAATTAGCCTTGAATGCTTAGTTAATCTCCTTGAATAAGAGTTATGTATTGGGCTACTTTCATCTTTGAGACTCGTGAAAGTCGACACAAACTTTCTTGTGGCGGCTTTCAAGTGTTAGGATCCATTCTCCCACAGTATTAAATTTAAAAATGATGAAATAGTGCCTACGCCCGAGGAGCTCGAGGCTATAATTGGTTGGTTGATCAATGGGCCACCTTTCCTTTCACCAATATAGGAGTATTACTATGCGGACTTTGAGAGGTAGTTAGGTCTCAAAGGTAAGTCCCTCGGCTATGTTGTCTTTGGGGCTAGGGTAGACTTTGAATGTATGGTTTCTCTTTTTTCTACTCCCACTTGTGAGCCAAGAGCTCAAGAATTCCGCGAGAGAGACTTGCACTTTTGCTTGTTAGCCCAATTCCTCTTTACCAATGAGGGAAATGAGGAAGGTTATGCCTCTATAATTCAGATTGTTGACAAAGCGCTAGTAGGAAGAATCTAATGCTGATCATTCTAGGCTAGCTCATCATTTGCCTAGATCTCCATCATGTGGATCCTACTTTGGGTTTCGGAGGGTACCTTATCCTTCTTCAAGTAAGTTTTGGTTTGTACTTAGTTTGATTGATTTTTTTTTTCTAAGAGGGAGTTCATTATAGGGTCGATTATCCTATAGTGGAAGGTCATAGCAATGATCGACATTGAGAAGGGGTGCATTGTTTGAGTTCCAAGTCTCTTAATGTTGACTTTTTACACTCCGGTCCAGATCTTAAGGCAATTTGGGTGGAAGCAAGTGGTTATTGACAACGACATGGAATGGCCTAAGAGCATACCACTCCAAGAGGAATGGGTCAAGCTTTAGTAGTCATATTGGAGGGAAAAATGGATGTGGTTTTTGCAAGAATCTCCTCAAACAACCATGCTCTCCGGGAGCTATTTGACTTGGATGTTAGAGAACAGTTGGGAAGTCAAAGTTCATGTGTTCTCCACTAAACCTACCCAAGATGCCTAAGCCCCCAACGATTTAGGATTACTTGGTCGTACAAGTCGTGCCACCAAAGGAACGGTTGGGTAGAGGGTGAAATCGGTTCATGATAGGCTAGGTAAGAAGATAGGCTCGAGGGTAAAGCAAAGCTCATAAAAAGAAATTAAAAAGAGGCTTTGTGATTAATCTACAAAGGCCACTTCTTGAGTTTTCTCTTAAGAATTAGACTTTTCTTTATTTAAGCTTTTAAGAAGGCATTAGGCCATAAATTTAGGATCTTATGTAACCTTTGTTTCTTTTTAATGAAATTAAGTTTTTTTTTTGAAAACTTTATTGTGCCAATTTACATGATTTAAGTATCACATTTACACAATTTATAAACTTTAAATCAACTATGACTAAATCTATTAAAAGTTTAGATACACTTTTAAGAGCCAAATAAGTTAAATATAAATCCCTTTGAATAGGAGTCATTATCCTTGACGCTAAAATGTTAAACCAAGATTGGGATCCTTTTTGCTCAACTCACACCAAGAATCAAGCATAACAAGAGCCATTTTAGCTAGCACTTGAGGCTCGACACCAAACGCATAGATGAATGCTCAACGCTTGGAACTTTATGCCTGGAAATCACACAACAACATGGAAGAAGGCAAGAACCATTTTGGCTGGCGCCCAAGCTTGGCCTTTGTGCGTCTGGCATGGCTTAGGCATTTAGCGCTTGAATCTAGGCCTTGGATAGTTGCTCGGATTAAGGAGATATATAATTTTATTGCGATTGGGTCTCATGAGAGGTTACCTATGTATCCTCATAAAGGAATCAGGTCGAGATGTAGCTCTAGGAGTGGTAAGACGAAGCAATTGCGTTTTAAATGTTTCTATTGGATTCAAAACTCCAGGGCTTGTTTAGTTCATAGATTTCTTTTTAGATTTCAAAACGCATGATGGTGGTCAGGTCTTTAGGTGAGGTTGCCTACGTACCGTTAAGGGAATTAGTCCATAATGTATCTCTAAGATGTTGATGGGTGCTTAAGAGATTAACTTCTTTATCTAATCAAGGTTTTTCATTAAACGAAACTCATTTTTGTCCATGTTAGCTAATTGCACAGCTCTTTCGGATAGGATCTTTTTGACAATATAGGGTCTAGCCCAATTTTATCTAATTATGCCCAGAGGTTCCATAATTGTTTTCTGGAGTGCTTTAAGCACTAGGTCATCACCCTCTTTGTTGAATCGAGTGCGAACCTTCTAATTAAAGTTCTTTGAAATCCTTCCCTAATATAATTGAACATGATGCACGACCTAAAGCTGTTTTTCATCCAATAGGATGAATTCATTGTATCTTTCTTTAACCCAATCAGCTTCGAGTAGTTGGCTTTTAAATCCTCTATGAAGGAAGTTTGAGCTTAATGGGTTGGACTACTTCCATCTTGTATACCAAAGAATATGGGGTCTTTCCTTTTGACATCATGATTGACGTCCTGTAACCCCATAAAACAATGTGTAATTTTAGTGACCACTCTTTGGAAATTTTGGTCATTTTCTGGATTATGTACTTGATATTTTTGTTTGCTGCTTCAACTGCCTAATATATCTGTGGTATGTATGGAGACGAGCGATGATTTTAAAGTTTGTATTTGGCAAACATATCTTCGCATTAACCCTAGAAGGGGACCCCTTGGTCGCTTATGAGCTTATGAGGCCCAACATCTATGCAGAGATGTTCTCCTCTAAGAATTAAGCCACTTTCTTGGAATCTAGGGACTTGTATGATTTGGCTTTCACTCACTTAGTGAAGCAAGCCATTACTACCTGAATTAACTCATGACTCCCGCCTTACTAATGATTTTGAATGGACCATCTCACCTAGGCATAAGCTTGTTCTTACATCGATTAGGAAATCTTTCCTTCCTCAAGTGCAACCAAACCAAGTCTCCCTCCTTGTAAGTATGTCAAGTCTTGTGTTTGTTAGCTCTAGCCTTATAGATATCATTGACCTTCTCAATCCTTGCTCTCACCTGGGCTTGAAGCTTCTACATATAGTCAACCTTGGCCTTCGCATCCTTCTCTAATTCCCTTCCATCCACCAATAACACTCCTTTCCATCATCTTTGTTGGAACGAGTTTTTGGAGCTATTAAGGGCTTCAAAGAAAATGTTTTGGCTTGCGCATTCTTCCTCACAACATATATGTTTGTCCTCCCATCAAACTTCACAAATCTTTCATATTGCCAAGGTCTTCCCAAGAGAATATGACACGTATCCATGGGACAAACATCACAAAGCACTTGATCTTCATAGTTGCTAATTTTGAATGAAATCAAGGCTTGTTTACTAACCTTTATGTCACTTGAATTGCTAAGCCAATGGAGCTTATATGGTTGAGGATGGATTTGAGTGGGCACCTCCAACTTGTCCACCAAGAGTGTAGAAACCACGTTAGTGCAACTCCCCGAATCTATAATCCCATCACATAGTCTTCCTTGGACATTGCATCTTATGAGGAAGATTTTCTCCCTTTGGCTCTCCTCTAATGGTAAGGACTTTGATTGCAATGCCCTTCACAACACTAGGCTAGATCCCCTAGTTTCTGCCATCACCTCCTCCACATCCTCCTCTTGGACTTCAAAAGATGTGTTACCTTCTTCCTCTTTAAGCTCATGCTCCTCTTCTTTAAAGGTTTCATCTTCCTCCCAAGTCTGAGTAGTAGCAACCCTAGCATGGGGACAATCCTTTTAGATATGGCCTTGTCCCTTACATTTGAAGCAAGTTCGTTGATCTCCCATAGGAGGCCTTAAACTTCCTCCCTTATCTCTCCCAAAAGGTTGTGGCTTTATGGATTTTTCAAGATTAGGCTTCACATTAGACATCTCACACACCCCTTTAGCTTCAAATGATCGAAAGATCCCTCTAGGTTTATGTGTTTGCCTTTCAACCCTAGGTTCTATTGTACACACCTCATCAAAGCTCCATTAGGGTTGTAATTTCACCTTTTCCTTGATTGGGTCATTTAACCCAGCCACAAAATGAGCCACCTTGTGGTCTTCTTTCTCCTCTAGCCCATACACCATGACTAGATTTTCGAATTCCACCAAGTATTCCTCACAGACCTCCTTTCTTGCTTCAAAGTATGTATTTTTATAAAATTGTTTTGTTCAAAGTCTTGAGGAACAAACCTTTTTTGCATGTACTTCTTTAGTTTTGTCCAAGATGAGATCTTGGAACGCCCCTCCTTTCTCCTCTTCTTTTACAAGCCTTCAAGCCACAAACTTGCGTAAGAAGTGAGTTTGAGTTTAGCAACCTTAAAGGATCTATGATCATCATATTCCTTATATCTGAAAATTCGTTCAATCTGCCGATCTAATCTAGGAACTTGTCTGGGTCTAAACTGCCATTGAACTCAGGGATTTCAAGTGTCAAGCTTTGATCCTCTTTCCCCCTTAAACTCTTTCTCCTACGCCCTTTATATGATTCCTTATCATCACTTGAAGAGGATGGGTCCCTCTTACTAGGCCTCCTTGGGCTTCTAACACTGGATTCACCATAACTTTTGTTAGACTTAGATTCATGAGAAGAGAGTTTACCTTTGCTTGAGGACTTTTCCTTCTTCCCCACGATTTGCAACAGCTCGTTCATACGTTCCTTTAGTTCCATGCACAAGGCTTTGGCATCTTGTAAGGTCAAACCTTTTTTGAAGCCTGATGGCATCTCGTGTGCATCATCACCACTGGAATCCATCTTGCTTGAGTATGCTTCGAATCCTCTCAATGAAAGCACCAAAAGTTGATGTGAATCTCGGTATTGAAACCTTAATCCACACAAAAGGATAGAACTAGATATAAAACCCTCTAAAGCTACCTACCAAAGGTTTAAAATCTAGGGCGAAAGTTTAAGAATTGATTAAATAAAAGCACCCTCAATTCCTACACTTCCTCACATGAATCCAAAGCTTTAAGCACCAATTCACAACTCTTTGTTACACACAAAGAAAAACAACAAATTCTCTAAGTTTATTGAAAAATACAAAGAAAAGAATCTCCAAATCTGTTTTTTCTAAGCTTGGGTGCACATCTATTTATAACCATAGCATGAGAGTTTCAATCATATTATGACTAGGCCTCCTACTTCTAAAAGGACTCCTAATTACCAATAAGATAATGTCACCTATTTATTACATAATCCTACCAAAACTCTAACACTATCTTAACTTAAGTAGAATTCTATCCTACCTAAAAAGATAAAATTACAAATTAACTACTCTAAACCTATTTTATTTAAAGTAAAACACTAAATATCCAATCACATGTGTGTAGCCACGTCCATACCCATGCCATGTCACTTGCCATGTCACTTAAGTTGTAATAAACCACCGACAAGATGGAATAAGCACCGTTTAATGTAACAAGCACCTCCCCTTGCTTAAAATTTTTACTCCTTGGTCAAAATTTTCAATCTTCGAAAATTACTCCAAGATTTTAGCTTTTGATCAAGGACTTCCACATCATCTCCATGGCTTCCACACATTATAGAATCATAAAACCTGAAAAAAGAAAGTTTAAAAACACACCTATGCCTAAAAATGAGAAAAACCCTATCAAATGAAATGGGAGAAAACTCATAGGAAAAACCAACTTATTCCCCATGTCCACCAATCCTCATTCACATTTTCATGTTATCATGCACATACAAATGTTCCCCTTTGATGCACCTAGAAGATTCGTGTCTCCATAAGCCAACAACTCTCCCATGGTAGCATCCTTCTTTGAAGCTTCAATCAATCCTTCGAAGTTGATATCCTCTATCATATCACTTGGCCTTGAGGAAGATCCATTTACTAAGAGCCACTACTTCAAAGAGGCCAAGGTAAGAGGCCAATCCCCCAACACAACATTAGGAGCGCGTGCCTTTCGCCATAATTTGGTAAGGTTTAGAAAAGCCAAAGATCATGTCATGAGCCTTAATCTTTATTGGCTAATCTTCCACTCCTTAGGTGTCTCAAATGTAGAACATATTCGTATGAGACGAAGACCTAGGGTGTAACATTCACACACGGAGAGCTACATGTATGAATGCAAGTATGCCTAACATAATCTCTAGCCAATTATAAGCACATAACCTGGATTTTTTTCGGTTGCTCATTTGCACACATAGTTTAGTAAGCTTTAGGCATACAACTCCCCAGCAGAGTTACATAATTGTAGGGCTTTTTCGGAACTACTAAGGATCTGGAAGTCTGGAACCTAACTAGGTTTTGGGCGGATAATTTGATGAGTGAATTTCCATTAGAGAGCTTGGTTTTTGCAACCCAACCTTCCCTTTTCGGTGAAGAAAAGAGGAAGGAGCTCTCCCCTACTAGTGCCTTGTGATTTTGTGCAGTGATAAGGATTGGCTATGCTACTTTAGAGACATCATATAGGTCAAAAAATCACCAAACTTTAAACGGGATATTTGAAAACACTGGGGTTTGAATCCCCATATGGCTCACGTAAGTGGTCAGGAAACCATGAGAAGGTCCAGGAATGAGCAACTTATTTCAATCTGAGGATGTGTGCAAAAAAATTGTCATAGAGATGAGAACAAATCAAACTTAGTTCCTAGGCACACTCTAATTAAGTGGGTTGAGCAATTTAAGCTTTATGCATATAAGTCTAAATTAGGTGATCACTTGTGTAAATTGTCATTAAGTTTTAGGGTTCCTATGGCTAGTATTCCAAGTTTATCTTATTAGTCGTGATTACAATTAACAGATCTTGATTATAAGATAAGATAAAAGTGGTCATGCAATTACAAGATAAGGATCATGTAAATAAAACTACGTAATTGAAAGGAAACGAAAGAGATAAGGGACAAGAGTCAAGTAAATGAAATATTAGGGTTAGTGGCAATGCAAAAAAAGAGTAATGCACGATAAGTTAAAGAGATTTACTTAAACGAATGAAGATTGAGGCCTAATAATGTAAAAAATAGTGAGAAGACACTAGAAATTACAATTCCAAATGGATCTCCAAATCAGACAGAATATATGCATGGGCTTATATGGTTAAAATACCTAGGCTTTTTGTGTGAGAAAACAATATATGTTTAGTTTTCAAAGGTTAAGCAAGGCATGGGAATGAGTTAGAAAGTTGCGTGGGTTTTGGGGTAGGTTTAAGTGTGGAATTTGGACAAAAAGTAGAAGAGAAAATGAAGGATTATAGGGAACACTCACCTACAATCAAGAGGATATGTAAAGAAGGATTTCTCACTCCTTTACTAGTTATAGAACTATAAATAAGGAACACTCAACTTATGGATTGAACTACTGAATTTTGGAAAAGAAGGAACACTCACTTCTCTCTCAAAATCATCAAGTATGAACTTGGAAAGGACTTATTCAATTCACGTTAATTAGCAAGTAAAGGACTTTAACTATTCAAGAATCAACAACATTTACAAGTACATAGTTCTTCTCCTTTTATAGGGTCAAATTTTGGACCTAAGAGAATCCAAAAGTCCATCAATCTTGAAGGGTCAAA
Organism: Dysphania ambrosioides; assembly: GCA_026401315.1. Lineage (NCBI taxonomy): Eukaryota > Viridiplantae > Streptophyta > Magnoliopsida > Caryophyllales > Amaranthaceae > Dysphania > Dysphania ambrosioides. The sequence continues at coordinate 15,794,427 of CM048665.1, read as the reverse complement.
ATTTGACCATTACATGCCCTCAAAAAACAAAATAAACACCCTTAACAACTATTTAATTTAAAGCAAATAAAAACTCAAAACGGAAAAACCAAAAGACTCCATTAAGTTACATTATTAAGTTAATAAAATCAGAAAATGAAAATGAAAATCCATCCCATAAATCATGAGTTGACTAGTTGCACTTCTTCCCTTGAATACGGTTGAATAAAATCTTTTATCTCTTGATTTTTTAAAATTATGAGTGTAGTAAAACACCCATTAACCTCCTTGCAATTTACCAATAGTTTTGGAGCTTCAAGAGTTACATTTCCACAATCAAATGCACATCCACTTCAACAGGAGAAAACTTTAGTTATTTTTTGAAATTTGAAGAGTTAATCATCCTTCTAACTCTCCCAAAACATTCCTCTTTATTGTCATAACCTTCAGTAATCAAAAATCACCAAAAATGCCCCTTTAATGCCTCCTTAAACTCATGAATTGAAGTTGGGATTAAGGAGACCCAATTTAGCCCTTTACTCATGCATTAAACTCCTTAAATCAAGCTTGTAACTTTAGTTTTATGTCCCTTTAGTGCATAAGATCTCTACCTGATTAATTGCCCCTTAAATCATGATATTAAAAATGAATTCAGTAACTTCAGATATAAACTCCATAATTTGTGTAATTTATTTGCTAAACAAAACTCCCAAATAACTCCTATTAAAGTTGCCAATTCATGTGCAGTAAAACCCCATTTAACTCCTTTTAATTACACCACTTAACTAACTAAAATTAAACCCATAACTCCTTTAAATAAGCAAGCACAAATCTAATTAGCTTCTCCCCTTTTCACATTACTTAATAGCTGGTAATCAATTGAATAATTCCCCCAACTAACCCCTATGAATCACGCACACCAATCTGGTCAGTAATTCCCCTTAATCATCTGGCCCCTTCATTTAATCAACTTCTTTATTTCATTCAATAAAACTCCATTAACTAATCTACATTTATTTAACTACTTTAAATAACTTCTTTATTTAATGAAATTAGTTTATTAAATTTACTAGTTTAATTTATTCTACTAAACTTCATTTAAATCAACCTAAATACTCTAGCTTTCTTGGAAAAAAAAGACTAGAATAGCCTTGAACCAAAATAAACATCCATGTAAAGTGAAATGGTCCAAAATGTCCTTTTCAAAAGATCAAGCCAAAAGAACCTCTTTGGACTCACCATTAGAACTAGAAGGCTTTTTGAGATTCCCATCTTCCTCCTCTTCTTTAATAAGAGTTATCCTTAACACATCATCTTCCAAATAAGGAGATATATCACCAACATTAAATTTAGAAGAGACTCCACAGTTCCCACCAAGTCCACCTTGTAAGCATTATCATTGATTTTCTCAATGATTTGAAATGGACTCTAGGTCATTGGCATCAACTTGTGCTTCCTTTGTTTGAAAATCTCTCCTTCCTTAAGAACACCTACTAACTTCAAATGATTTGACATTCCTCATATTCTAGTTGGCTTGCTTCTTATAGTTCTCATTAGCCTTCTCGATGTTCCTCCTTACTTCTTTATGGACATTGATCATAAATTCCATACTCTCTTTTTTTGTTCCATGTATGAACTTGTCCTTAGAAAGGGTGATATATTCAATTAGCACATAAGGATTTACCCCATAGAAAACCTCAAAGGGACAGTACTTAGTGGATCGACTCAATGTTTTGTTGTAGGCAAACTCGGCATGGGCTTGCTTGAAATCCCAATACTTGCCTCCCTTTACTCACTAAAGAACCAAGAATTCAATTTACCACCTCCATTTGCCCATCATTTTGTGGATGATGTCTTGTAGAAAATAATAATTTTATTCCCACAAGTCTCCAAAGTAACTTCCAAAAATGACTCAAGATCTTAGTGTCTCGATCTAAAACAATAGTCCTTGGTAATCCATGTAAACAAGTAATCTCAGTAAAGAACATTTAAGCCACATTAAAAGCATCATTTACCTTTCTATATGCCACAAAGTGTACCATATTAGAAAACCGATCAACCACCACCATTATGGAATCCTTCTCATATGTAGTCCTAGGAAGTGCCATAATGAAATCTATGCTCAATTCATCCTATGGCTTCTCAAGAGGAGGAAATGGTTTGTATTCTCCTCTATGAAAAGACATTTTTACCCTTTGGCAAGTAGAAAAACAAACAATTAGATGATAAATATGGGCAAGCATTTTAGGCCAGTAGAAATAGCCTTGAAGAATTTCCAAAGTCTTGGATACCCATATGACTGGATAAGCCTCCACTGTGGGCATCCCTGATCAAAACCTCACAAATTGAACTCTTAAGGATACAATGTTTATTTCCCTTGAAAATAAAACCATCCATAATAGAAAAGAGACAATAAACTCCATCCTTGCATGAGTTCATTATGCCAAACATCTCTTCATCTTCTTTGTAAAGTTCTTTTAATAATTCAAAACCAAGACCTTTAGCATCCATGATTCTAGGAAGAAAATGTATTCATGAGAATGCATCGGCTACAACATTAGCCTTATCATTCTTATATTGATCGTAAGAATTTTACCCACTTTAAATACCTTAAACTGATTTTCATTTGACCATGAATGAATATCAAAGACTCATGGTTTATATAAAGAATAAAAAGACTAGGCCTTAGATAATGAGACCAAAACTCAAGAGCACGAACCATAGCATAGAATTCTTTGTCATAAGTTGAGTAATTAAGTTTGTAATGATTCAAATTTTCCTGAAAATATGCAATGGGTTTTCCTTCTTTAATCAAAACAGCACCAATGCCCTTTCCACTTGCATCACACTCAACCTCAATAGGTTTAGTGAAATCAGACAATGCCACAATAGAGGCTTCACACATCTTTTGTTTCACGAGCTTAAACACCTTTTGAGCATGGGGAGTCCATTGAAAAGTTTCTTTCTTGGTACACTCAGTAATAAAGTTGGATATATGATAATAAGGTTTTAACAGTCGTTTATGCTAAGCCTTGAACCAAACAATATTTATAACAACCTACGAACCACACGAGTATAGTGGGGTAGGGGGTCGAACCACGAGGACAAAGGATATTAAGACATTTCGCTTCTTAACATATCTGAACTTTTTGATTTTAAAAGCAACTAAAACTAATGACGAAACTATAAATCATGATGAATTAAAGAGGAAAATCAAATGGAGAAAAATGGGGACGAGATTAGATTCACCCTAGGAATGGTGATTTCAAAAGAGAACACGATAGGTTAGAGGAAATCAAACAATAACTACCATGGACACCCAAGTATGCGAGAGGAAGTTGGTGATTCCACAAATCACATTGAACGACCTATAATCCCCCTATGTCTCCAAAGGAGTTGCAGGACAAGATTCGCATTGGGTTTCAAGAGTTACTTATTGTCATCATTCCTACAACCTTAGACAATGAAGAACATAGCTTTTCCTAGGATTTCACTAATCAAACCCCAAAGAGAACTACTCACACATATTTAAGTTGTACGACATGATGATATTCAATAAAACAAATGCAACAATCATAAAAGGAAATTAACGAGAGCAAAAATAAATCATAAACTATTCTAGATAAACGATAAACATGAGACTAAACATTGGCTGAAAAATAACGAATTCGAAAGTAAAGAAGAGATTGATACTCACAATAAAGCTTGAATGCAATATCCATGATCAGAATCCAAGAATCCAAACAATAAAATCAAAATCTTAAAGTACATATGTGGAGAAAAAAGAAAATGGAAAACTAGGGCTTAATGAACTAAGAGATGTTTCGAGGCTAAAAGTAAAGCTAAAACTAATAAAACTAGGCTTCCCCCTCTCTTCACAAAGAGGGGTATTTATTACAAACAATAAAAGAAATCCAGAAACCCTAAAATGTCTTTGGGCCGGCCTAAAGAAGAGGTAAAATTTCCGGAGAAAACAAGTTAATTCGCCCGAATTAAGGACCCATTCGTCCGAATGCAACCCCGTTCGCCCGAATTCTTTTCTATTCGCCCATTCCAGCAGCTCTGGTGGTTTCTTCTCTACACATGATTCGCCCAAATAGAGACAATCATTTGGCCGAATGGACGCTCATTCGCCCGAATTCAAGCCATTTCGCCTTCCTAGTGACAACGGAACACATTCCTCTATACTGGACTGCCATTCGACCGTAATTTCTTTAAATTCAGTCTTGGGGGGGGTGGGGGGGGGGGTGGGGGGGGTGGGGGGGGAGGGGGGAATTTGTCAGCTAAGTGAGCAAGAATTAAAACAAAAGAGGGAGTAGGGATTATGCTTTTGGTGTGATGAGAAGTGGAGCAATGGGCATCGTTATAAATGCCAGGAACTAAGTGTTTTGTTGACCTCTGATGGGGAGGAAGATATCAGAGAACAGGAGGAGCTCGGGGTGGAGGGGCTGGAAGAAAACCAAGTGGAGTAGGGAGAGTTGTTGCCGGTAATTTCTTTAAATTCAGTCTTGGGATTTAGTACCCCCAAAACACTAAAGCTCATGGGTAGCATCAAAAGGCAAGAAGTGGTGGTCATGATAGGCCTTGGACCAACCCAGAAATTTATATCCATAAGGGTGGTCTGAGAGCTACATCTTCCCCTGGAAAATACATCGGGATTTGGAATGACCCTGGGAAATGGAGAGGCAATCAAGGGTGAAGGGGAGTGTAAAGGGGTGTCACTGGAGTTGCAAGGGATGATAGTGGTGGAGGACTTTCTTACGTTACCCTCAGGCAACTCTGATGTTAATTTGGGAATCCAATGGCTCTAGAAACTAGGGACGATCATAATAAACTGGAAGACTCAAGTGATGCGGTTTAGAATGGGGGGCGAGAGTATAACATTGAGGGGGGATCCATCTTTGGGTCGGACTAGAATCTCACTCAAAGCAATGGTGAGGACCCTTAAGAAGGAGGGGTATGGGTTCCTTGTTGAGTTGAATTGCCTAAAAGGGAGACAAGTTGGGGACATAGACAAAAGAGGCATACCGACTTTTTTAGAGAATTTACTGAAGGAGTATGTTGATGTTTTTGAGATACCAGGGGGCCTGCCACCAAACCGAAGTATTGAACACTCCATTATCTTCAAGGAGGGAATAGATCTCGTGAATGTAAGACCATTTAGATACCCCCACAGCCAGAAGACAGATGTCAAGAGAATGGTCAACGATATGCTACAAGCAGGTATCATTCCACCCTCCTTTAGTCCTTATTCAAGTCCTGTGATGCTGGTAAAAAAGAGGGACGGGTCTTGGCAATTTTGCGTGGATTATAAGGCATTAAGTAAGTGTACTATATTGGATAAGTACCCTATACTAGCTATTGACGAACTTCTAGATGAGTTACAGGAAGCAAAAATGTTTTCAAAGTTGGACTTAACTTCAGGGTACCACCAGATCAGAGTTTCTGAAAAAGATGTCCAGAAGACTACCTTTCAAACTCACAATGGACACTATAAGTTTCTCTTTATGCCTTTCCGCCTGACCAACGCTCCCTCTGCCTTTCAATCTTTAATGAATACAATATTTAGATCATATTTAAGGAGATTTATACTGGTTTTCTTTGAGGATGTGTTGATATATAGTAGAGATGCTCAGGAACATATGGGTCATTTGAGGGTGTCCTTAAAGGGACTCCGGGCACATCAATTATACGTCAACATAAAAAATTGTGAGTTTGGGCAATCAAGGGTGACTTACTTAGGGCACGTAGTGTCCAAAGAAGGCGTAGCAGTGGATCAAGGCAAGATAGAAGCCATGGTAGAATGGCCTCGGCCTAGAAACTTGAAAGAATTAAGGGGATTTTTAAGTCTAATGGGCTATTATAAAAAGTTTATTAAAGGCTATGCACAGATTGCCCAACCTCTTACACAACAACTCAAGAAGGATGCTTATGGGTGGAGTGAACTAGCCACTACTGCTTTCCAAAAGTTAAAGCAAGCTCCAACTCAAGCCCTGGTTCTAGCATTGCCAAACTTAGATGAGGTATTTGTGATAGAGACAGACACTTGTGGATATAGAGTGGGTGATATTCTCCTACAAAATGACCACCCGATTGCGTTTCTAGTAAGGTCCTGGCTAGCAGAGCAACTACTAAGCCAATCTATAAGAAGGAGTTGATGGCAATTGTCATGGCCATTGAGAAATAGCGACATTACTTATTGGGCCAAACTTTCATAGTTCGCACAGATCAGAAAAGTCTCCGGCATTTGTTGGAACAAAGGGAAGTAGGGCAGGCATACCAAAAGTGGGTTAGTAAATTATTGGGGTATTCCTTTGATATCCATTATAAAACCATGTTCGGCCAACACTGTAGTAGATTCCCTGTCCAGAAAGGCCACTCGAGACATCCTTTGTTCACCTATCACGGTAGTGTGTGGCATTCCTTGGTCAAAATACAATCATATATACAACAAGACACATTTATCTCTAGCATCCGGCAGAAGATTGAATAAGGAGAGACAGTACCTAAAGGCTTTGTGAAGATCAATGGTATCCTACAATATAAGGGAAGGATAGTGATTCCCCAAGTATCCTCTCTAACCTCGGCTTTGCTACATGAGTACCATGACTCTCCAATTGGGGGTCATACCGGGGAATTCAAAACATACCAAAGACTAGCTGCTGAATGGCATTGGGTGGGGATGAGGAAATGTGTCTCAGACTATGTGCGAGCTTATTTGGTATGCCAATAAAACAAGGAAGCCTCTACTACTCCTACGGGGTTACTATAGCCTCTACCTCAATCTGACCTAGTCAAGGAAGACCTCTCAATGGATTTTGTAGAGGGACTTCCAAAATCGGCAGGGTGGGACACAATTATGGTAGTGGTGGACCGGTTGTCAAAATATGCTCACTTTTTGTTACTTAAACACCCTTTTAATAATCTAGATGTGGCTAAAGTCTTCCTCAGAGAGGTGGTAAGGTTACATGGATTTCCATCTTCCATCATTTCTGACAGAGACCGCATCTTCCTTGGCCTCTTTTGGACTGAACTCTTCAAGTAACATAAGATAAAGTTTGCCCAAAGCACAGCCTACCATCCCTAGATAGATGGTCAGACTGAGGTTGTCAAAAAGGGTATCTAATCCTATCTGCGTTGCTTCGTAAATGGGAAACCCAAGACATGGTCACATTGGATCCCTTAGGCGGAGTACTAGTACAACACCTATTTTCACACCTCCATCAAACAGACTCCTTTTAAGGTCTTATATGGAAGGGATCCCTCGAATCTGGTTCGTTATAGTACAGGCACTTGCTCAATGGCAGAAGTAGAGGAGAAGTTACTTGAGAGGGATGTTATAATGGATGACTTGAAGTTTCACCTCCTTAGAGCTTAAGAATACATGAGGACTTATGAGAATAAGAAGAGGAGACTAGGACACTTTAAAGTAGGAGAGCAAGTATTTCTAAAGCTCCAGTCATATAGACAAACAGCAGTTGCTCAACGGCAGTATAAGAAGCTTTCTCCATGCTTTCTCTATGATTTCTCCATGCTTCTCCATGCCTCTCATCTGCTGGTGCTAGGATACATCCTGCCTTCCATATTTCGCAACTAAAGAAAGCATTTGGCCAGATTTGGGATCCCTCACCCTAACCAAACATCCTGGACCAAGATTTGGTGCTCAATGTGCAACCTGAATCTATCAAGGGAATATGTAATAGACTGGTGGGGCAACAACCGATAGTAGAAGTATTGGTGAAATGGAGTGGATTACCCGAGAGTGATGCTACCTGGGAACCCTTCTTTGATTTAAATTTCCGATTCCCTAAATTCCACCTTGAGGACAAGGTGATACACATTGGGGGGTATTGCAGGAGACACACCCAGACCACCTATTGTGGCAACATATGCTAGAAGAAGGAGAAATAAGGAGAGTAAGAACAAGCAGAAAAACAAAGAAAGAGAATCAAGAGCAAGGAAGGAAGTAGTAGGGAAGGAGACAGTGGAGTCGATCATGCTTTATTTGATTGTAGTAAATTAATACAAAGACAATGAGAGTTTTCTGTTAGCACATGGGTGTAAATAAAGGAATATATTTCAGTTATAAACTATCATTACAATATTCCATAGGCAGTTACAGATAATTACAAAGAGAGTTGGTATAAAGTGCATGGGGGAACAGTAGGGAAGGGATCATCAGAAATTATTACTACTTTGTAGCTGGGAGAGAGCCTTCCTCTCGAAAGAGGGCAGCCACCACTTGTTTTATCTGTAATATCATTTCCTTTTGAGTATATCCTTGCCATTGCATTTTCCCTGAGTTAATGTGCATCAGTACCAAGCATTTGCTCCCAAATCCTTGTATTTGTACTTATCTTATATCTACTTGTACCGGTACCTAGCAAAAAACTACAACCTTTAAACATATCAGATATTGGCGCAGCCTCTCAAAAGCATAGACTACAACCAGCATCTCTTTTTCCATGGTAGAGTAGTTGCGCTATGCTGGATCTAGTATTTTACTGATATAGCATATGACATGGTGCTTTCATTCCTTTTTCTGTCCAAGAACAACACCTATAGAGATATCACTAGCATCGCACATTAATTTAAACAAAAAACTCCAATCAAGAGCTTGCACAATGGGCACAGAGATCAGATCTTACTTTAAATAATTAAAGGCATTGAGGTATCTCTCATCAAAGTTAAATTTGACATCCTTCTGAAGAAATTTATTTAAGGGTTTAGCTAAAGTCGAAAATCCTAAGATGAGACGCCTATAGAACCCTGCATGTCCAAGAAAGGATCATAATCCTGTAACCGAGGTAGGTACAAGAAGGTTCCTTATCACATCTATCTTAGCAGGGTCTACCTCTATGCCTTTGAAAGACACTTTATAGCCTTAGACAATGCCTTCTTGGACTAAAAAGTGACACTTCTCCTAATTTAGCACAAGATTCGTTTCTTGACACCATAATAAAACTTTCTCAAGATGTGTCAAGCAAGTGTCAAAAGAAGAACCTCCAACAGAAAAATCATCCATGAACACTTCCATGAAGTCTTCCAGCATATCAGCAAATATAGCAGACATGCACCTATGGAAAGTGGATAGAGCATTACATAAACTAAAAGGCATTCTCCTTTAAGAAAAAGTCCCAAAAGGACAAGTAAACGTTGTTTTCTGCTGATCCTCGGGCTGGATTGGAATTTGAAAGAAACCTGAGTAACCATCCAGAAAACAATAGTACTTGTGCCTTGCTAATCTCTCAAGCATCTCATCGATGATGGGTAAAGGAAAGTGATCCTTTCTTGTAGCCTTGTTGAGTTTGCGATAATTAATGCAAACTAGCCATCCTCTGGTAGCTCTAGTTGGGATCATCTCACCTTTGTCGTTCTTGATAATGGGCATTCCTCCCTTTTTTGGAACAACATGAACAGGGCTAACCCACCTGCTATCCGAAATCGAGTAGATAATGCCGGCCTTGAGGAGTTTGAGGATTTCATCCTTAACTACCTCTTTCATGTTAGGGTTTAGCCTTCTTTTTGGCTCAATTGAAGAGAAATGCTCATCATCAAGATGAATTCGGTGCATAACAAGGGTTAGACTAATGCCTTTTAAGTCACCAAGTGAGTACCTAATGACACCTCGATATTTCCTTAATAAAACAAGCAACTTTTCCAACAAGGTGTCATCGAGCTCAGAACTTACTATGACTGGACTCCCCTCGTCATCATCAAGATGAGCATATTTAAGGCTAGGAGGTAGAGGTTTCAAACTTACTTGGGGAGAAGGCTTAAGACTCTCCCCCTTATAGGCATTAACTTCCTTAACCTCACACAGTCGCTCAGATTCTGCTTCTTTGCTCTTACATTCCTAGGCCCTGTCTAATTGGCTTTTCAACTGCTCATCTTTTGTATAGGTATCCTCATCATTCATTGAATACCCGACTTTTATTTCCCTTTGACATTTATCAATTTCCCTATCATCCACTTCAAGGTGGCAGACTTGTTCAACCATAGGTTTCTTTAAGATTGGGGAAATTTTGAAGACAGCCTTCACTTGGGCTACTTCTACCATTATGGTGTCATCATGGCAATTAATAATTTCCCAGAGTGTTTTTAGAATGTCTCTTCCCAAAATGAGTGGAGTATAAGGTTCCTCTTCCATTTCCATCATTATAAAATCACAGGGGACCACTAGTTCTCCCACTTGGATTGGTATATCATTAAGTTCACCACATGGAACCTTTATGCTCCTATCCACCAATTGGATTATCTTCCTTGAAGGTCTTAGGCTAAAGGGTAGCTTCTTGGTGATGGATAGAGGCATAAGGCTAATCGAAGCTCTTAGATCCACAAGCGCCCTTTTTGGATCAAGATTCCCCAACTTTACTGGGAGGTTGTAAGGACCGAGATCTCACTCTTTTATAGGCATTTTCCCTTGTAAAATGGAGCTAACTTGATGGGGAAGACTTATTACTTCTTCCTCAAGATTTTTCTTGTTGGATAATAAGTCCTTCAAGAACTTAGCATACTTTGGCATCTCTGTCATTGCATCTAGGAATGGAATCTTCATCTCCATCTTTTGTAAGTGTTCTAGAAACCTCTTGATCGAACTTCTCATCAAGCTGCTTCTCTACTCTCCTATAGGGAAAAGGAAGTGAGGGTGCATACAAGCAATCTAACCTCTTTATCTCCTTAATCCTCTTCTTTCTCTCTTCCTGACTCTCCACCAACTTCTCACTCCTTATCTTTTCTTCCTCATCATCCCCACTTCTTTCACTTTCAACTCTCGACCCCTTACCTTGTTCCTCTTCTTTTTCATTTACATCCATTATTATCTCATCACCCACCTATATCAAAGGTTCATCAACCAGATATGAAGGGTCGTCATACTGAGTCCCTAATCTCAGGTGAATAGCTTTTGCAATGTGTTGGTTTGGGTTTGGGTGCTAAGGTGGAGGTTGTGTGGAGGGGTTAGGTTGAGGATGAGATGGGAATAGCGGTGGTGCAGGAGGACTAGCCATTTGGGCGAGTTGAGTTTCAAACAACTTTTGCTGAGCTTGAAGTTGTTGCATCTGCTAGATGAGAGTCTGATTTAACTAAGTGAGGCTCTAGTTTTGTTGAGCAAGAGATGTTAATTGGGAGGCCAAATGGTCATTGTTTGAGGTGTGATTTTTTTGTGGTTGAGAAGCCCCATGATGAGTGGGAAAGGCAGATTTGAACCATTCCTAGGCCATTGATTAAACCCCAGTGGTCTATATAAATTTGGCTTTAGTGCATTTCCACTCGATTGGTTCCCTTGAAAACCTTGGTTGTTAAACCCACTCTAAGCATTTCTATTATATCTCGGGTGAAAGTTTCCTTGATTTTGATTAGAATTGAAAGGAGGTATGTATGGTTGATTGGGGAAAGATTGTTGCCCATACTCTGCTCCTTGTCCTTGTCCACCATAGTTAACGGCTACAACATGATCAAGATTATACCCATAATGGTCAAAATTCATCACCTGTGTCTCTGGGTTGTAACCTCCATAATCAACTACAGCAACATGCTTAGAGTGCGAACCACCACAATAAGAAGTATCATGGTTGGTACCCCCACATATGGCACATGCAAAGTGCTTTTCATGCACTAGAGGGGTGTTCGAACTACCGGCTAGGCTTAACTTGGACAGCTTCTTATCGATAACTGCTTCAATTTTAGCACTAATGGTGTCCAAGTTAGTTGTGTCAATCATCCCTCTTAGTAAACCCTGACTCCTTACCCCATGCATTATTCTTAGCAACTTCCTTAATTTTGGCTTTTACCTGGGTGCATGGAATTTTAGAGAGTTAGTCACCTACTGCTGAGTCTAGGAGTGCCTTGGTGGAGTCATTGAGACCATCGTAGAAAAATGTGTTAAGATGGTTCTCCCCATACTCATGATGGGGGCATGCCCTAATCATTATTTTAAACTGACTCCAAGTAGCACTAAGGTTCACATCATCTTCTTTGATTTTCTTATGCCAGTCTTGCGTTCGAACCGTAGGATAGAACCTCTCTAGAAAAGCAGTTTTCAATTGAGCCCAATTAATAATTGAGTTAGGTTCTAAACATTTATACCAATCTTTGGCGTCCCCAGCTAGACTCAAGTTAAATAGGTGCATCCGCACATAGTCTAGGCTATTGGATCATGGAGGGATAAGTCCACAAATATTAGAGAATGCCTCGAGATGTTGAAGAGGACATTCATTCCTTAATCCACTAAAAGGGGTTTCCTTAACCATCCTTGTGAACTGAGGGTGTATTTAGTATGGTGTGGTAGCAACAAGTAGTACTACACCTCCTTGGAACTCTTGTGAGCCAGGAGTCCCGAACTGACCGAATAACTAATGATCGTCGGCCATTGTGGATGTGGGTGGTCTTTGAACAGAATGTGAGGTTGGTTTTGTTGGGCGTTGTTTACTTAAACATTGGACCTCAGGATTATATAGTACTATTGGTTGGTTTGACCTGCACGTGCTATGGGGCATGCAAACAGCAAACTCGAGGGTAACTACTGACTAAAAAAAATAAACAGCAACGAAAATAAAGTAAAAAAACCTATACCAAGAACAGCAAGAGTCTAAATATAATGCCTTGTCCCCGGCAATGGCACCATTTTGATAACAAGGTTTTAACAGCCGTTTATGCTAACCCTTGAACCAAACAATATTTATAATCTATGAACCACACGAGTATAGTGGGGTAGGGGGTCGAACCACGAGGACAAAGGATATCAAGACACTTCGCTTCTTAACACAACTGAACTTTTTGATTTTAAAAGCAACTAAAACTAATGATAAAAATATAAATCACGATGAATAAAAGAGGAAAATCAAATGGAGAAAAATGGGGACGAGATTAGATTCACTCTAGGAATGGTGATTTCAAAAGAGAACATGATAGATTAAAGGAAATCAAACAATAACTAGCATGGACACCCAAGTATGCGAGAGGAAGTTTGTGATTCCACAAATCACATCGAACGACTTATAATCACCCTATGTCTCCAAAGGAGTTGCAGGACAAGATTCGCATTGGGTTTTGATAGCTACTTATTGTCATCATTCCTACAACCTTAGACAATGAAGAACATAGGTTTTCCTTGGGTTTCACTAATCAAACCCTAAAGAGAACTACTCACATATATTTAAGATGTACGACATGATGATATTCAATAAAACAAATGCAACAAGCATAAAAGGAAATTAATGAGAGCAAAAATAAATCAGAAACTATTCTAGATAAGCGATAAACATAAGACTAAACATTGGCTAAAATAAAACAAATTTGAAAGTAAAGAAGAGATTGATACTCACAATAAAGCTTGAATGCAATCTCCATGATCAGAATCCAAGAATCCAAACAATAAAATCGAAATCTTAGAGTACATATGTTGAGAAAACCGAAAATGGAAAACTAGGGCTTAATGAACTTAGAGAGGTTTCAAGGCTAAAAATAAAGCTAAAACTAATAAAACTAGGCTTCCCCCTCTCTTCAGAAAGAGGGGTATTTATTACAAACAATAAAAGAAATCCAGAAACCCTAAAATGTCTTTGGGCCAGCCTAAAGTAGAAGTAAAATTTCCAGAGGGAAAATAGGTGGATTCACCCGAATTAAGGACCCAATCGGCCGAATGCAACCCCGATCACCCAAATCCTTTTCCATTCGCCCATTCCAGTAGCTCTGATGGTTTCTTCTCTATACATGATTCACCTAAATGGAGACTATCATTCTGCCGAATAGATTCTCATTCACCCGAATTCAAGTCGTTCGGCCTTCCTATTGATAATGGAACACAAGCCTTTATACTGGACTGCCATTCGACCGAATGGCTGTCAGATTCGATCGACTCTGACTCTACAATCTTCTTTTCAGCTTCTTCAAGTGACTAATGATTACTGAACTTCGTGGGATCTTCAGGAGTGACTTAAAATGTGTGCCCAAGCTATGATACGTGTGTCTAATCTTGATAAGAGTGTCAAATCCTTGAATATGTCGCATTTCACCTCGAAATCATCAAAAAATCTGAAATGACCTTAAAATAACTCGAAGACAAGATCAAGGTGAAATCAAGTGTAATATGTATAAAATCAATCTAAAACATGGTACTTAACACTAAAACAGGGTAGTAAACGTGCTCTAAAATGAGCACATCAATATATACCTTCTATGTAAAGAAGTTAGCCCATAAAAAGATCAAACTTTAGTTATGGACTTAGGAATGGGCCATGAATTAATGGATTCCACCTTGAATCCATCAATAGAAATGATAAAACTAAGCAAAAATAATTCTATTAGCATAAAGTGGCTTTTCTCTAACTTCCCATTCAACTTCTTCTCCCGTAACGCCTTGAAAACCTCCTCAAGATGCCTTAGGTGATCCTCATCATTATCACTATAAAAAAGAAAGATATCTAAATACACCACTATAAATTTTTCCATAAATGGCCTTAGCACTTCATTCATCATTCTCATAAAAGTGTTTAGAGCATTTATAAGTCTAAAGGGCATAATAAGTCATTCATAGAGTCCATGTTTAGTTTTGAATGGCGTTTTCCATTCATCATCTTCATGCATTCTTATTTGGTGGTATCCACTCCAAAGATAAATTTTGGAAAAGATTGTGGATCCACTCAACTCATCTAGCATGTCATCAAGTCTAGGTATAGGAAACTTATAATTGATTATAATGTTATTCACGGCCTTATTGTCAATGCACATTCTCCAAGTTTCATCCTTCTTTAGGACCAACAATGCTAGTACAACACAAGGAATCGTGGATTCTCTAACATAACCCATTTGCATCAATACTTGTATTTGCATTTTTAACTCATTTATCTCCATTTGATTGCAACGATACGGGTGCTTGTTAGGAAAGGGTGCTCTAAGAATAAGGTCAATTTGATGATCAATACCACAAATAGGTGGAAAACCTTGTGGTAATTCATCTAGGGAAAAATCTTCATATGTCTTACTCAACTTGGCCAATCTTGGGTTTTAAGCCATTAACCCATCATACACTTCCATGGACAACAATAAGAAGACTTCATCTTCATCCTTAATTTCTCCTTCAAACTCCTTATGGGATAACAACAAAATTTCTTTAGAATGGGTTATTTTGAGTAGGGAAGGGTTTTGTGGTGGTAAGGGATGGACTATTTTCTTACTTCCTTGATAGGTGATTATATAGGCATTGGCTAGTTCATCATGGATAGATTTCATGTCACATTGTCATGGTCTACCCAAAAGAATGTGACATACATTCATATGAATTACATCACAAAGCACCTCATCATCATACAAACTAATGGTGAATTTCAACCAACATTACCTCCTTAAACTAGTATTCTTACTCCTCTCTAACCAATTCAACTTATAAGGATGGGAATGTGTAGTGGTTTTCAAATCAAGTCTCTTTACTACGTCTCTAAAGACCACATTTGCTTCCTTACGACTATCAATAATCAAGTCACATACCTGAATCGCTGGTGGGCATGGTGATTGTTGTGGAATTGTGGCTAAAGAGCCTTAATTTGTAAATAAAAGAACATGTTTTACCTTAAATACACCTAAATCGCTCCATATACATCATTTTAAGTCATTTTAGCTAAAATAGGAGCATTTATGCTAAATGACCTTAATTTAAGTAGGAAAAAATATGTTTTTCCTTAATTAGGCTCAAACCTCTCCAAATATGTTGATTTGAGTCAAAATGGAACAAATAGAATTCAATTTGGCTAAAGAGCCTTAATTTTGGAAGAAAATAATATGTTTTGCCTAAAATCCTCCTAAATAGCTCCATATACGTCGTTTTGAGTCAAAATAGCTAAAATAGGAAGCATTTAGGCTAAATAACCTTAATTTGGGTTGGAAAGAACATGTTTTGCCCTAATTAGGATCAAACCACTCCCAATATGTTATTTTAAGTCAAAATGGCTCAAATTGACTTTAATTTGGCTAAAGAGCCTGAATTTGTGAAGAAAAGAACATGTTTTACTTAAAATACACAAAAAATGCTTCATATACGTCGTTTTGAGTCAAAATAGCTAAATAGGAAGCATTTAGGCTAAATAACATTAATTTGGGTAGGAAAGAACATGTTTTCCCTTAATTAGGCTTAAACCACTCCAAATATGTTATTTTAAGTCAAAATGGCCAAAATAGAATTCAATTTGACTAAAGAGCCTTAATTCATGGAGAAAAGAACATGTTTTGCCTAAAATATGCCTAAACTGCTCCGTATACGTCATTTTGAGTCATAATAGCTAAAATAGGAAGCATTTAGGCTAAATAACCTTAATTTGGGTATGAAATAATATGTTTTTCCTAAAACACTCCTATATCACTTCTTATAAATCGTTTTGAGTCAAAATAGCTTTGATAGCATGCAATTAAACTAAAGAATCTTAATTTGGGTAGAAAAGAACTTGTTTTGTCTAAAATACGCTTAAACCTCTTTGAATACGACAATATGAGAAAAAATAGGTCAAATGGGAGCGGTTTTAGGTTGAAAATGACATATTTGCCCTATAATATGCCATTAACACTTAAAATACATCGAGTAGTTTTGGGTTGAAAATATGTGTTTCCCCTATAACATGTTATGAACACTACAAATACATCAATTTATGTCAATATAGGTTAAATAGGGGCGGTTTTGGGTTGAAAATGATGTATTTCCCTAGAACATGTCATGAACACGTGAAATACATCATTCTTTTCAATATAGATCAAATAGAAGCTGTTTTGGGTAGAAAATTTCCTAAACACTTGAAACACATCTTTATGAGTCAATATAAGTCAAATATGATGGTTTTGGGTTGATACTAGTGTTTTTTCACAAGAACATGGTCCACACACTTTAAATAGGACAATATGAGTCAAAATAGGTCAAATAGGAGCAGTTTTGGGTTGAAAATAACGTATTTCCCCTAGAACATGTCATAAACATGAGAAATGCATTGATTTAAGTCAAACTAGGTCAAGTGGGAGAAGTATTAGGTTGAAAATGACATATTGGTCCTAGAACATGCCATAAGCACTTGAAATACAACTATATAAGTCAAAATAGGAGTGGTTTTGGGTTTAAAATGACATATTTCCTCTAGAACATGCCAAAAACACTTGAAATACATCGATTTAAGTTAAAATAGGTTAAATGGTATTGGTTTGGGGTAGAAAATGCCCTAAACACTTGAAATAAATCGATTTTAGTCAAGTTAGGTCAAATAGGGCAGTTTCGGGTTGATATTCGCATATTTTCCATAGTATATGGCCTAACTACTTGTAATAGGACAATATGAATCAAAATGGGTCCAATAGGAGCGATTTTGGGTTGAAAATTACGTATTTCCCCTATAACATGTCATGAACACTTGAAATACATCGACTTGTGTTAATATAGGTCAAATAGAAGCGGTTTTAGGTAGAAAATACCATAAACACTTGAAATACATCAATATGAGTCAATATAGGTTATATAGGGCAGTTTTTGGTTGATATTGGCATAATTCTCCTCGAACACGGGCCAAACACTTCTATTAGGATGATATGAGATAGATCAAATAGGATCGATTTTGTTGAAAATAATTTATTTCCCCTAGAACATGTCATGAACACTCGAAACACATTGATTTGTGTTAATATAGGTAAAATAGGACCGATTTTGGGTAAAAATGCCCTAAACACTTGAAATACGTCAAAATGAGTCAATATAGGTCACGTAGGTTTGTTTTGCGTTGATATTGGCATTTTTTCCTAAGAACATGTCCCAAGAACTTCAAAAAAGAAAGATATGAGTCAAAACTAATCAAATAGGAGAACTTCTAGATTAAAAATGACGTATTTCCCCTAGAACATGTTATAAACACTAGAAATACATCGATTTGAGTCAAATTAGGTCAAATGGGAGCATTTTTTGGTTGAAAATCACATATTTCCCCTAGAACATGCCATAAAAACTAGAAATACAACGATATAAGTCAAAATAGGTGAAATTAGAGCAGTTTTAGATTGAAAATGACATATTACCCCTAGAACTTGCCATAAACACTTGAAATACATCGATTTAAGTTAAAAGAGATTAAATGGTAGTGGTTTAGGGTTGAAAATACCCTAAACACTAGGGCGGTTTAAGGTCGATATTCAGATATTTTTCCTATAATATGTCCCAAATACTTCAAATAGGACGATATGAGTCAAAATAGATCAAATGGTAGCAGTTTTTGGTTAAAAATGATGTATTTCCCCTAGAACATATCTAAACACTTGAAATACATCAATTAGTGTTAATATAGGTCACGTAGGACCTTTTTAGGGTAGAAAATGTCTTAAACACTTGAAATACATCAATATAAGTCATTATAGGTCAAATAGGCTAGTTTTGGGTCAATATTTGCATTTTTCCCCTAGAACATGACCCAAAAACTTTGAATAAGATGATATAAGTTAAAATAGGTCAAATAGGAGTTATTTTGGGTTGAAAATGATGTATTTCCCCTACAAATTCTAATAAACACTTGAAATACATTTATTTATGTAAATATAGGTCAAATGGGAGTGGTTTTTGGCTAATAATGACATATTTCCCCTAGAACATGCCATGAACAATTGAAATGCATCGATATAAGTCAAAATGGGTCAAATAGGAGTGGGTTTGAGTTGAAAGTGATCTATTTCCCCTAGAATATGCCATAAACACTTGAAAAACATCATTTTTAGTCAAAATAGGTCAAATAGTAGTGTTTTTGGGTAGCAAAATGCCCTAAATAATTGAAATACATCAATTTGAGTCATTATAGGTCAAATAAGGTGGTTTAGGGTTGATATTTACGTATTTTCCAAAAACATGGCCCTAACCTTTGAATAGGACGATTTGAGTCAAAATAGGTCAAATGGGAGTAAATTTGAGTTGAGAATGATATTATCCCCTAGATCATAACATGAACACTTGAAATACATCAATTTATGTCAATATAGGTTAAATAGGAGCAATTTTGGGAAGAAAATGGCCTAAACACTTTAAATACATCGATATGAGTCAATATAGATCCAATAGGCTAGTTTTGGGTCGATATTGGTGTTTTCCCCCTATAACATGGCCAAAACACTTTTAGTATAAATATATGAGTCAAAATAGGTCAAATGGGAGTGATTTTTAGTGGAAAATTACATATTTCCCCTTGAACATGTCATGAACACTTGAAATAGTTTGATTTAAGTCAAAATAGGTCAATTGGAAGCGAGTTTTGGTGAAAATGACCTATTTCCCCAAGAACATGCCATGAAAACTTAAAATACATCGGTTTAAGCCAAAAATAGGTATAATGGTTGTGGTTTAGGGTAGAAAATGCCCTAAATACTTGAAATAAATCAATTTGAGTCAATATAGATCAAATAGGGTGGCTTAGGGTTTATATTTGCATATTTTCCCTAGAACATGGCCCAAATACTTTGAATAGGACAATGTGAGTCAAAATAGGTCAAATGGGAGCATATTTTGGTTGAAAATATCAAAATTCCCTTAGAACAAGTCATGAACACTTAAAATACATTGATTTCTGTCAATATAGATCAAATAGGACTAGTTTTGGGTTGAAAATGATGTATTTCCCTAAGAACATGTCATACTCGTGAAATATATCATTTTGTGTCTATATGGATTAAATAAGAGTAGTTTTGGGTTGAAAATGTCCTAAAAACTTGAAATACATTAACATAAGTCAATATTGGTCAAATAGGCTAGTTTTGGGTCAATATTGGCGATTTTCCCTTAAACATGGCCCAAACACTTCAAATTGGAGCAGTTTTGGGATGAAAATGACGTATTTCCCTAAAACATGGCATAAACACTTGTTATATAATGATATAAGTCAAAACAGGTCAAATAGGAGAGGTTCTAGGTTGAAAATGACATATTTCCCCTAGAAACTGCCATAAACACTTGAAATACTTCGATTTAAGTCAAAATAGGTCAAATTATAATGGTTTAGGCAAGAAAATGCCCTAAGCACTTGAAATACATCGATTTTTTCAATATAAGTCGAATAGAATGGCTTAGGATCGATATTCGCGTATTTTCCCTAGAATATGGCTCAAATACTTTGAATAGGACAATATGAGTAAAAATAGGTCAAATGGGAATGGTTTTGGGTTGAAAATTAAGTATTTCCCTTAGAACATGTGATGAATACTTAAAATACATCGATTTAGTTAATATAGGTCAAATAGAAGTGATTTTAGGTAGAAAATGCCCTAAAAACATGAAGTACATTGATATAAGTCAATATAAATCTAATAGGACGATTTTGGGTTGATATTGGCGTATTTCGGCATAACACTTCAAATAGGACGATATGAGTCAAAATAGGACATAGGGCAGCGGTTTTCGGTTGAAAATGATGTATTTCCCCTAAAAGATGTTATGAACACTTGAAATACATTGATTTGTGTCAATATAGGTCAAATACGAGCAGTTTTAGGTAGAAAATGCCCTACAAACTTAAAATACATCGACATGAGTCAATAAAGGTTAAATAGGGCAGTTTTGGGTCGAGATTGGCATATTTCTCCTAAAACATGGGTCAAAAACTTTAAATGGGATCCTATGAGTCAAAATACGTCAAATAGGAGCATCTTTGGGTTGAAAATGATGTATTTCCCCTATAACATGTCATGAACAAATGAAATACATCGATTTGTGTCTATATAGGTCAAATATGAGTAGTTTTACGTAGAAAATGCCCTAAACACTTTGAAATACATTAATATGAGTAATTATAGGTCAAATAGGCTGCTTTAGGGTCAATATTAGCGTTTTCCTCTAGAACATGGCCCAAACACTTCAAATAAGATTAAAAGATTTAAAGTAGGTCAAATAGGAGTAGTTTTGGGTTAAAATAACCTATATCCCCTAGAACAAGCCATAAACACTTGAAATACATCGATTTGAGTCAAAATAGGTCAAATGGGAACGATTTTTGGTTGAAAATTACATATGTCCCTAACAACATGCCATGAACACTTGAAATACATCGAATTAAGTAAAAATAGGTAATATGGTAGTGGTTTTGGGTAGAAAATGTCCTAAACACTTGAAATACATTAATTAGAGCCAGTATAGATCAAATAGGTTGGCCTAGGGTTGATATGTATTTTCCGTAGAATATGGCCCAAATACTTCAAGCAGGGCGATATGATCAAAATAGGTCAAATGGGGGCATTTTTGGGTTAAAAGCGACTTATTTTCCCTAGAATATGCCATAAACAGTTGAAATACATCAATTTAAGTTAAACATAGGTCAAATATTGGTGGTTTGGGGTAGAAAATGCCCTAACACTTGAAATACATTAATTTTAGTCAATATAGGTAAATTAGGGCGGTGTAGGGTCGATATTCACATATTTTTCCCTAGAATATGGCCTAAATACTTTGAATAGGACAATATGAGTCAAAAGACGAATAATGGGAGCGGTTTTGGTTTGAAAATTACGTATTTCCCCTAAAATAAGTCATGAATTCTGGAAATACATCAATTGGTGTCAATATAGGTCAAATAGGAGCGGTTTTGGGTAGAAAATACCCTAAACACTTAAAATACATCAATCTGAGTCAATATAGGTCAAATAGGCTTATTTTGAGTTAGTAATGGCATTTTTCCCCCAGACATGACCCAAACACTTCGAATAGGATGATATGATGAAAAATAGGGCAAATGGGAGCGATTTTGGGTTGAAAATGATGTATTTCCCCTTGAACATGTCATAAACACTTGAAATACATCGATTTGTGTCAATATAGGTCAAATCGGAGTGTTTTTTGGTTGAAAATGATGTATTTCCACCAGAACATGTCATGAACACTTGAACTACATAAATTTGTGTTAATATAGGTTAATTAGGACCGGTTTCGGGTAAAAAATGCCCTAAACACTTGATATACATTGATATGAGTCAATATAGGTCAAAAAGGGTGGGTATGGGTCGATATTGGCATTTTTCCTTTAGGACATGGCCGAAACACTTCCAATAAGATGATATGAGTGAAAACAGCTCCAATGGGATCGTTTTGGGTGGAAAATGATGTATTTCCCCTATAACATGTCATAAGCACTTGAAATAAATCAATTTGAGTCAAAATCGATCAAATGGTTGCGGTTTTTGTTTGAGAATAATATATTTCCCTTGATCATACTATGAATTCTTGTAATAACTCGATTTAAGTCAAAATAAGTCAAATGGGAGCGGTTTTGGGCTGAAGATGACATATTTCCCCTAAAACGTGCCAAAAACACTTAAAATACATCGATTTAAGTCAAAATAGGTCAAATAATAGTTATTTTTGGTAGAAAATGCTCTAAAAACTTGAAATACATCGATTTGAGTCAATATAGGTCAAATAGGCCGATTTAGGGTCGATATTTGCGTATTTTCCCTAGAATTTCCTAATTACTTTGAATAGGAGGATATGAGTCAAACTACGTCAAATAGGAGGTGTTTGGGTTGAAAATGATGTATTTTCCCTATAACATATCATAAACATTTGAAATACATCGATTTGTGTCAATATTGGTCAAATAGGAGCGGTTTTTTCCAAAAATTGACTTAAACACTTGAAATACATCGATATGAGTCTATATAGGTTAAATAGGTTGGATTTTGCGTTGAAATTGGAATATTTCCTCTAGAACATGGTCCAAACACTTCGAGCAGGACATATATGAGTCAAAATATATCAAATGGGAGATGTTTTGGGTTGAAAATGACGTATTTCCCCTAAAACTTGTCATAAACACATGAAATACATCAATTTGAGTCAATATAGGTCAAATAGGAATGGTTTTGCCTACAAATTTCCCTAAACACTTTAAATACATCTATATAAGTCAATATAGGTCAAATAAAGCGGTTTTGGGTCGATATTGGCACATTTTTCCTAAAATACGGGCCAAACACTTTGAATAGGATGATATAAGTTAAAATAGGTTTAATAGGAGCGGTTTATGGTTGAAAATGATGTATTTCCCCTATAATATGTCATAAACACTTGAAATACATGGATTTGTGTTTATATAGGTCAAATATGAAAAGTTTTAGGTAGAAAATGCCCTAAACACTTAAAATACATTGATAGGAGTCAATATAGGTCAAATAGGCTGGTTTAGGGTCGATATTAGTGTTTTTTCCCTAGAACATGGCCCAACACTTTGAATAAGATTATAAGAGTCAAAATAGGTCAAATGGGAGTAGTTTTGGGTTAAAATGGTGTATTTCCCTTAGAACAATTCATAAACACTTGAAATACATTGATTTGAGCGAAAAATAGGTCAAATGGGAGCGGTTTCTGGTTAAAAATGACATATTTCCTTTAGAACATGTATGACCACTTGAAATACATTGATACAAGTCAAAATGGGTTAAATGGGAGCGATTTTTGGGTTTATATTTCCCCTAAAACATGTCGTGAAAAGCTGAAATACATTGATTGAATTCAAAATAGGTATAATGGTAGTGGTTTGGGGTAGTAAATGCCCTAAACACTTGAAATACATCAATTTGAGCCAATATAGATCAAATAGGGTGGCTTGGGGATGATACTTGCGTATTTTCCCTAGAACGTGGCCCAAATACTTCAAATAGGATGATATGAATCGAAATAGGTCAAATGGGGGCGGTTTTGGGTTGAAAATGACATATTTCCCCTAGAACATGCCATAAACACTTGAAATACATCGATTTAAGTTAAAATAGGTCAAATGGTAGTTGTTTAGGGTAGAAAATAACTTAAACACTTGAAATACATTGATTTTAGTCAATATATGTCAAATAGGGTGATTTAGGGTTCCCTAGAATATGGCCCAAATACTTTGAATAGGACAATATGAGTCAAAATACATAAAATGGGAGCGGTTTTGGGTTGAAAATTATGTATTTCCCCTAGAATATGTCACGAATACTTGAAATACATCGATTTGCATTAATATAGATAAAATAGGAGGGCTTTCGGTAGATATTGGCATAATTCTTCTAGAACATGAGCCAAACCCTTTGAATAGGATGATATGAGTCAAAATAGGTCAAATGTGAGCTTTTTTTGTTGAAAATGATGTATTTCCCTTAGAACATGTCATGAACAATTGAAAGACATTGATTTGTGTTAATATAGGTGTAATAGGAGAAGTTTTGGGTAGAAAATGCCCTAAACACTGGAAAAACATCAATAAGAGTCAATATAGGTCAAATAGACTAGTTTTAGGTCAATATTGGTATTTTTTCCTTAGAACATGCCCAAACACTTTGAAAAAGATGATATGAGTCAAAACAGATCAAATGAGAGTTATTTTGGGTTGAAAATGATGTATTTCCCCTATAACATGTCATAAAAACTTGAAATAAATAAATTTGAGTCAAAACAGATTAAATAAGAGCGGTTTTGGGTTGAGAATGACATATTTCTCCTAGAACATGCCATGAATTCTTGAAATACATCAATTTAAGTCAAAATAGGTCAAATAGGAGCGGTTTTGGGTTGAAGATAACATATTTCGCCTTGAATATGCCAAGAACACTTGAAATACATCGATTTTAGTCAAAATAGGTCAAAAATAGTGGATTTGGGTAGAAAATGCAGTAAACACTTCAATAACATCGATTCGAGTCAATATAGGTCAAATAGGCCAATTTAGAGTCGATATTTGCGTAATTTCCCAATTGCCAAATACTTCAAATAGGAGAATATGAGCCAAAGAAGGTCAATTGGGAGCTATTTTAGGTTCAAAATGATGTATTTTCCCTAGGACATGTCATAAACACTTGAAATACATCGATTAGAGTCAATATAGCTCAAACTAGAGTGGTTTTGTCTAGAAATTGACTTAAACACTTGAAATACATTAATATGTGCCAATATAGGTCAAATAAGTCGATTTTGGGTCAATATTGGAATATTTCCCCTAGATCATGGGCAAACACCTCGAATAGGACAATATGAGTCAAAATATATCAAAGGGGAGACATTTAGGTTTAAAATGACGTATTTCCTCTAGATTTTTCATAAATACATGAAATACACCGATTTGAATCAATATATGCTAAAGGGTTTCGCCTAGAAATTGCCCTAAACACTTGAAATATATCTATATAAGTCAATATATGTATAATAGGGCGATTTTGGGTTGATATTGGCACATTTCCTCTAGAATATGGGCCAAACACTTTTAACACATTGATTTGTGTCAATATAGGTCAAATAAGAGAGGCTTTGGGTAGAAAATTCCCTAAACACTTGAAATACATCGATATGAGTCACTATAGGTCAAATAGGCTGGTTTTGGGTTGATATTGACGGTTTTCCCCTTGAACATAGCCCAAACACTTTGAATACAATGATATGAGTCAAAATAAGTCTAATGAGAGAAGTTTTGGGTTGGAAATAACATATTTCATCCTAGAATTTGTCATAAACACTTGAAATAAATTGATTTGAGTCAAAATAGGTCAAATGAGAGCACTTTTAGGTTGAAACTAACATATTTCTTCTTGAACATTCCATGAACACTTGAAATACATCAATTTAAGTCAAAATAGGTCTAAGAGGATTTTGGGTTAAAATGACATAATTCCCTTAGAACATACCATGAACACTTGAAATACATCGATTTGGGTGAAAGTAGGTCAAATAGGAGCAGTTTTGGGTAGAAAATGCCCTAAACACTTGAAATACAATGATATAAGTCAATATCGGTCAAATTGGCCAATTTTGGGTCAATATTAGCGTATTTCCCTAGAACATGGCCCAAACACTTTGAATAGGATGATATGAGTCAAAATAGGTCAAATGGGAGTAGTTTTTGGTTGAAAATGACGTATTTCTCATAGAACATGTCATAAACACTTGAAATACATCGATTTGAGTCAATATAGGTCAAATAGGAGTGTTTTGGCTAGAAAATGCTCGAAATACTAAAAATACATCAATATGAGTTAATATAGGTTAAATAGGGCGGTTTTGGGTCAATATTGGCATATTTCTCGTAGAATACGGGCCAAACACTTCGAGTAGAACGATATGAGTCAAAATAGGTCAAATGGAAGCGGTTTTGGTTTAAAAATGATGTATTTCCCCAAGAACATGTCATGAATACTTGAAATACATCGATTTCTATCAAAACTGGCTAAATAAGAGTGGTTTTGGGTAGAAAATGCCCTAAACACTTGAAATACATTTATTTGAGTCAATATAGGTCAAATAGGCCAATTTTGGATCGATATTGGCGTTTTTTCCCTAGAAGATGGCCAAAATACTTCAAATAAGATGATATGAGTCAAAGAAGGTAAAATGGGAGTAGTTTTGGATTGAAAATGACGTATTTCCCCTAAACATGTCATAAACACTTGAAATACATTGTTTTGAGTCAAAATAGGTCAAACCGGAGCGGTTTTGGGCTGAAAATTACATATTTCCCCTAGTTTATTCCATGAACACTTGAAATACATTGATTTAAGTCAAAATAGGTCAAATTGGGGCATTTTTAGTTTGAAAATGACATATTTCTCCTAGAATATGCCATAATCACTTGAAATACTTCAAATGGTAGTAGTTTTGGGTAGAAAAATACCCTAAACAATTTATGTATTTTGATTTGAGTAAATATAGGTCAAATAGGGCAGTTTAGGGTCGATATTTGAGTATTTTCCCTACCATATGCCCCAAATACTTCTAATAGGATGATGTGAGAAAAAATAGGTCGAATGTGAGCGATTTTTGGTTCAAATGGCGTATTTCCCGTAGAACCTGTCACGAACACTTGAAATACATCGATTTATGTCAAAAGAGGTAAAATAGGTCGGTGTTGGGTCATTATTGGCGTATTTCCCCTAGAACATGGCCCAAACACTTTGAATAGGACGTTATATGTCAAAATAGGTCAAATAGGAGTTGTTTTGGGCTGAAAATGATGTATTTCTCCTATAACATGTCATAAACACTTGAAATACATTGATTTGAGTCAAAATAGGTCAAATGGGAGTGGTGTTTGGTTGAAAATAACATATTTTCCCTAAAACTTGCCATGAACACTTGAAATACATCGATTTAATTCAAAATAGGTCTAATGGGAGTGATTTTGGGTTGAAAATGGCATATTTCCCCTAGAACCATCCATGAATACTTGGAATAAATGGTAGTGGTTTTGGTTAGAAAATGCCCTAAACACTTGAAATACATATATTTTAGTCAATATAGTCAAATAGGGTGGTTTAGGGTCGATATTTGTGTATTTTCCCAAGAATATGGCCCAAATATTTCGAATAGGACGATAGAAGTCAAAAAAGATCAAATTGGAGCTGTTTTGGGTTAGAAATATGTATTTTCCTAGAACATGTCATGAACACTTAAAATACATCGATTTGTGTCAATATAGGTCAAATAGGAGCGATTTTGGGTAAAAAATGCCCTATACACTAGAAATACATTGATATGAGTCAACAAAGGTTAAATAGGCATGTTTTGGGTCAATATTGGCGTATTTCCTCTTAAACATGGCCCAAACAGTTAGAATAGGATGATATGAGTCAAAATAGGTAAAATGGGAGTAGTTTAGGGTTAAAAATGACGTATTTCCCCTAAAACATGTCATAAACAATTGAAATACATCAATTTGAGTCAATATAAGTTAAATAGGAGCAGCTTTAGCTAGAAAATGCTCTAAACACTTGAAATATATTGATATGAGTTAATATAGAAGAAGTAGGGTCAATATTAGCATATTTCCCCTAGAATATGGGCCAATCAATTCAAATAGGACGATATGAGTCAAAACAGGTCAAATAGAAGCAGTTTTGGGTTGAAATGGACGTGTAAAACTTGATTACAACAATTTGAGTCAGTATAGGTGGGATTCAAAATTGGGATAATATGTCATAAGCTAGTGTCATATGCTCCTACCAAGATCTTTAAACAAAGAAAATCTGTTGGATCATACAACATTGGGTGGAAAATGGCGTGTTTGAACTTTAATTTTAAAATACATTGCATTGCATTTTATATATACTTTAATAATATGTTAATCAACCTTAGGTATGCAAAGGATTAAACGAGGAGCCCTTCTCCACCGAAGAAATCGATTTCGTTCGTCTCAAATTGGCCAAGTATTGGATAGACAACTTTTTTTAGATTATGCACATTTTGTATATTTTCAGGATGATAACATTGTAGTTTTTTATACATTAACTTCATTTATTGAGTTTTAGTTTTGATGTAACTTAATGGGTGATTTCTGACCCTATTATTATATAAATGAATTCAAATCATCATATGTATACGTACTTTGGTTGGTGATGTGCTCATTTTAGAGCACGTCTACAACCTCGTTTTAGTGTCAAGTCTCGTGATTTTATATTGATTTTATGCATATTATACTTGATTTCACCTTCATCTTGTCTTCGAGTTGTCTAAAGGTCATTTCAGGTGTTTTTGATGATTTCGAGGTGAATTACGACGAATTCGAGTCTTTGACACCCTTAGAGACATGTATCATAGCTTGGGCAAACATTTTAAGTCACTCATGAAGATCCCACGGAGTTCATATTCGACTAAATCTCTCTCAGATTCGGTCAAATGGTACAGATTCGACCGAATCTGAGAGTGATTCGGTTGAATGGTGGTCAGTCTTCAGAGCATATATTCAATGGTTAGTAGGAAGGCCGAATGGAACTCATTTGAGCGAATGAGCTTCCATTCGGCCGAATTAGACCCTTCATTCGGGCGAATGCTGGACAGTGAGCAATTCTAAAGAGCTTCTGGAATGGGCGAATGGTGAAGAATTCGTCCAAATGGACCTTGCATTCGGTCAAATGACAATGTTTTATCCGGAACAACTACTTTTTAGGCCCGGCCCAAAGGCATTTTAGGGTTTTCGTATTCTTTTTATGCTTTGTTATAAATACCCCTCCCTCTGATGAGAGGAGGGACAGCTAGGTTTTTATTAGTTTATGCACTTTTATCTTCGTTTAGCCTCCAAATTCTTTTAGTTCTAGCTTTCAGTTTTCGGTTTTCTTAACATTTGTACTCTGAGTTTTGGATTTTGTCATTCGAATTTTGATCGTGGATATTACATTGAAGCTTTTGTGAGTATTAATTTATCCTTTTCTTTTGAATTCATTTGTTTTATTTCATTCCTTATTTAGCCTAGTATTTATTGTTTACTAGAATAGTTTTTGATTTAGTCTTGTTCTTGTTAATTTCTTTTCATGATCGTTTTGTTTGCTTTATTGAATATCGTTATGTCGTTTAGCATGAATATGTGTGAGTAGTTCTCTTAGGGGTTTTGATTGGTGAAACCTAGGAAAAGCTATGTTCTTTATTGTCTAAGGTTGTAGGAATGATGACAATAAGTTGTTTTGGAATCCGATGCGAATCTTGTCCTGCCACTCCTTTGGAGACATAGGGCGATGATAGGTCGTTCGTTGTGATTTGTGGAATCACCAACTTCCTCTCGCATGCTTGTGATTCCATGCTAGTTATTGTTTGATTTTCTCTAACCTATCATGTTCGGTTTTGAAAGCTTCATTCCTTGGGTGAATCTAATCTTTTCCCTGTTTTTCTCTATTTGATTTATCTCTTAATTCATCGTGATCTATATTCTCGTTATTAGTTTTAGATGCTCTTCAATCCAAAAAGTCCAGTTGTGTTAAGAATTGATTGTCTTGATATCCTTTGTCCTCGTGGTTCGATCCCCTACTCCATTATACTCGTATAGTTCATAGGTTGGTATAAATATTGTTTGTATAACCCAAACGGAGTTCAGAAAGGATCACAAAATGAAAAGAAGAGTGCATGGTTTCAGATTCGACCGAATCTGAGAGAGATTCGGTCGAATGGTACAGATTCGACCGAATCTGAGAATGATTCGGTCGAATGGTGGTCAGTCTTCAGAGCATATATTCAATGGTTACTGGGAAGGCCGAATTGAACTCATTCGGGCGAATGAGCTTCCATTCGGCCGAATCAGACCCTTCATTCAAGCGAATGCTGGACAGAGAGCAATTCTGAAGAGCTTCTGGAATGGGCGAATGGAAACATATTCGGGCGAATGGTGAAGAATTCGTCCGAATGGACCTTGCATTCGGTCGAATGACAATGTTTTATCCGGAACAACTACTTCTTTTTAGGGCCGGCCCAAAGATATTTTAGGGTTTTCGTATTCTTTTTATGCTTTGTTATAAATACCCCTCCCTCTGATGAGAGGAGGGACAACTAGGTTTTTATTAGTTTATGCACTTTTATCTTTGTTTAGCCTCCAAATTCTTTTAGTTCTAGCTTTCAGTTTTCGGTTTTCTCAACATTTGTATTCCGAGTTTTGGATTTTGTCATTCGAATTCTGATCGTGGATATTGCATTGAAGCTTTTGTGAGTTTTAATCTATCCTTTGCTTTTGAATTCATTCATTTTATTTCATTCCTTATTTAGCCTAGTATTTCTTTTCATGATCTTTTTGTTTGCTTTATTGAATATCGTTATGTCGTTTAGCATGAATATGTGTGAGTAGTTCTCTTAGGGGTTTTGATTGGTGAAACCCTAGGAAAAGCTATGTTCTTTATTGTCTAAGGTTATAGGAATGATGACAATAAGTTGTTTCAGTATCCAATGCGAATCTTGTCCTGCCACTCCTTTGGAGACATAGGACGATTATAGGTCGTTCGTTGTGATTTGTGGAATCACCAACTTCGTCTCGCATGCTTGTGATTCCATGCTAGTTATTGTTTGATTTTCTCTAACCTATCATGTTCGGTTTTGAAAGCTTCATTCCTAGGGTGAATCTAATCTTGTCCCCGTTTTTCTCTATTTGATTTATCTCTTAATTCATCATGATCTATATTCTCGTTATTAGTTTTAGTTGTTTTTCAATTCAAAAAGTCCAGTTGTGTTAAGAATTGATTGTCTTGATATCCTTTGTCCTTGTGGTTCGATCCCCTACTCCACTATACTCGTATAGTTCGTAGGTTGGTATAAATATTGTTTGCATAACTAGTCTTTTAGTAAACGAATTAAAAGCCGGTTATCAGTTGGTATTGCAAATATAATAGAATTTTTTTGTACTATCAGAATTGTATAGCAGGTTTTGGAAATGAAGTTGTGTAAATACTTTGGGCATAGTAGGGATTAAATGAAAGCGTACAAAAAAAATAACTTATATGCAGCGGGTCTTTGAGACACCCGCCACTTATTAATCGTTTGTAGCATTTTT
This sequence comes from Dysphania ambrosioides, assembly GCA_026401315.1. Lineage (NCBI taxonomy): Eukaryota > Viridiplantae > Streptophyta > Magnoliopsida > Caryophyllales > Amaranthaceae > Dysphania > Dysphania ambrosioides. Next base: position 15,763,195 of record CM048665.1, on the reverse strand, counting down.
TAAATACTGAAAATGTATTAATATGTGGTGTATAATACAAAAATCGGTGCGAATTAATAGATAAATATGCGGCGTATTTTCCCATAAACCTCCGCTAATTAATTGATAAATATGCGGCGTAATTTACTACACCCGCGCATATTAATACTGATTTGAGGCGTATTTTTTACTCCGCAAATTAAATTGATAAATTTGCTACCATCCAAACTGCTGCTAGCCTTTTGACGCCGCATATTTTTTAATTTCTACTAGTGACACCTAAGTGAGAAGTCTAAAATATTTGAATAAGACTAGCTTGGGGGAGTATATATATAGTCATTCTTCTTAATAATAGAAATATTCATGGGTTTTATATAACTCTTTTATATACTGATTTGTTTTGCACTATGTTTTGACTTAGAGTTTTATAAAATCGAGGCATGTGTATTTCCTGAGATGACGATATCTTATCTCTCTCATTTTTGCTCTTAAATGCTTAGGGACAACCATTCATTTTGTTTGGGGGAATTTGATAAGTCTCAATTATATATGTGATTTAAGGGTATATTAAGACCATTTGCATGTAGTTTAGAAGCATTTTAGGTTAGTTTTAGTTAAATTCTACTCATTTTCTTTCATATGATGCATTCATGGGTTTTCGTAGTGCTTGTTATCCTTTATAGGATTTCTGAGATTTCGAGGAGTAAGACGGGTTCAAGATCTCATGGAGGGATTTTATGGAGTCTTGGAAGTCAAGATGAAGCAACTCAAAACAACAAGGAATGGTTAGCCAATATATAAGGGTTTTTTCTAGGTTAAAGAGTATGACTTACATTATGTTTTTATCAGTTTTTCAATAGTTTTCTCTTAAGTTTTCTCTAGTTCTTTAATTTCTCTTTGAAGCATTTGGATTTCCAGCAATACTCTAGCCTTGTGACATCATAATTCCAGTATATTTTTATATAGTTTTTAGTACTTTTTTCTCTTTAATACTTTTTGTCTATTTTCTATTATTGATCATGTCTACTTTTATTATTTGCATTGTTTTCATGGTAGCCACGAGTGAGTATTTTCCTAATATAGGATTCCGATGAATCTAATATTGGTTAGATATAGATGAACCCCGAAATCTCAATGCATGAATCAATTCTTTTAGTCTATGATATGTTTTAGCACCATTAAAAGACTAGACGTAGTTAATTAATGGCATGGATTAAGTTCAATGGCGAGAGTTGTTTCATAATCTGGAGTAGTATCATAGATTATGGTGTGAGTATCGATCAGAAAAGTAGATGTCATAATCATTATGACTGTTTGAATGTTGTGTTTAATGTCTTCTTACTACATGATTCCACAAGAGTAGGTTAAATTTCTTTAGGGGGAAGCTATTGATACTCGAGAGAGATCCTTAGTATTGTTGAGGGAACATTTATATTAAGAATTACATTGTTATTTGAAATTGAGGGATCGAGTGTGTATTCTATGTCTACTCATATTAGTGGGGATTCGTTATCCTAAATGTTAGTTATCTTATTGATCTCAGCTTTAGTATTATATACGTGTTTTAGAATACATAAGCTTAGAAACCCTTTATTATTCGTGACCTTGCCTAGTAGAAGCATAAAACATAGATAGCCAAATCTTTGATAGCCTCTTGAGATTTCGATGCTACTTTCCCGAACTACTTAGGTTAGGTAGATAGGTACTTTTTATAAGGTAGGGACAACCTGTCACGATAACAAAGGCCAAATGAGCCAAAGCAATCATGAAAGAACTTAAGGCATTGAATGTAACTTAAGGTATCGAGCGACAACTTCAAGAGTTGGACACTCGGGTTGGGCGTCAAACTCTCAAAAAAGAATCTTTTACTCGGAAGAAAAGAGGCTTGAATCAGGAGTGCTTTTGGTCGACACTTAAATCTCGGGCGTCAAACGCTCAAAGTAGGGTGTGTTGGAAAGGAGGCAACAATTGAGCCTTGGAGGCTAGATGCCTAAAGGCAGGTTGTTAGATGCCCTTGGGTGTTTGACGCACAAGAGGTGGGTGTTTGACGCCTAAGGGTGGTGTTGGGCACTAAGCTTGAGTTTTAGTGTTCAATGCTAACTTCAAGCATTAAGCATAAAGGCTCCGAGAAACTTGGTTTAGCTTGAACTTAGATGGTTTGTTTGGGTTTTTGATGTTGTGATTTTGATACTTGGGTTGTGTGTTTGAGCCAAGGTAAGTGTCTTCGACTCGGGTTGGTGTCCAGGGCCTTTTAGGGGTTCATTTTAAGGTGATTTCAGGTTTTCACATACTCAATCTCAACCCAAACTATATCCGCTCGCAAGGGTTGGTTCATCATTGAACTGCTTTACGGGGAGACACGATTTTGTGTCTATAGTGGTAAATAAGGAAATTTATGGGATAATAGTGTAATGCTAATATGTATTGTTGTAATTATCTTTGAATAGTTCTTATGATTTGTTCTCTAAATTTGTGGATATGGTTTAGAGTTGTTGGTTTGGAAAGGAACGTTTTAACAATTGAATTTGCAATTGATTGATTTTATTGGTATAAAGAATGCAGGTTTGAATAAAAATGCATGTGTTTGATTTTATTTAACTTGAGTTTTTTACGGTGGTTTTACTAAATTATTAGTAATTTACTATAATTTCAGTGTTTTGGGTTATATAAAAGGTGGCTTTAACTATTGAAGATGAAAAATGAAGTGGAAGAGGTTGAGTTTATTGATTGGAGCTTAAGAGGAAGATTAGATGCCTGCTGAGATGTAAATAATTAAAGTGCAACTGATAGTCCTTATTTTGAAATCAAAACCAAAAATTCTAAGTTAGGCTCGGGAAGTAAAGTTGCTACGCCAGGGAAGGATTGATATATATGGAGTATATAAGAATGTCCAAGGCTCGCTGCTATAGTAAGAAGAAGTAGAAATTAAAAGTGATGACAATGGAATCTGATAAGGGGAAGAAAGAAAATGAAGGAAATGAGAAGAAACTTAATAGACAAAATAGATTTGATATGAAAAAACTATTTCAAATTACCGTGATTTCTCAAGATTTGTACTTGGAATCTTAATGATTTCCTTTACATCTCAACCTATTCAATAGGATTCTAACTACACATGAGGTCTTACGGATAAGGAGTATATGATATTGTAAATCATTAATGGGAATGATTGAAATTTTGTCATGGAAAATTTATTTTTTATGTCCAATAACTACATATTATAAATATTTTATACTTGTATTAACTTTTAAAATAAAAAATATGTAACCTTTATCTCCTTTATCAACCTTCTTATACTTTTAGAAATTCTTACATTAATACAAAAACATACTAGTTAAACATAACCTAATTCAGAAAACTGTTTTCTCCTCTAGAGCATCTCTAGGGTTCCTAAGGGTGAACTTGAAGGTTACCTTCTTTGGCCTCGATCTAGGGTCTTGTAGGGGAGATCATTGACCTTTCCTCTATGATTTTGCTTTTATAGCAGTCGTTTATCTTTCCCCACGTTTGTGAGGTTAGCGATAGGGATTTTCTCAGTTTTGAACTCTACATTTTTTCAGTATATAAGCTCTATCTGGTGGCGGTTGAGGGTGGCGATTCCACGATCATTGAGTGGTGGTGCTTGGGGTTGTATGACTATCACTAGCCGTCTTTAGATCGTGTCTAGGGTTTTATGTGCTTCGACTGAGGGCATCAATACGTATTGAACATCTCGATGGCTTTGTTAATTTCGATAGAAGATTTTATGTGGTTCGCAGTTTTCCCATGTTTTGGTGCAATCCGAAGGCAAGTGTACGTAACTGATCAAAGGAGTGTGTTCTCTTCGTGGATTTCCTAGAGTATGTAACATGAGAGATCAAGTGAAAGTCTACAATTTAGAAAACCAACCAGCGAGTGGGGAGCCATCTGATGGGAATGATGTTAATGCAAAATGGGTCTTCGATGATGATGTCGAGGGCCAAGCAAGACTCACTCCATGCATAATGAGGAAGGTTTGGTCATCGAAACAGGTAAAATTGAATACCCTAATCTCATTGATGGTGAAATTTTGGAATCCTAAGAAAGGTATGGAGGTTAGCTGTACTAAAAGAAATACATTCCTCTTCCAATTCCATCATTGGAGGGACCATGAGTTAGTGATGGATGCCCAACCTTGGCATTTCGACAGACATATTCTAGCCCTTGTGATGTTGAGGGTTCGTTAAAGCCATCTGATATTGAAATCCATAAATTTCCGTTTTGGGTGAGAATCTATCATTTGCCCGTTGGTGGACGTGTGAACTTGGATAACATGAGGAGGGTGGGGGGACAAAATCGGTGAATTTATGCATATGGATAATTCGGCTACTGACTGTTTTGGTCGAAGTGTACGGATGAGGGTTAGGATAGACATCACAAAAACCATTGAGAAAGTTGGAATCAATATCAGATGGCTATGTTCAAGTGAAATATGAGAAACTACTGATTTTTTGGAACTTTTTTTATTTTTGAGCCAAAAAAATTAAAAAATTCGAAAAATAAGCCATTGTTTAAAATAATTTCAAAAATAAGCCAATTTAGGTTCGGAAATAAAACGCTATCCAAGGCAGCGTTTTAGCTTGAAAATACGCTGCCTAGGGCAACGTTTTGCATGGGGCTGGGTTTTAAGGTGAATTCTAAGTCAGGGAAAAACGCTGCCCGGGGCAGCGTTTTAGGTAAAAGAAAAACGCTGCCCAGGGCAGCGTTTTTTCTAAGGCCCAATTTTTTTTTTAAGTTTTTTTTTTATATATAAGAAAAATGGGCAGCGTTTTTTCTACGGCCCAATTATTTTTTTTAGTTTTTTTTTAAGTTTTTTTTTAAGAAAACACTGCCCTAGGCAGCGTTTATTTACTGAGGCCCAGTTTTTTTTTTAGTTTTTTTTTTTTTTTTTTTTAGAAAAAACGCTGCCCAGAACAGCGTTTTTTCTGACCTATAACGCTGCTCAGGGTAGCGTTTTCATATGACCCAAAATTTCCATCCAAAATCAGCCCCATGCAAAACGCTGCCCAGGGCAACGTTTTTTTATTAGGTATAATGCTGCCCGAGGCAGCGTTTTTAGTCCGACCCTAAATTCGGCTTATTTTTGAAAATAGTTTGAACAGTAGCTTATTTTTCAATTTTTTTTTTTAAAAAAGCTTAAAAATAAAAAAAAATCGATTTTTTGTTTTAGTTGTTGTCGATTGTGGCATGGCGAAAAAGACTGAACTTGTGGCATACGACTCACCCCGTAAGAGAAGTTTTGATGAGTCACTTCGGGCACTCCTTAGATGGGTAAGAGTAAGATTGGTATGGAGAGGGAGGACTACAAGGGGGCTGTCAGGAAGCTTTTTGTAACGAAGGAATATAAAAGTGGGCAACATGGTAAGATTGTGGAGGTGGTGGAGAACTTGCAAAGAGGTCAGATTGGTAACATTGGGCTTTCTGTGCATGCTGGGCAGATGGGTACCACTGATGTCTTTGTGCATGATGGGTAGACCAATCAGGATGCCAGCTTCATGGAGGGGCAACCAAGTTCCAAGGTTGATGGGGTAGAAGGGGAGGGAATCAATGATGTCACTACACTGGCAGATAAGGCTGAGGAAAATAGGGAGGGAGCAGCAGGCCGGGTTTTCTCGCGTATGGATGAGAGATATGTAGGAGATGGTGACATGAGGGAAATAGTAAATCAACGGGTGACTTTCTCAACCTCCCAGGAGGAGGTCATGCTATTCGCACAGATTCAATTCAATTGGGAGAGGAAAACAAGGAAAAACCTATAAGACTGAAGGGCAGGCAAAGTCACAAAGGAAATAGTAAGTCCTATGTGAGTTGTGAGCAAATTTTGAAGAATAGAGGTTTGGAGGAGGTAGGAAAAAAAATAGAGGAACACAGAAAGGGATGCAGAGGAACTTATCCACTATCATGTAGGGGGTTTGGTTAAGGGCCAAACCCTCAAACAGAAATGAAAATCCTAAGCTATAACTGTCGAGAGCTTGGCAACCCTAAGATAGTGAGAACTCTCCAGGCTTGGTGATGGAGAGAACGGCCAAATATAATTTTCCCTGTGGAAATTATAATTGAAAATAAGGTGTTAGAAAAAATTAGGAATATATGGGGTTTTAGCAAAGGGGTTTGCCTTAGTAGTAGAGGGAGATCTGGAGGAATGGGTTTGATCCAAAGACAAGCTTACTTAAAGGATCTTTGGTTCATGAACCGATTTCTCTCATATTAGAAGCTCTTTGATTCTCTTCATTTGCTTATAAGCCCAAGTTCGTCACATGCATTACTTGGATACAACAAACATGAAGAACGCGTGTATGTGATACATATATCATAGAATCAGTCATGAATAGTAATAAATATCATAGAATTAGTCATGAGAAATAATAAAGCTTTGTACTAGCATATACTACAAATTGTACTAGCATATAGTACAACTTGTACTAGCATGAAGTACAACTTTTACTAGCATGAAATACAACTTGTACTACCCTGTAGTACAACTTATACTAGCATGTACTCCATATTCTTTGTATTAGCATATAATACAAGGACTATAGTTGGCTATAAATAAGAGCTTATTGCTATCCATTTGGGGCATTGAAGATAAAAAAATAAAAAATAAAAAAAAACCTTGTATTTTATAGCATTTTTACATTGAGTTTGTCTCATGTTTGAATGTTCCTTATTACTATGAGTGAGTTCTTGAGTAATAAGATTAATAGAGATTGAGTGAGTCTTGTCTCTAGCCTAAAACCCCAAAACTTTGATTGTGTTCTTGAGTTTTGGTTAATATCTTTGATTTTGCGTGTTTTCTAGTGTTATTGTGAGCCTTCTTATACTCTTGAGTTTAGAATCATCATCCATCTCTTTAGAGGGTGTTTTTAGACTCACATCGTCTGGTACCAGAGCTTTAGTTGGATTTTCATGAAGAAAATCAAGTTTTAGGGTGTTTCAAGGCGCTTGAAGCAAATTAGAGGATTCAAACAGTTTTGTGTTACGAATTCAAAAGGGCATAACTCCTTTGTTTTTAATCCAAATTGAATGTTTTTTTTAATCTGATTTTTTTATGTGAAGAATGCACCTATAAATTTTCAGAATATTTCAGTTAGTTTCCTATTTTTCTGGGTCGAAAATTTCTCAAACATGCAAGAAAGAAGCAAATCTGGGAAGGCAGATTTCAATTTAAGTTTTCTCCCTCGTTTGGAAAGCTTTTGAGGTGATTATTGTTTTTTAATCTAGTTATTTTAATCTCTAGTTTCTATAATTTTAAGTCATTTTTTATTTCAAGGTAGTTACCAATTTTGTTTTGTGCTTGGAAGTTACGGAAGTTCTCAAAGCCTTGTAATAGTTTAGCAAAAAAAACTAAAGTCATGGAAAATGACTTGGAAAATGAGTATGCAAATAGCTGTGACAATTTTAGGCAATTTGATAAAGATAGGGGCCTTAAAATTGATCTACCAGAATTTATGGAGGTTATGATATTGAGTCTTTTCGTGATTGGCTTAGACAAATTAAGACCGTCTTTGAGTATAAAGGGTAGATGATAGGAAATGTTTCAAATTAGTCATCCTTAAACTCACTAAACTTTCTGTATTATGGTTTGAAAACCTCAAGTCTAACCGAAGGAGAGAAGGAAAAGAAAAGATAGACTCATGGGAGAAGTTGAAAAAGAAAATAAGGGATAAAGGGGTTAGTAAGGAGTATGAACAAGTGCAATACCTTAAGTTAACCCACCTTTCATAAGAAAATGACATGAGTGTGGAAGAGTATATGAAAGAATTTGAGAAATTGTGTTTGATTTCTTATTTACAAGAGAAAGAAACTTTTAAATAGCTCATTTTGTTAAAGGGTTGTCTAAGGGGGTTGGCAGGAAAGTGGAGGTGACTCACTATGCCACTTTTAGTGATGTTTGTAAACTCGCCTTGATATATGAGGCATAAGGAAAGGAGGAAAAGGAGAAAGAGAAGCCCAAAACTTCTTCTTTCAAGAGTACTTCGAAATTTACTCCTTTCACATCTAAAGGGAGTACTTTTCAAAGTAAAGCCTTTTCGACTGGCTCATCAAGTTCTATGTTTGATAAAGGTATAAAGAAAAGCAAGTAGTTTCCCCTAGCGAGCTTGCCACTAGGAGAAAATGCTTCAAATATCATGGTAGGGGTCATATTGGTAGTGAATGCCCCAGTAAAACTGTTTTGACAGCTACGTAATGTGCAATATTGGATGAAGAAGAAAATAAATATATAACTATGTGGTTCAAAATGAAGAGAGTAATGGGGAGCTTTGAAGAGGAGATTTCTCTAGAGAATGACCATAACTTGTTGGTGGTTCAAAAAATCTTATTTAGTGAACCTCAAGTTGATGAGGGGCAACAAAACAACTTGTTCCGCACTAGGTGCAAAGTTGGGGAGAGAACTTGCAATGTAATTATTGATGGTGGTGCACAAACGGATGTCATTTCATCCAAATCCATGAGTAAGTTAAACCTTACTACTCAAGTTCTTGATGAGCCCTATAAGCTAAATTGGCTAAATGATGGCACCAGTGTTAGAGTGAAGAAATAAGCTTTGGTTTCTTATTCAATTGGAGGTTTTGAAGATGAAAGATGGTGTGATATTCTGCCCAAGGATGTGTGTCACTTGTTACTTGGAAGTCCATGTCAATGATTTGGAGCATAGAGGAAAGTCTAATGTATATCTTGTAACTACCAAAAATGGTAGAAAAGTTAAATTGCTTCCCTTACCCCTAGAGTTGTCAAGAAAGACAAAGAGAAAAGAAACTATCTTGTAACTTGTAATGAGTTCAAAAAAATAGTGGAAGAAAATGGGGGAGGGAATGCTTTGGTAGTGAGAACCAAAGATGAGAAAGGTACTTGTAATAACTCATCTTCCTTGAATGATTTGTAAAAGAGTACAAAGATGTGTTTTCCAATCACTTTCCTAAGGGTCTCCCACCAATAAGGGGCATTGAGCACGCCATTGACTTGATTCCAAGAGCACCTTTGCCTAATAAAGCTGCTTATATGTGTAATCCGGAAGAGAGTAAGGAACTTAAAAAGCAAGTAAACAAGTTAAATAAGAGAGGTTAAGTGAGAGAAAGCCTTAGTCCTTGCGTAGTTCCAGCCCTCTTAGTACCAAAGAAAGATGGTACTTGGAGAATGTGTGTTGATAATCGTTCCATAAATAACATAATAATCAAATATTGCTTCCTTATGCCTTATTTGCAAGATATGTTAGATGAATTGAGTGGTGTCTTAGTCTTTTCAAAAATCAACTTAAGGAGTGGTTACCATCAAATGAGAATAAGGGAGGGAGATGAGTGGAAAACGACTTTCAAAACAAAGCAAGGGTTGTATGAGTGGTTAGTGATGCCTTTCATGCATGGAAAAACCCCAAGCTCGTTCATGAGCTTGATAAACAAAGTCCTTCATCCTTTTCTTAATGATTTTATTGTTGTTTACTTAGATGATATTCTTGTATATAGTAAAAACAATGATAATCATGTAATTCATTCAAGGAGATTATTTGAAAATTTGAGGGAGGTGGAGTTGTATGGTAAGCTTAAGAAATGTGTATTTATGACTCCTAGTGTTGTATTCCTGGGATACATTGTAATAGGAAAGGGGTTCATATATATCTGGAGAAGGCTAAAGCGATCCAGTCTTGGTTGGCTCCAACCAATGTGCACGAAGTATTAAGAAATTCTCAAACATCATGTCTCCAATCACCAAGTTGACCAAGAAGGGAGAGTTCATATGGGGTAAGAGTGCTCAGCGAGCCTCTGAGAAATTTCAACATATGCTTTGCAACGCTCCTATACTTGTATAACCCAATTTTAATAAAGTATTTGAAGTAGAGTATGATTCGAGTGGGATTGGGATAGGTGTTGTGCTTATTCAAGAGACAAAGCCCGTGAGTTACTTTAGTGAGAAGTTAAATGAGGCAAAGCTTAACTATTCTACCCATGGTCGTGAGTTTTATGTCATAGTTAGAGCGCTTGATCATTTGTCTCATTTCCTTAGACCAAAACCCTTTGTTCTTCATTCCGATCATGAGGCTTTAAAGTTCATTCATAGGAAACAAAAACTCAACAAAATACATGCCAAATGGGTGGAGTTTCTCCAGTCATTTACGTTTAGCTCCAAGTATTTAGATGGGAAAAAGAATATGGTGGCCGATGCTTTATCTCGTCGGAATTACTTACTTACTATGATGGATGCTAAAATTTTGGAATTTGAACAACTCAAGGAGTGCTACAAGGATGATCTTGACTTTGCTAGAGAGTTTGAAAGCCCAACAAAAGAGTATGTGCAATAAGATGGTTACCTTTTCAAGGGTAATAAGTTGTGCATTCCACAGAGTGGAATGAGAGAGTTGTTAATTAGAGAAGTATATAGTGGGAGTTTGGCGGGTTATTTTAGGATCCAAAAGACTCTTGATATTCTTGGTGAACATTTCTATTGGCCAAGAATGATCAAAGATGTGACTATGGTTGTGGAGAGGTGTGCTACTTGTCAAAAGGCAAAGGGTCACTTACAAAGGGTCTTTATACTCCATTACCAGTTCCGAATATACAATGGGAAAGTGTTAGCATGGATTTCATTGTGGGTTACCTTGTACTCAAAGGGGAAGAGATAGAATCATGGTTATTGTAGATAGATTCTCTAAAATAGCTAACTTCATGGCTTGTAATAAAACTATTGATGCTGTAAAAGTAACCGAATTATATTTTAAGGAAGTTGTCAAGTTTCATGGCATTCCTCGAAGTATAGTTTTGGATTGGGACTCTAAGTTTCTTAGTCACTTTTGGAGGACCCTATGGAAGCTTGTTGGTACCAAGTTACTATATAGAACTTCTCATCACCCCCAGCCGGATGGGCAAACAAAGGTGATAAACAAAACTTTGGGTATGTTGTTGAGAGGATCTATAAGAAAAACGCAAAAAGATTGGGATATGAAACTAGCCCATGTAGAATTTGCTTACAATAGAGCTCATTCTTTAACTACTTCTCGTTCTCCATTTGAAGTAGTTTATGGGATGAATCTATTTGTGCCTATTGATCTTGTTCCAATGGTTAAAGGTGATATTTTGGAAAGATGATAAAGAGAGGATGAAAACCTTTCAAAAAAAATATGTGAGCAAGTGAAGAAATGAATTGACAAAATGAATAAGAAATACCAAGAGAGAGCCAATAAAAAATGCAAACAACCCATCTTTCACCCAAGTTATTTGGTTTGGTTACATTTAAGAAAGGAGAGGTTTCCAAAGCTTCAAAAGAACAAGCTTATGCCACAATCTAATGGTCCATTTAGAGTACTCGCCAGGGCGAACGATAATGCATACAAAATTGAGCTTCTTGATGAGTTTGATGGGTGTTAGTGCTGCTTTTAATGTGGGGGATTTATCTCCTTACTTGGATGATTCAAGTTTGAGGTTAAACTTTTCTGAAAAAAGGGGGAATGATCCAAAGATAAGCCCACTTAAAGGATCTTTGGTTCATGAACCAATTTCTCTTGTATTAGAAGCTCTTGGATTCTCTCAGTTTGCTTACAAGCCCGAGCTCTTCTCATGCATTACTTGGATACAACAAACATGAAGAATGCATGTATGTGATACAGATACCATAGAATTAGTCATGAGTAGTAATAAAGCTTTGTACTAGCATGTACTACAAATTGTACTAGCATATAGTACAACTTATACTAGCATGAAGTACAACTTGTACTACCATGTAGTACTTGTACTAGTATGTACTCCATATCCTTTGTACTGGCATGTAATACAAGGACTATAGTTGGTTATAAATAAGAGCTCATAGTTATCCATTTGGGGCAATGAAGTTTTAAAAAAAACCTTGTCTTTTATAACATTTTTACATTGAGTTTGTCTCATGTTTGAATGTTCCTTATTACTTTGAGTGAGTTCTTGAGTAATAAGCTTAGGAGAGATTGAGTGAGCCTTGTCTCTAGCCTAAAACCCCAAATCTTTGAGTGTGTTCTTGAGTTTTGGTTTATATATTTGATTTTGCGTGTTTTTATTGTTATTGTGAGCATTCTTATACTCTTGAGTTTAGAATCATTATCCATCTCTTTAGAGGGTGTTTTTAGACTCACATCAGGGTTTCTGGTGGAGGGAAGTCAAGGTAAATACTAAATCTTTTCTGGCTTACCACTTTGATATTGAGATTGTAGAGGCAGATAAGAGTCCTTCTTGGAGAGACATTGGAATTTATGGGTGGCCTGGGAATCTAAATAAAAGGAAGACTTGGGATTTAATGAGAGAGTTGAAGAATGCCAACAATCTTCCATGTGTATTGTTTGGTGATTTCAATGAGATTACGACTTTACATGAGAAAGATGGAGGTGCCCTAAGAGAGTAGAGATATATGGATGCTTTTGGAGGGGCGATGGATGCTTTTGGGGTATCGGGGGAACATTTTCACCTAGAAGAGAGAGAAGGAGACCGACACTCTTATTCGAGAAAAACTTGATAGGTTTATGGCCAATGTACGTCAAAAACTATCCGATAATCTATTCTGATCATGACCCAATATGGATTGAGACAAACAAGGGGAGTAACTCTCGAGGAAAGAAATGCCTTTTCAGATTTGTGGCATTTTGGCTAAAAGAAGAGGGATGTTGAGACCTGATGTTGACGAGACCAAAGGACTAGATCTCCTCTTTAGAGGATCGCATTCAGAAGCTCATAGGAACCCTCTAAGGATGGGGTAATAGGAAGTTTGGGGACTGGAAGAAAAGACTACGAGATGTAGAGGGGGAGCTCAAAAGAATCCAAAGTGGATGTATTGATGGTGAAGGATTGAGAAGAGGCAAGGAGATTGTGGCATAGATCAATAAACTTCGTCAAATGGAAGAGTCTTATTGGCATGCATGAGCTTATGTGAATGAACTTCATGATGGGGTTAAGAATATGAATTATTTCCATAAGAGAACATCTCAAAGAAAGACCATCAATAGCATCAAAGGGCTAGGTGATGAAAATAGGGTCTGGAGGACAAGGACTTTTGAGATTGCGATGTTGATAAAGAACTACTTTATGAAGATGTTTATTATTGATCCTCATCGGGGCTTGCTGGACTCAATGGTATGTATATAAAGATAGGTTTTGGAGGAAATGAATGACATATTGGAAGCGGAGTTGAGAGAGGATGAGATAAAGAGTACGCTCTTTCATATGCATCCTAACAAAGCCCCGGGGCCGGATGGACTACATGCTCCTTTCTTCCAAAATTGTTGGGATATAATGGGTAAAGATGTTATGGGTTTTGCTTGGCAATGGTGGAGGGGATCCTGTAATCTTGAGGTAATAAACTAGATTTATGTATCGCTCATCCCAAAGTATAAAGACTCAAAGCAAGTGGCAGATTTTTAGACCATTGAGCTGTTGTAATGTGATGTACAAGATTCTCTCTAAGGTGATGGCTGATAGGTTGAAATTGATTCTGGGTGAGATCATTATGGGAAATCAGAGTGCTTTTGTGTTGAAACATCTCATTACGAATAATGCCCTTGCTGCATTTGAGGTGTTTTATTCAATGAAGAGAAAAAGAGAAGGATGTTGTGGTTCTTTTACTTTGAAACTTGACCTGAGCAAAGCACATTATAGAGTGGAGTGACCTTTTCTTACTTGGTCATGCCGAGGATAGGTTTTGAGTGGATGGAGCGTATCATGGATTGCTTAGCTTCAGTCTCTTTTACGTTCAAAATAAATGGGGATTTGATGGAACAAGTTAGACCAATGAGGGGATTGAGACAAGACGACCCTATTTCCCCTATATCTTCCTACTCTATGCTAATGTATTCTCAACAATGATTTTGAAGGCAATAAAGAATAAAGTGCATGGGCCCACATCTGTAGAGGTGCTCCTAGGATATCTCACCTATTCTTCACTAATGATAGAATACTGTTTGGTAAAGAAACTATTAGAGAATGCTCGACTATTGCTAGCATTATTAGCAAATATGAGAGAGCATCTGGTCATAAAGTCAATCTCGGCAAATCAGAGGTGGTCTTTAGCAAATAAGTATCTATGACAAAGGAATATTTTGAAGAACATCTTAGGGGTTCAAGAGGTAGATTATCACGGTAAATATCTAGGCATCCTACCATCATCGGAAAGTCAAAGAAGGAAGTCTTTGGAATATTAAAGGACAGGTTGTGGAAAAACCTTCAAGGATGGAAAGAGAAACAACTCTCTAGGCCAGGCAAAGAGATACTGATCAAGGCCATTACCTAAGCTATCCTATCCTACTTGATGAGTGTTTTTTGAATCTCGGATGGTTCGACTGACGAGCTTTCACTCTATTACTACTTGGTTTTGGTGGGGCGACAATAATTCAAGGAAAATACATTAGTTGGCATTGAAGAAACTATGTTTTTCGAATAATGAGGGTGACATGGATTTTTAGGACCTCAAGGTGTTTAATTAAGCTTTATTAGCTAAATAAATCTAGAGGTTTCATAGTAAACCAGATTCACTTACGACTCGACTATTGAAGGCAAGGTATTTTGAGAATGTAGATATCCTTGAGGCTAGGAGGGGACATGATCCAAGTTACTCATGAAGGAGTATATGGGGTGCAAAGTTGATGCTGCTAGAAGGGCTCCGGTGGAGGGTAAGTGATGGGGATACGGTGGGAGTATGGACTCACACATGGCTAGCAACATACGCAAATACGAGATATGCCCATAGTCTAAGGTTTTTTTGACGAACATCTTAAGGTATCACATCTCATTGACCCTATCTCGAAGGACTGGTGTAGGGATTTAGTGCTATAAATATTTTGAGATGATGATACCAAGATGATATGCTCCATGCCAAAATCAAATAGTATGAGACTAGATGGGGTGTACTAGTTGGGATACAACAACGGACTGTTCTTAGTCAAATCTTGCTACTATCTTGGTATGCTTGGGTTTAGGCCAACAAACACATCAAGGGAGAGCCATTATGGTTTGGCATGGAACTTGGATGCCCCGCCAAAGCTAAAACATTTCTTGTGGAGGGCTTGTTTAGGTACTCTGGCTACTAGATACGCGTTGGTCAAAAAACGTGTTTGCGAAGATGATAGTTGTGCAAACTGTATGAGAATCCAAAAATGATCATGTGCTCCCTATTCGACTACGCGGATAGTCAAGCCATATGGAACTCAAGCCTACTCTGCGCCTAGAACTAATTTTATTGAAGCGTTGAAGTGATTCAAAGGTAGATGCAATGAGGAGGACCTTATCCACTGTTAAAGTGATGAATTCTACAAGAGGGGGGGGGGGGGGGGTGAATTGTAGATGGGAACAACTTCGGGAACTTATAGCAAATATTGCGGAATTTAAAACGCTATAAGGAACAAGAGTGTAAAGAGAGATTTTCACATGGAAAACTCCTTGTGCCCAACAAGGAGAAAGACCACGACCCACTCGGGATTTTAACACACTTTCACTAATAGGGCAACAACTCAGTTACAACCTATGGAACTCTTCTCAACTTAAGTTCCTCTACAAACTTAAGTTCCCCACTACAATCCCTCAATTGTAGTGCTCTCTCTTTCTCTAGTTTCTACTCTGAAACTCACACTCTAGACTCACTCAAGTCTCTCTACAAGGTTCACTCAAACCCTTCTCCCAATTACAACTCTATAAAATTTACTCTATGTGCAAGAGGAAGTAATTAGGAACTTGGGAACTCTACTCAAGGATAAACGTTTGAAAGCTCTTGAGAAAATATATTGTTGGTCTGTGTTATTTCATTTGAAAAATCAAGTCTGAATTTATAGAAAAACATGATCTCTTAACTGACTCTCCACTTTTCCCACAACTGCCAAGTTTCCTTGGTTTTAGGACACGTTCCCATGTCCAAGCAGTTACGAGAAACGTGGGGTGAGTGCTCTCTAAGTTTCCAGAAAACTTTGAATGTTTTCCTAAAATCTCGCCAACAATATGCACGTTTAACATCATCAGTTAAGTAACAAAAGATAATCTTGGAATTAGGATATATTTTTCAAAATGATAAAAATCTTTTTGTAAAATATTATCTTAAAACTTATTTTCCAATAATAATAAAATCTTTTTACTAAAGCATATTTTATCAAATCCCATTTTTTAAGTAGAACAAAATAAATAAATTTTCTTAAGCTTTTTAATAAACTGACGTTTTAGTTCATGTCAAGATGAGTTCCTAATCAAGTTCCCATTACCTAAGTTCCTTCACACTTACATAAATCCTAAACTCGATTTAGTCTTTATGTCTTCACTTCTATGAAGTTTCAGCTCAGCAACTTCAAGTGATTCTCCTCTTGTTCCTACTCAGGAACAATGTGATGCATGGCTTGAATAGCTTCTTTGTTCCGTTAAGGCTGCTGCATCTTTTCTTCACTGCTCAGTTGTGTTCCTACTCAGGAACTCAGTAATGCACAGGAACTTAACAAAGACATTAGTCAAGTTTGCTTTGGGTCATCATCAAAACATTATAAGGATCAACATCCACATAGGGTCCCTTGTGTGGGTTGCTTGGTCGTTCCATAACAAAAGAGTTTTTGAGAGGACCTCACCTAATCCGATTGGTTGGGTTGCGAGTTTCTGCAGAATGATGTCTGACAATAGAAGGTATGCGGTGAGAATCAAGACAGTCCAAAGGGCACAAATAGAGCAACAATCGGCTGGTTGGATGCCTCCAAATGATGGCTTTATTAAGGTAAACATTAATGCCCATATTTGTAAGGATGGTTATTGTAGTTTAGGGGCGGTTTTTAGAGATGATTGTGGAATGCTCTAGGCAACTGCAACACATGGGATGCAGATAGAGCGTAGGCAGTAGCACTACGTTACGGAGTTCAGACGACAGTACGCTTGGGCTTCCGAAGAGTGGTCATGGAGGGAGATGCTTACAATGTGGTGAAGACTATCCATAGTTAGAAGATATTAGAAAATTTAAGGAAAAGATTGATTATATTTCTTTTTACCGTTGTACATAAAGTAGGCAATACAATTGCCCACTTAGTTGCTAAGATGGATACTATAGGTTTGTCTAAATTAGTTTGTATAGGCCCTTTCCCTGAAGCCGTCTCCTCTCTTGCAGAGGTTGATTTACATAGTTTTATAACATCTTATTTTCTTTCCAAAAAAAAAAAAATTCCGAAAACATACTAATTTTTAATTTTTAATTTTAATTTTTTTTATTACGGTATAGTGAACACAAGGCTTAGTTTGGAACACTTCCACTCGCGTCGTGGCCATCTCTGCACCCGCAACACTTCCCCGTAGACTTAAAACCCTGGTAGCGCCGGCCATTGCAGCAAACGATCAATCAAGTTCGAGAGGAAATCTCTGAAATGATGAGAAGATCCTTGACGTTGCCCTACCTTTCCTTGTCTCGGGTTACCGCTCCTATCACCGCCGGGGCCCACCACCGTCTTCTTCAGGCTTCCTTTCACAGCGCCTTCGCGGCCTCATCCGATCGCACCGGGCGGTGGTTCCACTTCATCTTTCGTGGCAGCAGTAGCAGCAGCGCAGGGCGGTTGGGTTCTCTTGCAATTGCCGGAGCTCTAACATCGGCCGCTGTGGCTGTTGCATTATCTGATAATGCTGAGGCGAAAGAGCGGCTCCCGAATGAACTTCTCCCTAAAGAGGTTGTGCTTTATCAGTATGAAGCTTGCCCTTTCTGCAATAAGGTCAAAGGTAGTCTCTTTTAATTTCGTATAGCATTCTGCTTTATTTATGTTTCTGTCTTTGATCGGTACGTGTAGGATCTAATTTGCCGTAATTAGTGTATTGATGTTAGATTGGCTAGTAGATTATCCTTTAGAAAATTGATTTCAACGTTATGCCTTCTATTTGTTCGCTTCAATTTCATACAGTTGTGATTATGAAGAGTTTCCTCGAGGGCTTTCGAGGGTTTATTACGTCTTGATAACTACAGACATCAATAAACGAACAACATTATATAAGTGTATCGTTGACAAAAACTTGTGTTGTTTTGTGCGACTATAATGTATATTGTGTCCTTCTTACAAGTTTGAGTTGTTAAAATCTTTGTCCGAGCTAATTATATGTGATGTTAAGAATGTTAAAAGCTTCAAGGGAACTTAAGTTTTGTAAAATTCAGAGAAGTAATGACAACTCTTTCTTAAGTCTCTTACTATCCTTTATGTGCTACATTCTAGTGACCTTAGATAAAGTTATATGCTGTCTTTGACTTTGAAATCTCAATCTAAGGAGTGATGTGATTATGTTTAATTGGGAAAGGTTATCGCTGATATTTGATGATTATAGAAGATCTATTAAGTTCCAGAAAGAAGTAAACAGATGCCTAACGCAAGACGAAACCGTAGGATAGAATACTGTTCATGACAGGTACAATATTTTAGCAATGGGGTCTAACGTTGCTCTTTGCACCAATCACAACATGAATTAACAAATTGATTATCTTCAAATTTGTCATTGATTCATTGTAATTCAAGAGATGTAGAGTGTATTTTTCATCTTTTGAACAATATGTCTTTATTTGGCCAGAAATGTTGTAAGCTTGTAACCAATTATGAACCCTAACTTTTAAGTATGAAGTTCTCTTATATGTGAACACAGTAGTATGAGTACATATAATGGCTAGTGTAAGGGATTAGAATTGCTGATATAATGAATGACACAATGTTTTTTAAACCTCATGCAATAGTTTGGCTTTTCATGGAAAATCAAGTGTTAAATGCTTTAAAGAAGGGTAATTTGCAAAAAACTACCACTTAAAAGCACCATCTTGTAAAAAACTACCATGTAAAAAAAATCTTTGGGTAAAACTATCATATAAAAAATTCCAATTTAATGAGACCACCACATAGTAATTTTTTGGTCGTTGACTTTGTTTTTTGCGGCTGACTTTTTCACGTAAATAACATGTGTTGGATGAATTAATTTTTTCTTTGTTTTTCACTTTATTTCCCCCTTTAGTGATGAACACCTCCAAACAATACCAGCCAAACATCTTCACATAAACCACGTAACTAGATAAAGCCACAGAATCACAACATCTATCCACCTCAAACCGATCAATGAGAACACCAAAATCTGTTGTGCAAAAGAGGTTAGTAAGGTCAAATCTTGATGCTATTCTAGATTGAAGATGCAGGTGAAGGAGATGGATAGAGCTCTGATAGTAGTGATAGTGATGTTTGTCCAAGTGAATGAAACATTAGGGTTATGATAGTAGGGATGATGAAGGAGGTGTTCATCAATAAAAGGGAGAAGTAAAGGGAAAAAGAAAGAAAAAAAATTAGTTCAGGCAATATGTGTCCTACACATGAGAAGTCAACCCTACAAAACCAAGTCAACGCCCGGAAACCATTATGTAATGGTCTCGTGCAATTTGAATTTTTTATATGGTAGTTTTTTACAAGATTTTTTACATGGTAGTTTTTCACAAGATTCTGTTTTTAAGTGGTAGTTTTATGCAAATTACCCTTTAAAGAACAATATTTATATAATGGGGTGATGAACTTAAATTCAATCCATAATCAGCTAGAAGGCAATTGATGTGAAGGCTTCCATCCAAATCTTTAGCTACACTGTATCTCTTAAAATCTAGTTAGCTTAATAATACTATTTAAGCGAAAAAACCCTTCGCTTACAGTTACACTATGTATAAGATGTGCCTATGCTTCTATGGGAATTTGGTTGTATTTAGGCAAGTTCCGCAAATAAGACTATGGACCCAGGTGCATAGTGAGTATCGTGCACCCGGGCCAAAACGCACGTATATTACATATAAAACGCAGGCAAAGTCACATAAAATGAAATGAATGAACATTCTTTTAACAGACAATGAATATTGGGATGTGTGATGTTCATTATTCCCCATGTAATTGACTTTGTAATTGGGAAAAACAGAATTGCTTTTGCAATTGGATTAGAAATTGACTTTGTAATTGGGAAAAACAGAATTGCTTTTGCTTTTGCATTAGAAATAGTTCACGTACAATGAAATGAACATTATATATTATTCTACTGAACATCATATATTATCTCACTGAACATCGTATATTATAACAATAAATATGTTATTTCAAGAAATAAGGCTGGAACATTTGTGAAGAAATTTTTTGACAATGAACATGATGTACTACGACAATGAACATGATATACTACTACAATAAACATTTAGTATTACCATAATGAACATTTAGTATTACCACAATAAACATTTAGTATTACCACAATGAACATAATATATCTATTGAATGAACTAGATGTTAACGATCAATTCAAAAAGAATGCATTGGGATGGAGCATTAATTTGCAATGATGATGCATTAGCAGTGCATTGGGATTCTATTATTTTTATTTAATATTGTAATGATTGATACGTATTGAAAAGAGAAATTCGCAATATGTTTTTTAAAATCTGAACTTTTGCATTGGGAATACGCACCGTACACATATTAGTTTAATGAACATTGTGCTTTAAAGAAATGAACATAACATATTTTTCCAACAAACGTTATGTATAATTAGAATAAACATTAAGTTCAAAGACACTTTACATTACATTCAAAGGCACTAATCATTATGTTTTTAGACACTTAACATTAAGTCTAAAGGAAATGAACATTATTCTCACAGATACTGAACATTACATACATAATCATTGAACATTATGTTCTAAAACACTAAACATTATAATTAAAGTCAATGAACATTAAGGTCAAAGGTATTGAACATGAAGTTCAAAGGCAATGAACATTACGTTCATAGACACTGAACATTAGGTCGAAAGGCAATGAATATTACATACATAACCACTGAATATTAAGTTCAAAGGCAATGAACATTACGTTCAAAGTCACTAAACATTACGTTCAAAGGCAATGAACATTATGTTTAAAGGCAATGAACATTACGTTTAAAGGCAATGAACATTAATTCTAAAGGCAATGAACATTACTCTCTCAAACCTGAAGATTACATACATAACCACTAAAGATTTCATATATAACCACTAAATATTAAGTTCAAAGGCAATGAACATTACGTTTAAAGGCACTGAACATTACTTTTAAAGGCACTGAACATTACTTTTAAAAGCAATGAACATTACTCTCACGCACTGAAGATTACATACATAACCATTGAACACTAAGATCAAAGGCAATGAACATTACATTCAAAGGCACTGAACATTATGTTCAAAGGCAATGAGCATTAAGTTCAATGGCAATGAACATTGCGTTGAAAGGCAATGAAGATTAAATGATAATGGCAGTGACAGTGGGGGGGGGGGGGGGGGGGGGGGGGGGGTTCGTTTCGGTTACCGGGAGAGAAGATGAAGGGATTTTTTTTTTGGAAAATGATGATTAATAATGGGAAAGTTGCATGGGGAATACAAATAGCCGTGTTGCGTGAAAAAGGCAACTGTAATCATTTCATAATTTACATTCACATGCAATGAACATCATGTTCAAAGGCACTGAACATTACGTTCAAAGGCAATGAACATTACGTTCAAAGGCACTAAACATACACTTCAAAGGCAAAAAAATAAATTATTACTGAGTACTAAAGAACGTGTTGCATGGGAAATCAAAATAGTCGTGTTTCGTGCTTCGTAATTTGCGCATTAGGAAAAGAAACACACAGATAACTTTGTAATATTATTTTTAAATCTGAACTTTTGCATTGGGAATGTATACGCACTGTACACATATTTATTGAAGTGAACATTGAACATTACGTTCATAGGCAATGAACATTACGTTCATAGGCAATGAACATTACGTTCATAGGCAATGGAATTTACGTTCACATGCAATGAACATCATGTTCAAAGGCACTGAACATTACGTTTAAAAACAATGAACATTACGTTCAAAGGTACTAAACATACATTTCAAAGCTTAGTTTTAAAAGGCATGATGGTCTAAGGCGCTAGGGGTCCCCGGAGCCTAGGCGCTAGCCTTTGGGTATGAGGCACTCCAATTATGCCAAAAATCAAATTTAACGCTTGTAAATTGTATTTTGTATTCAAAACAACATAATACTCATACAATATGTGCAAAAAATGATAAGGGAAAGCATAATTTGTCACTAAATATCACTAAAAGGAAAAAATACTTATAAACTACTAAAAGCAAGTCAAGCAACTCATTAATAACACAATCAAAAGTACTCCCAAAATCATGCATTCAACGGTTTAATTTCAAATGAGGGGATGGTGGATTTTATACTTTCAGAAAAATCATACACGCAAGCTATCACACACGCAAGCTTTCAACGTCACCGTGAATCATTGGAACTACTGGGGTGCACATTCCAATATTGAAGCTATTCTAATGTGAAACTATGAAATCAAGACTTTCACTAGATGTTTGTATTTTTAATTTAGTTTCATTTGTTCGTGAAATTAGCTTTTCAAATTTGCACAATTAGAGCTGTTATTCTCTGTGAAATATATATAATTCGTGGCTTTTAATTCGTTCTCTGTGAAACTTTGAATGTGAAACACGTAATTTCTTAATATTTGAGTACCTGCTTATGTAATTCGTTCTACATTTGTGACAAAAATCAGATTAATTGCTTTATTAATAGTGTGTTATTGTCAGATAGAGGGTGAGGAATGTTAAATAATAACCATTAATCAAGACTGTCTATGCTAGAGCCAAATACATTAAGAAAATTCTTATAGAAAAAAAATAATACTCTTTAGTTAAAAAAAAATCTTATTGATTCTATACTTTGATAGGGGGTAAAAAAAAACTCAAATCCCGACTTCTTGAGCCCCAAATAAAAAAACCAGAAAAGTAGAGAAGAAAAGGAAGAAGACTAGGAGGAAGAAAGAAATCTAGTGAAGGAAGAAGAGGATAAAAAAAAATTGAAATAAAAAAAATTAAAAACATACATGGAGGGTGGAGACGAAGGCTGACTACTGGTGGCTGTCGGCGGTGGGTGGCAGGTCCACAGGTGAGTCGGCAGTGATGGCTGATGGATGCTTGCACTCCTTGCAGTCGGCTCGGTGCTTAAGTTTAACACATTCCCATTTTGTGACGTGTGTTTTGTCCCGTGCTTAGATTAGGCATTAGTGAGAAATTGAGGTGGAAGCCAACTTTCCCCTAAGAACCTCCTTTCCATCTTTCCCCACAGCAAAAACCAAAAAGCCTTGCCTAAGGTGCCTCAAGGCGCTCGCCTAAAGGAATCGCCACACCTAACCTAACAGAAGCGCTCCACCGTCGCCTCGCCTCATCGCCTTAGGCGCGCTTTTTAAAACCAAGCTTCAAAGGCAAAAAAAAAAAATTATTGTTGAGTACAGGGGAAGTGTTGTATGAGAAATCGAAATAGTCATGTTGCGTGGGCAATTCAATCGTAATCAATGCCTTGGGGGGGGGGGGGGGCGGGGGGGGGGGGGGGGGGGAGTTTTGAAACTGTCAATGTTCATTGCCTACGCTGACGTATCAATTTGCCTGCGTTCTATGTGTAATGTCCTTGCGTTTTGTACCACTTGCACGATGCTCACTTAGCACCCGAATGCAGGGTCCAATTAATCGGCAAATTCTTATGTCTTGCTCACCCTTTCAATGCCATAAATAGTAAGGGTTTAAATGACCCCTTTGATGATTGGATGGAAATAATATTCAAGAAACCATGAGATTTTGTTAGTGGCAACCACACGTAGATCTTGTTATCCTTTTAACATTTTATCAGAACTCTCTCTCTCTCTGGTTTGACTAATGTTCTCCAATCAGCTAATATTTATAAATTTATGAAGTCCACAAACTAACACAGTAAACCTTTCATTTTTATTATGCGTAAAGAAGGAAAAATATGGGAGAAAAGATGATAACTAGAACAAGTGAAATGAGAGAGGGAGTAAAAGCATTTTTTTATTACTCATGTGGTTCACAATAGATATTTCCCATCAGAAGCTCTAATTCATGGGAAGTTCGTGCCTTAATAGGCTTTCTAGGACATGACCTTTAATTGTTTGGTTGACACTATGGAAATGACACCGCAGATTGCATGCAAATAAATCAGGCTAGACAATTATGAACCTTTTACTTTAGAACAACCAGAAAAAAAAGAAATAAATATCATCAAAAAGGGAATACCCATTAATATATCGAGTCAATGCTTTCGACTAATCAGCTCCAAATATACATCTACTTTTATGATCTTCGACTACTAAATGAAAAAGAATTACACTGCCCCTTTGAGATCTACACTAAATAATCATCCAAAAGAAAATATAATTACATAGCTTACATTCTTGAAAGTCCACAATTTAGGCATAATATAAGACAGAAAGCTATTAAAAGTCGTGGATTTGCATCTCAAGATGGAGAAAGGATTAGATAGTTTCAAAAAGAGGGAGAAAGGAAGAAATAATGGATCTTGGATTGGAACAGAAGTGAGAGAAACCACCATTTTCAATCATAGAGGACGAGAATTGAGGGCAAATGTGCAGGGCAATTCTAGAAATCAGACATTCCTATGTCATTTACTGCCTACAAAACAAGGTCTTAAGCAGTTGACTTTAGTGATCTATCAAGAATAACACTTTACCATGAGATCCACTGAATAAGATGAGACGGATATAAAATTTTTAATGCTTAGCAGTAGAGCTGTTCTCTATACTGTTTATTTTCCATATAATGTCTTTTTCTTTGAAGAATGATTAGGAAACTATACTCTTGTAGAATCTACTCCCATGGTCTACTCATGAAATGTCCTCCAAAATATTGTGTATTTATATTGTACAGGAAATCTCAAGTGCTAAGGTGGACATTATTGTAGAGACAGGGAGCAAAAAGAACAAAGAATTTAATAAGTTCGATTACTTGTATTCTTAAGGATTTTTTTTAATATTTCTGCTTTTCTGTAAAAAATATATGCGGTTTTGCAATTTTCTGCTGTTTAATTTTTCTTTTCTCATTTGTTTTGTTTTTGTTGGTGAGACTTAGATGTTCAGCATTTTTATGGCGTGTTTATTTGTTGGTTGCAGCATTTCTAGACTATTATGACGTACCCTACAGAGTTGTGGAAGTCAATCCTATTAGTAAGAAAGAGATAAAATGGTCCGATTACAAGAAGGTTCCAATATTGATGGTTGATGGAGAGAAGCTGGTTGATTCATCAGGTTGTCAGATGCTAACTTGCTTTTTATATTCTATTGCCTCTATTTTAGTGCAGATATCTTCACTAATCAACTTTATATTGAGGAAAGAGTACTTATATCGATTTGTATTAGTTGAATATTTCAATAAATGCATAGTTCATTAGTGAAGTCTGTAAGCGATTATAAATTTTGAAGTATGCATTATGGAATTCTAACTTTGTATTCTTATGATTATTGCAGACATAATTGATAAGTTTAGCAATAGAATTCTTCCTGGAAGAGCTAATGAAAAAAGTATTAGTGATCCAGTCGCAGAAGAGACTGAAGAGACAAAATGGCGCAAGTATGTCTTGACCTTTCAACCTTTGTTTCAGTCAAGCTTTGCACTTTTGACCGCTTTTGGGTTTCACTTGGAGGAATTTGTGCTTGACAATATTGATAATCACCCTGAATATAGAGCTAATAATATTAATTTTATGATATTTTTTTGTTAAAAAAAATTTTCTCTCCAAATTGATGATACAACTTTTACAAGAATTCAATAGATGGTCAAATTGTATATGATTGAAGAAGGGGAATGGCAAAGGGGAAAATTAAGGGGGGTGGGGTAGACATGGAACCACCTTTGGCTAGTCTGATTCTATGACTAAAGGACTCTTTATTTAAGGAAGCAATCGAATATGTTACCATTTGTTTTTACACTTAGATGAAAGACTATGTCATTGAAGATGATAAATTGAAACTTTAAGGGTCATTGTTTTCAAACAATAAAGAATTATGCATGAAGCTTGTAAGTCACTTTATAGATGCCAAGATGTAAAGTAAAGCTACTAAGATTGGCAATGGGTAAGATTTTGGATTCAACTATGTTTCCTAATTGTGATTTATGCTATCTGACTTGGATCCTCCGACATGTGACTACTATAATTGATTAACCATAGATTCAATCTCAACATTTTCTCTTGTAGATTCTCACGCAATTCTTTTTTCTGTCCTCCCTACCCATCCTCTCTTTCTCTCTCTTCCGTATACCACCATTAGAAAGCTACTATTTTTTCTTTCTTCCTAAAATCACCATAAAAAACCTCACACACTTAGTCCTTTCTCTTTCTTCCCCTCCACTCTTTCTCTCTCCTTTGGAAATTGCAATAACCTATTTCAAGCATCCTATTTGTTATTAATCAACCTTCAATTTAAAGTGGAGATGAGGAGGGCAGGGGGGGTGGTGGATAAGGTGGAGCGGTGGTGTTGATGTGATTTGCAGTCCAAAACCCTTAATCACGTTCTTGAAAGCAATGAACCAGTTTGAATGTATATGAACCAAGGACAGAAATAATGACTTGAGCTTAGAGCAATTATTGATCCTTAATCAAAGCCTTTCCAAACCCCTTTGGAAATTCACTGGACAAACATATTTAGCACTTTCTTACAAAAAATTTACTCAAATTTGAAAAGAAAGATTTGATATTTACACAAAGCAAATTTTGCGTAGAATAAAGGAAAGAAAGCAAAAAGTTCAGAATTTTTTCATCTATATTAAACTAATTACATAAGTCCTATATTTACATAGGAGCAAAATTCTTAATCTTAAAAACTTGGGAACTTCAACAACTTAACCTCAAAGACTCGTGAGGCCTAGCAGTTGTAAATACACCTTAGAATTACTTCAAGCATGCATGTGGCCAAGCAGAGGAGAGTGGGGAAGTGAGAGGGAGAGGGAAAGAAAGCAAAAGGAATGTGAAAGGAGAAGCATCAAGATTCTCATTATCGATTTATGATTTTCATTGATTATCTGAAGCTTACGTTTCAAGTATTATTACCTTGAAGAACCTCTAGACCCATCCTCTTTATTATCAAGGTTTTAATGGTGTACACATTTTTTGAAACTACAATAATTAAATGAATAACAATATTAAAATTTTGAAATTCTTCATTCTATGCTCAACATTGCTAATTTTATTGTTTGATTGAAATGATGAAACTTGGGGAATGTTGATTATTGGTTGATTACAACAAATAGCTAGTAAACCAAATTTGATTTGCTTATTCATTTATTCAAATGGGCAAACTTGATTAATCTATGTTAAATAGTGAGTAAATACATTTGTTCATTTGTGCACAATGAGATTTGAACACGACTTTATGTTCTTGAATCTTAATTGTTTTAGTTTATTATCTTCTCAACCACTAAGCCTTTTTTGTAAATGGGCAAGTATGTTTTTGCTCAATTAAAGACATAAGCAAATTCAGTAAATAAGCAGTGTGTTTTGGTCATTTGAAGACAATTTAGCAAATTCGGTACAATGAACAAGAAAATAAGAGGAAGATGACTATGATTACCATATTGCTCTACCTTTTTTTGCTCATTTTGAATATTTGTAAACTTTAAGTGAACTTTTTTGTGCTTTAAAAAAATAAAGAAAAAAGTTGTATAAAGAGAGAGAAAGGAAGTTTAAAAATAATGAAAACTATTATACTGTTGTTACTGACATAAGGTGATATCAACTTATAAATTTTGTGTAATCTAATTGTTCTAAAAGTGTTCTTAACATAAGATGTATTCTCACGGGAAGAGATGACGATGGTTATGGTGGAGGAAAGGGAACCAGTGAGTTGTTAAAGTGTAGGTGAATATGTGTCGTAGAAGCAGGTGGTGATTTGGATGGGATGGCTGGTGGCGTCATTTATACAAGGGTGGGGTAATATAGAAAGAGATAGGAGTAAATGGTCTATTTAGGGGGGAAATCAAAATGATAACAAAAAACAAGTTAATAATCAGCTCATCAAAGTCATGAAACAATTCGAACTTCTAACCCATAGTAAATGGTTGACATGTGATTTCCTAATATTGTTAGGCTACAGAATATAAAGAGAATTATATAAGAATATAAAGAGAATTATATAAGGGATACCACAACAACAACAATGCGAAGCCTAAATAGCAAAAGATGGGGTTGACTACCTGAACCAAGAGTGTATCTGACCTATAAAAATCCTCCTCCATTCCCTCCGATTTAGAGCCACATCTTGTAAATCCACTTTCTCCATATCTTTATTAATTATCTCCGATCATGTCATCATGGTTTATTTCAACCGCACTTAAGGTCTCTGTTACCCTAAACTTCTACCTTCCTTACAGTTTTATTTACTACTTGGTGCCTCACATGCTCAAACCATCGTAACCAATTCTCCTTTATTTTATCCTCAATATTTTCTACTCCAACTTTCTTTCAGATATTTTCATTTCTATCTTTATTAAGGTGTTCCTGCACATCCTTCTTAAATAAAGGATACCAACTTAACATTTAATTTTTTTTGTGAAAAAAATGTGCAAAGAATAATGTACTTTGCTTTTCAGTCATATATTGATGTAATAACTAGTGGAGATCACTAGGATTTATGAGTTTCTCAAATGATTCTAAAACTCGAAAAATGGGTTCGGCCTTGAAATGGGAAATTGCGTATGCTTTGGGTTGGATATAAAAATGAAAAGTTGAAGATGGTTTTGGGAGACACGTTATATTGGATTTGGGATGTTTTTGGTGTGAAAGTGGTGGGAAAAGCTTTAGGATTTTTCTGGTGGAAAATGGACAGAAAAGGGACAAATTGAGAGAAAAAACAAAAAGATTGTGTTTGCAAGGAAGAATCACTTAAACAAACAAAGATATGTGGGCAAAAAATACTCACTTAAACCTACTATTTGTTCGTAGCACCTTGGCAAGGAATATTCACTTAAACTAATGAACTACTCAATTTGTGTGGAAGGAACACTCACTTATCGCTCAAACTCTTTAAGTTAAAAACATGGAAACTTAGACAATTTTCTCAATTGTTCTAGGTTAAGAAAACTTTCTTTTTCATCAAATGTTCAGCCTTTCTAGTACACAAGAGCTTCTCTTTTATAGGCTCCAAAATAATCTATAAGCTCTAAAGTTTCTAAGAAATGAAAAGGCTCAAGTCAAAGAGACAAAGGAAATCCGAAAATTACAACTTAAAACCTGATCAGCAACTACTCTAATTTCATTCAATAAAAAGAAGCATCCAAAGCTAAATTATGAAGATAATTGAATGCCCTTTAGGGTAGCTTGAAGGCCTTGGAATAAGAGAATCAAAGATTCAAGGACGGCTGGAAATTAAAGACAAGTGTTGGCCTTCTACTTGATGCAATTAAAAGCACCCTAACTCAGTCAATTATGCTTCAAAACCCTCTTCTGCAATCCTAGGCTTTTAATTCTATAACCCTCCAATTCCCCTTAAAATAAGCCCTTCAATGCAAGGAATCAAAGGGAAAAACTAACCAGCAGAACCGTGCACTTTAAGAGGGTTTAATGCACTAGAATTTCCATTTTTAAACCTTGCATTTCAATGCCCATATGCTGATGCGTAAACCATGTGCCAACATTAATTTGACTGCTAACTCACGTCCTTGAATGCATTGGCTACCATGAATCCATTAGCTTCCATGAATGAACTAGTTTCCTTAATCCCACGCACTTCATTCAATCAACTTTTTTCATTACACTACTTTATCACTCCAACTAGTTTATTTATTATGCTAGTTCAATAAAAACGAAAGACAGAGATTTTCTTCACTTAAATGAAGTAAAGTTTATTGAATAAACTCTACTTAATTTAAGGTCAAAATGCTAGAAACCCCTTGGACCAAAATAAACGGCCTATACAAGCCAAAATGGTCCAACTTACCTTCCCAATGGGTTTTAGGAAGTATAACTCTTGTTCTAAGCTCATGAGTCCAATTGTTTCACTAAACCCATTAATCAATCCTAGATGAGAACTAGGGTTTTTGTGATTTTCATCATTCTCCCCTTCTTCGAAAAGAGTTGTCTTCAAGTCTTGTTCTTCTATGAGAGGAGATAAATCACCGACATTAATCAATTGCTTTAACCTATAGAAATGCCTTTGAAGAATATCCAAGGTCTTTTGGATACTTAAATGACCAGCAAGTCTTCCTCTATCAACTACCTTGTTTAAGAGCTCATGAATTGACCATGAGGGAATGGTCTCCATTTTCCTAGGATCTACCTTCTTCCCTTCATATGGGGTAGTTCTCCTATTAATCCTCAAATCAAGTTTAAGATCTCTTGATTCCACTCTAACTTCATCCTTTTCATTGCATTTGGTGAGGGAAACAACTTCCCTTTGAATAAGTGTTTCTTCTTCCCCCTCTTGCACTTAGAGGGCTTTTTAAGACCAAGCACCTCTTCTCATGAAAACACTCATTAAGTTACTCATCCTCTTGTTCCCCATTAGTATCATAAAATTCTAAAGGAACCTTTCGAAGTACTAGTAGGGAAATAGTCTTTCACATTTATTTATTCGTCTTGTTCCTCATTAGAACCAAAGGATTTCATAGGACCTAACTCATTTCTCCTCGTCTTATTTTTCTAAAGGATAAGGTTGGATCATCATAATCTCGCATATTCAAAACATAGGCATTAGGGCAATCCTGTTTATATTGTTCTACTTTATGACACTTAAAACACACCATCTCATACAAATCAACATCTTTAGCATTGATCTTGCCTTTTTCTTTCTTTGAGGGGGGGGGGGGGGGGGGGGGGGGGGGGGGGGGGGGGTCTTGTTTGTGGTGGTAGAAGTATTTGAATTTTGGGTAGGAGGGTTTTCTTTGTATGAAAGAGTGGGTTTCTTGAATTTGGAATCTAAAGTAGTAGACTTCTTCCTTTGGTCGTCAAATTTGACAGCTAATTTGCAAGCTTCATCAAACGATTTCACAACTTCGCATATTATAGAAAGCTTCTCAAATTCCTTAATGTACTCTTCGACAGTACCACTCTCTTGTTGTAAAGTACTCCACTTTACATGCATGGACTGTTTGTAATTAGAAGGCACAAAAAGCCCTTTGAGTTTCTTTTTCAGTTTAGCCCATGTGGAAATTCAGGCTTTATCATCAAGTTCACGCTACCTTTGAATTCCCTTTAACTAAAGTTTCAGCATACTTGCAATCCTCACTTTAGCAATCCTATATTTTTGTTCTACATCTTGAACGTCCTTAAAATTAAAATAACGTTCAAGGCATAACTCCCACTCTAGGTACTTCTCATGGTCAAGAGTACCATTAAACAAGTCTACATCAACTTTTTGAGACTTTTATCATCGGGGGGATTGTTATTCTGCCTTTGTTCATGCGTCAAAATTTTAGTCATTAAGGCCGTCATGTTATTATAAAGTTGTTCATTCATTTCAAAGAGTCTTTGTTGATTTTCCTCCATGGTTTGAATGGTACGTTGTTGTGGGGTTTCATTAGTATCCATTTGAGAAAAGAATTTTTTTTACCCCGTACCTAACGCGCCAAATTATGTAAAAACTAGTAGAGATCACTAGAATTTACGAGTGTCTCAAATAGATTCTAAAACTGGAAAAATGGGTTTGGGCTTGAAATGGGATTTGGGACGTTTTGATGTGAAAATGGTGGAGATTTAGGAGATTTTCTAGTGAAAATTGTACAAAAAGGGGACAAATTAAGAGAAAAAACAAAAATATTGTGTTGTAAGGAATACTCACTTAAACCTACTGCACCTTGGCAAGAAATATTCACTTAAACACAAGAGCTCCCCTTTTATAGGCTCCAAAATAATTTAGAAGCTTTAAAGTCTCAAAGAAATGAAAAGGCACACGTCGGCCCAAGAGATTGAGAAAATCCGAAAATTACAACAAAAAAAACTGATCAGCAACTACTCTAATTTCATTCAATAAAATGAAGCATCTAAAGCTAAATTTTGAAGATAATTGAATGCCCTTTGGGATAGCTTGAAAGGTCTTGGAATCCAAGAGAATCAAAGTTGCTGGAGAGTATTCAAGGACAGCTGGAAATTAAGGAAAAACGTTGGCCTTCTACATGCTGAAGTTAAAAGCACCCTAACTCAGTCAATTATGCTTCAAAACCCGCTTCTGCAATCCTAGGCTTTTAATTCTATTACCCATCCTTAATTCCTCTTGAAATAAGCCCTTCAATGCAAGGAATCAAAGGAAAAATCTAACCAGCAGAACCGTGCACTTTAAGAGGGTTTAATGTACTAGAATTAAGCTTGTAACCTCTGTTTTTAAACCATGCATTTCAATGCCCACATGCTGATGCTTAAACCACGTCCCAACATTGATTTGGCTGCATTGGCTACCATGAATCCATTAGCTTCCATGAATGAACTATCTTCCTTGATCCCACGCACTTCATTCAATCAACTTTTTTCATTACACTACTTTATTGCTCCAACTAGTTTATTCATTATGGTAGTTAAATAAAAACGAAAAACACAATTTTCTTCACTTAAATGAAGTAAAGTTTATTGATTAAAGAAGCCAAAATGGTCCAACTCAACTTCCCCATGGATTTTAGGAACTGTAACTCCCGTTTTAAGCTCATGAATCCAATTCGTTCCTCTAGACCCATTAATCAACCCTAGATACTAGGGTTTTTGTGATTTTCATCATAAATGTTAAAAGAATAACATGATATGTCAAAATAATATGATGAGAAATGGAATAAATACTCATGCTCATCTCTTTTTCTTTTTTAGCACAATGGCTGACACATATTATTTCAAATGGAAGCCGATTGTTTAACTTTTTTATGCACTCATACTCTCCTAGTGTTCAATTGGTCTGCCTCTTAATAAAGGTCTATTTGTTTTTGGTGCCTCATAAATTGTTGATTTTTTACACCCTTGCCAAGAGTGCTGGGGTATTTGACATATGTACTTGGTAAATAAATAGTTTAAGTATGATGTAATGGAAAAGAAATGGAAATAGCGCTTACCCTTCATCATTCTTCATTGTAGCTTCTATTGCATTTTCACCATCCGTGTAATTTTTATTGATGCAAGTATTACTGGATGACTTCAGCTTGCTGTTTTAGTCTGATGTCTGAATTAAATCCAACATAGACAAAATATAAAGAACATCTCTTTAACGAGAACTCTCAATTTAATCTGTTAGGGACAGAACCCTGAATAAAGGACTCCATATGGAATTAAGCCCCCGACCTTCCCCCTCCACCCTTTTCATTTTGTTGTAAAGTTTGGCTAATTATTTGGGGTATCATGCAGATGGGTTGACAATCACTTGGTCCATGTGTTATCACCAAATATCTATCGTAGCACTTCTGAGGCTCTGGAGGCCTTTGATTACATCTCAAGCAATGGTGAGACATTTACTTCTAACATGCAATAAGAAACTTGGTTCATATATATTGCAAATGCTTGAATTTGTTTGTTTTATCTTTTTGATCTTGTTCATATGTGCTGTTGGAATCAGCCCTTGAGTCAAGTGTGGCTCCAAAAAATATGGACAATAGAATTTGTGTAGTAGAGACATGAAGAACCATTACTTGGATCTTGAAAGGACAATTGTTATTATTATTATTATAAGATGAAGCACTCAAGAGACAAGTCGCCAACTTTTCTATTGGCTGCCTACAAGCATGAAGAATTCTTAGGTGGAAGCAACGAGGAATATTTTAAATTTTGGCAAATACAACAAGAAATTAATTTAGAGCAGAAATTATTTTCTCATCAAGAAAAAAATGTTGAGAATGACCCAATTTTTTCTACTGCTAAGCTTAGCAGAATTTTTTTTCAACTATAACATTGTTCAAGAGATTATAAATGTTACTCCAATAGAATTCCCAAACATAAAGAAAGTACTTCATCCCCTTCTTACAGCATTACTCTTCTATTTATTACTTGAATTCCAGGCATGCCTTTAGCCTCATACTGTCTTATACTCTTGTGTATTTATTAAGTTTATTTCTTTCAGGAAATTTCCGCTATACTGAAAAGATTACAGTAAAATATGCTGGAGCTGCTGCTATGTATTTTGTTTCCAAGAATCTGAAGAAAAAATATAATATAACCGATGAACGTGCAGCCTTGTATGAAGCAGCAGAAACATGGGTTAATGCATTAGAAGGGCGTGAATTTATGGGTATGCATCTGTTTTCACCTATATTTTTGCTCCTCTTCATGCAGGTTAGAAGCTAATGATTTGGTTTATTACTAAGTCCTATTGATTAATCATAATGAAGTACTAATATTGTTGATTAGTCCTGTTAAGTCGCATTATCAATTATGCAACAACTGTAACTTCATCTCACCCTCCTGACATCAAGAAAATAGAAAAGAAATTTTGAATAGTAAATCATAGTTGAGCGTATGTATCATGCTTTGTTGCCTGCTATTTTGATACCTTAGGTATAGCAAACAATCTCAAATCCTCATCATGAGTATGATTTTGGTATGGCTTGACCTTGTTGATTTGAAATCCATAATGTTATGATACTCCAATTTCTTTTCTAGTATTGGATGACTTAAAGTGGGAGTTTTTCCCTATTCTATTTTTGTTAACATCACTGCAACTCTTATAGCTTCTGGTGTGGTATTTTTTTTTATTCAGTAATCTTTGCAAGTATTTATTCATGTTAATACTTTATGTTTATTTCCGAAGAAATGCAAATCTGCTTTTATTTGAAGGTCATTTTGGGAATTCAGTATCCTAAGATTCCTAACTCTTTTATCTCCCTCCCCCTTTTATTTAGGTGGTTCAAAACCTAATCTGGCAGATCTTGCTGTCTTCGGAGTTCTAAGACCCATCCGGTATCTGAGATCAGGAAGAGATATGATCCAGCACACACCTATAGGGGAATGGTACTCCAAAATGGAAAGATTAGTTGGAGATTCATCGAGGATCAATGCCTAAGAACTGGTGAAGTTGTGGGGGTTGGATATTGATGGCAATATAGATGCCTCTCAATATTTTAGGCCTTGTATGGATTCGTAGCTCTGAAATTCCTGCAATATTTAAACAATTAGAGGTCACAGATAGTAGATAGATAAAGCCATGCTACATGCATTTTCATGCTTTGCCATATTGGCTAATGCTTTTACATCGTCTCGTTGGTTTTAACATTAATCATGAAATACTGGAAACTTTTTTGGCATTGTGATGTCTTGTGCTAGCATATTGGGTTCCGTCTTTCAGTCTCCTCATCAACAGACATATTTATCAATGGCT
Source organism: Dysphania ambrosioides (assembly GCA_026401315.1). NCBI lineage: Eukaryota > Viridiplantae > Streptophyta > Magnoliopsida > Caryophyllales > Amaranthaceae > Dysphania > Dysphania ambrosioides. Next base: position 15,728,065 of record CM048665.1, on the reverse strand, counting down.
ATCACGTCAAGGTGGTGGGCTACTGTTGTTATACATATGGCTATGCACAGGATAGCTCCTTGTGTTTTCTTGTCCTTGAATTTCACTCATTGGGTCTATAAATATTTGTTTCAATATTTACAAATCTTCACTGTTCACTATTTGTCGTCCTTTTATTCAAAAGATCTTATTACTTGTCTGCTGCACCCTCTTTCCCATATTTATTCCTTAGGGTGTATCATTGGGAATCAAGTGCATACTTTGATCACTGTGGTTGTAAATGTATAGTGATAATATAGATGAAAATAATACAAACAAAAATTTTAAGGTATGCGATGACCTGTGGGGTAGGTTGTAAACTATGGTCAGTTTTGACTGATTGTATTGTACCACAACATTTCATCCAATCGCAGTTTAATTTTAACAAGGACACAACAAAATAGGATTGTTTTTCCCATGGTTGAATTTGACGTGGGCTACGGAGCAAGGAAATTTTCACCCTCTTACCGTCTTGATGTGTTGTGTTTAGATGATGTTGAGCAATTATCGTAGATGTTTGTGACAGCAACTAAAGGCATGAAACTACCAGGTGTTTCCAGCAAACATGTGAGACTGACAAACTCTTACTCTTAAGACCCAATTTTAAACTCTTACTGTTAAGAGCTAAACTTTCTAGTTTTAATAGGAAAACAACTACAGCTAAGAGGGCTACGAGCACTGTTATTGTTTTCCAAAATTTGTATTCCAGAAACTTTTTAGAAATTGGTGTTGTTTTTGCTAAAAATTGCTAACTAAGCGACAATTTAAGGTTAGGGACGTTTTACAAATTAATAGCTAGCTACGCTACGTGAAGGTTAGATTAGTTAACGATGTGCTTAAATAAACAAATAAATTGAAACGACACAACAAATTGGTGACGCAAAAAACCCAAATTGGGAAAAACAACGTGGGCTTGTTTAGGCCGCTGTTTCACTATGTCAAAGACTAAGCCTTTTGTATTATAGATTTAAAAAAGTGTTTGTATCGGATAGAATGTAAATGTAAACGTAAATGAGTGAGCTAGAGCGCTGAGTATTGAATAGTTGAATCGTGTTATATAGCTGATGCCTTTTTTCTCATCTAGCTATGCTCCTTTTATATTACCAGATCCTCACATTTCTCGGTTTAACTTCAGTCAAATTCTTAACAGCTTCTTTCCTTATTTCCGCGCCATGCTTATCCTTTCTTTGTAACTGCCTTGTGTCTATCTTGGGCCCATATCAATCCATTTGCAAATGCTTCATTCTCAGAGAACTTAGTAACTACTAGGCTATCTTGCAAGCATGCCTAGGTTCAATGTACCTTGGTGAATATGTTGGAACACTTAGTTGGAATCGTCATCTCCTTGCGTCGCTTAGAAAACCATCACTTGTCGCATCGCCTGGCCACGTGTTCAACAACAAAAATTTCACCATAACAATTTGCCCCTTGAAAATGAGAAGTTGAAGAGACAACATTTTTTCTTTCAAATTCGAATTTTCGGAATCCCCGCCGCATTTAGTGCACAATTGCCATAAACGCCTCGGGCTTTCTTTAAAACATCTGTCCTAAAATATCACGTCACTTCTGCAATTTCTCTCAACGCAGTCACTGGTCTCCCTCGATTCTCGCCCAATTCATTGCCATGTTAGGTTATTCTACCTCCTCTCTTCAATCCTTTTTATTCTTTTTTCTTCAATTCTTCATGGGTAAGAAAACCACAGCTACTAAAAGGATCCCTTAGAGTCGCCGCCGCTAAAAACAAAAATAAGATGCAAGCTCGTCATGAAAAACACAATTCCCAACCAACAATGTCTTCCGATTCTAGCACCATTCAAACTTATGAGGATCTTGAATCCTTTAAACTCTTAGCGGGTCTGTTTGAAGTAGCGGTCTACACCGTGGGTGATCGGTTGATCTTTGATTGTCCCGATGACTGTGTAGTAGTCTACGAGTACCCTTTCCTACTAGGCTATAAGTTTCCTTTCACCCCTCTTGTTAAGGAGTTTATAATAACGTATGGCTTCAAGCCCTTTCAAATTTTAATCGATGGTTTCATTAATCAATACCTTACATCTTGTGATTTGTATCCCCGAAAGTGAAAGCCATCAATCCAATGTCTTACTTAGTCGTTTGGACCTTTGCTTTCTTTGGAATCGAGCGAGACAAAAGAAGTTTTAGGACGATCGGTAACTCGCTTACGGGTTGAACATTTTGCTGGAAGAAGGGGGTCTTCAAGAGGGAAGTCCATTTTTTTAGTCTCAAAATTGTCTAACACTTCTCTAACTAACATCTTGTCATTGCCTTCAAGAAGCCGCTTGATCCTTCGTTTTTGACCATCTAGTACATTCGCATTGTTTGGAGATCTTTTGCTGATTTTTTTCCCCTCTAGTAGCGCTCGGGCCCCTATGCCTAAGATGTCTGAATCTGAAATGTGGAAGCAGCTGAGGGTCTAGAAGAGGAAGGATAGTTCTCAAAGTGGAGATCCTATCCAGGTATACTCAAGGGATCCTCCCTCCGTGACAGCTGCTCCGCCATCCCTATGTCATCCCCTAAAGCAACGCCTACCTACCCTCTTGCTCATGTTCCTACAAAATTATCCCCATCATAAGGGCTCAAACTCCTATTTCTAGCCGACCACCTCTAAGGACGATTGCGCCTAACAGTTTCTTTGAGAGCTAGGCTACAAAAGGGTTACCCACGAGCAGATCATACTTCCTATGGATGACAGGTAAACACCTTCTACCATTTCCTATTGAGGATTAACTCTTCCTGGCTACCTTGATCTTGTGACATGACAACGTTCTTGGTGGCAACTTACCCAATAACGCCACCTTCCACAACTTCAAGGTAAGGCTTCTTCTCAATGGATTTTAGTGTTAATGTTAAGCGTTTTCCCTTACATTCTTCTTGCATGCAAGCCTTCCAAGATACCTTGCTCCTTTGTGTCCACGTATCTAAGCTGAAGGAATATGGCTCTCTTTTTGAGAAGGATCCTAGACTTAGGAAGGAAGTGATCGATGAGTTGGAGGGATGTGTTAAAGATCTTACCCATGAGCTAAAGGAAGATGGGTCATCTAAGGAGCAATTGGAGGAGAAGTATACACAGGACGTCAACAAGATTAAGGAGGCATTGAAGGCTGAGGGTAAGGCCAAGGAAAAGTTTTAGGCCTTGTCATCTAAGCGCGCCAAGGAACTTGTTGCACTAAGGGAATCCTAAAGTCAAGTTTCTACTCACAACAAAGAGCTAAAGGGAGAGGTAGAGTCCCTTAAGTTTCAACTTGTTATGGAGACATTTGGCATTAAGTGCAAGTTAATAAAGCGCTTCTTGGATGGCAAGCTCACAAGAGAGGAGGCTCTAGCGATGGTGGACATGTACATTGAGGCTGGTGGCGACCTGGATGACTAAGTGTCAGCAAAGGGGGAAGGCATACCAAGAGATTAAATGGATATGACCACTTTAGTTGTTCAAGTTACAATGATAACGGATGCCCCCTTAACTTTGTGACGGATGTGTCTGCGTAGGACCGATATTCCAATAGATGTGATAGATGTCCTTGTTGGAGATGTTCTTGGAGAAGTTTCCCCTACTGAAGATGCCCCTACTATTATTTGAATTTATCTCAACTTCTTTTTTTTATCAAACAATCTAACTTTATTCTTTGGAACAATTTGTGCCGTTACATACTGTTGTAATATCATACATTGCTAGCTTTTTTTAATTAAGTACTTTTTAATTTTCTAAGTCTAAGTTACATTAGCTTTCTATTAGATTTTCCTCTTGACATGTTTGATGTTCATGCATGTTTCTTGCTTGTGCTTGTCGTTTGTTTATACTTGTCACTTGTGTGTATTGATTGCTTTTGTTTGTTGGAGATGCATTTGTGACTTATGCATGCATGCTTCTTTGATCCATGTGTGTCCGCAACTCGAGCACTGTTCTGGTTGTTTCCCATTTGTGGCACCTCTTTGTGTTAGAACGCCTACGTGTAGGAGCCAATTGTTTGACAATGCAACCAATAGTCGTGTCTTGGCTGGAGACACTAATTTGGTGATGTTCAGGTGTTCTAGCCATTTCCTTTGAGATATGGTCGCAACCGATATCCCAAAGTAGTATTATAATACAACTGCAAAATTATAATAATGGTGACTAGGGGGAGGCCGTTGGTCCCCTAACGGCCCTCCAATGCTTAATTTAGTAATTGATCTTAAATAGAAATGAATACTAAGGAAAGTGATAAAAAATAAATGTATGTGACTTAGAAGTGCTACTATTTTAGATGAGTTGTATTCCAACTTCTTGGTACATATTTCCCATTAGGTATTTTCAGGCGATATGCTCCTTTTCTATTTGATATGGCCCTTCCCTTGTTGGTGCCAGCTCGCCCTTAGTTGGGTTATACATTCTGGAATATTTTCCTCAAAACCCATTCTCCTTCGCTGAAGCTTTTTTCCTTAACATTCTTATTGTAAGACCTAGCGATGACCTGTTATTGAGAGTCCATTCTTACTAACGTAGCTTCCTTTTTTCCTCTACTACTTCTAGTTCCTAGATGAGGCTTTGGTCATTTTCCTCACTTGTTTGGAGGCCATACCTTGCCGTCGGGACGTGAACTTTAGTTGGGATGACTGCTTTGCACCCTTTGGCATGCTCTAGCCTCTTATTTAGCGATTGGATGATCACTTTGTTACCAGATTCAGCTTGTCCATTAGCTTCAGGATACACAGGTGTGGAGAATCTTAGCGTGATGTTCCACTTATCGCGGAACCGCTTAGTTTTGTGGTTGATGAACTAAGAGATGTTGTCGCAAACTATCTCTAATGGCACCCCGAATTTGCATATGATATTTGTTCATAGGTTGTTGCATGTGTACTATAAGCACATACTTATATGGGATGATGCTTAGTGTGGACCTAACATTGGCTAGTGCATCACCTTGCATGTTTTGGTCTCTAGATAGTATTTGTTGGAGGGAGAAAGAATCGAACGCCTTGGCCACAGTCTTCACTATTGCTAGGTAGGAGACCATTTTAGAGTCTTTTGTTGCAAAATCCCAGTTGAGTTGACTTACTGCTAGTAGAGAATGGTTGAAGATTTAATTGATTTTGCACCTAGGTCACCAGCGAGCTTCATTCCTACTATAAGTGCTTTGTATTCAACTTATTGTTTGTTGTATTAAAGTCACAACCTATGGCTTGTATTATCATGTTCCCTTGTGGTGATTTTAGGAGGATACCTAGGCCAGCTCCTCTGAAGTTTGATAAATCATCCATGAATAGATTCCAATCGTAACACTTTGAATAGATCCTACTAATGCTGTCTCTTATTCTACAAGCGGCTCCAAGTTCAGGCTAAAACCAACCACAAAATCGACTAGTGCTTGTGACTTTATTGCTATTCTAAGATGATACTTGATGTCAAAACCGCTTAGAAACATTGTCAACTTGCTCATCTTACCTAATAGCTTTGGCCTGCTTATGACATTCTTTATGGGAAAATTCGTCATCACAATTAATGTTTGGGTTCCAAAATAATGCCAAAGTTTCTTACAAGAAGTAACTAATCCTAAAATTAGCTTTTCTAGATTATAGTACCTGGTCTCTATGTCTAGCAAAGACTTACTAATGTAATATATTAATATTTATTGCCCTTAGTCTTCTCAGGTAAGGACCGTGCTGACTAAGCTCTGGCTGATGGATAAGTACAACTGCAAATCTTCTCCTTCTTGAGGATTAGAAAGCAATTATGGATTGGATGAGTAATGTTTCAATTGTTGTAATACCTCTTCATGATGATTCGTCCATTTGAACCCCTTGCTCTTCCGCAACACATTGTAAAATAACTTGCACCTTTCAGATGATTTTGAGATGAAACAATTAAGTGCAACGATTCTACCTATAGTTTCTACACCTCCTTAAGGTTTTATGGGGACTAAATTTTTGTGATTTCCCTAACTTGGTTGGGACTTTCCTTTATTCCTCTATATGTCACGATGTAGCCCAAGAACTTTCCAACCGACAAGCTAAAGGAACATTTAGTGGGGTTGAGTTTTGTAGTATTCCATTAGTACCTTGAATGTATGTCTGGCGTAGGTGCTCTACATGATCATTTTCTTTCTTCAATTTGACCAACATGTCATGTATATATACAATCATCTTGTCACCTAGAAAGTCCTTAAATATCTTGTTAACTAACTATTGGTAGGTTGCCCCGGCATTCTTGAGCCCGAAGGGCATTACTTTGTTGCAGTAGATTCCTTTGTCGGTTATGAAAGTTGTCTTCTCTTGATCGTCTGGATGCATTAGTATTTGGTTGTATCCAGAGTAGGTGTCCATAAAGGTTAACAGTCACGCCCAGTCGTGATGTCTCCCATTGCATCTATGTGAGGAACAGGGAATTGGACTTTGAGGAATACTTTTTTCAAGCTAGTGAAGTCGATGCATACTCTCTACTTCCCATTATTCTTGCTGAAAACTACCACGTTCGCTAACCACTCTGGGTATTTAAATTCTAAAATCTTCCTAGTATCAATTAACTTCCAAACTTCTTCGTTGATGATCTGGTTTCTCTCTGGCGCAAACTTCCTTTAATTCTGCTTAACTGGGCGTTGATTAGGGTCCACATTTGGCCAGTGATAGATAACCTTGGGATCTATTCCTGTCATGTTTTTGTGCACCCAGGTGAAACATTTTGCATTTCCCTGGAAAAAAGTTACAGTATATTGCATAATACGTCCGGTTAGTAAAGCTCCTATTCTTAGTGTCTTGTCGGATTTAGTTGGATCCAACACCCCTTCATCTAACATCTTCTCATCTGGCATTGTTGGCACTGAACCTTATTGTAATTTCTATAAGGCTATTCTGGAATGCTTTAGAGTGGTGCTGTAGCATCTCTTGGCGACGTCTTGTTTACCCTTTATCTCTATGACCCCCCATTTTATTGGGAACTTTAAGCACTGATAAAATGTGAAGGGGACAATCTTCATTGAATGTATCCATCATTGGCCCATAATGAGGTTGTATGTAGATGGGGTGTCTACCACATTAAATTTTACTTTTTTTCACGTCCTTAGAGAATACTAATAGCTCAATCTCTCCTAGGGTGTGTAACAACTCCCTACTAAAGCCGAATAACACTGTGGATTTCCTGACGATGTCTTCCATATTCAAACCCATGCCTTCTAGTGCGCTTAGGAAGATGATGTTTGGGGAGCTTCCTCTATCTACTAGAACTCTCTTGATCAAGCAATTTCCAACCACTTGAGAGATTATGAGTCCGTTGTGAAGGTGTTTGGCCTCGCCTAAGTCAATGTCATCAAAGGTGATTAGGACGTTGCTTAGCATTTCATTGATTTTTGCATCTGAGACATCTTCTACAATTCTTGTTACTTTGCGGGATATATTTATAGAATCTTAGTATGTCAACCCGCACACATCTGATCCTCTAGTTATGACGTTAACCACTTTAGAGTGTGTCGGCTTCGGCAGGGGCGTGGCCTTTTTATCCAGTCCTTTGGGGGTGCTAATTGTTCCTTTTCTACTTGCAACTCTTTCAAGTGACCTTTCTTTATTAAGAAGGTGACATCTTTCTTCAGCACTATACAACCTTTTATTCGATGCTCATGGTCTTGATGGAACTCGCACCGGAGTGACTTATCATTTTGATCATCAAGATTATTACTCTTCCTTTTCCACCTAAAGGCTTCCCCTTATCCCTTCAAGGCACATACTACACCCAAGGCATTAGTGTTAAAATTGTATTCTTTTGAGTCTGGGTAATTACCTGTGCGTAATGCGTTCACGTTACCCTTGGTGTTGTAAGGTTTAAATTAAAAGTCATTTTTCCTAGGAGTAAATGTCCTTCATTTGCCATTAGCTCTAGGCTTTTGGTCTTGATATCCAGCCTTAAGCAGGCCTCTTGATGCTCTATTATCCTATAGTCGTACCTTGGCTAATGCTTGGTTCCTCACCACTACAAAAGTGAGGCAAGGGTATTTGGTAATTTAGTATACCACTCTAAGTTAGGGATTAGTCTATGTTTGAAGTGTTTGATTGTTGTTCTAGGGTCACAATGTTTGATGCTTATCAAACCTATCAATTGAGACAAGGCGGAACCTGGCAAGGTACTACCAAACAACTTGCATATGAGAACATAATGATACTCCTTCGGATAACACATATTTATAATTTGGGCTTTATAGGCCTCAACATGCACATAAGGATCTGTAGTGCCCTCATAGAGACGATTCCATGTTAGGAAGACGAGTCTCTTAGGTATGACCACATCATCTATCTCATACATGAATATTAAGGCTTCAAACCCATCTTCCCTTTCATAGTTGATGGGTGTTGGGGCTTTGGGAACCCTCTTTAACATCTTGAGTATTTGGGTGTTTCGTGCCTCTAGATGTGCTATCCTACTTGCTATGGGATCCACTTATAGCCTTGTTATTTGCATTCTCTATTCTTTTTCTTGGGGTGTGGGAGTGTCATACTCTTTTTTCTACTTACACTTGTCGTCTATGCTTGGCTCCTCCGGATATGGGACGGGGACGATGTTCCTTTTGGGAGTCCTAAACTTCAGGGTTCTCTTGACTGATTCCAACTCCTTTAGCATGATTTCCATAGAATTTTTTTCTTCGTCTGTTCTCTTAGTAAACCTTTCACCTTATAGGAGTCTTCCAGTTTGACTTGAGCTCTCATGAATGCAGTTATCAGATCGTCTTGGGTCATGTTATCGATGTTCATGTTTTGGGCCATTGGCAGGTGAGTTCTAATTTTTAAACCAGCTGTTACCCCACGGTGGGAGCCAATTGTTTCTGCATAAAATAGCTAATTACAGGACAATTTAAGGTTAGGGACATTTAACAGCTAGCTATGCTAAATGAAGGTCGGATTAGTAAACAATGTGCATAAAATAAACGAATAAAATGCAAACAACATAGAAAGTTGGGGACGCGAAAAACCTAAATCGGAAAAAATAGCGGGGCTTGTTTAGGCCGCTATTTTACTCTGTGAAGGACTAAGCTTTTTATATTACAGATTACAAGAAGTATTTGTATCAGAGATAATGTAAATGTAAATGTAAATGTGTGAGCTAGTGTGTTGAGTATTGAATAGTTGAATAGTGTTATGTAGCTGATGCCTTTTTTCTCTTCTAGCTATGCTCCTTTTATACTGTGTAATCCTCTCATTTCTTGGTTTTACTTCAGGCAAATTCTTAACGGCTTATTTCCCTATTTCCTTGCCATGCTTATCCTTTCTTTGTAATTGCATTACGTCTATCTCGAGCCTATATCAATCCATTTGCACTTGCCTAATTCTTGGAGAATTTAGTATCTGCTAGTCTATCTCACGAGCATGTTTAGGTTCAATGTACCTTTGTGACTCTGTTAGAATGTTTAATTGGAACCATCATCACCTTGTGTTGCTTAGATAACCATTACTTATCGCATTGCTTAGCCACGTGTACGACGATAGAAGTTTCACCGTAATAAGTGTAGCGATGAAAAATTGAAAGTACAACTGAGATAGAAAAGCAATTACTTAAATATTTTCCTATTATGCAACTAGAATTTTCACATTTGTCAAATCATCATTTTAACCATTAGTATAGTTAATTAATTTTTGCAAAAAAAGTATAAAATGTAAAGATCAATAGGTTGAATTAAATATCTAAATTAAAACTTTCTATCATCTAAATTTTCCACTGATAACTTCATTCACTTTATCTCCTTAAAATGGATATTCCAACAAATAATCTTTAAAAGTAGTAGAGCCCTTACTCTCGACAAAATATTATCCAAAAATCTCAAAATAGAGACATTTCAAAAAGCAACCACCCACGAGGATGAAGGCAAGAGGGTAACAAATTGCATAAACAAGATGGATATCCTGGTGAAATACTTCTAACCAGAAAAGCAGCATAATTAGGCTAATAAAATGTTAGGTGATAGTCACTAATTAGCTAGTTTACACGATTTGCACAATTTAGTTACAATCCTAATCCATAGTAGTGGTGCAGCATCATACCCTGTAAAACCTGACTGATCACACAAAATATTTCTTTTCAAATAAGCATGTTTAAAACTTTTTACGAGCCATGTCAATAAACTAGTAAGTTACTAAATAAAATTCTTTCCCCAACCACCTACATCACTACTAGGTGTTTCTGCCAAAAATTGCTAATTATGTGTTAATTTAAGGTTAGGGAAGTGAAACAACTAGATATACTATGTAAAGGTTGGATTAACAAATGATACATAAAGAAATAACAAGATGCAACTGTCCATTAGGATAAAGTTTAGGGTTTATCCATTAGTTGCAACTTTCCTACGCTTATCTCGTACTCATACTAATCATTATGCAACTGTCGGGCTATAGGAGACTTTACACTAGTGAAAAAAAATCACATATACTACATATCATATACTTCGGTTCCTTTATGTAACGAAGTATAAAGTTTTTTGAATTATATTAAAGAGGATAATATGCTCTGGGCTTCTGTGAATCGAAGCATAAAATCATAATATACTCTGGTTCTCTTAGAACCGAAGCATAAAGAATTTATATACTGCGGGGTTTTTAGAATCGGAGCATAAAACGATCTAGATTGAAATTATAGGGTTCTGGCTTTCTGTAGCATCACGCATCCCCTCTCAAATTTCCAAGCAACTCTCTTATTCCCTCTCACCCAAAATCTAAAACATTTAACCCCACTCCTTCCTCTCGCATCCAATTCCTCAAAATCATCTCTTTGGCCTCTACCTTTACATTTCAACACTTAAGTTCCAATCCTTTCAACACTTTGATTTATGAAAAGCAAAATAAGGTTAGTGTAATGAATTTTTTTTAACGATGTTGTAGTGGTTCGTGTTTGTGTTTTATATCTTGTGGTTTCTTGAATCTGTGACTCTAATTGAAAGACTCTATGTTCAAATGATTCCGCTACCAAAAGCCATGTATACTTGTACATGCCTTTTTGTGTACTTACTGATGCAATCTTGCCTTTTTAAGAAACGCTTGTTTGTCTAATAAATGCTTGTTTCTACTGTTTGAAAGTTTGAGAATCTACAAGTCAATGTTTGGCGCAAAGATGGCTTTAAATTGCAGTAGTGGGCTCTTGGCGAAGTGGAAACTGGAAAACACTTGTGTATTAAAGTCACTACTGTCATCAGGTCATGCATCTGGATTGTTAAATGTTTGCCTTCTAATACATAATTATGACTAATTACCTAATTATGTTCTATTTGTATAGAAACTCAGAAAAGTTTAACAAAATTTATGTTAATTTCAACAAAATTAAGTTAAAATCACTCAGCTGATAAGAGTTTTACAATACTAATAGAAGTTAGAGTTGACTTCACTTCATAATATATTGTCTATATTGATTTATATTCAACTTCAAATCATCTTATAACAACCTTCCCCCAAGAAGCCTTCAAACTCTAACCTACTTTTCTCATCTCATCTCAGGTCACTTATATGCAACTGCTCTAAAGGCATTTTTAAACTAGTATGATTCTTCAGTGGTCTGTAGCAGTCCCCTGTCTTCACTGTCTAAGGTTTTAAGTGACATGTTCTATCCACTGTTGGTCCTATAGTGTTTTAAGTGTCTAAGGTTTTAAGTCTTGAGTGGTATGCAGCAGTCTCAATTCCCATTAACAGGTCAGTTGCTAAAATAATTTGACTTTAAATGGCTAACTTTGTGTTCTTGGATTACTGTAAGAGTTAGCATTTGCAAGTTCCTTACTCTGGAACCTCTCAATTTGTTAGTATCTTCCAAATTTTGTTGATCATTCTTGTTGTCATATTTCCAATTCCCATCACTTGTGCCTTAAATTTCTTGAGTAAGATCATTGTTATCGAACACCTTGACAACATGGTTAAATGGATATTCATGGAATCAAGGCTTGATCTCAGTTGTATGGTAATCCTATGAATGAGCTAGTTAATAGTTACTGCTCAATTTGGTATCCAACAGTGAGATGGCTAATAGACTTAATCTAGGCATGGTGGGTTGGGTGAGTTAGGTCAGCCTTTGCTTAGCACTGGCTCGATTTTCTCTTGTTTCCTTTCATCTTTTCTCTACTTTGTTCATGTTTGGTTTTTTTGTAAGGCATAACAATGTTCATCTACCTTGAGAAGTAGCAGACATTTGATTTACACATTAGTTAGGGTAAATAAGGGGGGCTCGTTATTGGAAAAATGTGTCATATAATGATTGAATGACTCTTCCGTTCATATTTCATTCCCTTGCCACAATCAAGCGGATTCTTAATAATATGTACCTAGTGTCACATGTAATCTGATTACGTGGTAAATTTCTATATCCTGAACAAGTTTGACAAATAGTTTTGTTGATTTTGTCATTGTTCTCTTGTTTCCCAAACCAATTTGCATGGAACGTGGTTTGGGTGGAGCAAAAATGGGTTCTTGAATAGTCAATGGGCTAGACCATGCAATATTAATGAGATTGTTGCTTATGATCTGTGAGAGTTTGCTTGTTGACATCAAGGATTTCTCCAACACACTAGATTTTCATGTTTTCTCTTGTAATCTGCAGAGGGATGAGATTAACTAAGCTTAGTGGGAGGACAATTTTTCCTTCCACAAAGGGTTTATGTGGGGGCTAACAAGGTAGGCATTAGCATCTGCATCTTATATCACATTGTTCAATATTGGAATACAATCGCCTATTGTAGAAACTGAAACTTTTGTGAGTGATGCATATGTGGTATGTCTTTGGTGTCATAGGAACTATTGGAAAGATGCCCAAGAATCGAAATTTTAAATTTAGTCTCATGAATTCTAAATTTTATTCTCATTGTCCGAGAGTCTTTGTACCTAAATTGTTATTTGGCATGACACAACTTAATAAATTCTATGTTCAAATAGTAAAGAAAGCTGGAGTACATGTAAAATTTGCAAATGAAAAAATCCGTTATACCGTTGAAGGCCTCTAAGATCTTTATGGGTGTTTAGATTGGTCTATGTTTTGAACTGGCAATCATATAACTGCTATGCATTTCATTTTGAAGAAAAAAGCAAAGGTGACTGCTAAGAAGAAGAAACCAAAATCTGAGACAGGCCCTATAGATGAAGTTCCCTTGAGTCTAAACTTGAATTCATGCAATGGGTTTTATTTGTTTTGGCTATTTAGCTTACTAGTTGAGTAGATAGATGTTGGAGAACCTAAAATACGGCAGGTGGTCAGTGGCTTGGCCAAGTATTGCAGTCCTGATTATTTGGTGGTATGTCATCTGATTTTGGTCCATACTACGTAATTGTTTAGATAAGAAAAATGGAAATTAAAGGTTTTACAAATGTAGACTATACAAACATTATTCACAAAAGTTTTCTTAATAACTTGTTGGTTAGGTTCTCTTGAGTTCTTTGTATTGAGCTACATCTCAAAATTTTGAATTATGACTCAGATCCGACCTATAGCATTGTGATTGAGATGAATTAAATTCTATTAGAAGACATGTATATAGACAAACAAAAGGTGAGATACGAAGCTTTTAATACAAAAAGAGGGATACAATAACACCACATTATCTATGTTACGGTTACAGTAAAGACGTAAGGACTAACCTTTGTCATATGCACTATGCAGTACTTAAATTGTCAGCGTGCATCAAGTAAAGATCACAGTGTCATAGAGCCTTTGCTTCCTCCAGAAGATTCTATAACTGGAGAACGTGTACTTTTTAGGGTAAGCATTCAGAATATCAAGTGTTGTGGTGTCACATTTCGCTTTCTTCCTGGATTACTTACATGTAACACTAGATTTCTTCCCGTTGACTTTCTTTGTTAGATATATGACAATTGCAAGACTTAACAGAATAGTATATGTGAATATTGTATTTGTGACTTTTATAGTAAGGTTATGTGTGGATACCCGAGGACTTTCAAACCAAATCATGTCTTCTGTCTTGTGTTCAGATCAATTTATTGAATAATCTTTGTTATCTAGATTTGTTAAAATATATAGTTGACAAGTGGCTGACAAATTTCTTCATGATTATGGCAGGTTGACACATATGCATTGAATTGGAGCCTACAGAGTACTAAACACTCCTGACCCATTTGACACTCCTTTGGACCACACGCAAGAAACATCTACTGATTTTTTATTTTTAAGTTTTCTGTTCTTTTTCTTTTTCTTTTGTCTTTTCCTATTCTTTTATGATTCACGTTGGTTGGTTGAAAAGAAACCTTATAAACTTGACAATAATGAAGGATAGCCGTTGACAAGGACTTCATGTAACATAAGTTTGGTTATCAATTACAATTATTATTGTATGTTTTTAACTTTGTGCATACTTTTAGCTTTATTCTAATATTTCTATTCATTAATATTCCCATTAACAACAATTAACGTATACAAGAAAATTTTGAAAAATAGCGGCTTTATGCTGTGGGCCTCAAAAAATCGGAGCATAAAACCATATTTTTTTTTAAAAAAATGGACTTTATGCTACGGGCCTTCAAAAAACGGAGCATAAAATCACCATTTTATGCTGCGGTTTTTTGAAGGCCCGCAGTATAAAGTCCATTTTATGCTTCGGTTTGAACCGCAACATAAAATATTTTATAATATGCTCCTATTAAATCTACTTCGAGTAAACAACGAAGCATAAAGCCTTCAAAAAACCGTAGCATATGATATTATTTCCACTAGTGTTAGTAACCATTGAACTCACTTGTATATGTGTCTAGGTTCAGTGTATCTTAATAATCTCATTTGAACGCTTAGTTGAAATAGCTACCTTCCTACATCACTTAGATAACTATTCATGGTCGCGTCGCTTGGTCATGTGTTTAACAATAGAAAACTCACCCTAAGAATTTACCCCCTAAAAATAAGAAGTTGAATAGACAACCGCCTTACCCTTCAAATTTGAATTTTCAAAACTTCCACCTTATTCATTACAAAACCGCCATGCTTCTTTAGGCTTCTCTTTAAAGCAAGTATCTTAACTCCTCACGTCACTTCTCCTCTAAAAATTTTCTCTCAAGTGAAATCACTACTTCCTTGATTTTTACTCAATTCTCATGTAAGGTAATTTTGCTTCCTTCCTTCATTCTTTTTATTTTCCTTTCCTTAATTCTCTAGGGGTAGAAAAACAACTACCACTAGAGGTTCACTTAGAGTTTCTACCGTAGAGAACAAAAATAAAAGTCAAGCCAGAATTGAGAAATGTAACCCAAAAAATCAATGGCCTTCAACCTTAGCACTATCTAGACCTATGAAGATCTTGAATCCTTCAAAATTCTAGCGAGTTTGCCTGGGGTGGAGGTATACAACAGGCGACTAGGGAATTTCTGACTGTCCTGATGACTCCGTAGCAGTTTATGAGTATCCCTTCTTACTAGGATATTGGTTCCCCTTTTTTCCCTTAGTTTAAGAATTTATGGGTATATATAGGTTCAAACCTTGTTAGATTATGCTTGAGACTTGGAGAATTTTCAAGGTAATTAAGGTAGCTAACTTTTATACAAAATATTAATGCCCAACAAGCTTTAATGCAAATACGTTGATGACAACAATAACCGAGAATAATTCTTTAACTAATCTAAGAAATTTTGTGATGGCAAAGTAATATCCTAAACTATGGTATCTACTCTTTAAACCTAGGCTAAACTATGGACTACTAGCTGAATAATGAATGATCTCCCTTATGCCTTTGCTGCTGCTCTTTTTTCAACAGTGCTGCTCTTTTTCCGGTAGAAGAGTTTCAAAAGAACATGAAAGTTTCCAAAAAAAAACTGAATGGGTGCTCAGTTCAAGGGCAAGCGCCCGTTCATAAGGCAAATTTTGGGATTTTAATGAACTGAACGACCCTTAGTTCACCTTTGATGACTCCCTTTAGCCTTAAAGAAGCCTCTTGGAAAACGCTTCATGCTCCCTCGTAAAGTTGTGCTTGTCAAATTCCATTGAACTAAGTAGTCGCTTGGGATTCTTCTAAGCAACCGCTCAAACCTCATTAGTAGAAATTCATTAATATGCGGTGGATTTTTAACACTTTTTTTTCGCGTCAAAAGACTAGCAGAATTTAGGATGTCAGCAAATTTATTAATTTATTTTGTGGCGTCAAAAATATGCAGCAAACATTAAATATATGTTGTGCATATTCGAGAATACGCTGTAAATTAATATGTAATTTGCTAATAATATGCGGTGGGTCAGTGTTAAATACACCGCATATTAATCAAATAAATTGCTATGGATTTAAGGAAAATATGCTGCATATAGATCATTTTACAAATTTAAAATATAAAAAAACCTTTTATTAAGAAGCGGGCGTCCCTTAGACCAGCCGCATATATAGTAAATTTTTTTTTAAGATCTATTTTGGTCCCTACAATGCCAATTATCCTGTATTTATTACTAAAACACAACTTCATTACCAAATCTATTGTATTCATTACCAAAACCTGCTATACAATTATAATGGTACAAAAATCATAATATTATATTACATATGATAATTTGGAATTCATTTATATACTAATAGGGTCATAAAATCACCCATTAAGTGACATAAAACTATGACCCCAATAAATGAACATAACGTACAAAAATATTTAAGGCTATTGTCATGAAAATACACAAAAGGTAAATTGCATAATCTAAATAAAGTTATCTATCCAATACTTGGCCAATTTGTTGCGGACCACATCGATTTCTTTGGTGGAGAAGGGCTCCTCGTTGAATCCTTTGCATACCTAATATTGATTACCATATCATTAAATTATATGTGAAATGGAATGTATTTCACAAGTGAAGTTCAAATGTGACATGTTCTAGATGAAATACGCCAATATCAACCCAAAACCGCCCTATTTGACCTATATTGACTCATATCGATGTATTTCTAGTGTTTAGGGCACTTTCATGTGCTCATTTTAGAGCACGTTTACAACCCCATTTTAGTGTCGAGTCTCACTATTTTATATTGGTTTTATGCACATTACATCCAGTTTTACCTTGATCTTGTCCTCGAGCTGTTTTTAGGTTATTTCAGGTACTTTTGATGATTTCGAGATAAAATGAGACGTGTTCGAGGCTTTGACATTTTTATCAAGAGTTTGGATACGTGTATTATAGCTTGGGCATGCATTCCAAGTCACTCTTGAAGATCCCATAAACTCCAGAAGCCATTAGACAATTCAAAGGAGCTGTTCAGCAAGGTTCAAGTTTAGATTCGATCGAATCTGACATCTTTTCGGTCGAATGGAAGACAGGAACTTGAGCACATAAATCAAGCTCTCAGGAATAGCCAAATGAACACTTATATCGGCCGAATCAAGGCCCATTTGGACGAATGGTTGCACTCATTCGGCCGAATGGTGGAAAGGGTGAGAAAAGTCGAGGTTTTTGATATGGGCGAAGGAAGAATCATTCGGCCGAATACACCACTCATTCGGCCAAATCTACACTACATTCGGTCGAATGGAGACTGTTTCTGAAGATCTTGGTTCTTTCTTAAGCCGGCGCTCGAGGGTTTTTCTAGGGTTTTATCTCGTATGTCCCTAGGGTATAAATACCCCCTTGTTTTGTAAATAACCCTCATGCCTACTATGAGAGCTTTTGTGCCTCAACTTAGAACATCACTTTAAAGCTTTTCATTTCACTCATGCATTAGTTTAGATTTACAACTTTTGTTGTTCTCGTTTTCAAGCTTTGTATTTCGGATTTGGATTCTCTTTCGTTCACGCTATTTCATTTATGCAAGGTATTGATTATTTTCTGTTTTATTTCGTTTAATGCTTTCAAGTATTGTTTTTCTGAATTTCATTCCTCTTGCTATTATCGTTGTTTCATTTACAGTTTTAATAGAGTATTTGTTGATTTTGTTATAGGTCTTCGTTTTTCATTGTTCATTACATTTAATTCGTTCGTCCTTTTAATCATGTTTGTTTTTATTGTTTATGCCCTAGTCTTTATTACTATGTGTGAGTAGTTTTCTTAGGGGTTTGATTGGTGAAACCTGAGGTTGGCTCAGTCTTTATGCGTAGAGTTAGGATTTGAGATTGTTGATGATTGATTGACATTCGATACGAATCTTGTCCTGCCACTCCTTTGGAGACATGGGGCGATTATAGGTTGTTCGTCTGATTTATAGGGTCACAAACTTCCTCTCGTCATCTTGAGTGTCATGATTCATTGTTGACTGATTTCTCCTAATATAGTGTATTGATAGTTTGATTGTCCTTCCTAGGGTGGAACTGATATGTCCCCGTTTTCCTTCCATAGCTTATTATCGTTTTAGTTCTTGCTTTATTTTTTTGTTATTAGTATAGTTCTATCCAATCTCCATATAAACCCTTTGCATCAAGTCTAGAAACTATCGCCCCTTGTCCTTGTGGTTCGATCCCCGACTTACCACTACACTAGTTGTAGTAGTATGAAGGTGTTTACAAATTTTGTTTGCATAACTATTCTTTTAGTTAAATGACCTACAAGAACGGTTATCACACTTCTACTCAAAATTGCTCCTATTTGATCGATTTTGACTCAAATAAATATATTTCAAGTGTTTAAGACATGTTCTAGAGTAAATACGTCATTTTCTAACCAAAATCGGTCCCATTTGACCTACTTTGACTCATATCGCCCTATTCGAAGTGTTTGGGCCATGTTCTAAGGGAAATATGCCAATATCAACCCAAAACCTACCTACATTTATTTCTCCACTCTCTCTCCTCAAAATGATGTTTGTACCCCATTATATTTTCCAAATCATTTATGGTGTAATTTATAATGTTTCCTTTGTTTTATTTACCTACCCTTTCACCTTATTCCTTAGCTTTCATATAAAATCCTTTGCTTGGGTCTATTCTTTTTGAAACTTTTATGAGGAAAAAATGGAGAATTTATGTTGGAAAGAGGAACAGGAGTCAAAGAGCTAAAAGATGATGGAACAAAATAGGAGGACACGTCTTGTTGCGGTTAGGAAGTGGTAGTCGACGAAAGAGACTGACGAGGGTAGTCATAGCCAAATAAAAGATTAAAACTCAAAAGTTTTGATGGATGATAATAAGGCTGTTGTGATTGATGAAGAAGAGTTTTTAAGAGGGGTTAAATCTCGTGAATCCCAAAATCCTCAACAGGAAATAGAAACAAAGGCAATTGTCATATTAGAAGTGTTTGGACCATGTTCAAGGGAAATATGCTAATATCGACTCAAAACCACTCCTATTTGACCTATATTGACTCATGTCAATGTATTTCAAGTGTGAAGGCCATTTTTTTTACTCAAAACCACTCTTATTCGACTTAACTTAACTCACAACGTCTAATGTGAGGTGTTTAAGGCATGTTTAAGAGGGAATACACTATTGAGGATACTCTAAATGATGAAATTATAGGGAAAAGCTCTTACTTCTGCCATGGGCAATACACTACTGCACACGTTGAGGACGTCAAGCATGAAACGCATCACGAAGTAGCCGCAATCAATTGCCCCTCGTTGTTGAGCACACTATAAATTACAAAATATAAATGTTAGTCATATGATATTATTATTTTACAATGTTTTAATTAATTAATCAACTTACCGTCACTTCTATCCATGTCAATGTCAACTTTCTTGCTCGTTCTCCTTGCAATAAATGTCTTTTAAACACACTGGAAAATGACATTAAATAGTTTAAAAGTTTAACCAACCTTAGCTTGAAATGTAAATCAAATGATAGCACTTACTTATTAATAATTGCTCTCATCTTAGTATTGCACATTGACTTAGTAGAATTAAAGAAGTAGATTTTCCAATTGTCCACACAAATGACTAGAAGCTTCTAGTATGCACTATATAATAAGTGATAAGTAATTAGCATTATGTTTACATACTAATACATTATCGTACTCTAAAGTAAATGTATAAGAAATTAGCATTATGTTCACACATCATATTCAAACATAATGTTCAAAAATAGGGGCAAAAATGAACTTCTACCTAGCCTGTAGGGCTTTCGTGAATGCAAAATGGATGCATGTCTTTACCTCCTCGATGTTTCCATCGATTCTTGTGTCCAAAGTGTGCTTAGAACACAACCAACTGACTAATAAGTGTAAATCGCATGACATGCAAATGATCTTGGAGTGCCCTACATAATCATAAAAAGTATTATATATTGAAATGGTTTAGAAATTATTAATAGTACAACATAAGTTAACCTATATCCTAATTGTGTATACCTTATAATGTACTAAATAACAA
Source organism: Dysphania ambrosioides (assembly GCA_026401315.1). Lineage (NCBI taxonomy): Eukaryota > Viridiplantae > Streptophyta > Magnoliopsida > Caryophyllales > Amaranthaceae > Dysphania > Dysphania ambrosioides. The sequence goes on along the minus strand of CM048665.1, from coordinate 15,707,837 downwards.
AAATGTTCAATTGAGCTCCCTGTAAGAATTGGGTGATGTTAGCTTTATCAAGCTACACTGTTCCGTCTTTGGAGTACTAGAATAAGGCTCGATCCAATGGTATAGCAATGGTATATCATCTTCTTTTACCATGGTCGCACATTGAAGTAGCCACTTGTACTCGAGACTAAGAGAAGCTGCTACATCTTTAGTGAGAAGAGGTTGGTTCTCTGCCACTAACTTCTTTAAGGTCGGTTCATTAGTCCTTATAACCTCATCAGCTGATATCCCCTTCATCTTCTTAGCTTGTGGAGTCACCTAATTAAAAAGGCACAAATCTCTCACCTTTAGTCATACCAAAAAATATAATTATAGATAAAATTTAATTGAATCTTTAATTTCTACCTCACTTATGAACTTGATCAAATGTGGAGGCCATTACACAAAAGTACCAATTGCATTGTTCAATGTCTCTAAGTCGTACTGTGGAATCGAGACTAGTAGTGCTGCTCCATTGAAGATGTTAGGAACAGTCTCAACCTTCACCAATTCATGTCCTTCAAGCCTCATTCCTTGGTTACTTCATGTAAACTGCTGGCTTTACTAACATAGGTACACGATACCACCGACCACATCATAAATCGTTCATATACTTGGATCTTTTAGAAGTAAACGACAACTGGTAGGACCTTGAAAATTGAATATAATATGTCAATATTATAGGTCATTAGTTATACAAAAATTCATTACTTAACCTAAAGATTTAAAAGGATCATATAACAAACCTCTAGCTGGGGACAAGGCACCCGTGCACCCTAAGATGCTAACTGCTTGGTGCTAATACCAATGTCTTGGAGTAGGAAGAACAACTTGTCCTTCATGTTGACATCAAACTCCCGTCTAAGTTCTTCTCAAAGTTGAGCCTTCAAAGTCTATCGAAATTTCATTGAAACTCCGCTTTGACTTTGTTAGTTTGATCTCGGTGGAGGAGGTCCAAAAACTTATCATTACCCAATATTAGTCTCTCTTAGCCCAACACAGCGTCTGAGGTGATCTGGCTTCCCAATGGCCATAGCTAATGCATCTTAGACCTTCATGGGAACGAATTCCCCTTGAATTTTCTTATCTCTGACTCCAATTGAAAAGAAAGAGTAAAAGATTAGAAATGAATGTCAGACATTATAAAAATTAGGAACTTTATTAATTTGCAAATAGAATTCTTACGTATTTTTTAGCCATAGCCTGCGTCTCTTCGTTTAGAATGACTCTCTCTAGTTTTCTTATCCTTCTTATGCCTTAAACAAAACCAATCATCCCCACCGCTTATCTGCGTGGTGCTTGATTCTGTAGAAGAAGGTCCCGTGCAAGAGGGATAGAAACTCTCTGCTATCCATTATTGCCTTGCTTTGTTATAGCTTGATTGTCCAAGGTAATGGGGATGAATGTTCATCTTGGCACTCTTTCTGGCCTTTTTGTGTTTGGAAAATCAACAACATAAAGGTATTTAACTTAACATAAAATTACAACAAAAAGCATTTTGCAAAACTGAATACAAAAAAGTATTTAACTTACCATTGTACCTTCAAAAGTCTTACTCTTCACATAGGTTCCCAATTGCCTTCCTTATTATGTTTCTAGATTTCACAAGGCAACCTCTTAGTTTCTTTTTTGGATACCTTTCTTGTCTTAGTAATCCAACTAGTCACTAACTTTATTTGAAGTCCCTTAATCTATTAGCGGCTGTAGATAGAAAAAGTTTCTTCAATTAGGGGTTGTCTGGAATGTGAAACAAAGCCTGAAATATTTAAATTGGGTTAGTTTCATTTAGTAAGGTAGTTTAAAAAAATATTTAAATAATTAATATCAAGATACCATTGTGTCCACCCACATGGTTTGCCGAAGTCCCTTTTTTACTCTCGACAACTCCCATGTGATGTTGAACTTCCGAATAAGAAGGCCAATATGCTGACCGTACTTGAGATGCCACCTACCAATGAGGCGGTGCAAATGATCAAACTCTAAATGCAATGGCTTGGACACTGTAAGGCTCATAGTCAGACCTCTGGGTCGACCTAACTCCCTCTCCCAAAACCCGAACACGAGGGGATGACAATGTTTATGTGTACATCATCCCCTAAACCTATTGCTGCTTCAATAATCCTTTTATGTTTGTCACACATTCTATCCATTCTCTAACCTTATAACTCAGCAGTTATATCTTCTGGATCACTTTGATAAATTTTGAGGTGAACATCGTACTCAATGTCGTCCTCATCTACACTGAAATCTTCGTCACTAGCCATGATGTGAGAAAGAAATTGCATGAAAGAATAATACTACAATGCAAACCAAGTCAGTTAATTGTCCAACATTAGGGCCAAAAAGGAAATAAAGTGAACATTAACATAACTACAAAATAATATATAGAAAATGAATACTACTCAACTATAGTAACTCCTTCACGGTGATCCATTTTCATATAATTTGATTCCGAATGTGTTCCATCCATGTCATCATTACATGGAATCAAGAATGGTGGGAGATCATCAAAGTCAACATATTTTTCCTCATTAGTGACATCACCAATTCTAAGGATATGTCGTTTACCAAGGACAATAAAAACCCATTGAGGGTCATTTGTGTCTTTGATGTATAATACTTATTTATCTTGTGATACAAGTATAAACGGTTTTCACGTATCACTAATCTTGACTAAATTCCTTTATGATTCATCTTTCTTTATCAAACCATCTAGACTGATATCTTCTCACTTGCATTAAAAAAGGGGAACCTTAAAGCTACATCATTCAAATTCCTATATCTCTTAAATTATCCCATAGTAAGATAAGGTTGCATCAATTCATGCTTTATCTTTTGAGCTAGCATATTCTTGAGAAGAAGCCACTATTGAATCACCACTATTTTGAACAGACTTTGATTTCTTATCTCGACGTTCAGTGTGGAAAGTATATCCATTGATATCATACTGCTCAAAAGATCAAACTGTTTTCCGAGGGCCATAAGCTAACCACTTGTTTGTGTCAGAAATGTTATGGCCCATTTTAGACAATTCATGCATAACTTGTTCATGAAACCAATCAATAATGGTGTTATTGTGTTCTTGCATCAATGCTCGTTAATCTTTAGAAGGGTACTTCACCTTTAATTCATTCATATTCCTTTCTAAGTAAGGATGAACCTCTGTGATATGGTGCAAAACAAATAAATGAGCATATCTCTCTTTCGGCAATGGAATTAAGACCTCCTTTGAACCCATAGTGTCATGTCCTTTGAGCCTTCCTTCATGCCTTAATTTTGATAAACTGATTGCCTTCCCCTTAGATAAGAACTCACTAAGAAACTCACCTATCTCCTCTGTGGTTATACCTTGAATTATACTACCTTCAGGGTGTGCTGGGTTTCTCACCTTCTTCTTTAAAGTACCCATGTGTCTCTCGAAAAGATAAGCCCATATTAGGAATAGTGGACCAAACAACTAGATTTCTCGAACCAAATGAACAATTAGATGTACCATAATATCAAAGAATGAAGGTGGAAAATACATCTCTAGTTGACATAAGGTCGTATGAATGTTAGCCTATGACCCATCCAAATATGATGGATCAAGCTGCTGCATATTGTATTGAAAAGTGAACAAAGTCTAGTGATAGAATCTCTAATATGCTTTGGCAAAGTATGGCGAATGAAAATGGGTAGAAACACTTGCATTAAAACAGGACAATCATGAGACTTCATACCCACTAATTTCAAATCTTTCATGGAAATAAAGTTTTCCAAATTTGATGAGTACCCACTAGGAACCTTGATCCCATACAAACACTCACAGAATATCGTTTTTTTTACTCGGGACAAAGTGTAACAAGTTGGAGGAAGATAGATAAATGGATTTACCTTTTCCATTCCTTGGCATTCTGTTTTCAGGCCACAACTTGGATATAATCTTCATTGTCTGTATAACTCTCCTAACATTAGGACCATCCTTAGTCTTACCAAGTATATTTAACAGCGTCCCTAAGATGGTATCATAATCATTCTTTTCTATATGCATAACATCAAGACAATGTCTAACGGGTAAATACTTCTAATACTCAAGTTTCCAAAAGATTGAGTGTTTCTTCCATAACCCCTAAGCATCTCTATGTTTTATAGTTTTCCCGAGTACATTATCCATTCCTTTAACAAGATCATAAACCATACTACCTGTCAACGATATAGGGTCTCTACTTTGCTCAACTTTACCATCAAATGAGGTCTTTCTCTTACGATAAGGAAGAAAGCTATTCAAGAACCTCCGATGCATGAGATAAACATGTTTTCCATAAAGTGGCAAGTATATTGAGTCCTTATCATCCACACAAATTAAGCAGGCTTTATTTCCCTTCACCTTATACCTCGACAAGTTCCTATATGCTGGAAAATCATTAATGGTACAGAATAATATGGCATAGAGTGTAAAAGTCTCTTCAGCGTATGCATTATACATAAATATGCCTATATCCCACAACAACTGCAAATCTTCAATAAGGAGAGCAAGATAAACATTAATGTTATTCCTAGGTTTCTTGGGCTTTGATATTAGAAGCAATAACATAACATACTTACTATTTATGCACATCTAAGGAGGCAAAATATATATCACTAACAAAACTAGCCATGTGCTTTGTTAACTACTTAAGGTACCGAAAGGATTCATTCCATCTGTGAAGAGACCAAATCTAAGGTCTGTCTTCCTTGCCAAAAGCATTGAAAGATTCAATAATTGTTTTCAACTAGGGGAGAATCAACAGGATGTCGAATCATCCCATCTTTCTTCCTCTCAAATTGTTTGCATCACTCTTAATCGAAAATAAACACTTGAAACTTGGTTATATAGGAAAGTACCCATTTCAGGTTCTACCCCAAGTGGGAGTAACATGACTACCTACATCTAGGACATTGAATGAACTCTACATACTCATTTAGATATAATATGTAATCATTTAGATAGACATTAATCTTCTTATACTCTAAACCTAGGAAAAACATTAGCTTCTTTGCATAGAACGTTGATATAGGCTATAAATTTCCCTTTGGAAAATTATCCCCTAATACTTTCATCAAGGTCGTGAAACTTGTATTAGTCCAACCATATTTCGCTTTTAAATTAAACAACGTTGATATGACAGACTACTTAGTATATTTGGAACATCCAAGATACAACGGTTTCTCAACACCCTCCCACAAATGATAAAAGTTACGAGATTGACTACCAAATTGACTCCCAATCCCCTCAAGAATTTCATCCATTTGATCTTCATCATCGGGGTTATTATCCTCCAATTCATTCTCCCCATCATCTTTCTTCTCATCATCAACATCTTCATTGTTATCAGATTCCAATTAGTTATGATGCTCTTACTCAACATAATGAATAAGAATTTTTTTAGAACATGACCCTATATAATTAAGAGCATGAACCACACCATGCCATTCCCAAACACGGTATTGTTGCCCAAACCCACACCGGATCACATGGTCCCTCAACTCTGTTATACTTCTAAATGTATTCACATTATCACAAATCAACAAAAGGGAAATACACCTCATCATCTCTAATGTTATTTAGGTATTTCAATGCTTGTCTACAAAACTCCTCAACTCCATTCATGAAGTCCAACGATGCACGATTACCATACATCCAATTATGATCTGTAATTTGTGTCAAGCCCTATCTGACATGAAAGAGATCAAACAACAATCTAATATATATATATATATATATATATATATATATATATATATATATATATATATATATATATATATATATATATATATATATATATATATGCACCTAAAGGGTACTCAAGTAGCTAACCAAAAATAAGGTTAAGTGAACTCCATAATGATCCACAAACACTCTCTCTATAGTTTAAGTTACTAAATTCCTCTAGCAATATTATTTAAATAAATTCTACAGAAATTTTGGCAGAGTTTCCTTTGTAAACCCAATATTTCCCATTTTTAAAAATCAATTTCCAATAATGTTTATATGTATTGAAATGCAACCACAATCAATACACAATGCCATTTTACACACAATGTCTTAAAGGTGAAAATCACATTACATTACACAACTTCCATTCAACCCGTCTTTGCATTTCTTTCTATACATTCTTTCTTTCCATTTCACTTCTTCCTTACTCATTTTCTCTCCTCTCTTTTTCTCTTAGCTTTTGTCACCCTTTTAAAACCCATCAAAATGTCTACTTCAAAGTAAGATCAAGCATTCCTTACCTTTCTTTATGTTTGTTTCTTTGATCATTAAGCTTAAATTCCCTACCTAATAATCCATATTTGACTAATAATCCAATAATCCCCTTCCCCTAACTCTAATTTAAACAATCCCCTTCCCCTAAACCTAGTTTAAACAATCCCCTTCCCCTAACCCTAATTCAAACTAACCCTAACTAACCCATAACCCTAATTTGAATTAAACTATTCCCCTAAACCTAATTCGAATCAAACCCCTTCCCCTAACCTTAATTCAATCTAACCCTTTTCCCAAACCTTTATTCAAACTAACCCCTTCCCCTAACCCTTAACCCTAACTAACCCTAAGTTGAAATAACCCCAACTAACATAACCCTAAGTCGAATTGAATTCATATCTTCATTTGAACAATCCCCTTCCCTTAGCCCTAATTCAAATCCCCACCATTAAAACATATTTAGAAATAAACCATTCTAAGCCCAATGAAATTATATACACCTTAAATGTTCATATTCATGTATAGAAAACGAAATATATAAAAAACAAAATTATTTACACCAAAAACTACTACAAAAAACCCACATAATTATATACACCAAAAACTACTACCAAAAACTTCCTAGGGTCGAAAGGCCTTCTGGGTGGTTAGGAATAAAATAGGGAATGGATGAATAGGAAATAGATAGATATAGTTTTTGATAATAGTGTTAGGCTTAGCTTGTGAACAACATGATATCTTTTATCTTGACCTTCACCTCATTCCAAGGCCTTGGTTCCTTATACTTTAATAAAATGAAATTTAGTATCCTCCATCAAGCTTATTGTTGAACCATATATGAGTTTCTAATTCTCAAACCCCCATAAATTTACTAGAGTCTTATTTTATCATTTTTGTTCTTCATTAATTCATATTTTTCTGTTTTTGCTCTATCTTATACATATATATTGATTATTCTAATTTTTTAAAAGGAACTAATAAAGTGGAGTATCTATAAAGAGAGATTATTTAAGAACACACAATTGTTGTCCACTTAAGCTTCATGACTCCTAATTCACCATTCACTTATTCATATTAATCTTTTCGCCAAAGAAATCCCTTCAAGATGGAAGTAGTGAAAGCATATACTAGGTCAATGACTATTAATATGGCTAATTTTGGAGAAGTTCAAGCTGAAGTAGGTAACAAATGGTAGGAAAGATAGAATATATAAGAAAGGAAGAAAGGTTAATGTTTAAGGAAGAAGGAATAGGGTTCAAGAGTGCCTTTGTCTTTTCCTAAAAAGTTCAGTCGTGGTATCGGGTAGGCAAGGGTTAAGTTCTCGATCGAAGTATGATAAATTATAAAGGATCCTTGACACTTAATTCAAATCATGTTGATGGATTCAAAATATTTTCTCACCATGGGTTGCAAATGCTAGTCCTAAGGATTTCACTCAATAAGGGAAAAGATAGGGTACTTAGCCAAGGGTTATGATCACCATAGTTTCTTAGATACCTTAACAAAATTCCACCCTAAACTCTTTCCAATGTAATTTAATCTAACCATGTATGTCCAATTTATGCCCGGCTTAATGTAAAGAAAAACAAAAGAAAAAGGAAAAAAACTTCTTATCTTGCAAAGTAAAACTCAAAATGTTTTTGGATTTTCTAGATAATTATAAAAGAAAACAGGAAGATGCATGCAGGAGAGTAAGTTTTAAGAAAGGTATCTAAACAATCAACACAATCAACAACTAACCATGGTAATCAAAACCAATGGTTTCCAACGAACCAATCCTCAAAATAGGCTAAATAACTTGAATAATAAAGTGTCAAACATCCTCGAACAATCAACTTCCAATAAACTAAAATAAAAAGATAAGCACACAAATAAAAGAAATAAAAAGTATAGTAGGAAAGTTTGAACCTTAGCCTCTTGATTTTTCTCATTTAGTAATACTCATAAACAAACAATCATTAGTACAATGGTGACCAATGGTCACCTAAAATCAAGAAACAAGAGAAGCATGTGAATAATAGTTCCTATTATAGTTCTACACACACAAAAATGAAGAAAATAAAGACTAAGAATGGATTCCACAATGAAGGAAGAGTGGAAGAAGCTAAGACCCGACTCTTTTGAATCTAACCCCCTAAGCTTATGAAAAGCACAAAACTCAACGCAAAAACCAATAAATAAAAGGGGAAGATGACTAATTTGGGGTATGACTAGATAGAAATAGGGCCCTTTCCCTTTCTACGTTCTCTTATTTATCTCTAGATCCTTGGTGTACTTTGCTTGAAAAACATAAATCCATTTAAAATCAGAATCCAAGATAGAAAAAACAAAACTTAAAGAAATAAAAAGAAGAGAAAAGTTTAAAAACTCGGGTTAACTCCCGCAAGCATTAGTTTATAGTCACTCACTTAACATTTCTCGTTATTGTCACTTTCATTAGGCGAGTTCAAAACCATGCACCATTGAGGTGATGTTTACGTCTTTGAAGTAAGTATTGCATACTATGATGTGATCTCCCACCACGAGACCACACTTCTCGATCAACTCATCATTCCAACACCTTAGGTCCACTTCATCTTTCTTGCATAACCTATGAGCACAAAAAGAGGGACTTATCCCCTTTATATCATTGATTTCATACCAAATGGTCTTTAAGTACTCCTGTACAAGGTTCAAAAGTTGAGTCAACTCACCGCCATTGTGTTTATAATTGATGAGAATGGGGTATATAGAATTTAGACCCAAAATAACATATTTCAAATAAGGGGATCTCTCATGCACTTTCTCTTTTGCACTCTTAGTCTCCAAATGGGAAATGGGATCACCAAAAGGATCTTCATTTAGTATGGGATCATCCTCAAGGATTTTAATATCACTCTCCATTTTTCTTCAAATAAAAGCTGCAAGGCATCAACTTTAGCATCCCATGAAGACTTCAAAGCTTTGTTCACTACACTACCAACACTTAAACACTTATCTGAGGTTAAAAAAGTAGTCATTTCTTTTTAGACTTCAAACTCCACCTTATCCTTCTATATTATAAAGGATAGCCTACCTCTCTTTACATCAATCACTATACCGACAATAGTAAGACAAGGTCTAATAAAAAAAATAAGAGTTCAGGTGTCTTTAGGGATGTCCATGATAATAAAATCACACTAGAAAACTAAATTCCCAAAAAACATAAGGACATCCATGAGAATACCCATGGGGAGTTTGGTACTCCTATCCGTAAGCTATAGCTAAGGGTGGCAAAAACTAACTTGACCTAAAAACCCATCCCGAACCTAACCCAAAAATAACGGGTTAGGGTTGAGATTTTCGACACGAAAACTTAAATAGGTTGACACAAACCCAACTCAAACTTAAATGGGTTAGGTTTAGGTTGAAATTTCCAACCCAAAAATGACCCACATAACCCGAAATTATTTTCGGGTCCAAATCAGGTTGGGTTAACCCAAACCCGACCTTCTGACCCAAATATATTAATTATTAAGTAAATTTTAAAAAGTTCTCTTAAAAAAAATTAAAAAGAATTACCTGGTGTCCTGGTTAGCCCAGCCCAAGCCAAAATTTTTTAAAAGGAAACAAACCCTAAAAAGTCACTACTCACTCCTCACTTTACTTGCTCAGCCATCTTCTTCTATCTACTCCCATTTTCTAATTTTCTCTCATGCCTCTTGTTCTCTTCAAAATTCAAATCTTTCATTCTCTTCAAATTTCTCATTGTGTTTCAACTTCAAGACTTCAAGCTCAAGTGCTCATTGCTCAAATGTAGTTTTTAGTAAATTGTTTTTGTTTTTCTTTTGGGTTTTTATCTCTCATTCTCTATTTCTTTAGATCTGATGTTTATAATCAATATTTATGTGAAATGTGAGAGGGACAAATAGGAAAGAAGAGATTAGATTATGTTTGGATGTGACAAATGTACGATACGGTTTTGATGGAGGAATTGAAATTGTGATGCTTATCTTAACTGGTGTTAGTTGTTAAAATTACTCTTTATATGTAGAAAGACCTTATGTTTGTGCTTTCTGAGTCTCCATACTACCAAAGTTGTTAAAGCATTGCCTATTCTTTTTTACTTAGAAAGTTTTCCTTTTCCTTCTAAGCTCCATTTGGTTCAACGGATAGATAACATTTTTAGTAGTAAATGATTTTACATGGAAAAAATTTCTGGAGGAAAACACATTTCTAAATTACTTCATTTTATCTATTGTTTTCAATTCCAAACAACTGAAAATAATGAAAAAATGGAATTTTTGGATGTTGAATTATACCATAATCCATGTAATATTGACTTGGTTACAAGTATGCCCTATACAACCCTACATTGTCAATTGGAATCAAGTGTTTCTCTAAAGTTTCACATCTTTTGGCTTAATGAAGGTCCAAGAATCTAAAAATTCTCATAGTCTATCTAATAGGTTAGAGTATTACATTAACTGTAAAACAACATGTTTTTGGCAAATATTGGAGTTTATTAAGATTGTGGTACTAGTATTTTTGGCCTTGCAAAATAATGTAATTACTACAAGACTATAAGAAAATAAGCGTCTTTTCAAGGGAGCTTTAAGTCTGATGAGGTTGCAGAACTAATTTTGGGCCTTGCATAAAGTAATGTTATTGCAGTAATGACATTCTACTGTTCTGGTGCTGCCTAACAATATTATGGCTCTACAAATGGATGATGAAAAGTTGCCATATCTTTCTTTAAACCTATTTTCTCCATATTTTTTCTAACTCCTTCTAGCTGAATTATTTTTTATCTGTCTCGACTGCGTTTAAGGTTACCATTACCAATTTTGTTTTAATTGTTTTATTTTGTTATAATTTTTGGTAGTAATTATGGACACCAATGTTCAACAGCTTTCTTCTGGAGAAGAAAAGAAGATTGACTCTACACTAAAAGACAAAGGAAAGGGTAAAAGTAAGAAAAGTTCTTCTGATGAACCTCGTGTGCTTCTTACTGGTAAGAAACATCAACTTTCTTTTAGTGTTTGGGCGCATTTTAAGTTTTTAGAAGAGCCAGATGAAAATGATAATCTAATTTGCAAATGTAAAATGTGTGGTGGATGTTTTAATGCTGATGGTAAGAATGGAACTGGGAATCTTCATCGTCATTTGAAAAATTATAGACAAAGGTCTTTTAGTGATGTTGGTCAAATGATATTAGAGAAAACATCCTCTAGTTTAGGAAGTAGATTTGTTGATTTTAATGCTAATTATTTTCGGGAATTATTGTCTCTTGCTATTGTGGAGCATGATATGCCATTTCAGTTTATGGAGTATAAGGGTTTTACAAGATGTTTTAATTATTTGCATCCTGATTTCAAAACTGTCACTCAAAATACTATCAAATCTGATGTGCTTAAGATGTATAAAGGGAGAAAGAGAAATTAAAAGCGGTTTTGGGTTCAACTTGTAGAAGAATTGCATTGACTTCCGATTGTTGGACTTCTATAACCACTGATGGTTATATGTCATTAACAGCTCATTATGTTGATAATTCTTGGTGTTTACAAAAAAAGATCCTGAACTTTTCATACATTAGTGATTATCACACTGGAATTCATTTATATGATCATGTGTATGGTTTGTTAAAGGAATGGGGTATTCAGAAAAATATTTTTTCAATTACATTAGATAATGCTTCTTCAAATGATGTTTTTGCTGAAAATCTAAAAGGGGAACTTGAGTTGATTAGTGGTGGGGAATTTTTTCAAGTAAGGTGTTGTGCTCACATTCTTAATTTATTTGTTCAAGATGGTTTAAAAGAGATTGATGAAGCTGTGTATAAGATTAGGGAGAGTGTGAAGTATTGTAAGAGTTCACAAGCTAGGAAACAAAGGTTTTTAAATTGTGTATCACATGTTGAAATTCAATCTACTAGAAGTTTACAATAAGATATTCCTACTAGATGGAATTCAACTTACATGATGCTTGATTGTGCTTTGTATTTTAAAAAAGCTTTAATTCACTTTCAAAAAGTTGATGCCAATTATGTGCATTGTCCTTCTACAAAAAGAATGGGGTAGAGTAGAGAAAATATGCAAGTTTTTGAAAGTTTTTCATGATGTCACACTTGCCTTTTCTGGGACAAAATATCCAACTTCCAATCTCTACTTTCATAGAGTCTTGCAGGTTAGGTTGTTAAAAAATGAAATGAAAAGTTTGGATCTTTCTATACAAAGAATGGCTAGTAAGATGTATGAGAAATTTGGGAAATATTGGTCGAAATTTAGTACATTTATGGATGTTGCTATGGTGTTGGATCCGCGATATAAGTTACAATGTGTCAATTGGGGTTACATGAGGATATATGGTCATAATACTATGGAATATGAGTTTGAGTTCTCTAAGGTTAAGGATGCTCTATGGGGGTTATACGAGGCTTATGAATCCTCTCATTTTTCATTAAGCAAAGTTATTCCCGCTAGTAATGCTTTTGATGTTGCCAATGAAGCTTGTGATGATTTTATGATGGTAAAAACTTGTGACTTATTCCCTTGTACTTGAGATTATTATCTGAAAATCATAAATTATAGAAGTTATAGAAGTTAACTGCATGTCTTGATAATAATCTGATATTCATATAATATGAATTTATTATATTATAATATGATTTTTATTTTATGATTTTTTTGTGTCATATTTCTCATGTAATATAATATTTGTATATAGGATTTTGATAGTTTCTCTATGGAATAATCAAGTGTGGCAATCAAATCTGAGATTGATATGTATTATGAGGAGCCACTTATCCATCGAGGCACAAACCTTGATATTTTGTCCTATTGGAGAACTTGTTCTGTCCGTTATCCTATATTGGCTAAAATTGCTAAGGATGTTCTTGTTGTACCCGTATCAACCGTCGCCTCTGAATCAACATTTAGTACTGGAAGTCGAGTGCTTGATTGGTATAGAAGTTCTTTAAAATCAGAAACGGTGGAGGCTATCATTTGCTTAAGGATTGGGCCTTTGGGGAAGGTAATAAATGATTCAATATACAAGTAATGATATAATACTTATAACTTTTATTTTTAGTACATATCATATATTATATTATCATTGATTGCAATTTGCTATCTTTTTTCTTGTAGCGTATATGGATCCTCAAAAGAAAATACTATGTGACTCAGTTATGGAGCTTAAGGTTGGGGACAAGGTCGACAAATCACATACCTCATCCGAACTTCAACACTTTGATGAGAGTCAAATTGCTTCTTCAAATATTATTTTACTCATGAAGATTGGAGACTACGGAGTTAATTTTAAAACATTTATTGTGGTTTGTAATAATTAATTAGATATTTAGACATTTATTATGGTTTGTAATAGTTAATTAGACATCCGATTTAAGGGTTTGTTATTTATTATTGTGGTTTTTAACAGTTAATTAGACATTTAGACTTGTTAGATTTTATTTGGTTTTCTTGAAAACTTTTAGTTTGAAAATTATGTTTGAAAAAAACAGGTTGTTTAGGTAAAAAAAACAGATTAAATCAGGTCTAAGGGTATTTTAGATATTTTGACCAAAAAACAGGTCAAATCAGGTCAGTTTCGGGTTAACCCGAACCCGAAAATATCAGGTTCGGGTTTGGGTTTTCAACCCAAAAAGTTAAACAGATCTGGTTCGGGTTGTGGTATATCTGACCCGAAAATAAATGACCCAAACACGAACCAGACCTGATCTGTTTGACACCTCTAGCTGTAGCTTTATCTTAATTTGAGACAAAAGTCCCACCTAATTTGGGCGGAAGTTGGTTCAAAACGACTACACTGCATTATTGAGATAGATTGATAATTCCCTTAATTTTTTTCCTACTAGTGGCTAAATCTTTTAAAAACTGAGAGAAGGATGATACTTTAGCTATGGCATCTATGAATAGGATTGGAGTTAAACATCATCCACCATTTTGAGAAATTTCCTATATATCTCCTCAAACTTACCCTGTGTTAATCTCTCAAGGATGGAATTAGGTGGAAAGTAAGGTCACGGAGGTGATGAAGGGTTATAAAAATTGAGTTTTAAAGGGTTATAAAAATTTAGATTTAAAGGGTTATAAAAATTGAGTTTTATGATATGTACTTTAATGAATTTTCATCTGATACTTATAGTTTTATGTTTGAATTACTAGATTATATTTTGGGAGATTAGGGTATTACGGGTAATAGGGGTGATTTGGAGATATTACTCCAATAGGTTTTAGTGGAAAGATTAGGGGCTTATCAGTAAAAGGGTTAATTTTAGTATTTACCTTAATAGGGCTACGGTGGAAAGATCATGGTCTTAATAGTAGGAGGGGTAGCTTCGGGATTTACCACAACATGATTTTAGTGGAAAGATAAGGTCTTATTGGTAGGAGGGGAAATTTCATATTTCTACCCTTTAAAGGTTTCTGTGGGAAGAATAAGGTCTTATTTGAAGAAGGGGTAATTTCAAAATTTTAAGCTAATTTGTTTTCGGTGGGAAGATTAAGGACTTATCAATAGAAGGGTGTAATTATAGGATTTTACCAAAATAGGGCTTTGTTAAGAAGATTATGGTCTTTTTGATAGGAAGAGTGGATATAACCCCTTGATAATTATGATATATCGATTAAGTTTTATTTAAATGTTTATTATATGCATTAATATAGTACATATACTTTATATATATGTAAATATATATATAAATATATATGTATATATTTATTATTATATAAGCATTTATTTAAATCCCAAAATTGAAATTCTTTTTATACAAAAGATATTTCTTTCCTAAGAAACCTATAAAGTCTAAAAGACCTAAAACCTTGTACTTCACTTCTACTAAACCTACACTTCCTAAACCTAAGAAATTTACTTAATATTAAACACTACAAAGTAATACAAAAAAAAGATACAAAACCCAAACCCCCTTAAACCCTTCCATGTGAAAACAAACCCCAACCCATTTGTTGTTGCCTAGTTGTTGTCCCCCATCACCATCGCCATTACCGACCTCCTACTATCCCTTGCCCCATCCTGGTGAGCTAGGCGGTCAACCCTCCCCTCTCTCTTCCCTTCTTTCTCCTCTTTTATCCCTTAATTCCTATAACTTTTCATGCATAAATATTAATGGCTAGGCATGTTAGTATTATGAATTACGGTTTTTATACTAGGCTCTTGATTTTTCACATAAAACTATAAGTATTTTTTGAATGACATATGTAAAATTTTATATGGTTCTAATTTAAATGAATATTCCTAGTTTAGGATCATATGTTTTATATAAAAATGTTAGTTTTTATGATTTAAAGACTAAATTGTTATACTAGTAATTGTTTCATGAAATATAGTATAATGTCTTTTGAAAAAAATTTATACTATGGTTAAGACCATGATATTCCCACCGTAGCCCTATTAAGGTAAATACTAAAATTACCCCTTATACTGATAAGCCCCTTATCTTTCCACTAAAACCTATTGGAGTAATATCTCAAAATAACCCCTATTACCTGTAACACCCTAGTCTCCCAAAATATAATCTAGTAATTCAAACATAAAACTACAAGCAATAGGTGAAAATTCATTAAAATAAATATCATAAAACTCAATTTTTATAACCCTTTAAAGGCTTATGTGGGAAGAATAAGGTGTTATTTGAAGGAGGGGTAATTTCAAAATTATAAGCTAATAAGGTTTCAGTGAGAATATTAGAGACTTATCAATAAAAGGGGGTAATTATAGGATTTTACCAAAATAAGGTTTTGTTAGAAAGATTAGGGTCTTTTTGATAGGAAGGGTGGATGTAATCCCTTGATAATTATGAGATTCCGATTACATTTTATCAAAATTTTTATTCTATAAATTAATATAGTATATATACTTTATATATATATATATATATATATGTATATATATCTATTAGTATATAAGTATTAATTTAAATCCCAAAACACAAATGTTTTTTTCTACAAAAGATATTTTTGTCCAAAGAAACCTTTTAAACCTAAAAGACCTTAAAACCTTGTACTTCACTTCTACTAAACCTACACTACTTAAACCTAAGAAATTTACTTAATATTAAACAGAACAAAGTAATACAAAAAAAAAAAGAAACAAAACCCAAACCCCTCAAACCCTTCCATGTGAAAACAAACCCCACCCCCTTTTGTCGTTGCCTAGTTGTTGTCCCCCATCACTATCGCCCTTCCCGACCTCCTATTATCTCCTGCCCCATCCTAGTGAGCCAGGCGGTCAACCCTCCCTTCTCTCTTCCTTTCTTTCTCCTCTTTTCTCCATCAATTCTTATGGCTAATACGTATCTTTCATAAAATATTATATGATACTTATTTGATTTTATTATGGGTTAAATTAAATTAAAAATATATAAATTTATATGTTATATAAATTATTTTTATACATCCTATAAGTTTTCATGTATAAATATTATTGGTTAGGCATGTTAGTATCATGAATTACGGTTTTAATACTAGACGCTTGAGTTTTCACATAAAACTATAAGTATTTTGTGAATCATATATTTTAAATTTTATGGGGTTCTTGTTTAAATGAATATTCCGATTTTATGATCATATGTTTATGTATGAAATTGTTAGTGTTTATAATTTAAAGATTAATTTATATACTAGTATTTGTTTCATGAAATATAGTATAATATATTTTGAAAAAATTTATACTATGGTATTTTTAATAAAATTTTACAAAATTATACATATTAGATCATGGTTTAATTGTTGAGATTTAATATTTCAAAGCTTGAAATTATATACTATTAGTACATACATTAAATTATGATTATTTTATGATATAATTATGTGTAATTTGAGTATACTATGTCAAATAAAAAATTTTAGATTTAAAGGGTTATAAAAATTGAGTTTTATGATATGTATTTTAATGAATTTTTATCTAATACTTATAGTTTTATGTTTGAATTACTAGATTATATTTTGGGAGACTAGGGTGTTACTGGTAATGGGAATGATCTCGAGATATTACTCCAATAGGTTTTAGTGGAAAGATTAGAGTCTTATCAGTAAATGGGTTAATTTTAGCATTTACCTTAATAGGGCTACGGTGGGAAGATCATGGTCTTAACGGTAGGAGGGGTAGCTTTGGATTTACCACAATAAGATTTTAGTGTGAATATAAGAGTCTTATCGGTAAGAGGGGAAATTTATTTTTTAAACCCTTAAAGGGTTTAAGTGGGATGAAAAAAAATCTTATCAAGAAGGGTAATTTCTCAATTTTACACCAATAGGGATTTAGTTGGAAGATTAGGGTCATATCAATAAAAGGGGTAATTTAAGGAATTTGCCCCTTTTTGATTTCAGTGGGAAGATTAGGGTCTTAATAGTAGGAATAATTTCAATTTTCTACCCCTTATAGTGTTTTGGTGATTAGGTCAGGGTCTTATCAGTAGAAGGGGTATTTTATATATTTTTTCCTAGTTGAGTTTTGGTGGGAAGATAAGGGTATCTCTAATTAGAGAGTAATTTCTCTTTTATTCTAGAATAGGCTTTAAGTGGAAAGATAAGGGTCTAATTAGTAGGAGGGGTAATTTTGGATTTACCTCAGTAGGATTTAGTGAGAATATGAGAGTCATACTGATAGGAGGGGAAATTTCAAATTTTTACCCTCATAAGGTTTTAGGGGAAATAAAAGAATCTTATCCAATGGAGAGTAATTTCGGAATTTTACCCAATAAGGTTTCAGTGGGTAGATTTGAGTCTTATCAATAGGAGGGGTAATTTAAGGATTTCCCAAAGAGGGTTTCCATAGGAAGATTACGTTCTTAAAGAGAGGAATAATTTTTTCGGGATTTTACTCCAATAAGGTATCTTTGGAAAGAGCATGGTCTTATTGGTAGGAGGAATAGTTCCATATTTTTACCCCAATAGGGGTTCGGTGGGAAGATTAGGTTCTTATTGTTAAGAGGGTTCATGTTGTGATTTTATCTTAATAGGGTTTTAGTGGAAAAAATATGATTTTACCGATTAGAGGGTTAATTTTAGAATTTTACCCCTATATGGTTTCGGTGGGAAGATAAGGGTCTTATCGGTATGAGCGATGACTTTGGGATTTTAACCTAAAAAGGTTTTGATTAGTAAATCAGGGTCTAATCGGTACAAGAAATGATTTTAAGATATTACCCCAATAGAGTGTCTGCGGGAAGATCATGGACTTATTTATAAAATGGGCAATTTTGGTATTTACATTAGAAGTGTTTCGGTTGGAAGATTAGGGTCTTAGCGATACGAGGGGCAGTTTAGGGATTTACCCCAATAGGATTTTTGTTGGAAGATGAAGGCATGATCAAAAGGATGGGAAATTTAATATTTCTACCATTTAAAGGTTTTAATAGGATGTATAGGATCTTATCCTAACGATAGGTAGTTTTGGAATTTTACCCTAATAAGGTTTTAGTGTGAAGAACAAGGAATTAATGATAGGAGGGGTAGTTTAAGGACTTTACCGATTTTGGAATCAGTGGGACGATTAGGGTCTTACTGATAGGTTAGGTTAATCTAGGATTTTATTCTAATAATGTTTCTATGGAAAGATTATGGTCTTACTTACAAGAGGAGTTGTTTCGAATTTCCAACCTAATAGGTTTTTGGTGGGAAGATCAGAGTCTTATTGATTGGAGGGGTAATTTCAGAAATTTACCCACATAGGGTTCGGTAGGAAGATAAGTGTCATATTGGTAAGACGGTTGATTTCATCATTTTACCCCAAAAAGGTTTTGGTGGGTAGATCATGGTTTTATCAGTAAATGGGGTAATTTCGATATTAACCCCAAAAGGGTTTTAGTGGGTAGATTAGTATCTTACTTGTTAGAGGGGTAATTTCGGGATTTACCGCAATGTGATTTTAGTGGGAAGATGTAGGTTATACTGATAGGATGGGAAATTTCAAATTTCTACCCTAATAGGGTTTCAATGGGAATGTTAAAATCTTATCAAAAGGAGGGGTAATTTTATAATTTTGGCAATACGGTTTCGGTAAAAAGATTAGGGTCACACCGATACGAAAGTTAAATTAAGGATTTTACAGAAATAGGATTTTGATGAGAAGATTAGTTTCTTAGCGAAAAGAAGGGTAATTTAGATATTTGGCCCTAATAGGGTATTAGTGGGAAAATTAGGGTCTTACCCATTAGAGGGGTAATTTCGGGATTTTACCCAAATAAGGTTTTAGTGGGAAGTTTAGGGTCTTACATGTACGAGAGGTAATTTTGAGATTTTACCATAATTGGGTTTTGGGTGGGAAGATATGAGTCTTACCAGTATGAGGCAATTATTTTAGGATTTTACCTCAATAGGATTTAGTGGGACGATGAGGGTCATATCGATAGGTGGGGAAATTTCAAATTTCTACCCTAATAGGGTTTCAGTGGGAAGAAAACGATCTTATCTAAAGGAGGGGTAATTTTGGAAATTAACCCAATAAGGTTTTGGTGGTAAGATGAGGGTCTTAATAATAGGAGTGATAATTTGAGGATTTTACCCAAATAGGGTTTCAGTGGGAAGATTAGGTTCTTATCGATAGGAAGGGTTATTTTGAGATTTTACTCCAATAAGGTTTCACTGGAAAGAACAGGTCTTACCAGTAGGAGGAGTAGTTTCGGATTTCTACCACGATAGGGTTTTGGTTAGAAGATCTAGGTCTTAACATTAGGAGGGTTAATTTCGAGATTTTTCCTTAATATGGTTTTAATGGGAAGATCATAGTCTTATTGATTGGAGGGGTGATATCAATATTTTACCCCTATAAGTTTTCTGTTGGAAGATAGGGGTCATAGTGTGTAATGGGTAATTTTGGGATTCTACCCTAAAAGATGGGAAATTCAGGGTCTTACCAGTAAGAACGGTGATTTCAGGAGTTTAGCCCAATATGGATTTCGGTGGGAAGATCATCGATTTAACTGTAAAATGGGTAATTTTGGTATTTTCATTAGAATGGTTTCGGTGGGAAGATTAGGGTCGTAGCGATGGGTCCGGTAATTTCAAGATTTACCCTAATAAGATTTTAGTGGGAAAATAAGGGTCTTATCGATAGGATGGGAAAATTAAGATTTCTAACGTTTAAAGGTTTTATTGGGAAGAACAGGGTCTTATCATTAGGAGGGGTGAATTCAAATTTTAACCTTAATAAGTTTTCGGTGGCATGATCGTGGACATACATGCAATATGAGTGCTAATTAAAGGTTTTAACAAAAATAGGGCTTCGTTTTGAAAATTTGGGTCATTTCAATAAGAAGGGTTAATCCTGGGTTTTACTCCAATAAGGATTTAGGGGAAAGATAAGGGTCTTACCGGTAGAAGGAGTAGTTTGAGATTTCTGCACTAATATGGTTTAGGTAGGAATATTAGTGTCTTATCAATTGGAGAGGCAATTTTAAAATTTTACCCCTATAGTGGTAATTTCGGGGTAATTTTGGAATTTTACCACTATATATTAGGGTCTCATCAGTTGGTGGGAAAGTGGTAATTTTAGGGTTATACCCTAAAAAGGTTTTGGTGGGTACATTAGTGTCTCAATGATACGAAGGGTAATTTCTTCATTTAACCCCCAATAGCGTTTTGTTGGGAAGATCATTGACTTATCTTTATATGGTTAATTTTATTATTTACCCCAAAAGGGTTTCAGGTGGAAGATCAGGGTCTTACTGGTGGGAAGGTTAATTCCGAGATTTGTGTTATATTGATAGGAAGGGTGATTTCGGGATTTTACTCTAATAACTTTTCGGTGGAAAGATTTAGGTCTTGCCGGTCGGAGGAGTAATTTGAAATTTCTATACCTGATACGATTTCAGTGAGAATATCATGGCCTTATCGTTAGGAGGGGTAATTGAGAGATTTTGCCCTATTAGGGTTTTGGTGGAAAGGTCATGGTCTTACCGATTAGAGGGGTAATTATGGGATTTTATTCAAATAGGGTTTAGGTAGGAAGATTGGAGTCTTACATTTAGGAGGAGTAATTATAGGATTTTAACATTTAGGGATTCAGAGGGAAGATTAGGTTCTTAGCGATAGGAGGGTTTATTTAGGGATTTTACACCATCAAGGTATCAGTGGAAAAGATTAGGGTCTTATAGGTGGAAAGATTAATTCTGGAATTTTACACCAATAGGGTTTCGGTGGGAAGATTAGTGTCTTATTGGTAGGAGGGGTAAGTTTGGGAATTTACCCAATGTGGTTTTAGTGGGAAAATCATGGTCTTACCGACATAAAGGGTAATTTCAGTTTTCTTCCTTAATAGAGTTTCGATGGGAATAACGTCGTATCGCTAGATGTGTAATTTCAGATGACTAGATTGATAAGGATTCATAGGGAAAAAGAGGGTCTTATCATTAAAAGGGATAATTTAGGGATTTTACCCAACAGCGTTATATTACCTCGGTATTTTTAAGATTTTACCCAAATAGGGGTTCGATGGGTAGATTATGGTCATATCGGTACAAGGGGTAGTATTGGCATTTTACGATAACATAGTTTCAATGAAAAGATTAGAGTCTTATAGGTTTAAAGGGTAGTTTTGGGATTTTGTCCACCATAGGTTTTTGATGGGAATATAAGGGTCTTAACTATGTAAGGGGGTAATTTTGCGACTTAACCCCAATAGGGTTTCGATGGGAAGATCAGGGGCTTTTAGGTAGGAGGGGTAATTTTTCTATATTACCCCAATGAGGTTTCGGTGGTAAAATTAGGGTCATTGTCCTAGGAGGGAGAATTTTGAGAATTAATCTTCATAGGGTTTCAGTGGGAATATTTGGGTCTAATAGATAGGAAGGGTAATATTTGGATTTTCCCCAAATAGGGTTTCAGTAGAAGATAAGGATCTTACTTGTAGGATGGTTTATTTGGGATTTTACCTATTAAGGGTTTCGGTAGGAAGATAAGGGTCTTAGTGGTAGGAGGGGTAATTTAGGGGATTCAAGCCAATAGGGTTTTGGTGGGAAGATCATGTTCTTACTCGTAGGAGAGGTACTATAATTGTATTAAAGCTCAAGAAGTCATAGGCATATGCCCAATCTCATTTTATAGTATATGAAAGTCATGTCCGCATACTTATTGGTATCAATTAGCATACTCTAGATATCATTAATGTAAGAAAAATTGAGTATGATCGATGTTCCTACTTATAATGAGAGTAATTACCACATAGAGAGAACCACTTCATCTATTGTTAGAGAAATACCAAGTGATCAAACATGTATCCAATGGATAGCTTTAGCATTTATCAACTTTTCATAGTCTATTATTTTGAAATTGTCTAGACAACTAGACATTTAAATTGTATACTATAATTGTGTTTAATATATCTATTGATTAGATAGACACGAATGAATAATTACTACATCATCTAATTTCCAGCTAGCTAGTAGGCTAGTACGTAATCCGTACATACTTTTTGGAACGAGCACTTTAATGCATTTTAAGCTTCCAAGTTTTAACATAGAACTAACTAAATGGTGCGTATACTTGATAAAGGAAAAATCTATCTAGCAAGAGACTTTTTTCATTTTGTAAAGTGGACAAAAATTTGCAAGTTATTAAGGAGGATTAATAAAATGGAAGTGCAGATGTAACTAATTGAAATCATGACTTTTTATTCATAAAAAAGTAATTAAATCGACTAAGATGGGTGTAAGTGGGTCAACATTTTCACAACATTTCCAATAACTAACTTAGAAAATTAAATATATTTCAATAAAGTTATTGTTTATTTTTTTCTCCAATAACTAGTTATTTTTTTCTCTGAGGTTGCCAAAAACCCCTTCAATTCTGAGAAAATAACTAGTTAGTTCATTTCTTTTCTTCATGCATTTAAATTAGATCTAATCTCCCAATTTTAATCTCGATGCAATATATAATTTTTTAGATGCATGAGCAAAGAATTTGAAGTTCCATTCCACGATTAGAACTTCTCAATAAATTGCAACACCAAACATCATTACTAACTAAATAAAATTTGAGCATAGTAAACCTAACGAATAGTTAAACCCTAATTCGAAGTTTTAAACTAACTTATTCACATATATTAAATACCCCAATTCAAATACCCATGGATAAACCCTAATTCAATGTTTCAAACTAATTACCACATTTACATTCACATAATTTGAGTATAGTAAACCTTAGGACTACTTAAACCTAATTTAAAGTTTTAAACTAACACATTCATATAAATCAAATATCCTAATTCAAATACCCATGGATAAACTCTAATTTAAAGTTTCAAATTAATTAACATGTTCACATTCACATAATATGATCATAGTAAACCTAAGGAATAGTTAAACCCTAATTCAAAGTTTTAAACTAACACACACATATTTAAAATACCCTAATACAAATACCCATAGAAAAACCCTAATTATAATTTTCAAACTAATTAACACATTCACAATCTCATTTAACAATACCCATTCAAATACCTACGTGTCAAAATGGAATAAAGAAAACAAAAAGAGAAAAATCGGTGGTACTCGATGAAGGACAAAATGACAAAGAATGTGAGATAGGGATTGTTGGTGGTGTTGCGCTGGGTGGTGGCATTGCTAGGTGGTTGTGTGTCTGAGTGGTGGCTGTGAGCGAATGCGAGGTACTGGCTATGAGCGAATGAGAATACGTGTTTGCGTATGTTGTAAAGTTCACACTCACAAGTTTTTTTTAGTTGAAACAATTAAATGCGGCAGGTTAAGGTAAGACCCGCCACATATTAATTGTTTTGGTAATAAATAGAGGCAATCTTGTATTAACCCGCTGTATATTATTATTAATTTATTGCCATAATTATAATATGCCAAATATATATAGCCATAAATTAAATATTTTTCACTAGTTATTTTAGCTCAATATTTTTTCATTAGGAAGATTAGGTCTTACTAGTTTGAGGGGGTTATTTCGAAGATTCACCCCTATATGGTTTCGATGGAAAGATCTTGGTCTCACATGTAGGATGGGAATCTTTGGGATTTTACCATAATAGGGTTTCAGCAAGAAGATCAGGGAATTATCCGTAGAAGGGGTAATATCGAGATTTTACCCCAATACGATTTTTGTTGGAAGATTATGGTCGTACAAGTTAGAGGGGTAATTTCTAGATTTTACACCAATAGGGTTTCAGTGGGAAGGTAATCGTCTTATAGGTTGGTGGGGTTATTTTGGAATTTTACCCCAATAGCATTTAAGTGGGAAGATTAGGGCTTTACTTGTAGGATGCTCGATTTAAAAATTTACACCAATAGGGTTTCGATGGGAAGATCATTATCTTGTGGGTAGGAGGGATAATTTTGCTATTTTACCCACTATGGTTATAATGGGAAGATCAAGGTCCTACCAATCGAAAGGATAAATTCATATGTCTTCCCTAATAGAGTTTTAGTGGGACAGACAGGGTCGTCTTGCTAGAAGGTGTAATTTCAGATGCCTACCATGATAGGGTGTTAGTGGGAAGAATAAGGTCTTAACGGTAAAAGGGATAATTTAGGAATTTTACCCAATAGGGTTTTAATGGGAAGATTAGGGTTATATCAGATGGAGAGGATAATTTCAGGATTTTTCCCCATTAGGGTTTCACTAGGAAGATCAGAGTCTTATCATTAGGAGAGTAAAATTCGGGATTTTACCTTAATAGGTTTTTGTGGGGTAGAACAGGGTCTTATCAGTACAATGGTTAATATCCAGATTTTACATCAACATGGTTTCAGTGGGAAGACCATGGTCTTATAGGTTGGAGGGGTAATTTTGAGATTTTTACCCAATAGGTTTTTGATGGGAAGATAAGGATAATAACTGTAGGAGGGGGTATTTCGAGAATTTACCCCAAAAGGGTTTCGGTGGGAAGATTAGTTTCTTATTTATAAGAGGGGTAATTTTGTGATTTTACCCTAATAGGATTTTGGTGGGAAGATCAAGGTCTTATAGGTATGAAGGGAAATTTCAAGATTTTACCACAACGGGGTTTCGGTGGGAAGATAATGGTTTTTGCGGTAGGTGTGTTAATTTTGGGATTTTATCCTTATATGGTTGGGAAGATTAGGGTCGTATTGATAAAAGGGATAATTTTGAGATTTCATCCCTATAGGTTTTTAATGGGGAGATAATTGTCTTACTAATAATGGGTAATTTTGAGATTTTACCTGAATAGGGTTTCATTGGAAAGATAAGGGTCTTAGCGGTTGGAGGGGTAATTTTGGGGTTATAATCTAAGTGTTTTAGTGGGAAGATTCGACTTTTAGTAAAAGTAGGGGTACTATCGGGATTTTAACCCAATATTTTTTTCGGTGGGAATATAAGGTTCTTATATAGTAGATGGGTAATTTAAGGTGTTTACCCCAATAGATTTTCAATGGGAAGATAAAGGTTTTACTGTTTAGAAGGGTTATTTTGAGACTTTTCCCCAATATGGTTTCGGTGGGAAAATCTTGGTCTTACCAGTAGGATGGATAATATTGGGATATTACCGTAATAGGGTTTCTGCGAGAAGATTAAGGCCTTACAACTTAGTTAGGTTTATTTTATGATTTTACTCCAATAGGGTTTTAGCGGGAAGATAAAGGCCTTTGCGGTATGATAGGTAATTTTGGGATATCACCCTAATAGGGTGTTATCAGTGGGAGGGTTGATTTCAGAATTCTACCATGATACGGTTTCAGTAGAATGATTGGGGACTTATTGGTAAGAGTCGTTCTTTATACATTTTACCTAAATTGGGTTTGGTAGGAAGATTAAGATCGTATTGGTTAGAGGGGTAATTTTGGGATTTTACCTCAATAGTGTTTTAGTCAAAAAATTAGGGTCTTACATGTAGGAAGGGTAATTCTTGGATTGTACCATAAACGGGTTTAGTGGGAAGGTGAGGGAAAAACTAGTAGGAGGGTTGATTTTAGAATTCTACAATGATATTGGTTTCGATATGATAATTGGGGTCTTATAGGTTGAAGGGCTAATTTCAAGATTTTACCCTAATATGGTTTTAGTAAAAGATTAGGGTCTTATTTGTTAAAGGGGTAATTTCATGATTTTACACTAGTGGCGTTTTTGTAGGAAAATCGTGGTTTTATAGGTATGAGGGCTAATTTTGGGATTTAAGCCTAATAGGGTTTCACTTGGAATATTAGGGTCTTACAGGTTAGAGGGGGTAATTTTGGAAATTTACAACAATAGATTTTTGTGGGGAGATAAGTGTCTTATAAGTAGGAAGTGTAATTTTTTGATTTTACCCAATATGTTTTCAATGGGATGATCAAGATCTTACCGATAGAAAGGGTACTTTTAGATTTCTTCCCCGATGGAGTTTAGGGGGAAGAACAGGGTCGTACCGCTAAGAGGTGTAATTTTAGAGGACTACCTCAATATAGTTTCAGTGGGAAGGTTAAATTCTTAGAGGTAAAAGGAGTAACTTAGGGATTTTTCCTAATAGGATTTCTATGGGAAGATCAAGGTTGTATAGGTTGGAGGGGTAATTTCAAGATTTTACCCCTTTAGGGTTCCATTGGGAAGATTATAGTCGTATCAATTAAAGGGTAGAATTCAAGACTTTACCCAAATAGGGTTTTGGTGGGAAGATGAGGGTCCTATCGATAGGAGGGGTAATATTGATATTTTAAATAAATAAGGTTTCAATGGGAAGATGTGGGTAATATCAGTAGGAGGGGTAATGCTAGGATTTTATCATAGTAAGGTTTTGGTGGGAAGATCAAGGTCTTGCAGGTAGAACGGGAAATTTTGCGATTTTACACCAAAAAGGGTATTTGCAGTAGGAAGGTTAATTTTTGGATTTTACACTATTAGGATTTTGGTGAGTAGATTAGGGTTCTATGGGTAGGACTAGCGATTTCTAGATTTTATCCCAATCAAATTTCAATTGGATGATAAGGGTCCTACTAATATGGGGGGAATTTCAAGATTTTACCCTAATAGGGTTTAAGTGGTAACATGGGTGTCTTAGTAGTAGGTGGGGTAATTTAGACGATTTAAGTTGAAGGGATTTTGGTGTGAAGATTAGGTTCTTACTCATAGGATTGGTATTTTTGGGATTTTACCCAATAATTCGATGGGAAGATAAGGGTCTTATAGGTTAGAGGGGTAATTTTGGGATTTTACCCCATTAGGTTTTTAATGGCAAGATGAGGGTCTTACTAGTTGGAGATGGTTAATTTAAGATTTTAGCCCAATATAGCTTTGGTTGGAAGATCTTGGTCTTACAAGGAGAATGGATAATTTAGGGATTTTACCCTAATAGGGTTTTGGCGGGAAAATTTGTGCCTTACAGGTAGTAGGGAAAAGTTTGAGGTTTTACCCTAATAGGATTTCGGTAGGAATATAAGGGACTTTGTAGTAGGATGGGTAATTTCGAGGTTTTACGCTAAAAGGGTTTCAGTGGAAAAATTACGGTATAATCGATAGGACCGTGATTTAAAAATTCTACCATAATAAGGTTTCGGTAGGATGATTGGGGATTTATTAGTAAGATGCGTAGTTTTGACATTTTACTGTAATAAGGTTATGTGGGAAGATCAGGGTCTTACCGATTAGAGGGGTAATTTTAGGGTTTTACCATAAATGTGTTTTAGTGGGAAGATTAGTATCTTAATGGTAGGAGGGTTAATTAAGAGATTTTATCCAAATAAGGTTTTAGTGGGAATATAAGGGTATTACCATTAGGAGGGGTAATTTAAGAATTCTACCATGATATGGTTTTGGTAGCATGTTTGGGGTCTTATAGGTTGACTAGGTAATTTTGCGATTTTATCCTAATAGGGTTTAGCTGGGGAGATTAAGGTCTTATGCAAAAGGGGGGTAATATTTATATTTTACTCTAATAAGGTTTCAGTTGGAAGATCAGGGTTTTACCAGTAGAAGGGTTTATTTAGGGATTTTACCCCAATAGGGTTTTCGCTGGAAGATAAAGATCTTACAGGTAGGAGGCGTAATTTTAGAAATTTACACTAATAGTTTCAGTGAGAAGATTAGTGTCTTCTAGATAGAAGGGGCAATTTCTGGATTTTACCAAATATGGTTTTAGCGGGAAGATCAAGGTCTTACAGATAGAAAAGGTAATTTCACATTTCTTCCTTGATAGGGTTTAAGTAGAAAAAACAAGATCTTAGAGGTAAAAAGGGTAATTTAAGGATTTAACCCAATAGTGTTTCGATGGGAAGATTAGGGGCTTACTAATTAAAGGATTAATTTTGGGATTTTATCCTATTAGGGTTCTGCTTGAAAGATTATATTCTTAGTAATAGGAGGGTTAAATTTGGGATTTTACCTCAATAGGGTTTTGGTTAGAAGATTAACATCTTATCGTTACGAGGGCAAATATTGGGATTTTACGCTAATAAAGTTTCAACAAGATCGAAGATTAGGGTCTTAAATGTTTGATTGGTAATTTAGGGAATTTACCCCTAAAGGTTTTTTATGGGAAGATGAAGGTAAACCCAGTGGGAGGGGGTAGTTTAGGATTTTATCCCAATAGGGTTTTGGTGGGTAGTTCTTGGTCTTACACGTAAGAGAGGTAATTTTGGAAATCTATCATGATATGGTTTTGGTAGTATGATTAACGTATTATAGGTAAAACGGGTAATTTTGAAATTTTACCTCAATAGGTTTATGGCGGGAAGATTAGGGTCTTATCGATTAGAGGGGTAATTTTTGGATTTTACACTAATAGATTTCGGTGGGAAGGTCATGATCTCACAGCTAAGAGGGTTAATTTTGGGATTTTTTCTAAAGGGTTTTTGTGGGAAAATCAAGGTTTTACTGATAAGAGGGTCAATTTAGGGATTTCACCCCAATAGGGTTTCATTCAGTGGGAAGATTAAGGTCTTAAAGGTAGGTGGGAAGATATATGTCTTACGAGCAGGAGGGTTAATTACGGGAACTTACCCAATATGGTATTAGTAGGAAGATCAAGGTCTTACCGGTTAAAAGGGTAATTTAAGACTTCTTCCCTAATAGACTTTCAGTGGGAAGAATAAGGTAGTATCTCTAGGAAGTGTAATTTCAAATTACTAACCCGATAAGGTTTCAGTGGTAAGATTATGGTCGTAGCTGTAAGAGGGGTAATTTAGGGATTTTACCCTATAGTTTTCGATGGGACGATCATGGTCTTACTGGTTGGAGGGTTATTTTTGGAAATTTACCTCATAATGGATCCGCTAGGAAGATGAGACTCTTATTAAGATATGGGTTAAATTTAGGATTTTACACCAATAGAGTTTTGGTGGGAAGATTAGGGTCTTATCGGTACGTGGGATAATATAGGGATTTTTCGCCAATAAGGTTTCAATGAAAATATTAGGGTCTTATAGGTTGGAGGAGTAATTTTGGGATTTTACCACAAAAGGTTTTCGATGGGATGATGAGGATAATACCAAGGAGGGTGTATTTCGGGGCTTTACCCAAATAGGGTTTAAGTTTGAAGATTTGGGTCTTATAGGGTTTTGGTGGGAAGATCAAGGTCTTATTGGTAGGAGAGGAAATATCGAGATTTTACCCCAATAAAGTTTCAGTGGGAAGATGAGGACGGTGTTGCGGTAGGAAGGTTAATTTTGGGATTTTACCCTGATACGGTTTTAATGGGAAGATTAGGGTCTTACCTTTAGGAGGGATAATTTTGGTATTTTACCCCAATAGGGTTTCAATGAAAAGATCAAGGTCTTACCAATTGGGGTTAATTAGGGATCTTAAAAGTTAGAGTAGTAGTTTCACGATTTTTCCCCAATACATTTTTTATAAGAAATAAGGGTCTTACCCGTAGGAGGGGGTAATTTGGGGACTTAACCCTAATAGGGTTTCATTGGAAAGACTAAGGTCTAATAGGTATGATGGGTAATTATGGATAGTACCCTAATAGGGTTTTCGTGGTAAGATCATGGTCTTACAAGTAGAAGGGGAAATTTCGTATTTTAACCCAATAATGTTTAAGTGAGAAGATAAGGGTTTTTGTGGTAGGATAGATAATTTGGGGATTTTACCATAACCGGGTTTCGATGGGAAGATTAGGGTCTTACCGGTAAGAGTGGTAATTTCAAGTTTTTACCCTCATAGGCTTTGAGTGGGAAGATCCGGATTTTATATGTAACTGGGGTAATTTTTGGATTTTTTCCAAATAGTGTTTTAGTGGAATATTAGGTTTTTCCTAGAAGATGGGTTTTTTTGTGATTTTACCATAGTAGGGATTTATTGGGAAGATTGGGGTCTTATAGGAATGAGGGGTAATTTTGTGAATTTACCCCCAAAGCGTTTCAGTGGGAAGATAAGGGTCTTAAGGTATGATGTGTAATTTTGAGCATTTAACTTAATAGGGTTTTGGTGGGAATATCATGTTCTTACTCGTCGAAGGGTTAGTATCGAGAGTTTAACCAAATATTTTTTTGGTGGAAGATTCAATCTTACTGATAGAAGGGGGTTATTTTGAAACTTCATCCCTATATAGTTTTTGTGGAAGATCTTGGTCTTACAGGGAGGAGGAGTAATTTTGAGGTTTTATTCTAATAGAGTTTTGGCGTCAAGATAAAGGTCTTATAGGTAGTAAGGGAAATTTTTGGATTTTACCCTAATAAGGTTTCATTCGAATAACAAGCATGTTTGTAGTAGGACGGGTAATTTTTTGATTTTACCCTAATAGGATTTTCGTGGACAGATTAGGATATCACCGATAGGTATGGTGATTTTAGTATACTTTCATGAAAGAGTATTGGTACGAAGACCAGGGTATCATCGATAGGAATGGTGATTTTAGTATTCCGCATAATAGAGTTTTGATTGGAAGATTGGGGTCTTATTGATAGAAAGGGTACTTTTGAGATTTTTCCCAAATAAGGTTTTGGTGGAAAATTAGGATCTTAGCGATTTAAGGGGTAATTTCTATATTTTACACCAATAGGGTTTCGGTTGGAATGTGAAGGTCTTAAAGATAGGAGGGGTAATCTTGGGATTTCAACCTATTAGAGATTAAGTGAGAAGATCAGATTTTATTGGTAAGACGGTCGATTTAGGGTATTTACCCATATAGGATTTAAGTCGGAAGATTTGTGTCCTATAGGTAGGATGGGTAATTTGGGAATTTACACTTATAGGGGTTTGGTGGGAAGATTAGTGTCTTATAGGTAGGAGGGGTAATTTTTGGATTTTACACCAATGGTTTTAGGTGGGAAGATTAGGGTATTATCAGTTATAACGGTAATTTTGGGATTTTACCCCATTAGGGTTCCGCTGGGAAGATTAGAGTCTTATTAATAGAAAGGTCTAATTTGCTATTTTAACCCAATACAGATAATATTAGCATTTACCGCAATATGGTTTTAATGAGAAGATAAGGGTCTTACAAGCTGGAGAGGTAATTTTGGGTTTTTACCCCAATAGATTTTTGATGGGAAGATGAGGGTTATACAATTTGGATGGGATATTTTAGGACTATACCCTAAAATGGTTTCGGTGAGAAGATTAGGGTCTTGTATGTATGAGGGGTAATTTTTGGATTTTAGCATAATAGGATTTTGGTGGGATATGAAAGTCTTAATGGTAAGAAGGGTTATTTTGGGATTTTACCCTAGTAAAGTTACGGTGGGAAGATAAAGGTTTTGCGGTAGGAGTGTTAATTTTGGAATTTTACCCTAATATGGTTTTGTGGGAAGATTAGAGTTTTATTGGTAGTAGGGGTAATTTCAGTATTTTAACCCAATAGGGTTTCAATGGGTAAATTTAATTTTGGGGTTTTATCCTAATAGGGTTTCAGTGGGAAGTATGGGTATTAGCGATATGGGGAGTAGTTTAAGAGATTTAAACTCATATGATTTTGGTGGGAAGATTAGGTCCTTACTAATAGGAGGGGATTTTAACCTAATATTTTTTCAGTGGTAAGATTAGGGTCTTTTAGGTTAGAGGGGTCATTTTTGGATTTTATCAATATAGGTTTTCGATACGAAGATGAGGGTGTTACTAGCCGGAGGGGGTTATTTTAGGACATTACTCCAATATGGTTTAGGTGGGAAGATCTTTGTCTTACAAGTGGGTCGGATAGTTTTTGGATATTACCCTATAGATTTCTACAAAGATAGGGTTTTGATTGGAAGTTTGAATGACTTATTCATAAAAGGGGTAATTTGGACAATTTACCCCAATAGGGTTTAGTGGGAAGATTAGGATCTTACCAATTAGAGTGTAATTTTTGGATTTTACCCCAAAAGTGTTTCGGTAGGAAGATTAGGGTCTTTTAGGTGGGAGGGGTTATTCTTGGATTTTACCTTAATAGGGTTTTGGTGGGGCGATCTGGGTATTATCAGTAGGAGGGGTAATTTCATAATTCTGCCTTGATATAGTTTTGGTTGGATAATTGGGGTCTTATAGGTAGAAGGGGTGATTTTGAGATTTTTCTCTAATAGGGTGTCGGTGGGAAGATTAGTGTCTTAAAGGTTAGAGGGCTAATTTCTAGATTTGACAACAATAGGGTTAAGGTATGAAGATCAATATGTTACAGTAGAAAGGGTGATTCTAGGATTTAACCCTTATCGGGTTTAGGTGGAAAGATTAGGGTCTTATAGGTAGGAGAGGTAATTCTTGAATTATACCCAAATAGTGTTTTAGAGCGAAGAAAAAGGTTTCATCGATAAGAGGCTTGATTTAGAGATTTTACCCCAACAAGGTTTCATTGGGAAGATTAGGGTCTTACGGGTAGGAGGGGTAATTATGGGAATTTACACCAATTGGCTTTCGGTGGGAAGATTAGTGTCTTATGGATAGGAGGGGTTATTTCGAGTTTTTACACAACATGGTTTTAGTGCTAAATCAAGGTCTTATTGGTAAAAAGGGTTATTTATGATTTCTTCCCTGATAGAGTTTCGGTGGGAACATTAGGGTCATACTACAAGGAAATGTAATTTTAGATGACTACATCCCTATGATTTTAGTGGGAAGAACAAGGTCTTAGTGGTAAAAGGGATTATTTAGGAATTTTTTCCAATAGGGTTTCGATGGGAAGATCATGGTCTAACTGAATAGAGGGTTCATTTCGGGATTTAACCCATTAAGGTTTCGTAGGGAAGATCATTTTCTTTCCAATGAGGGGGGGGGGGGGGGGGGGGTGGTATAATTTGGGATTTTACCCCAATAGAGTTTTGGTGGGAAGATTAGGGGCTTATCAGTCCGAAGGGTAATATCAAGATTTTATGCCAAAAATGTTTAAATGGGAAGATTAGTCTAATGTAGGTTGGAGGGTTAATTTTGAGATTTTACCCGAATAGGTTTTTGATGGGAAGATATGAGTAATACTGGTAGGAGGAGGTATTTTGGGACTTTACCCCAAAAGGGTTTTTGTGAGAACATTAGGCTCTTATTCGCAGGAGTGGTAATTTTTTAGATTTTACCCGAATAGGGTTTTGGTGGGAAATTTTTTGATTTTACCCCAATAGCATTTTAGCGGGAAGATAAGGGTCTTAGCATTAGGATGAGTAATTTTAGGACTTTACTCTAATAGTGTTTCGGTGGGAAGATCATGGTATTACCAGCATAAGGGGTGATTTCAAAATTATACTGTTATAGGATTTTGATAGGATGATTGAGGACTTATTAGTAGGAGGGGTAATTTTGACCTTTTACTCCAATTTCGCTTGAGGGAAGATTACGATCTTATTGGTTAGAGGAGTAATTTTGGGATTTTCCCCCAATAGGGTTTCGGTGGGAAGCTAAGGGTCTTAGAGGAATAAGGGGTAATTCTTGGATTTTACCCTGATTAGGTTTCGGTTAGAAAATCATGGTAATACCGGTAGGAGGGGTGATTTCAGAATTCTTCCATGATATAGCTTTGATAGGATGATTATGGTTGTATAGGTAAAAGGTGTAATTTCGAGATTATTACCTAAAAGGGTTTTAGTGTGAATTAGGACCTTTTCAGTCAGAGGGATAATTTTTAGAATTTACACCAATAAGGTTTCAGTGGGAAGATTAGAGTTTTAAAGGTAGGAAAGGTAATTATGGATTTTACCATAATTGGATTTTAGTGGGAATATTAGGGTTTTACTAGTGTGGGGGTGGATTTAGGGATACCCTAATAGGGTTTATGTGGGAAGATTAAGGTATTACCGGTAGGAGGGGTGATTTCAGAATTCTACCTTGATATTGTTTTGGTAAGATGATTCGGGTCTTATAGGTAGAAGGTGTAATTTCGAGATTTTTCTCTAATAGGGTGTCAGTGGCAAGATTAGGGTCTTAGAGGTTAAAGTGGTAATTTCTAGATTTGACACTAATAGGGTTTAGGTGGTAAGATCAATATATTATAGGTAGAACGGGTAATTCTAGTATTTTACCCTTATAGGGTTTGGTTGGGAAGATTAGGGTCTTATAGGTAGGAGGGGTAATTCTAGTATTTTACCCAAATAGTGTTCAAGGGGTATTTATATATATTTATATATATTTATATATTTATATATATATTGATAGTTTGTTAATTTGTGAAATCTTTACATGTTCAGTCGAATTTCTTTATTCATCTCCATTGGTTAGCTCGTCATGGACCTATATGTAAAAAGATAAGGAATTAATATATATGTTATTCTTGAATTACTTAACAAGAAAGTAAACAAGGACTTTTATAATATTATGATTCTTGTTTGGATGACAACTTCTTTAATATTAAAGTATTAGGGAATATTAAGTTAAGGGAATATTCAAACCTGTTAAGGGAATGTTCACACGTAAAAGTAAGAGAAAGTAAAATTTTTACCTGATTAATTGTTGCACCAAATTTTAAAGATTGTCCTCTTTGGTTACAGATATGATGTGTTCCATTAGATGCACCATTCTAAGTTATCTACACCACAACATCGGCAATCACAAGATTAATCTGAGGGTTAGGCTCACGAATTTGAGCCAAAACAATAGTGGTAATGCTTGGTGCAAGTTGTTGGACTAATTATGCTTAAATACCTGCTAGGAATTCCTCCAAGATTGTGAAATCAGACTTTTTATCTATGCTCTTCAAATCTTCCTTTTTCACACCCGATCCATACAAATGCACTCGACTTTTACAGTTAGGAGCTAGACTCACTTCCTAGTATGGGTCGTTATAGTTATTACCATCTTCATGTTGGGTAGACTCTAAAGCATAAATTTTTGCCTAAATTTAGGTAAATACATTAATTTTTTACTAATTATCGTATAAGCACACCTCATATAAATTATATCTAAGATGCTCACACATAATTATCTACTTTTCTTTTTCACAACTGGTAATGTATGTCCCTTCAGCACTTCTTTTTCTTAATTCCTTTTTAAAGATAATTGAGTTTCTATTTCTTATTGCATAAAAGGAGTATTGGAAAATTTTTAATGAAATACAAATGCAAATTAGTAATGATGGACAATAAATGCAAATACAATTCAAATCCAATACAACCAATGCCAATAAGATATGTTTCTTAATTACCTCTAAAGTTGGAGCATGACAAAAAAACCAAACAAAAATTTCCCAACTTACTAATATTTAGAACAAATAAATGTTACTGAATTACCTCTTATTGCATTAGTATACTTTTTATCATGTCATTAGTATAGTTTCATGAATACACCTTTCGATAAAACAAAGGCCTCATATGAAGGGGGGGCGGGGGCTATTTACGGGGGGCTATGTCGGGTGGGTTATCTTGCAAAGGGTTTTTCAAGAGGGGTTGTTTTGGGGGGTTATTGTGTGCAGGGGGGTTATCTAGCTAGGGTTGTTGTCCGGGGGGGTTATCTAGCAAGGGGGGCTGTATAGGGGGGGTTATCTAGCTGGGGGGCTGTGTAGGAGGGGGTTATCTAGTTGGGGAGCTATTTGAGGGGGGCTGTGCAGGTGGTGTCTTAACTACAACAAGAGTACGTAAAGGGCATGGTCGTTAAGGAAGACTTTTGAAGAGTCATTCTCCCTGTCCTAACAACACTTTCAAGGCACAAAGTTGCTAATCTTTACTTTAAAGAGGTTGTTCGTTTGCATGGGATACCTAAGTCTATGGTAAGTGATCGTGATTTTAACTCCCTAATCACTTCTTGCTAACACTGTGGAAGAAGATGGGTACCAACTTAAAATTTAGCATTTCAAGCCATCCTAAAACTGATGGGAAAACTGAGGTGACTTATTGCACTCTGCGAACAATATGAAAGTCATTGATTACAAAGAATCTTAGAGAATGGGAGGAAGTCTTACCCCACACACAATTTGCATACAACAAGGTTCCAAGTAAGACAACATGACTTAGTGCGTTCAAAGTGGTCTATACGTTTAATCCTTGTATGCTTATATACTAGGCACCATTTGCAATAAAGGCTAACATTAGCCTGGAGGCAGATGAGAAAGCTAAAGAGATCAAGAAGATGCATGAGCAAGTTCATTCCAAGATTGAAAAGGTGAATGAACAAGCAAAGGTCCGAATAGAAAATAAGAAGAGGGATTTCAGATTCAAAGTGGGAGATTATGTATGGATTCACCTAAGGAAAGAGTGTTTCCTATCAAAGAGACATTTCAAACTTAGCCCTAGATCTGACTATCCATTTACAATCTTGGGAAAGATCAACAATAATGCTTATAAGGTGGAAGGTCCAAGCAATTACGGAGTATCTGCTACCTATAATATTGTTAATCTTAGTCCTTTTTATGAAGCTCATGAAGATTTGACAAGTTTAAGGACAATATTTTTGAAGAAGGGGAGGATGTTGGGGATTAGGAGGCTATGCAATTAAAGATCACGAAAGATCCTTTGACCATAAAAAATGTGGACAAATATGTGTAAAATATGGTGGAGAATCATTAGGATAAACAGACTTATCTTAGTATCGTATTTTAATGCATTGACATCAAGTTGACTTTTCCTAGAAAGTTGCTAACTATAGAAAATTTCTACTTTGGGAAAGTGCTAGCACGGGGAGAAACAAATATTGCTT
Organism: Dysphania ambrosioides; assembly: GCA_026401315.1. Taxonomy (NCBI): domain Eukaryota; kingdom Viridiplantae; phylum Streptophyta; class Magnoliopsida; order Caryophyllales; family Amaranthaceae; genus Dysphania; species Dysphania ambrosioides. Next base: position 15,670,673 of record CM048665.1, on the reverse strand, counting down.
TAAATAGAGGTATGTTAAAAATAAAATGATTTTAACCCATAAAGATTTGAACTTTAGGAGTAGGACTCAAGTTAGGGCTATGTCGAATTTAGCCCAAAATTTATCAATATTGGTCAATTGAGGAATCAAGGGTTGACCAAAGGAGTGGGTCAATGTTCTTACAAACCAAGAAAGTTATGTGGGTTGAAATATTAAAGAGTTGGATGAATCATGTAGACTTGAAGAGTTTGGCGTAACAAGAAGACTTGGGTAGTTGTTTGTGACGTGAAGACTTGAGAATTGGATGGAGGATGAAGACTTCCAGGATAATGCGCGGATTACAAGGATAAGAGAACAAGGACGGGTCAACTTTTTCAAGGATAAGCATTAGGGGTTTATCCTCTTATTTAGGTTTATCTTTTATTTAGAAATATTAAGTTAGAGTTATTTTTTATTTTTAGGCAACTCTTGCTGATCTATATTAGAGAGTTTTGGATTTGTGCACTTTTAGATATGTTATCCTTAGGAATTTTGGTTTTCATGTATTCCTAGCTAGACTATTTTAGGGTTTTATGTGTTCTAAGAAACACTAGTTAGTATTTTAGTGTTTTAAACTTCTTGTAAACCCTAAGGAGCTCGTACTATAAAAAGGAGTTGAATGCATTGAATAAGATCAGTTTTTGACATTTTAACCTACTTGTGTTTGTGACATTTTGAATTCTCTAAGTTTTTAGATTAAAGTTTAGTTTGTTCATTTATTTTATAGCCTAATTATTTTTTGGTGATTTAGGTGGTGTTCTTAGGAGACTTTTTAGATTCTTTGGTGGTGTATCTGTATCCAACCTATATTGACTCACATCAATGTATTTCAAGTGTTTGGGCCTTGTTTAAGAGGGAATACGCTATTGAGGATACTTAAAACAATGAAATTATAGGCAAAAGTTCTTACCTCTTCCATGGGCATTCCACTACTATACCCAGAGAGGACGTCAAGCATGAAACACATCATAAAGTTGCGCACTCGGTTCCCCCACATTGTTGAGCACACTATGAATTACAAAATAGAAATTTTAGTCATACGATAACATTATTTTACAATGCTTTAGTTAATCAATTTATCGTCACTTCTATCCATGTTGATGGCTGCTTTCTGATTTGATCTCTTAATAATAAAAGTCTTTTGACACAATGTAAAATGGCAGTGATTAGTTTAAAAGTTCAGGTTCAACCAACCTTGCAATTTAAATCTATTGATATCACTAAATAATTTATAATTGCTTTTTGCTTAATATTACGCATTAACCGAGCCGAATTGAAGATGTAGATTTTCCAATTGCACACACAAATGAATAAAAACATCCAGTGTGCACTACATATTAAGTAATAAGTAATTAGAATTATGTTTACTAGTAATACATTATCGTACTCTAAAGTAAATGTATAAGTAATTACCATTATGTGCACACCTTAGGTTCAAATGTACCGTTCAAAAATAGGGGCAAAAATGCTTTCATGAATACAAAATGGACGTACGTGTTTACCTCCTCAATGTACCATCAATTCTTGCATTCGAAGTAGCCCTAGGATATAACTAACCAACTAATGAGAGTAAATCGCACGACACGTAATTATTTTAGAGTGCCCTACACAATAAGAAAAAGCATTATTGAAATGGTTTAGAAATTATTAACAGTACGACATAAGTTAACGTGTATCCTAATTTTGTATATCTCATGAAGCATTGAATAACAAAAATATTCAATTGAGCTCCCTATAAGAATTGGGTGACATCACCTTTGTCAAGCCATGCTATTCTATCTTCAAATTAGTGGAATAAGGCTCGATCTAACTACACAGCAATGGTATCCTCTTCCTTCATCAAGGCCGCACATTAAAGTAGCCACTTGAACTCGAAACTGGGAGAAGCTGCTACATCTTTATTGAGAAGAGGTTAGTTTTTTACCACTAACTTCTTTGAAGCTGGTACGTTGCTCTTCATAACCTCATCACTTGACATCACCTTCATCTTCTTAGCTTATGGAGTCACCTAAAAAGGCACAAGAAGACGACTTTGATCATACTTAAATATAAATATAGATAAAATGCGATTAAATCTTTAATTTCTGCTTTAGGTATGAACTTGATCTAATGTAGAGGCCATTGCACAAAAGTCCCAATTGCGTTATTCAATGTCTCTAAGTCGTACTGTGGAATCGAGGCTGGTAGTGTTGCTTACTTGAAGAAGTAAGGAACAGTCTCAACCTTCACCCTTCATGTCCTTCAAGCCTTGTTCCTTAGTGAGTTCGTGTAAATTGTTGGCCTCACTGACCTAGGTACACGACACCACCAGCCACATTGTAGATTGTTCCCATACTTAGACCTTAGACAACAACTGGTAGGACACTAAAAATTCAATATAATATGCCAATATTATAGGTCATTAATAATAGAAAAATTGAGAACAAAAATAATGGCCAAGTCTTTTAAAAAAGGAGAGAAGGATGGTATTTCTACTATGGCCTCTATGAAAGGGATCGAGAGTTGAACATCCTTAACCATTTGGAGGAACTTCCCACATCCGTCCTCTAGCTTACTCTGTGCCTGTCTCTAAGGGTATGGAATGGGTGGAATGAAAGGTCGAAGGAGGTGATGTAGGCTTGCTACTCTCTTCCTTCAGAACCTTAACTGTTCTACCCTCTTCCTTCTTAGGCATTTTCTCACTCATCTTAGTAATAGACATAGGGTATGTTAGTGTCTTTCCACTCCTAGTGACTATGGTATTGACATTGAAGGTTTTAGAGCACTCAAGAAGGGGGGGGGGGGGGGGGGGGGGGTGAATTGAGTATTAAGTAGCCTTGGCCTATTTTTCTTTCTTTTCGATCTATGAGAGGAACTAGTTGGGTTGGTTCCTGTAAGCAGCGGAATATACAAAAATAAATAAAAAAACACAAGATTTAACGAGGTTCAGCCAACTATGGCCTACGTCCTCCTACCCTATGTTATTCTATTAATCTACTCCAAAAAATAAAGAACACAGACACTCTACTGTTTCCCTACTCCGGGAACCAGTATACCCCACACTCTACTCCGAAGGTGCGCTCGACTTACACTAGTGAGCCTCTTATGTTTGAACTCACAAACACTTACCCAGCCTTTCAACCTCTCTGTTGAAGGCTTTGACAAAATCAAATGTTCTCTTTTAATCTCACTTCTAAAAGCTAATTAAGAGAAAATGTTTAAGCTCTAATAGTGCTCTTGTATATGACTCGATGAATAGGCTTTTGTGCTTAAGTGTATATGGCTCTCAAATATACTCCTTTTTAATTCCAGAAAGACTTACTTGAATATGAGAGACTAGATGAGTTTATATACTTGGATACAAAAACCCTAGTTTCCTTAAATCACGTAAACTTGATGAGCAAGTAATAGCGTGATTTTAGGAAAGTATTTATCTTATTTGATTTAATCATAAAGATAAAATCAAATAAGATAGATACTCCTAGTTTTTAGGTAACCATAATATTATCATCTAATCTCCAGCTGCTTAGGATATTTTTAGAATAATTCTTTTACAAAAAGTATTTTTATAAAATCTTTTATTTTTCTCAAAACATGCAGCTCGGATATTCTGTACAGTGAACTTGGTTCCTCAACCTGGTTCCCTGAATGGAGTATGTTATGAATTCTGTTCCAGCTTTGTACCAGAATTCATAATATGACTCGATACACTTATAAGCACTTATTTTACCCAAACATGTAAGTCATACTACGGAGCACATTACATGATTTAAGCATTGAAGTACAAATCTTCTTTTCTTCATGTAATCTTCAAGACTTGAATCTTCCTTGAATACTTCCATTTTGAGCAATGTATCTTTCTTCGAATGTCTTCGAAAGGCCTCCATGCTCCAAGTCTTGGAATCAACTTTACTACTTCACATCTAACATGGTTAATGTACAATAGAGAGTATGTGACTGCTTTTTAGCATAGTAGTCCAGGAAACAGTTCCTACTGGTTTCCCACCAGTATATGGATCAATTTACATCCAACCATTTTCTACATATAGACAAGTTAGTTAAATGAATAACATGAATAAGTAATAACTTGTCTAGGAAAACAGTGTTCAATTCCAGCTGATTTCATGCCAACTATTCGCAATGCTTATTGTAACCTGTTTCCGTAACCGTTTGTCATCACTCAAAACCTAAGGGACTCAACAAATTCCCCCTTTTTGATGATGACAAACTAATTGAAGTTCCTGCAACCAATCAAGTTAAAAACATAGAAAAACTCCAATTAAGTACTCAAATATATTTGAGTACAACCAACAGACTCAAGACTTAACTGAACAAGTTAGTGAAGCTAGCTGGTACCAAAAACTAACTATCAAACTGACTCCCCTAAACTATCAAACTGAGCTACTTGACATAATCTAAACTATCTTAGGCTTTGGTACACTACTTCCCCCTTTTGGCATCATTAAAAAGTACTCTTAAGTAGAAGTAAAGTGCACAAATTGTTAAATGTTCTCATCCATACAGTGGCATCAACCACCATTCAAGTAGTATGCTGCAGGAGGAGATTAGTCAGACAGTGCATATCATATCAGAATTAATGGTCCATACAAGCCAACAAAGTTCAACAAAAGGAACCCAAATCCATATCAAAAGGAAAGTTCATGGATTGGGTGAGAAAGATAAAAACCAATAGAATTAGTTATTCTAGAATAGAATTAAGGGGAGGGGAAACAAGAGCGAGAACCAGCATTACTCCTCATCATCATTCTCTTCCTTTTCCTCCTCCTCGGACTTAGCATCATCGTCTGCATCAACAACTAGTTCCTCTTCATCCTCCTCATCTTCTTCACCAGGCTCTTCTTCCTCGAGCTGAGTCTGTGGAGTATCCGAACCTATACCCGGAGCCATCTTAGCTTGAGTGTCAGCTAGCGTTTTCTCCATTTGCTCCATCGTGGTACTAAAAGAAGATGACAAGCTTTGAACCAAACTAATTATCTTTCGAAGTATATTCTCCTGATTCTCTAACTGTTTCATAATCATTTCCTGACCTGCTGGTTCCTCTACCTTTTTGTTCTTCTTTGATGGGGGCCTCATCTCCTCTTTTGGTTCCTCAAGCTTAAAACTTAACATATCACCACTTATGTGAACCCTTTAGCTTCAGGATTGCTTTTGTGAACACCGTGACAAGCATGGTGGACCCACTCATATTAACATTGTTATCCATAAGCAATTGAGTAATGACAGAACCATAAGGTAGAGAATGGTGAGATGAACCATAACAATTCATAATGTGATCCAGCATCAAGGAGGGGAGATTAATCTTAATTCTCTTCATCATGAGATACATTAGAACCATCTCCATGCTGCTTACTGTTCTCCTTCCTTGAGCCCATGGGATCAAGACCTTGTTTCACAATGAATGCGGAACCATCATTACTGGTTCCTTCAAATTAGTAGATTTAAAGACACCCGGTTTCTTATACATCTTTCCTCCAAATAAATGCTCATAAATCTTATCAGGGGTTACCCCTACCAACACGGGCCACCAATCACTAGAATACTTATCAAATCCATCCCTGGGCACCCTTAACATGCTAGACAAAGTGGCAACAGACAAGCTTACATCCACATCATTCACATGAGAACCAACAGACATATCAGGCAACTGCTTCAAATTCACATAAAAGTCTCTAACTCTAGACACATTAGTAGCACTACAATCAAACAATGGCATCCAACCTTAATACTCAATCAACCTTTTAAACTCAGACAAAGCAGGCACGTCAAAATATCCCTTCTCAACCCGACAACCAGAAAGAACCAATCGAGCATTTAAATCAGTAGAACCAGTAGTTAGAGATTCTACAGATGTACCTTTTGTAGTGCAAGGGGTTCTTGCTGGTACCCGTTTCCTCGTGGTTCCCTGAACAGATTCAGTGGATTGATCCTCCGGAACTTCCTTAATAATCTTCTTCACTAAAAACCGAGTTACTCTACCGTGTACCAAGACTTCTTCAGTGAATGTCCCCTCCTTGTGACCAGTGATCTCTACTTCATCATCTCCTACACTCTGACTGATATCTTCTAACTCCTGGCTTAGTGTTCTTCGTGCTTTATGTTGATGTTCACCCTAAGACTGAGCTGGTTCCTTGATGATGGAACCATCACCTTCTGAAGGATCGGTAACAAGCACGTTTTGTTGTGATTTTGGTTGGGTTGATTTTGGTGGTGAGGTAGATTCTTGTGGTGGATCGAGGATGGTGGTTGGTAATTTTGTGGGTGAGGAAGTTGTGGAAGTGAAATTGGGTGGTAGTTTGGTTGGATTTTGATCGAGGTGAGGAGAGTGAGGAGTCACATCAGTGTTTCCCTGAGATTGTGAGGAATCACTTGCATGTCCCCTTCCCTTGCCTCTTTTGGATGCGCTTGATTTTCTACCCATGTTGATTATGCAATTGTATATCAGAGAGTGAAGAGGAGGCTGATGAATAGTAGCCATTGTGAGCAGAGATTTCTGAATAGAGCACAAGAAAGAGAGAGAGTTTTGAATGATGATGAGAGTTGTGAGTTGCATAAGGGGTTAGAGATCATATATTTATAGCATAGAAAGAGGAGAGAAGAGAGGAAAAGAAATAAGTTGGTTAAGCCAAGAAGAGGAACGGCACAAAATTTAAAAATTGAAATCAATTTTGGCAATGATTCTTTGCCTTGAATATCTCAACCGACCTAAAATTTAGGCATGTGATGTATTGCCTTGATCAATAGGTCAAATAACTGAAATAAGATTATTTCCTTCCAAAAGGAAAAGATCTTATAGTAATCTTCTAAAAAAATATAAAAATATTAATCGGATGACATATCTGAGCTGATCTGCTGTTTCCCTTTGCTGGTACCTATACAGAACCACGTCACCCTATTTTTGGTAACTTAGCCTGATTTTACCTGTTTCTTGCACCAATAATTCTCAACCCTTTTGGGATCTTGAACCATTTACACAAAACTTGAAGGATTTCGACATAGGTATATACACATACTATACAAAAGAATACCATTCTACACAATCATTGAGGGAAGTAATTGAAGCCAAAGACCTAAAATCTAACTAGACCTAATAAGGCTTTGTGAAGATATCAGCGATCTGATCTTCATTTTTACAAAACAACAACTCCACCAAACCTTTTTCCACATTGTCTCTTAAGAAGTGATGTCTTATCTCAATGTGTTTGGTTTTGGAATGTTGGACAGGATTCTTTGAAATATTAATAGCACTAGTGTTGTCACAATAGATAGGAACACTATCATAAACAACACCAAAATCCTTCAGCTGGTTCCTTATCCATAGTAACTGGGAACAGCATGAAGCTGCAGCAATATACTCTGATTCTACTGTGGATAAAGCCATTGAATTTTGCTTTTTAGAACCCCAAGAAATTAGGCAAGAGCCAAGAAATTGTGCCATACCTAAAGTGCTCCTCTTATCAACAAGAAAGCCAGCATGATCTGCATATGTGTACCCAATAAGATCAATTGAACTACCTTTGGGGTACCACAAGCACAGATCTGTTGTTCCCACAAGATATCTAAGTATCCTTCTAACAGCCTTCAAATGAGACTCTTTTGGATTGCTTTGAAACCTGGCACATAATCCAACACAGAACACAATGTCAGGCCTACTTGCTGTTAGATAAAGGAGGGAGCCAATAATCCGTCTATATAATGAAGCTTCAACATCTTTTCCCTTTAGATCAGAATCTAATTTAGTGGATGTGGGAACAGGTGTATCATAGGCCTTGCTGTTCTCCATGCCGAATTTCTTCAGCAACTCTTTTAAGTGGTTCCATTTTCCATTTTGCTTAATCTGCAGTCCTAGGAAGAATTCTAATTCTCCCATCATACTCATCTCAAATTCACTCTACATAAGATTAACAAACTCATCACATAGTACCTGATTAGTAGCACCAAATAAAATAACATCAACATAAATTTGTACTATAATCAAGTGGTTCCCTCTAGTTTTGATGAACAAAGTCTTATCCATTGTTCCCCTCTTATATTCATTCTCCATCAAAAATATAGACAACCTTTTATACCAAGCTCTTGGAGCTTGTTTCAATCCATATAACGCTTTATCCAGCTTGTATACATGATGGGGGAACAACTTGTCATCAAAACCAGGTGGCTGCTCTACATATACCTCTTCCTTCAAGTAGCTATTTAGGAAGGCAGTCTTTACATCCATCTGAAACAATTTCATATTCATGTGAGCAGCATAAGCAATCAAAATTCTAATGGCCTCTAGTCTAGCTACAGGTGCAAAAGTTTCATCACAGTCAATTCCTTCTTGGTTATTGTAACCTTGCACCACTAGCCTTGCTTTATTTATGACTATTGTACATAGGTCATCAAATTTGTTTCTGAAGACCCATTTTGTACCAATGACTGACCTGTCCTTTGGTCTAGGTACAAGATGCCAAACTTGGTTCCTATGAAACTGATTTAATTCATCTTGCATTGCTAGAACCCAATTATGATCAGTCAAAGCCATTTTGTAGTCAGTTGGCTCTACACTAGACAGGAAAGAATGAAAAGCACAAAAGTTTTGAAAAACATTTCTTCTCGTTTGAATTCCCTTGTTAATGTTACTAATGATCTGATCTGGGGGATGAGAGAATAGGTTCTTATAACTTTTGAAAGTGAGATATTTTGTGCTTCTTCATTAGGTTGGGAACCAGCATGATCATGAATCACTTCTTCTTCTGTAGAACCAGAAGAGTTCATGTTCACGCTGTTTCCATTAACATCACTTACCTCAGGTTCAAGGGAGGCCTCTTCATCCATTCCCCCTGAACTTCTTACCTGTCTATCACTTGGAAAGCCATTAGGTCTTGGTTCCCCTTCTGAGATCTCGTTGTTCACATTTTATTCTCTAGGCTCTTCACCATTATCATCTGGTGAGGCATTAGGAGAGCCTAGATCTGCTTGTTCTTCACTTAGAGAACCAGTGTCATGGTTCTCCGTAAACTCCATCACTCCAATCATTTCATCAGGTTGTACCTGCGTAATCTCAGAAGACATGTTAAATTCATCAAAGATGACATGGACACTCTCCTCAATACACAAAGTCCTCTTATTAAAGACTCTATATGCTTTGCTTTGAGTAGAATATCCAAGAAAGATTCCTTCATCACTCCTGGGATCAAATTTATCTAGCTGGTTCTTCCCATTGTTATGTACATAGCATTCGCATCCAAAGACACGAAAGTATGTAATATTAGGCTTTCGACCTTTAAGGAGTTCATTGGGAGTCTTATTTAACTTTGGTCTAATGAGACCTTTATTCAGTATATAACAAGAAGTGTCAACAGCTTCACCCCAGAAACTCTTAGGGAAACCACTCTCAAGGAGCATCGTCCTCGCCATTTCCTCAAGAGTTCTATTCTTTCTTCCAACAACACCATTTTGTTGTGGTGTTCTGGGGGCTGAGAAGTTGTGACTAACTCCTTGTTCCCTGCAATAATCAACAAAGTTAGCATTATCAAATTCAGTACCATGGTCTAATCTTACCGAGACCAGCTTGTGAGAAAGCTGGTTCTCAACCTGTTTCACCAATGCTACCCACTCGTCAAATGTTTCATCTTTTGAATGTAGCATAGTCACCCAAGTGTACCTGGAATAATCATCAACCATAACATAGACATATCTATGACCTCTTTGACTTTGTACTCTCATGGGACCACATAAATCAATGTGTACAAGTTCGAAGGGTCTGCTCGTACTCAAAACTGTTTTAGGCATAAAAGAGATCTTGACCTGTTTCCCTTTGACACATTCTGAACACACTTTTATCTGCCTCGTACGTGATGTTAGGGAGTCCTACCACCAAGTCACAAGATTTTAGTTTATTCAAGAGTGTCAAGCTAGCATGTCCAAATCTCTTATGCTAAATCCATTGATTATTGTCAGACACAGCTCTCAAACAAACAGACTTGTCTTGAGGAATTTTATCTAGAAAGGTAATGTAAACATCATGTTTCCTGATTCCCTCACACACAAGCTCGTCTGTTAGAGAGTTGATTATGTGACAAAGATTGGCTTGGAACTCAACTCTATTACCTTTGTCACATAATTGAGAAATACTAAAAAAAATTATGTTATAAGCCTTCAACATAATACACATCATCAATTGCGTTTGAAAGTGTCTTACCTACTTACCTAAACCAGTGATGGTTCCCTTGTTGTTATCTCCAAAGGTGACACTTCCACCATCAAAGGCTACTAGTGAAAGGAATTGCTTCTTATCCCCGGACATATGTCTTGAGCACCCACTGTCCAAATACTAATAGGTACTTCCCTTCACTTTAGCCTGCAAGAACAAATTAAACATTAGATTTAGGAACCCAAACATTCTTGGGTTCCTTTTCAACAACAATAAACTCTAGTTGATCTTTTCTTCTCTAGACTAATTCCATATGTTTATTGTTCTTATTCACACTATTCTTCCTAGCTGGGCATTCATGAATCTTATGTCCATTCATACCATAATGATAGCAGACAAACATCTCTTTAGTCATAACATACTTACCTCTTTTGAATTCTTTAATCCATGTGGTTTCTCTAGGGGACCAGTTCGTCCTGGTTCTCTTTTTGGTATATCCAAGACCAACCTTCCCCTTATTACCTTTCGATGAGGTTAAAAAACTCAAAGTTTCCTATGCAGTCAATAATTTTTCAACATATCTATGACTATCATGAAGTTCCTTTTCTATGGTTTTAAGAGTCTTAGTCAACAACTCATTTTTCTCTTTTAGAAAATCAAAATTACTTTTTAAGGTTTCAAGTTGTAAATTAAGCTTTGAAAACATAGAATCAATAGTCATGTCAACAACTACTGGCTGTTTGCCCTTTTTCAATTGATAGATATCAGCATGCAATTCACAAATAGTATTTTCATATTTATCTATCACATCACTAATTTCTACGCTGATACCTGAAGGGGAGACAGTGAACTGAGGAGCTTTAAGTGAAGTAATCTCCTTGTGAGAATCTTCCAAATTATGAGCCAATATCTCAAAGGCTTTCAACAAAGAAGTTCTACTAAAGGAATTTGCTTTACCCCTAGCTGCTGAAAAATCAAGAGATTCACTAGTGGTTGATAAGTCTCTGGGGAACCAGGAGGTTAGATCTTCTTCACCATCACTAGGATAGTTAGGTTTAGAAAATCTTGCCTTTTCCAGTTCCCCTTCACACTTGTCCAATTCAACTTCTAGCTCTACCACTTAATTTTTCAGTTCATGGCAAACTTCTTCTAGGTGATCACAACTAGCAACAGCAATTTCACATTCAACACGTTTTTCTTTAAGCTTTCTTTTGCCAGTTATGTAAGTTTCACCCAATATATAGCATTCATCTAATAAAGAGTCAATATAAGCAATCATATTATCTCTATCATATTCATGCATATCTTCTCTAACTTGTTCTAAGTTTACCTTGTGTTCATGTAGTACATCCTTCTTTGCCATCAAGCATTCTTTGAATGTACTGGTTCCCCCTTTGGTTCCTGGAGTAGTGTTGTTTCCCTTACTATTTGCAAAGGCGGTCAAGCAAACATTAGAGTTAGGTGATTCTTCATCCTCATCAGACCCTGAATCAGAATCACCCCATATGGATGCTATCATAGCATTCTTAAAGGCTTGTTTATCTCCAAATTGGGACTGTTTGTCCTTCCACCTAGGACAATCTCGAATAAGATGTCCCTTATCACCACACTTGAAGCAACCTGCAGAAGAGAAGTTAGATTTCTTAAAATTCTTACCTTTGAAGTTCTTCCTCTGGTCTCGAAGTGATCTCTCAAATCTTTTAGCAATCATGCTAATCTCATCTTCTTCTTCTTCTACTGTTCCCTTAAGAGCCATGCCTCTGGCTGGTTCTTTCTCAGACTTATAATCAATCAACATCTCATGAGTCATGAGGGAACCAATCAGCTGTTCCAGAGACAAGGTGGATAGATCTTTTGCTTCATAGACTGCTGTTACTTTAGCTGTCCATGCATCTGTCAAGCTGCGTAAAACTTTTCTCACAAGATCCTCATCAGAAAAGTTCTTACCAAGAGATCTAAGATCATTGATAATTGTCATAAATCTAAAAAAACAATCATTAATCTTTTCATTTTTATTCATAGCAAACAGTTCATACTTAGACATAAGTAAATCAATTTTGGACCTTTTTACCTTGCTGGTTCCCTCAAAAGCGAGTTCGAGGATATCCTAAATCTCTTTTGCATTGTTGCAACCTGAGATCCGGTTTATTTCATTCTCACCTATAGCCTATTGTAGAATTGACATTGCTTTGGCATTCTTCTCTAGCAGTTTGTAATCAGTAGATACTAATTCACTGTCTTTCTTGGGAACCTGATTTCCCTCAGCATCTGTCTTGAGGATGATGTTGGGACCATTCTTGACAACTAGCCAACATTCATAATCAATTCCCATAATTAAATTCTTGATCTTATTCTTCCACCAAGCATAATTATTTCCATTGAACTTTGGTGTCTTGTTGTCATAGCCCATACCATTTAGATCTTGGGTACTCATGCTTGACTCCTCTAGATGTTACTCTTGTGAGAAGCCTAGGCTCTGATACCAATTGAAGGTTTTAGAGCACTCAAGAGGGGGGGGGGGTGAATTGAGTGTTAAGTAGCCTTGGCCTAATTTTCTTTCTTTTCGATCTATGAGAGGAACCAGTTGGGTTGGTTCCTGTAAGCAGCGGAATATACGAAAAGCAATAAAGAAAACACAAGATTTAACAAGGTTCAGTCAACTATGGCCTACGTCCTCCTACCCTATGTTCTTCTATTAATCTACTCTGAAAAATAAAGAACACAGACACTCTACTGTTTTCCTACTCCGGGAACCAGTATACCCCACACTCTAATCCGAATGTGCGCTTATAAGAACTTATTTTACCCAAACATGCAAGTCATACTACGGAGCACATTACATGATTTAAGCCTTGAAGTACAAATCTTATTTTCTTCATGTAATCTTCAAGACTTGAATCTTCCTTGAATACTTCCATTTTAAGCAATGTATCTTTCTTCGAATGTCTTCGAAAGGCCTCCATGCTCTAAGTCTTGGAATCAACTTAACTACTGTATATGTAACATGGTTAATGTACAATAGAGAGTATGTGACTGCTTTTTAACATAGCAGTCCAGGAAACAGTTCCTACTGGTTTCCCACCAGTACATGGATCAATTTACATCCAACCATTTCCTACACATAGACAAGTTAGTTAAATGAATAACATAAATAAGTAATAACTTGTCTAGGAAAATAGTGTTCAATTCCAGCTAGTTTCCAGCCAACTATTTGCAATGCTTATTGTAACCTGTTTCCTGTAACCGTTTGTCATCACTCAAAACCTAAGGGACTCAACAGACATGTTCGGTAGGATCTATGCCTTGGCTAGGGATCAAGGTTCTAAGAATATCCCTAAGAGCATTGGCAAGATGGGTAATCAGGTTCTCAAGCATCTTGTAATGGGTTCGTAATTGCCTTAGGCATTCCTCGATGTCATTATTCTCCTAAATCTATTTGGCCATAAGACTCTCAATCAAAAACTCTAAGTTTGACTTTTATGGAGGTGGTTGAGTTGAAGGGACATTATGTCTAGGTCTTGAATTAAAACCAGGTGCGTTTTGTTTGTTTGGATTTTAAAAATGGCCTTGATTTGGGTTTTGAAATATATTGTGATTTTGATTTGGCCTATAAATCCCATATCCTTGTCCTCTAAAACTACCCTACCCTAGGCTCTCATAATTTTTATAACATTGGAAATTTCTTAGGTTTTGGCCACTAAAAATCCCATGCCTTAATTATAAAAGTTCCCTTTGTTATGCCCACCAAAGTTCCTATTCCCCTAGTTCTGCCCATTTCTCCAACCAAATTTAAGGTGACCTCTCCACCCAGGATTATAAGTGTTGGAGTAAGGATCAAATTTGGGGATAGGAGCCATTTTTTCATGGCATTAACCTATTTTATGCCAGATGGTGCTTTACCTTTAGAGATTAAAAGATGACATTGCAAGGGGTTATGATCATACTCAACATAAACATCACAAAACAACACCTGCATAAGAGCATTAGAAATAGATGCCTATGGTGATTGCATTAGATTATTCAAAATAACCTTATTAATCTTGTTAGTAAGAGAATCCAACTTAGAAGAAAGTCCACTAATAGAGTCTACTTTATACCTTTCTCCTTATTTGGATTGTACTCTCTCACCTTAAATCCAATCAATAAAATTTTCGACTTCCTGCTCAATGACTTTGAATGCTTTAGTTGGACTCAATCTCATTATATTTACACCGACTCCTACATTGAGGCTTGTCTTATTCTAATGAGATAATTCGTTTATAGAAGCTTTGAAGAAGAAATTACTTCTCCATTCCATGATGTGGGCATGCTTCTATCAACCCTTTGAATCGTTCCTATGCTCTAAAGTTGTATCTCCTTTTTCACAAAACATTGTAATTTTGGTCCGCATTTCAGCCATCTTTAATGGTTGGAAGAACTTATGTAATAATTCTCTAGTCACCTCTTCCCTAGTCCTCAAAGAATTGGGCTCCAGCTTCTCAAGCCATTCACTAGCTTTGCCTAAAAGAAAGAACTTGAATAGACTCAATCTGATGTAATCTATAGTCACCTAATTTTCTTAGACTATATCACATTATATTATGAATTGTTTAAGATGACCATGAGGTGACTCATGTTTTTCTCCTCCTAGTGGATGGCTCTCCACCAAAATAATTAGTACTAGCTTCAACTCAAAGTTGTTAGCCTCTTTAGTAGGATTCACTATACTACTCTAGACTTGGTAAGCTCCAAGAGCTCCACACTTCTTCAACGGTCATCCATACCATCTGCCATTGCAAAAAGTGGATTTGAATAAGTGGAATATAAGACTTGACTGAACTCTTCTTTTGTATGAATAGGGATAGATAAATCTAGATCAGCTTCTATGCCCTCTACTTGGAATGAGCTACTTCCTACTCTTTACACTCAACTTATAGGTCAAATTTTATGTTCTATCTCAATATTTAGTGGAGCTAATGGATATGCTCTACTAGACTCCAAAAAATCGCAAAAGACTCGGTACTAAACATTATTCCCTGGCAAAAGCGCCATTTAATAGGGAAAGGGATTGGTCGTCACAACACCTACAATCAATAAAACCTTGACTTAACCTATTACAAGTAATGGGCAAGTAAGGTTTGAATCCATAGGGAAATGCTCATAATAGTTACCAAACTCTAGCAATTCAACCATAAGCTAGCTCAAACTAAGGCAAGGAATGGGTTTACATCTAACTAAGAGCTGATACGAGGTTCCAAATGGTTTATTCAGTGGGATAAAATCATTAGGGGTTTAGGATTCAACACTGATTCTTAACACAAATGAGCTAAAATTGGAGATTCGACTCAAAATGAGATAGTATGAGGCTCACAAACTCATTATTGATTTTTGCATCCAACCAAAACACATGTTGTAGGGAAAGGATTTCATCCATGAACTAACCTCTTGATCATCTTTAAGAAAGCATGCTTTACAACTAGGTCTCATCGGCTCCTAATCATATTCTAAAGCATCTTAGCAAAAAAATAGATTCAAAACAACAACCATTAGCTGGCAAGTCAAAACTATTTAACATCGAGTCACTACCTAAATCAGCATTTTTCAATGTCTTTGACCTAGGAAAGCAAATAGAAGAAACCTATATGGCCAATCTCGTCTCCAACTAAAACCTGACATTAAGTCACACATTATTCATTAAGAAACCAATTCCAAATTTTAAACATCATCCATGCTCGGGATCGGGTTGTCACCTAATCCCCTAACTAATCTAACTACTCATATCTAATACTAAAAAATTCACGAATAACGATTAAGAATACTTAGTAAATACCTAAGATTAATTTCATACAACCAAATGAAACTAAAAATAAATACAAATTACAAAATATAAAGCGTTAGAATGGAAAGGAAATATTGAATTTTATAGATTCAAATTGATGTCCAACAAGCATCGATGTAATTCCATTGAATATAGCAAAACTGAGAACAAAAATCTTAAACTAATCTAAGAATTTGTTAAATAAAATATGAAACCCTAAACTGCAATCTATAAAGACTAAAACTTGGCTAAACTATGCTTGAATGATGAATGAATGAAAGAATGCTTGCTTTGTGTTTTATTTTTCCCCACCAAAGCCCGTGGAAGAGTTTGAAAAGAATATGGAGGTTGCCAAAATAGATTTGAGGGGGTGCTCAGTTCAAGGGCAAGTTCCTGCAAATAAGTGAAATTCCAACATTTTAGTGAACTGAGCGACCGCTTAGTTAAACCATGAGCACCTACTCAAGCCTCAAAGCGCCCTCTTGGAATCCACTTAATGCTCGCTCGTAAAGTTCTGCCTATCAATTCCCATAGAATAGAGCAGACACTTGGGATTATTCTAAGCGACCGCTCATACCTTTTTCTCTTAAAAAGGCCTCTTTGTTCAATTCTTGAGCGATCTTTTGGCTTCTCTTCTCGACATTTCTGTTATACATATCTATTCCTTGAGTCTCGTGCTCATGCTAACCGAATACCTGCATCATGCCATGAAAGAACGCATAAAAAAAAATACTGGAAATCAACCAAAATTGGACAAAAACACGAGAAAAAAAAACTCCAAAGACTAGACCATGCACAAAGCTAAGTGATGCAAAATGAACAAAACTAGACAAGTTTGGGCCTAAAAGAGTATGAAACTCTGGTAGGAAGATACAAATGAGTGACATAAATATCACTCATCAAACGATGATAAGAACGACTCAGAAGATACAAATGATAACAAAAAAAAAAGGAATCAACCAAGATTAGGAAAACAAAACTAACAAATAGATAAATATAGTGGAGAGATTTCCTAGGTTTGAATAACTATAGTTTCAAATCACAAAATAAAACCCACAACATTAAGCATTCAACATCTTCCCATGTTACATAACTTACTAATATTAACCACTAAACATCTTCCTAAGTCAATACAAACTTCAGAAATACAAATCTGCTTGAGGACATAGGACAAAAATTCAATATAGTACCAGAATCAAATTTGTTTAACTATTTTTCCCAATTTGTTTTTTGATTTAATTATTTTACTATGTTTATCGGCGTGATATTATACTTAGACAGCAGAATCAAATTATTAACTTTAAAAATACCAAATTGAATACCCTAAAAATTAAAGCATATACAACTATACTAAATTTACTAACTTTAAAAATCAATACAAATTTCTTATTATTTAGCACATTTGATAATCACTATAAGCGTAACTTTGTACTCCGTACTCCACAGTTTTGGGAAACAATACCAAATTAGAAATTCTAAAAATCAATACATAGACAATGATACCAAATTTGACAGAACAAATAAGAAATGTTAAAGTAGAAGTAGAACACGACTTTAAAAACGAACACCAAAAACTTGAAGAACCAATTTGAAAGAATAATATCACGAAATGAAAACAGAACAAACACAAAAATGGGTAAGACCCCTTAATTTTTTTGTCATTGTCAACTAGATGAACAAACTATATAAATATCTGGTAATTATAAAAGAGCAAAGAAAAAAAGGACAAATAATTGGAAAAAAAAAGCAAAAATAAATTACTGAAAATTAGGGACCAAACGTCAAACAATCATAATATTTTTGGATTTCATTGGCACTATCAAAACAACATTTTATCAAACATATGGAATGCACCAAAAGCCAATATAAACTAACCATCACTACTACAATTTTTATTTAATGTAACGGTAAAAAATGAGCAAATAGCCCTTCTGTTATTATTGCATTGAACAAGGCTAATACAACGACATTATGTTCATTATATCAAAAAGTGGTCTAATACAACGGTTCCAAAAAAACCGTTATAATAGGTATGCTAATCCAATGACACATACAACGGCAAAATTGTCTAATCCAACGGCTAAAGTCTAATCCAACGGCAAAATTGTCTATTTCAATGGCCAGGGTCTAATCCAACAGACAAGGAGCAAAAATGAAATTTTTATTTTTTTACTTCCCTCCCCATACTGTTTTACCCAAATACAATACTCTTCTCACGCTTGTTCATTTCATAATTTTCCCATTCTTCTGCTTTGAATCCTGATATGATTTAAGTTGATGACGTTGATGATTTGATTAAAGGGAGTATTTATGTGTGCATGGTCACATGCTACTATACTTACCACACATAAATATGGAAGATTGGTGGACATAGAGAATAAGTTAGTTTTGCCTATGAGTTTTTTCCCATTTCATTTGATAGGGTTTTTCTCATTTTAGGCATAATTGTTTTTAAACTTTCCTTTTTTTTTGGTTTTATGGTTATATAAGTTGTGGAAGCTATGAAAAAGAGCATTGGGGAAGTGTTCTTGATTAAAAGATTCAATTTTGAAGAGTTTCTTGAAAATTTAAAATTTTGACAAGGAGAAAAAATTTTAAAACAAGGGGAGGTGCTTATTACATTAGACGATTCTTATTACATCTTGTCGATGCTTTATTACAACTTTAATGACATGGAAAGTGACATGTCATGAGCATGGACGTGGCTTCACACATGTAATTGAATATTTAGTATTTTAATTTAAATAAAATAGATTAAGAGTAGTTAATTTATAATTTTATCCTTTTAAGTAGGATAGATTTCTAATTAACATAAGAGAGTGTAATAGTTTTGGTAGGATAATGTAATAAATTAGTGGCATTATTCTATTGTTTATTAGGTGTTTATCAGGAGTCCTTTTAGAAGTAGGATTCCTAGTTTCAATGTGATTCAAATTCTCAAGCTATGGGTATAAAAATAGATAAGCATCCAAGCGTGAAAAAATCAGATTTTGTACTTGCTTATTCCTTTTATGCAATAAATTTTGAAGAGTTTATTATTCTTTGTGTGTAGCAAAGATTGTGAGCTGGTGTTTCTTTAAGTTCACGTGATGAAGTGAGAAGAAATGAGGGTGTTTGTTTAATTAATTCTCCAATCTTTCGCCATAGATTATGAGCCTTTGGTGTATTTCTTTAGGAGGTTTCAAATCTAGTTATATCCGTTTGTGTGAATTAAGGTTCTTATACCTAGATTCACATTAACTTTTTGTTCTTTTGTTGAGAGAATTTGAAGCATACTCAAGCAAGATGGATTCCACTGGTGATGATGCACACGAGATACCGCCATGCTTCAGAAAAGTTTAACCTTGCAAGAGGCCAAAGCCTTAGGCATGGAACGCGAGTTGAAGGAACGTATAGACGAGTTGTTGCAAATTGTGGGGAAGAAGGAAAAGTCCTCAATCAAAGGTAAATACTCTTTCCATGAATTTAACTCTAACGAAAGCGATGGTGAATCTAGTGTTAGGAGCTCAAGGAGGCCTAGCAAGTAAGGAAGTCTATTGAGGAATACTTGGTGGAATTCAAAAATCTAGCCATGGTGTGTGGGCTAGAGGAGAAAGAAGACAACAAGGTGGCTCGATTTGTCTCTGGGTTGAATGACCCAATTAAAGAAAGGGTGGAATTACAACCCTATTGGAGCTTTGATAAAGTGTGCACAATAGCAACTAGGGTTGAAAGTCAATCACGTAAACATAGAGGGATCTTTAAATCTTTATAGAGGGATCTTTAAATCTTTTAAAACAAGGAGTGTGTGTAAAGTGACTAATTTTACACCAAGCCTAGACAAAGCTATGAAACCCCAACCTTTTGAGAAGGGAAAGGAGGGAAGTTTAAGACCTCATACGAGAGATCAATAAACTTACTTTAAATGCAAGGGAAAAGGCCACATCCAAAAGGATTGTCCTCAATCTAGAGTTTCTTCTACTCAAACTTGGGAGGAAGATGGGACCTTCTGAGAAGAGGAGAATGATCTTGAAGAAGATGAAATTCATGCATCTTTTGAAGCTCAAGAAGAGGACGTTGAAGAGGTGATGGCAGAGACTAGGGGACCTAGCCTAGTGTTGAGAAGGGTATTGCAATCCATGTCTACCCTTTAGAAGAGAGCCTGTCCAAGGAAGGCTATATGTTGTAATCATAGATTTTGGGAGTTGCACTAACATGGTTTCTTTATTCTTAGTTGATAAATTAGAGGTGCCCACCCAAAATAATCCTCAACCCTATAGGCTTTATTGGTTGAGAAATTCTAATGATGTAAAGGTTAGTAAACAAGCCTTGATCTCTTTTAAAATTGGTAATTATGAAAATCAAGTATTTTGTGATGTTTATATTCTCATGGGAAGGCCTTGGCAACATGACATATATGTAAAGTTTGATTGGAGGCCAAATATGTATGTTGTGAAGAGGCACGCACTAAAAAAACCATTTTCTTTAAAACCATTAATGACTTCTAAGCCTAGACCAAACAAGGGAAATAAGATGGTAGTATTTTTTATAGACAAAAAAAGTTAGAAGAGGAAGTCAAAGTAAGTAATTTGGTGGGTGCTAATCAAATTACTAAACAAGGTCATGACAACATACATTATTTAATAGAGGAATAACGACATGGAGTTGCTTTTCAATCATCTATGCATTGAAAAACAAAGTTTGAGGACAAATTCTTTTGAAAAAGAGGAGGATGATATGATTCAAGGTGATGATGTTGATGATTTGATTGAAGAGAGTATTTATGTGTGCATGGTCACGTGCAACTATACTTAGCACACATAAATAAGGAAGATTGGTGGATATGGGGAATACGTTTGTTTTGCCTATGAGTTTTCTCCATTTTTATTTGATAGGGTTTTTCTCATTTTAGGCATAAGTGTCTTTAAATTTCCTTTTTTAAGTTTTATGGTTATATAAGCTGTGAAAGCCATGAAAAAGAGCATTAGGGAAGTTTTCTTGATTAAAAGATTCAATTTTAAAGAATTTTTTAAATATTAAAAATATTGACAAAGAGGAAAAATTTTAAAACAAGGGGAGGTGCTTACATAGGACGGTGCTTTATTACAACTTCAATGACATGGAAAGTGGCATGGCATGGGCATGGGCATGGGCATGGTCATGGACATGGCTTCACACATGTGATTGAATATTTAGTGTTTTACTTTAAATAAAATAGGCTTAGAGTAGTTAATTTGTAATTTTATCTTTTTAGGTTGGATATATTTCTAACTAACATAAGAGAGTGTTATAGTTTTGGTAGGTTAATGTAATAAATAGGTGAAATTATCCTATTGGTTGTTAGATGGTTATTAGGAGTGCTTTTAAAAGTAGGATTCCTAGTTTCAATGTTATTTAAACTCCCAAACTATGGATACAAATAGATGTGCAACCAAGCTTGAAAAAAAATTAGATTTTGTACTTGTTTATTCCTTTTATGCAATAAACTTCAAAGACTTTATTATTCTTTGTGCATAGCAATGATTGTGAACTGATATTTCTTTAAGTTCACGTGAGGAAATGAGAAGAATTGAAGGTATTTCTTTAATTAGCTCTCCAAATATTTGATCTAGATTATGAGCCTTTGGTGCATTATTTTAGGAGGTTTCAAATCTATTTATATTCCTTTGTGTGATTCAAGGTTCTATACCTAGATTCACATCAAATCCCAACTTCGTTCATCCCACACAAGTTCTTCCCCAATTCAACTTCTTCCCACAGCACAAACATTCTTGCCCAACTTCGTTCTTCACAAACTCCCCCATTTTCCCATTCTACAATTCTACTTTCTTGAGTAAGTAGACAAAGGTGATTAAGGCGGTGTTGGTGGCAATGACTGATTGCTTGAGTCTTGCATGTGGCTAATTTCTTGAATCTTTTAAGGTATACTTCAATTTTCTCGAATATCTGTTGTATTTTTGTTTAGGGTTTGGTGATAAATTGGGGATGTAGATTGGCACAATTAGATGGTATTGCTATAGGAACCTTGCTTCAACTTATTATCAATTCTATTTAAATAAGTTATTGCATTTTAGATGGTATCGTTGTTGGAACCTTGCTTCATCTTCATGAAATTTAATATGCTTGTCTTAGATCTCATAATTTTTTCCGTAGCCTTTTTCTTTTTACTTTTGAGGTAATTTTTTATACTTTCCTATTATGAAAACCCATTTTTATGTTTATTAAGAAAATTAGTTATTGATTTGCATGTTTCTAACGTAACTTCTACCTTTCTTTTTCTCTGTACATTTCTTGTCTCATTATTTTGGACTCTTATCTTTGCACAAGGTCTCTTATCTTGCATCTGAAACTTTAGGCTTGGGTTGAGAACTCACAGGCTACGAGAATGTGACCAATTAATTAAGGACACTTCTTTGCTAAAGGGTTGCTAAAACAGTGGATCTTGTAAAGGATAAGGGAGGTATAGTCATGACTGAACCTTGTACAGTCAAAGATTAATGGTATTATAGAATATCTAGCCATTTAGAAGTTTCTGATTATGGAAAGAGTACCTACACCTGAGTCCCTTTGCAAGTGATGCTTAAAGTTAATTAGAGACCTTAATTGTGCTATTAGTTTATATGAAAAGGTAAATTAAACTCTATGCAAAATGAAATGTATGATTGTTGGCCATCAGGTGATATATTTCGTGTATTGACATTGATAGTTCAATTCTATCGTGTGCTGTCATTGAAAATGGAGACTTATGGATGGTGAGATGGGGTCTTTGCTACTGTCTCTGGTATGCTTCTTGAGAGTGGTATTTTTCAAGTTAATATGTTGTTTCCCGCTTAAGGCGCTTACCACTTGATATTCTGTATACAATGTCTATTAAAATTTAACCTATACTCCTTAATTCCAAGATATGCACACAATTAATGGATTAAAGTTTTTGTATAGTATTCAGAACCAACAAGTAATTTAGTTTTAACATATGAAACGACAACTAATAGTATATTGATCTTACAAGTGACATGAGCGCACTAACAGATGGCGTAATAGTCCTAAATATTTAACCTATTTAACGTTGTTTAGCTCTTTAATATCTTTTGATAGAGGCCTAATTTAGAGGTAGTTTTTGGAAATAAAAAAACCAGTAGAATAAAAATCTGAATAGGCCTTTCCTTTTCTTATTGAAAACTTTACCCTTGATATTTTGAGTTTCGGTTGACAATAGAACGCATCATTTTTGACATTTTATGCCTGATGTTGAATGTCTTTTCTTACTTTCTTTTCTATTTTTGTTTTACTATTCATTTTGTGCAAATTGCAACCAATTTATTCCCACTAAATTAATATTGAAGATAATATGGAATATGATGTAGCTTGGTGCTGGAAATGCAGTTGAGCTCACACATCTACTTCGTAAGTAAGGCTGTGCCTTTTGTAAAATGAAAAACCTTCGTTGTAAAGTTTACAGATTACAATCCAATTAATGGGATCCCGTATCATTTTTTTTTTCAAGGTCTTTTGATTACCAGTTGGATTTGTGCTCATGTGTTGTTGAAAATAATATCCTCCATATCCCATTCCTAGGTAATAATTAGTGTGGCATAGTGTTTATTTTCTAATTTGCTCGTGGAAGCAACTGGCAGAAGGGAAAACTAGCTCTTTCAGTTAACAGTAAACTGGCATAGTTCATGGGAATTGTACAAAACCTGGCTTGAGGTAACAAATTACTGATTATTGAGATATGTTAGTTTCGGCTTATAGATCTTGGCCCTGGTTTATATGTAAAACAGAAGAGTCAACTTTCCCATTCCCCCTGTTCCATTTCTTTGATAAATGGACTTTTGTTTTTGTAGATTTTGAATACAAGGATCATCCATTTCAGGAGTAAACTTAACGAGTTTGTGAGGTACTAGTATAATACTCATCTCCTAACCCCCTACTTGTGCTTCGTTTGCATCTGATATATCTTTGTTGTTTATGTGTGATCCCCTAGTGGAGTATAATCCATATGTTGCTTTAGTTTTTACCCCTAATCCATGCGGGGCTGCCCAACACTGAAGCCAATGACCTGTACCAATATTTGTGCTTGGTGTGTCGGGGTGGCGAGTTGATATGCTTCCTCTTTCAATAATGTTCTTATTTTGCACCATAGTCCAATCTATCTTTTTAGTTGGAATGGGGAAGGATATGTATGGTCTGGTTAAAATGTAAGGCTGTGGCATTGTGTTCTGTGGGCAGTGCTGTTGCGAAGCATGGTATTGGGGACACACTTAATAGTGGGGAAGTAATTTATTTACTAAGCAAAATAAAGTCCTCAAAGGCAGCAAAACCTAGCAACATTCTGCCAGACCAGTGACTATCTTGGTGCAGACACTCTAATTAAGTTACTTAAAAGTTACTCAAGGAGTATCAAGGTAAGAATTTAGGAGTTCATAAAGCTTTTGAAGATTGCTAGCCATCAATGTCAAGTAGACAAAGTAGTTGATGTAAATAAGATTTGTGTTCTATGATCCTTAGTAATTTCTCCTATCAAATCCTCACTATAGGTTATCTATTGATCTGAGGCTTTTGAAGATCCAAAAGTCAATCATTGTTGCATTGTGCGGTAGACTCAAGCAAGAGCTAGTGAGTCACGAGCGAGTTATAGAAGGATAGGTGTAATGGGCTGATTCTATGCTTTCGAGAGGCAAAGATCTCTCCTGAAATGTTGTTATATTAATTTCTCCCTTCCTCTTCCTCCTTCTATACACCTGTGTAATGAGAGGTTGCGGATGGTTCACAGCATTACCCCGGGCCCAAAAAGCCACCTTGTCCTCAAGGTGGAACTCAGGAAACTGGTGAGCTATTAACTAGTATTCCTCCCACGTAGCTTCAAATGCAGGCAGGTCCTTCCACTTGATCAGGACTTCCCCCTCCTCTACAGAACCAGAGGGTCCAGGTCGAACGTTTAGTATACCTTCAGGTGTCGTTTCCATGTACAAATCTGGTGTGATTGTTTCAGGAAGCATTGGATTCGCTGGTTGTATTCCAATGGCCTTCTTCAACTGCGAGACATGAAAAACAGGATGGACCCTTGCATTAGGGGGTAGCTGGAGCTTATAGGCTACCGTCCCTATTCGTTGTATTATCTCAAAGGGACCATAAAATCGGGGTGCCAACTTCTCACAGAGTCTCGTAGCCAGTGATTTCTGTCTGTAGGGATGTAATTTTAGGAAAACCATATCTCCTACTTCAAATTCCACGTGCCTCCTATGCTGCTTTTCCTGGTTTGTCATGCGTTGTTGTGCTTGGAGCAGGTAAGCCTTAATGTCATCCAGAACCGCATCTCTTTCGATCAACTGTTCCTCCAAGGTCTGCACTGTGGTGGTGCCTCTTTCAAAACGCAAGAGTGGGGGAGGATCCCTCCCATAAACTGCCTTGAACGGAGATTAGTGGGTGGCCGTTTGGTATGCTGTATTATAGAAATATTCGGCCCATGGTAACCACTTGGCCCATTCCCGTGGTCTTCCATTAATGAAGCAATGTAAAAAGGACTCCATTCCTTTATTTACCACCTCGGTTTGGCCATCGTTCTAGGGGTGGTAAGTCGTGCTATGCTTAAGACTGTTCCCTGTGCTTGAAAAAGTTCCCTCCAAAATATGCTCATGAAAACCTTATCCCGGTCCGTAACTATAGACTTAGGAAAACCATGAAGTCGAACTACTTCCCGAATGAATACCTCAGCCACCTTAGCCGCCGAGTACGGGTGTTTTAAGCTAATGTAATGTGCAAACTTCGACAGTCGATCCACCACCACCATTACATTGTCTATACCCCGAGAGCACGGTAATCCATCCACAAAATCCATTGAAATGTCCTCCCATATCTGAGTAGGGATAGGATGTGTTTGCAACAATTCTGTAGGAGTTAAGGAGGAGTGTTTCTGTTGCTGGCAGACCCCACAGTGTTGGACATACTGTGCTACTGCTCGCCGCATCCCTAGACAATACCATTTAGCCGCCAGCCTCTGATATGTTCGAAAATCCCCAGCATGCCCTCCCACAGGTGTGTCATGATATTCATGTAGTAAGGACCGACTTATCTCCTATGAGCTAGGAATTACAATTCTGTCTTTGTATTTCAGCACACCCCGAACCACCTGATAACCCTTAGGCACGTCCTTCCCCGCTGCTACTTCTGCCTTAATATGAGATATGAGTGGGTCCTTTTCTATTGCAACTTGTAGTTCCTCCCAGTTTACTCCCTTGGCATTGACTAACGTGCTCAACTCTATGCACCCAGTGAATTTCCGCCATAGCCCATTTGCTACCACGTTAGAAGAACCCGAGCGGTAAACTATTTCGAAGTTATACCCAAGCAACTTGCTTAGCCACCGTTGATACTCGTGCCCAATTTCTCTCTGGAGTGTGAGAAATTTCAGACTTTGGTGATCGGTTTTGATGAGAAATTTTCTACCCAACAAATAGTGCCTCCACCGTTGTACTGCTAGCACCAAAGCCATGAGCTCTTTCTCATAAATGGGTTTAGCCCTTGCCCTCGACCCCAACACTTTACTAAAAAAAGCTATAGGATGGCCCTCCTGAGTCAACACTGCTCCCACCCCACTGTAACTTGCGTCAGCCTCAACAACAAATGGCTTAGTGAAGTCAGGTAATGTTAAGACTGGTACACTAACCATGGCACTTTTCAATTCCATAAATGCATTAGTGGCCTGTTCATTCCAGTGGAAGTTTTCCTTCTTAAGCTGTTCGGTAAGGGGAGCTGCTTTTTTTGCATAGCCTTCTACAAATTTGCGGTAATACCCTGTCAACCCAAGGAACCCTCGCAGCTCCTTCAGTGTACGGGGTAGTGGCCAGTCTATCATAGCTTGAATCTTCGATGGGTCGACTTCTACCCCTTTCTGAGAGATGACGTGGCCAAGGTATGCCACCCTTGTCTTCCCAAACTCACACTTTTCTTGTTAGCGAAGAGTTTGTGATTGGCCAACAGCTCCAAAACCAAGGTTAAATGCGTGACATGCGCTTCTTGAGTGGAGCTATAAACTAGGATATCATCAAAAAACACCAACACAAACTTTCGCAAATAGGGCCGAAACACATCATTCATGAGAGCTTGGAACGTAGCAGGGGCGTTTGTTAAGCCAAATGGCATTACCAGAAATTCATAATGTCCATCATGGGTTCGAAACGCCGTCTTGGGGATGTCCTCCCTTCTCACCCGAATCTGATGGTATCAGGATTTGAGGTCTATCTTGGAAAACACTCTTGCTGTATGTAACTCATCCAATAGCTCATCTATCACCGGTATCGGATACTTGTCAAGTACATTAACTCTGTTCAAAGCCCGGTAATCCACGCAGAATCGCCATGACTCGTCTTTCTTTTTGACCAATAAAACCGGACTGGAAAATGGGCTGCTGGAGACCTGGATGTGTCCTGCTTTTAGCATGTCGTGAATCAGACTCTCAATCTCATCCTTCTATGCTTGTGAGTACCTATAAGGCCTCACACTTACCGGATCAGTTCTAGATAGCAACCTGATGGCATGTTCATGTCCCCTGCTAGGGGGTAGTCCTTGTGGTAACTTAAAGACTTCAGTGAAGCGTTCCAGCACCCTTGTCAACAAAAATGGTACTTCATATTTCCCCATACTGTCTTTCTCCTCACCTTGCAAGTGATTGAATTTGATTAGATACCCACCCTTTTCTCGGTATAGAGCCTTGACCATAGCCTTGAGCGAAACCAAGGACCTTCCCAGTGACTTATCACCTTGTAATGTCACCGTCCTGTCATCTACCTCAAATTTCAATGGTTTTGTTTTCTAATTTGTGGTCATGGTCCCCAGCTTTTCTAACCATTGCACACCCAATATCAAATCCGAGTGACCAAGAGGAAGTACCAGGAAGTCTTCTGTTACGTTCACACCGGGAAGTTGGAGTTCTACTTGCCGACACTCGCTGGACCCTCCTACAGTATCCCCTGTGCCCAACAAAACTCCGAACTGTTTCACCTGATCCACCTGTGCTCCAACCCTCTCTACTGTAGCGCCGGAGATGAAGTTGTGAGTCGCCCTTGGATCAATCATCACCGTCACTTCCTGATTATTGATTATTCCTTTCAATTTCATCGTTCTCGGGTTAGAGATTCCCACCACCGAGTTTAAAGAGATTTCTAACCCCCTTTGCTCTGATTCCCACGGTTCCAATCCCTCCACGACCCTGTCTTCTCCGAGTTCCGGCTCCCCTTCATCGTCATCTTCCAAGGCTAGCATTATACTGAGCTCCTTCTTTTTGCATCTATGGCCCACTGACCATTTCTCGTCACAGCGAAAGCATAATCCACGCGTTTTCTTGTCTTGAATCTCCATATCAGTGAGATGGCGAACATTTCCCGGAAATCCACCTTCGGGTCGTCGGTAGGTCTTTACCGAGGAAAAGGAGCTAGGGCTATGGCCATTATTATTGTAACGTAGTGAGTGTGAATATGAGCGTGGGTTACGTACCTGTGGAGACGGGCTTGGCAGACTCAGTCCCGTGCTGGCTCCTCCTGCCAGTGAATGTATGCTTGAGCCATAATGGAAGGCTCCCTGGGTCCGAGATCAGACTCCTTCATAGTCTCCAACCTTCCTGCCCAGAGCCTTTTGTTTGTCCTCAACCCTTTGGGCCAGCTCCATCGCATGGTCCAGGGATCGTGGCCCATGTAGCCGTACTTCAGCTTTTCTTGTTTCCTTTAATCCGTTCACAAACTGCCCCTTCGCCACTTCTTCTGGAACATCCATCAATGGAGCCATTAGTTCTATAAACCTCTTACGGTACTCATACATGGTCGTGTACTGGCGGTGTTCAAGCCACTGTTCATGTAATGTTCCTGCACCCGATGTTTGAAATTGCCTCAATAGCAATCCCTTCATCTCCTCCCACCTTCTCACTGGCCTCCTTCTGTGCTCCCATTGGTACCATAGCAAGGCATCGCCCTCGAGAGAGACCACCACCGCCTCCAATTGCTCCTCCTCAGTCAGCTTATAGAACTGGAAATACCTCTCGGCCTTCATGACCCACCCATCCGGGTTTTCTCCGTGAAACAAGGGTAAATCCATTTTTTTATCCTCCAACTACTTCCTCCATTTCCCCACTTATGTTCACTGTGCCACCCGTCAACCTCCTCGGATGGATGTCTGGGTGGGTTCGGTTGTTTGTTTAACAACTCCTCTCTTAGTGAGAGTTGTTCCTCCCTCATCTGATTTAACATTTGCTCCTGAGAGACCCGTGTTTGCTGAAGGCTTGACACAATCTGTGCCATTTGCGCTGCCGTCTCACCCAACCTCTCCGAAACTTGAAACTTCAAGGCCTCTACATCCTCCTCGAGTTTTTCCATCCTTTGCGAGTGCGTTGGTGCCATTGATTTCCTCTTTCTCGCGCTCCTGCTCTGATACCAAGTGCTGTAGACTCAAGCAAGAGCTAGTGAGTCACGAGCGAGTTATAGAAGGATAGGTGTAATGGCTGATTCTATGCTTTCGAGAGGCAAAGATCTCTCCTGAAATGCTGTTATGTTAATCTCTCCTAAGAGGCTGCGGATGGTTCACAGCACATTGTTGGGCTTCCCAATGTCGGCAAGAGTATTCTCATTAATAGTCTAAAGAGAAGCCATGTAGCTAATGTTGGTGGAACTCCTAGAGTAACTAGCTAGGTTGCTGCAAGAAGTTCAGTTAGCCAAGAATATCAAATTAATGGACTGTCCTAGGGTTACGTTGTTAGGCTTAAATCTGGGAAGAATGATGCAACTGTAGCCCTTCGAAATTGCAAAAGAATTGAAAAGCTTGAAGATCCTATTGAACCAGGTAGTGCTCTTACCTACTTTCGACGTTCACTTGATATTTGCTGTAATTGATGCAATATATGTTACATGCAATATGTACTGATAGCCTAAAAGTATAAACTTTTAGTGTTTTGAAACCTAGTCATAAGACTATCCCTAGCAAATCATGGATTCACCCAGGAGAAATGTCCATTCTTATTATTATTGATCAACCTCTGGTGCTCTAACGTCCAAAAAACTTTATTTTTAAAAAGAGAATGGGTGATATTTGTGTCAGTGCCTACTGCATTAATAGTTTAAACTATGAAGAGAGTAATATTTGGCATTCAGATGCTTGTAAACTCTTAATTTTGATTTATATATTTTGACTGAGGAAAGTACTTTCCAGTACAGAAGTGTTGCTCCAATATTCCTTTTCGGTACAGGTTAATTTTTGTCATCGAGTTATATGTTAATTGTGTCTACAATCTCCATCTCTGCAGTGAGGGAAATCCTATACCTCTGCCCTGCCCAAGTACCAGTCACTTCGTACAAGGTTCCTAGCTTCGATACAAAGGATGACTTTCTGTTTAAGGTTATCACTATTAGGGGAAGACTTAAGAAAGGAGGTATTGTAGATGTTGACGCAGCGGCTAGGATAGTTCTGTATGACTGGAATAAAAATAAGCTCAAATAAAAAATGTCCTTAGGTCATCTCTAAGATATCTATGAAGGTATGGAAAGATTCCTTTGTAAACTTTCTTTTTGTTTCAGGTTAAATTTTTTATTATACTATGTGAGGAACCAAGGAGATACTAAGATTGTTTCAAAACTTGGTAAGGAGTTCAATATAGATGAGGTCTATGGAACTGAATCTTCATTCAATGGAGATAAATGGAGAATTTAATCGAGCATGTGAAGATTTGACAAATTATTTTCAACGGCTACCGTTGTATTAGGTACAATCTAATCCAACTGCATTATTGATGCCGTTTTATTAGATCTTATGCCATTGGATTAAGCTTAATACAATGCCAACATATGTGATGGTACAAAGGCGTTAGAATAGGTCTAATATAACTTTTTTTACACATAATACAACCAAATTTGTTGTTGAATCGAGATAAAATTAAGAACTAGAAATGGAAATTTGAGAAATTAAAACATGAGATCTTTTTACTTGATAGTGAATTTATATGACTTGGTATGATTTCTATAAATTATAGCAATTGGGAAAAGAAATTAGGTTCAAATGGGGTAATCCATACCGACAAGATAGTAATTAAAGGATAGAGAAAAATGAGAATGTTGGGCATATTAGAAGTTGGGGAAGGACATTGGGTAATTCACACCGTCAAGAGAGTAACTGAAGAATTGACAAAAACAAGAGCGGTGGACAAGTTTCTTAATTGGACCTACCCTAAATTGTGTATATAGCAATCGTACATGTCCCAACACAAAATCTTATTAAATTTAGGCACTTAAAACAATAGCACTTCACAAAATTACGAAGTATAAAATTTTTCTAACAATGTTGAAAAAGATTTCTGAAGAAAAAATATGATTCTGTTAATATGCTTTTGTTAGTAGGCTTTGGGTTGGACTTGCTAAACGTAGGACACTTGACTAGACGCATCAATATACTCGTTAAATCTAGGTAACATCAACAACTCTATCATTATTAACATTATTACAAATAATCATACCTGATTAGATTTCCTAAATACATTATACACATGTTTGATAGGATAGGATAACAAAACCAAAAACATGTCGTGGAAGGACCTTATATTTTTATAAGGAAAATGCAAATGATGTATATATAAGTTTACTGTTGTCGTAAATTCAAAAGTTGACTATGTAGCTCAAGAGGGAATTCAATTTGATGTTAACAAAAAAATAATATATTCTACTCTATTCAAATAAATGTGTTATTATCAATCAGTAATTTAAATGATTTTTAGTTTGCTAGATATGCTAATCACGTATGCCTAAATACTCTGTCAAACTAATATTCTTTAAATAATATTTAAAATTATATATGCTAATCTAATGTGTCTAAATAATCTTTTCACTCCATAACTAAGCTACTTCTATAAAAAAAATTACAATTACGTACATTAGTTTTCTAGCTAAAAGAGGTAATCCAATTAAACTCACCATATTTAATTCAAAGTACTTCGTAAAGTAAACACAATTTTTTCTTGAAAAAAGCTCTACTAAAATATATAACATAATAGGAATGTTCATTTTCAATCTCCTAAAATATAAAGTATGTTTCCAAAATTACCCATTTTAATGTGAAAAATAAATGATCTTTTGAAATATTTATATGTATTAGGATAAAAAAAAGGACCAAAAATTTATTACCATGATTATTACCAAGGTTAAAATAGGTTCTCTATTATCCTTTTATATGTCATCTTGGTATATAATGAAATATAAATTCAACAACTATTTTTTTTAATTAGAAAAGCACCTTTCTTATTGTTTTCCTTAGAATGGACATGAATGCAAACAACATTCTAATGCAATTAAATTATAAAAGCATTAGTTGCTAGAAGGGGGAATCTTTTCAAAATGAGATTTCTTATTGACAATAGGACCTACATACGAACTCGTAACTTATTGGAAAATGAAGTAAGGCTTTGAGATTAACAATGTTGCGCGAAAAACGTTGATGTGCTCGTTTTAGAGCACTTTTACAATCCCATTTTAGTGTCGAGTCTCATGCTTTTATTTGGTTTTATGCACATTACATTCAATTTTACCTTAATCTTGTCCTCGAGCTGTTTTTAGGTCATTTCAGGTGATTTCGAGGTAAAATGAGACGTGTTCGAGGCTTTGACACTTTTATCAAGAGTTTGGATGCGCGTATCATAGCTTGGGCATACATTCCAAGCCACTCTCGAAGATCCCATAAACTCCAGAAGCCATTAGACACTTCAAAGGAGCTGCTCAGCAAGGTTCAAGTTCAGATTCGGCTGAATGTGACATCCATTCGGTCGAATGGAAGACAGGGATTCAAGCACATAAATCAAGCTCTCGAGAATAGCCGAATGAACACTCATTCGGCGGAATCAAGGCCCATTCGGCCGAATGGTTGCACTCATTCGGCCGAATGGTGGACAGAGCCCAGAAACTCATTGTAGGCGAATAACATAAGCATTTGGCCGAATGGCCACTCATTCGGCCGAATCGATACTCCATTCGGCGGAATGGTCTTCTTTACCGCAGTTTTCGGTTCTTTCTTTAGCCGACGCTTGAGGGTTTTTTCTAGGGTTTTACCCCTTATGTCCCTAGGGTATAAATACCCTCTTTCTCTGTAAATAATCCTCATGCCTACTTTGACAGCTTTTGTGCCTCAACCTAGAACATCACTTTAAAGCTTTTCATTTCCTTCATGCACTAGTTTAGATTTACATCTTTTGTTGTTCTTGTTTTCAAGCTTTGTATTTCGGTTTCGATTTCTCTTTCGTTCACGCAATTTCATTTATGCAAGGTATTGATTCTTTTTTGTTTTATTTCATTTAATGCTTTCAAGTATTGTTTTTCTTAATTTCATTCCTCTTGCTATTATCGTTGTTTCATTTACAGTTTTGATAGAGTAGTTATCGGTTTTGTTATAGGTCTTCGTTTTTCATTCCCTTGTTCATTACATTTAATTAGTTCGTGCTTTCAATCATGTTCTTTTTCGTTTTTTATTCCTTAGTCTTTATTACTATGTGTGAGTAGTTTTCTTAGGGGCTTGATTGGTGAAACCCTAGGTTGGCTCGTTCTTCATGCGTAGTGTTAGGATTTGAGATTGTTGATTGATTGATATTCAATGCGAATCTTGTCCTTCCACTCCTTTGGAGACATAGGGTGATTATAGGTTGTTCGTGTGATTTATAGGGTCACAAACTTCCTCTCGTCATCTTGAGTGTCATGATTCATTGTTAACTGATTTCTCCTAATTTAGCGTATTGATAGTTTGATTGTCCTTCCTAGAGTGAAACTGATCTGTCCCCGTTTTCCTTCCATAGCTTATTATCGTTTTAGCTCTTCCTTTATTTTTCTGTCATTTAGCTCTTCCTTTATTTTTCTGTCATTAGTTTCATTTTATCAAATCCCTAATAACTCCCTTTGCATCAAGTCTAGAGACTATCGCCCCATGTCCTTGTGGTTCAATCCCCGACTTACCACTATACTAGTTGTAGTAGTATTAGGGTGTTTATAAATTTAGTTTGCATAACTATTCTTTTAGTTAAACGACCTAAAAGACTGGTCATCAAACATCACAACATAGATCAACATATCCATGTAGAAGATGATGTAACTCAAATTTAGCAATATCTTAATAAAGCTAATGTTGAAGATCAACTACCTCGAGTCCATCGTATTTTTAATGAGGCCATTGCTATAAGTCAAATGCACCAAGTACAAGTGACTCATGTTCAACAAACTCTTGTTCACACTAATATTGAAGATTAAGGGGCAATGAACCAACAAATTCAATATGATGCCATTGTTGAAGGTTAAGTAACTAAAGACCAATAATTTCACAATGACAACATTATTTTAAGCCAAAAAAATCAAAACATATCTTACAAATATAAAATGAGGCACATATGGGTAATGATTCCATAAGTAAATCCTAAAAATAATATATATATATATATATATATATATATATATATATTTAGATAGATAGATAGATAGATAGATAGATAGATAGATAGATAGATAGATAGATAGATAGATAAATAAATGAACTTCTAATTTCTTGCATACTACTATTAATATAAAAAACACGAGATCACCGAGCAAAGGGGCAAGTATGTGGGTGTTTGGACCTAGAAAAATGACATGTTCAAATTGTAAGGTTGTAATGTGGATGGATGAAAAGGTTAAAGGAAGTTGCATTTCATAATGTACTAAGATTTAACCTTTGTTGAGGAAGTGGAAAAATACTACTACAATATCTACCTCAAACACCATCATTTCTAAAATCCCTCTTGGCCTATCCTCAATTAAGCATTAACATCAGAATAATAAATTCTCTATTGACATTTAATTCCATTGGTAGAAAAATAGATCACTCCTTTAATGATGTTAGAGGGCCATATGTCTTCAACATAAATGGTAGTAAATACTATAATATTGGTTTGATGCTCACATTACGAGGAGAAATGCCAAGGTTTGTACAATTATACATTTATAATACTAAAAACGAAGTTCAAAATCGCATAAGTGTGATTGATGGAGCTGAATCGGCTATAGTAAACCCAAATAATTCTAAAAGTACTACAAAATATGCTCGATGCTACTAATCAATATGTGAAGATATTTTAGTGCGCTTGAGACATACTCCGATATCAATGTCAATTTCAAAATTTGTGCAATAGGATACTCAATTCTAGAGAAAGAAAAGAACACATTAGACCTATAGCAAGTTAGGGGCCGCATTATTGATAGGTGATGGATCCGAAAATCTAGATCATAGGTATGTCATATTACAAACTATGCATAAGAAGTTACAGAGAATTAACGAAACACATCCTAAGCTTATATCACTAGTGGAAAAAATCTCATATGCTACGGTTTTTTAAAGGTTTTATGCTTTGATTTTGACATAAAGTAGATTTTACCGGAGCATATTGCAAACCAGAGCATAAAGCCTATATTATTTTTAAAAAAATATAGGCTTTATGCTCCGGTTCTTGGAAAACTGGAGCATATAATGGCATTTTATGCTTTGGTTTTCCAAGAACCCGAGCATAAAGTTTAGTTTTTTTTTTATTTGCGAATGCTACTTATTGTTATTGGAAATATTATTTTATGCAAGTATTAGTACAAAGCAAGCTCAAAAGCTTTCAATACTCTTTATTTAAAACTAAGTTTCATTATATATACAACAGCTTGATCATGGCTGCGAGTCCAAGAAAATATATTTAGGTTGTTTCTCACATATGAAAAATAAACAAGTAGACCAACTGCAAGTTTCTCAATAACCTTTCGATTGATCTTTGAAAAATCACCAACTATATAGATTTATGTGCCTTTGAGAAGCTGGACAACAATAATACGAAAGGATTTCCAGGATTCCACCATATGAGGCCATTTTAGCACTTGGTCTTGCTTCATCAAGTTGATAACCAATTAGTCATCATCAAGATACCTGCCATAAATAGGAAGAGCTTTAAGGCTGGCCAGAAGTGCTTCAAAGAACATAAGCAAGTGAAATCTATTTCTTACCATATATATTATCCCCAGGTTTAATCCTGTCATAATGCTGCTTTGTTTCCATCAGCGTCATCACAATTCTAGGTCGCTTTATTCTTACAGCTAATGAACTTTCATCAACATCCACATATATATCCTTAGAACTCTACACCCTTGTATCTTTTAGCAATAATCTTAGCTACAAATCAAAATTCTCATCAGAAAACTACATTATGTTTCACTTATAAAGGACTTCACATTAGCATCGAGTAAGAAAAAAAAAGAGACTGTCAAAATGAAAGAATGTAAGCTTTGTGATAAATTTATGAATGAACACCTAATACAAGAATATGGAGAAAAAAATTAAAGTAACAATTTGCAGTCATCACATTTACCAGATGCAAATACCCTATTCATGTCAATAGTTTCTAAGGGATGATTACTGAAATATTAAATCTTTCTATAAATTTTTGAATTATAAATGAAACAAAAAGGTATTATATTGATTATTCCATTTTAGTTTGAACCTAAGAACACATGCTGTCAATTAGTAACTATAATCGTCAAAACCCTCATATTTATCTCATAAAACACGCAAGTCATGAAGAATGGGGATCTGTCTCCTTTTACACATGTTACAAAGAACACATCAATGTATTGAGACTATAAACGACCTAACTTCAAGTACTAATAATTGTTTTAAACAACCAATAAACAAAGCACATATATCAAAGCATAAACAAACTAAAATGAAGCATACTAGAATTTCTTAAACTAAATTTAGATGTCAAATGGAAATCATAATACTGAACTTTCTCATGTGATGACTCCTTTTATTGATGCAAGAAACATAATCACATTGGGATTGGGACATCTAACAAAGCACCAATTTCCTATATCAGTATTTTCTCATTTCTAGCTCAACCAGGTTACTCTATTATTCTAATTAATCAACAAAAATGCAAAAGTAATTAAAGAATTTCTTCTATTACTCAAAAGAGAGGGATACAACCCTCAATACAGTAGTCAGCAAAAACAACAACAATGCATTGTAGATGCCAGCAAGAACACGGTCTCGGGTTCCAAAAACACAGGGTGGGGGCTTATTATATTAGGGGAGGAGGAAGGGGAAGAAAGAAATAAACCAAACTATTAACACTAATTCGTGATTACATGAGCTATGGTTTCAGCTCAACAATCCATTTTCATGCACTTTACACTTCAACATAACACTTAGAAAGCTACCCATCTTAGGCTCTTTTATTAGAAATAGAAACCTATACCAAGAAAGATACCCATGTTAGGCACTTTTATCAACCCAAATGATGAAAATGTACAGTACTAGATAACAAGACTTCAAGATCACAAATAGAACGTAACAATTAGACATAGCCTAACATGCAACAACATAAAACATCGGCAATGAAAAAAAAAACTAACAAGCTTTTGAAGATTAAGACCAACATAGAATTTTTTAGAGGCAGCAGAGTTCCTTATAGAGTTTTATACGCTTAAGGAGGGGCATTCTTAATTCATTTACTAAGCACTTCCCCACAATGTCTACATTTATGCATTTGTTATGCTTTCTCTCCTAAAATTTGGCATATATGAGCAGGGTTCAACAAAGATTTATTAGCATCTTGTACCAGAATTAAAAGACCTAACATGGTAAGTTTAGGTTTTTGGTTTTCTCAACAGCCGCCAAGTCATGATCTTTTTAATTTTTTAGAAACTTTAAAATGGTGTTTCAGTGCTTTTTCCCAGAATACGTAGCACAAAACATATGGACAACACTCTTAATACTAAATGCAGCATATAATACATTTCAATTTTATATTAAATGCATACCTTTAGACATCCAATTTTTTGCCCTATTTCTAAAGGATCAAAATAAATGTTTGTTTTCCATTGTTTGCAATTATTTTATGTAGTATTATAGTAATTCAAGGGGAATATAGGGGGCAAAACTACTTTTTCAAATACAGATAATAGTCTTACTTGCACTTTATAGATACTAGTCCTCTAAAATAATTGAGGCTTAGATTGTAGGAAATCTTGCTATAGTACAGGGTTAGCTACAAACAATAGAGTAATTGGAAAAGAATTAGAACTCCTACGTAAATAGAAGACAACCTCTAAGTTTCAGGCCTTTCCAAATGTATGAGTTTTGGGTCTTATTTCATTTCAAAGTCAAAGGGAACATGATAAACCGGATTTCAAATTTACAGCAAAAAGAAAACTAATAAACAAAATATAAACTATAAAGCTCAACATCAATTAGAGTTGTGGGAATAAAATCAAAGCCCACAACATAAGCATGAAGATACTTTCAAATCAAACATCTGAACAGTTTAATGACAATTAGGGGAATACTAAAACAAATTAAAGAGATTAAATTGAACCTACCTTTAAATAATTTATTGTTCGCATTTGCTAATGCTCCTGAAAATAGGTGGTTTGATTTGTATTGGCCCAATTTCCGGAAAATAATCTATGATTCGTGGTTTAGTGCTCTTGTAATTCATTTTTTGTAGTATGTAGATGCAATTTGATGTGTTGAATGAGAGTTTTGGAGGTGGGTTAGCGTAAGGGAATTCAAATGGAGCAAGAGGGGCTACTTGGTTGAATGACGAAGGAGGCGATTTTTGCAATAGGAATATTAACGAGAGCATATGCTCCGATTTATTAAGAACCAGAGCTTTAAGTTACCATATGCTTTGGTTCTTAATAAACCGGAGCTGAAAGCCTAATATTTCACCCAAAAAAGTAATGTAGAAATAATCCATAAACACTGGTTTTATGAGAAATCGGAGCATATAAGATGTAGTATATGTTATTTTTTCCACTAGTGTAGGTTCACGAATATGCCACAAAATAGTTACATTAAGGCAATTCCTTGCATTTAGAATACAAATTAGAAAAAGTGAAGGATACATCATCATAAAGGGTGACACATTGTTCGAAAGTTGGCTTTTATTTCAGCAATGTAATGGAGAAAAATTATTTTCTTTATATAAGGTGCAAACAAAATAAGTTTTTTACTTATGTATTTTGAGGGATACAAGATTGCAGGTGATGTGAGTGTGACTATAATATGTCGTCGATACATTTTATCATCTTCTTTCATTATGGACCTCGTAAAATGGTATAAAATAACCAAGAATCTATGGTAATTGTTCAAAAAATGGGGCCTTCAGACTACTTCATAATTTCCAATTTTAATCCAATTAAGGTGGCTAGAAATTATCAGTGAGTTATCTATGTGTGGTGTTGCTCATTGTGCTGATGATAGACGAGACATTATTGCATGTGTTTTCAAGCTCAAATAAAAAGAATTAATCCTTGAAT
The DNA here is from genome assembly GCA_026401315.1 of Dysphania ambrosioides. Taxonomy (NCBI): domain Eukaryota; kingdom Viridiplantae; phylum Streptophyta; class Magnoliopsida; order Caryophyllales; family Amaranthaceae; genus Dysphania; species Dysphania ambrosioides. The sequence goes on along the minus strand of CM048665.1, from coordinate 15,631,411 downwards.
TAGAGTAAGGAAGCTCAATGGTATAATTATTACAGGTTAGAATCTTACATTTATGTACTTCATACAATTGCCAAAATTATAATTATATAACAAAAATCATTTTCTTTCAAACTTACATGTCATTAAGTGTCAAAAAGGATGCCTTCCACATGCTCATACCCTATTCATATTAGCAATTAAGGATAAACAAACATGCATAGAGGATATTGACAACTTCATTACTATGGAATTACCAAATAAAGATGGAGATCATGATGCATTTGAAATCATTTCTAAGAACATGATCCATAGAACATGTGGTCTATGTTTAGAAAATGGAAGATGTTCAAAGGGTTATACAAAGAGAATATGTAATGAGACATTTTTAAAGTAAGGATTTCATGAGATACTGATGAAGGCCAAACAAAAACCTATAATTATGAAAGGATGTGAGATAGATAATCGTCAGTTAGTACCATTCATTAGAGATGGGTGTGTTACTTATAATGCACATATTAATGTGGAGTTTGTTGCAGCACAAAGTATGGTTAAGTATCTATACAAGTATGTTCACAAAGGCCATGATAAATCAACAACTTTGGTCATAGAGGGTAATCCATCACAATCTAACAATGAATGGCAACAAATGAATGGGGTAGATGAAATTCAGCAATATCTAAACTGTTTTTATGTTTCTGTAATTGAAACATACTGGAGAATATTTGAATTGAATTTATAACACCAATATCTACCATCAGAGCTACTATAGTTTAATCTACATGGAGAAAAATTGCTCTATTTGATGTTATCAAAAATCGTTTTCACATCCTACAACAACAAAGATTGCAACCAACTATGCTAACATAGACTATCCTTAGGGAAACCAATACACTTACCAAGAATTCCCAAAACATTTTTTTTTTATAAAAAGAGAATCAAGGATATGGAAACAAAGGAACATCATGACTAGTACTAGAATATTATCATATGTTCAACCAATTTCTGGAGAACAATATTTTCCATGGCTTCTTTTATAAAAGTACGTGGAGTAAAATCTTATCAAGATATATGCAAAGTTAGAGCTGTTCAAATGGTAGGGGTCCCCATTAAGGGCCCTTAGCCATCCTAATTCTAAAAGGTTATAATCAATTATGGGTTCAAAATAGGTCGGTCTTTTAATGGGTCCATAAAGGGTTAAGTTGGGTCAATAAAGTGTCAATAGATTCTAAGATTTTAAACACTATCAAGTAATAAATGCTTCACAATTGATTACCAATGGTTCACCGCTAATAATTAGAGGTGATACAAGCACACTATCATAGTACATGTATAGAAATATACTTTCTTCGGTCTTATTTAGCCCAACTCAGCCCGTTTTGCATCTTCTCTAACTTGGCTCATTTAACACCTTCTTTAGCTTGACCTAACCCGACCTTAACCTGACCCTCTACACTGGTCAGTCCTTAGTTGGATGTGTGGAATACAATATATTTAGGGGAACATGTTGCACTAGGTTTTCTTAGTCATGATAGTGAGAGGTATACAACGTCAAACAAAACATGTAATTGGGCAATGGGTCCACAATTATGAAATATGTTCAACTTGATATTAGTGTTTGCTAAAGTAATTGATCTAAGGTTATTATTGTAACAACATTGAGTAATTCTTACTGATAATTTGGAAAGATTAATGAAATAACAATCATGAAATACATAACTAAGGTTCATGTCCGAGGAGTTGTAAAATTTAAATGAAATTGAAATTATGTTGAATATAATAAAAAAAATTGCTAAGAGATTTTCCGGATATGCCATACCCTTCATTACAAACAACACATCATGCATTTAATAAATTAATAAATAAGTAACTAGATTAAAATGAGTGTGAAGAGGCCATTAAATTTGAAAATTACATACAATGAGTAAACACAGAGAAGTATAATGTCTATTCCACATTATTACATGCAAGTGAGCAAGGACATAGAAGAATATTTTGAGTATGGTCGTGGTGTGATAGGAAAAACATACCTTTGGATTACATTGATATCAAAATATAGATTAAAAAGAAAAATTGTATTATCTGTTGCATTCTCATGAAATACTTCTTTATTGTTACCTGGAGGGAAAACAACACATTATACTATCAAGATTTAATTTGCGAGGCTACATTAATTATATAGGATAAGACACCAATTGCACATTAACTTGCAATAGAGGTTCTAGATCGACACCGAAAGGATATTTGTGATGATGAAAGGTCCTTTGGAGGTAAATTAATAATTCTAGATAGAGATTTCAAACAAATACCCTCCTGTAATTCCTAATGAAAAGGTCGAGAGTCAACAGTCGCAGCTACCTTACACCAATTAGAATTATAGAGGAAATTTTTCATGAATTTAAAAATAAATAAGCATTTATGTCGTTCAGTAGCATCAGCTTAAGAGATACAACAACAAAAAAAATTTTGATATTGGATTTGTAGATTTGGAGAATGCATAATAACAGGACAATCAATTTTAGAACTTGTAGAAGCCAATTGAATAGAAATACCATAGCAGTTTTTGATCTATAACGATTAAAACGGATTAAAAAATCTAATTGATTTTGTTTATCACAACTAATAAGTACATCAATTGGAAGTATTTTGAAGATCGAGCTATACATAAACCAACAAATGATGATGTGGACAAGCTAAATTCAATAATATCATGAACGTTATAAGGAGATGGTGATTTTTTTTCCAAAATGGAGCCCATAGAAATGTTAAATTATTTAACTCTTTATGGATGTCCAAACCATTGTCTTAACCTAAAAGTCAAAGCCCCTATAATACTATTGCACAGTTTGATCCAATCTATAGGTTTATGCAATGGAACAAGACAAATAATCACTAGGTTGGGGTGATAACCGGTATTTTAGGTCGTTTAACTAAAAGACAGGTTATGCAAACAATATTTATTCCAACCTACAAACTATACGAGTATAGTGGAGTAGGGGGTCGAACCACGAAGACAAGGTATATCAAGACTCAAACTCTTAACACAATTGGACTATTTGGGTTTAGAAAATCAACTAGGCTAACAACGAGAATGTAAATTACGACGAATTTAACGGAAAGTCAAATAGAGAAAAAAGGGGACAAGATTGGATTCACCCTAGGAATGAAGATTTCAAAACCGAACATGATAGATTGGAGGAAATCTGATAATAACTAGCATGGACATCCAAGAATACAAGAGGAAGTTGGTGATTCCACAAATCATAACAAACGAACTATAATCGCCCTATGTCTCCAAAGGAGTGGCAGGACAAGATTCGCATCGGATTCCGAAACTATTTATTATCATCGTTTCTACAACCTTAAGCAATAAAGATCATGGCTTTCCTAGGGTTTCACCAATCAAAACCCCTAAAGGAATTACTCACACATATTTATGCTTAAAGACATAAAGATATTCAAAGACGCAACAGAAACAAACATGGAATGAAATCGCGAGAATGAAAACTATTTAGAAATTATGCTAATAAATGATAAACATAAAACTAAACATGCAATGAAACGAACGAATGAATTAAGAGCAAAGGAATTGATTAAAACTTACAAAAGCTTCAATTTGTTATCCACGAAAAGAATTCGAACTACAAAGCGTTGAGGAAATTGAAAACTGAAAGCTAAAACTAAAAGAATTTGGAGGCTAAAGAAATCTAAAAGCGCATAAAAGTATGTAAACCTAGCTCTTCCCCCCTCTCATTAGAGGAAGGGGGTATTTATAACAAAATAAGAAAAACCTACGAAAACCCTAAAATGCATAGGAGCCGACCCTAAAAAGAAGTAGTTGATCCAGAGGAAAACACTGTCATTCTCCCGAATGTACGTCTCATTCGGCCGAATACAATACCATTCGCCCGAATGGTCTTCCATTCGCCCATTCCACAGGCTTCGAGGAATCGATCTCTGTCAAGTATTCGCTCGAATGATGATGTTGATTCGGCCGAATGGAAGCTCATTCGCCCGAATGAGTTCCATTCGGCTTTTCCAATGGGAATGCTCAAAATCTCTAAAGTCTGTCACTCATTCGACCGAATGTGTCTCAATATCTTTTTCACTTCTCTCTTTTCTGAACTTTGTGGAATCTTCATGAGTGACTTCAAACACTTGCCCAAGCTATGATACGTGTGTCAAAGGCTCGAATGCATCGCATTTCACCTTGAAATCATAAAAGTACCTGAAATGAACTTAAGACAACTCGAAAACAAGATCAAGGTAAAATCAAGCACAATATGCATAAAACCAATACAAAACAGCGAGGCTTGACACTAAAACGAGGTATTAAACGTGCTCTAAAAAGAGAACATCAACTTCCCCCAAGCTAAACCGTTGCTAGTCCCTAGCAAATGAAATAGGAAGGTGAAGTGATAGCTTAAGGCAAAATGAATGAAGAAATGAATGAAAAGACGAATGAAGATCATGAGAAGTGGAAATCAAGACAATACAAGCCGTGCACGTGCAAAACTCTTCCCTAGCCATGGGTGTGCAAGTAGAATGGGATTTAGAAAGCATAATCAACTTTTTACACCTACTAGGGATCACCAAGCAAGCTACATCATAGTTCATTCTGCCCACTACCTAACGAGGTCGCAAGTCTACGCTCCTAAGGTTATTTCCCAGGAGGTGTGGGAAATTTCCATGACGCTCATGTGTTTATAGGGTATGTGTTTCGCTCGAAATCATCCGACTGAAGATGAGTCGGGAATTAAACACCTAAACAGGGAGAAATCTCATAAATCGTGTCTTATCTGCTCTCTAGCACTGATCTTACTAATCAGGTTAGGTCGAACATGTTTGGAAAGGGTTGTAATGCAGGCTCGGATCGAGGTATGGTAGAATTTGGGAATGTGGAGTTAAAATAGAGGATAGTAAGTGATCCAAGGAAATAAAACCGAGGAAGACTACGTCTTCCAACAACCATGTCAATCCCAAAATTCCCAATAATAGACTCTAATACACTATGTCAACTTTATTCTCAACCTTTTTCTCTAATTTCTTTTTGTTTATTTTCTTTTACTAATTCTCTTTTTTTTCTTTTTTCTTTCATTTTCCCTTTTTTTTTCTTTTTTTGTGAACTTTCTATGTGCATATTTCTTTGAAATGCACTAAGACTAGTGTACGTAGTCAAATCATCCAATGATCATTTCCCCAAACCGAAATCCTAAATGCTACAAATATCAACTTCACTATGATCACATGACTATCCTCTAGGTAAAAAAGGGAGTATTTGGTTCATGTGGAGTTAGATAGCGTGGCTACAAAAGAAGGTAAAGGCACAAATTTGGCTCTAACTAGAGTAAATTGATTTTCATGGTAGGCACTTTGGCTATGTAGCTTTAACTACAAACGTGTTATCATCCCTAACCTTTAGAAAAGTAGACTATGCTGGAGGAGAACAGATACAATTCTTAAGATTCCCTGACTAACACTCAACAATATAGGACTCATAATAAAGTCCTAAAAGGCTCAATCCTCACTAGGTTAGTCGAAATGCGCCTCAATAGGTAGTCATCCAAACCACATACCAAGCAAGCTCAGATCCCCCAAGCTAAGTGAAAAACAGTCGAGAAACTAAGACCCAAAACAGGCACAGGGCTACGGGGAATATGAGTTTGCATAAAATCAACGTAAAGTGCACAACAGAGGCTTGCATGCTTATGATGGACAAAAGAAGGGGGCACATGATGCAAAGAAGGGTAAAACCAATATAAAAATAACTTAAATACATAAATTTGGATTTTCAAGTAAGCAATCATACCAGTACGTGGGTGCAGCGACATGTGGAACTTATTATATAAACACCTAAAAACAACACCAAAAAGTAAAGCGCAAAACACAAAATAACACCTATAAATAAACACAAAACACGAAGTAACGCAACACTACACAACATAAATTGACAGCCAAGACCAAAGGACTCGCGAAAGAATGAGTAGTGGACTATGGATACCCCCCCCCCCCCCCAAGCTAGGGTGAAGCCGTCCTCGGTACTAAGGGAGGCCGTTAGGTCTACCACTACTCATCCCCCATAAATTCCTCATCATCCCCTTGGTCCTCCTCCTCATTAACCTCCTCCTCCCCACCCGTATAATCCATCCCATAGTCATCCGAGGCTCTTCTAGGAGCCGGTGGGGTAAAGTTATTAAACCTACGCCTACCCACCCACAACCGGTCAAACCCATGACTTAGTGATATCTTGTTATAGTTGTCATGGCAAGGGTACCATGAAGGGGTTTCCATGCTTTTGCCGGCCATGTGGGAGCGATAGGCCATATCATACCATGGGTAGTTCGCCCGCTCGAAGTTTTGCTCAAGGTGTTTGAGACGGGCGGTGTAGTGGGCTTGGGTGGTGAGGACCTGGTCAAGCCTTCTCTCTATGTGTCCTAGGCAGGACATAATATCGGATTCAGATTCAGGACATAATATTGGATTCAGATTCATCAACTGAATCGTCATGGTCTGGTAAGACCAAGGTAGAAGCCCTAGGTCTGTCGCGCATAGAAAGTGTGTGAGGGCGAGGAGGGGGTACAAGTGGGGGCTCTACCGCGTATCTTGGCACATCGCCGTCTATGAGATACGAGGCCCCAAACTGGACTAGGGGAGGTAATTGAGGACAAGGAAGGGGGATGGTGCAGTCTTTCAAGTACCGCCATCGTTTGGGGTCCACAAAAATAAAGCCAGCCCACACGAGACATTGCTCGTGAAGAGTAGTGGAACTGGCATAACATTCATCGAATTCTATAGGATTCATGACGTTCAAGAATTCAGCAACGCGGAATATGTGTCCCCCTAAACATAAGTCAGTGGTTGTATTCAGGGTGGTTGTGTTGTTTAGAAACTTCCACAGCATCATTGGCAGGCTTAGTGAAGTGTCTTCGTGTGGTGCAAAGTAACGATGCAAGATATGCACCTCGTGTGTTCGTACTAGGTGAGGGCTGGGGGAAGGAAACAAAGTCTCCCTAGCAAATTTAAAGAACATGCGCAAAACGGGGTGTTGTACATCAGAAGCATATATGTTTCTATTCGGATAAACAAGCCGGAGAGCTATTTTAGGCCATAACTCGGAAACCCGAGAGTTGTCCGGTTGTTTATCCGGAATAAGCTCATTATGGAAACCAAACACGGTGCAAAATGCAGCATAATCAAGAAAGTAGGTTGCATTCCTTAGCCTAAAAGACAAATACAGCCTACCATCCCGTTGACACGGGGTTAGGGAACTAAGAAACTCGTAAGTTAAGAGCTTATGAGTCGGGTGCCACATGTTTATCCAGTTCTCTAACCCACACGCAGTTAATAGTGCAACAAATTGCTCGTATATACCCATTCGTTACAAAATTGAAAGGTCTAAATAACGAGTGAAGTTGATTTTTCGTACCTTAAGCCTTTGGAAACGCTCATATTGCTCCAAAGATACGAAAATTACCGTTGGATGGTCCTTATCAAACCATAATTCCTGGCCGGGAAGTCTTTGTTGGCCCTCCGGTTATTGAGAACTGGTTTGTTGAGCTTCCCATGCTGCACCCGAAGAGGAACCTTCTCCATGCATTTTGGACCTCTTGAAGGGGTTCCTCAAGGTTCTCCTTGGACCCATAGTAGTGGAGGATGATTGGGAAGGGAGTAGAGGAATTTGAGAGAGAGCAAGAGTGTGAGGGGAGACGGCCGAATTGGAGGAGTTAAGAAATATGGGTGTGAAATCCCGTGGAATGTGTTTGTATTTATAGGCCTGGTTTCTATTCGGTCGAATAGAGCTCCATTCGCCCGAATGGATGCCCTGTTTGGTCGAATGGCTATGAGCTATGAAGAATTCTTCGCTCCCATTCGACCGAATACTAAACCTATTCGGTCAAATGTCACACCATTCGACCGAACGATCACTCCATTCGGGGTTACCAGCAGCTTCAAAGTTTTCCTCAGCAGATCTATTCGACCGAATGGAGTGCTCCATTCAGTCGAATGAAATCTATTCATCCGAATAGATCTCTTCATTAGGTATTCTCAGAGACCTCTCTAGTTTTGATTAACTGCATTCTTAATGGCCATTCGGCCGAATGGACCTCTCATTTGGCCGAATAGAGTGCGATTTTGCACTTCCTTTGCGTTCAGTAATCAAAACAGTTGCTTTCTCAAAAACAATCAATGTACTATGAGTTAGTTTCATGAAAATCCAAATAAGCCGGGTTACCTCCCGTAAGTGCTTTGTTTAACGTCGTTTAGCTCAACGTAGCTCGCTACAAGTTTAGATAGAAAAAGAGAAAGAAGGAATTATATTGGCCATAGGAGTGGACTCACTCCTAGCATCTCCATCACCTCCGGCATGAGGAGTCAAGACCCTCCACCGAGCATCGGTGGAAGAAGTAAGTAAGGTCGAACCAGGGTCATTCGGAGGAGGGCTATAATGCGGGGTTCCCCCAAGCGAGGGTGGAGCCCTCGTTATTTTTTTGGACTTTTTCTTTTTCTTAGCCCTCTTTCTTTTTGGGGCTGGCTCGTTAGGATTGTCAGAATTCTCACAAATATCCTACATCACAATGAATTCCTTCTTGACTTCAAAAATAGCACCCTTCGTTGTCACGTCTTCCACTGTCACCTCAACAGACACTAGCGCAGCAAAAACATCACACCCCTCAACCTTTTCTTTAACTATGCCTTTAAAAATATCAAAGGAACAAATTTGCTTAACCATGGGTTCCCTGGAAGACTTGGAAAAGGAAAACACAACCTTCTCATGGGCTACCCTTACAGTTATATTCTCTGATTCACAGTCGATCAAGGTACCCAAAGTCTTCAACGCATCCCTCCCTAAGATGAGGAGGGTAAAGGGATCCTCAACCATATCAAGTACCACGAATTCACATTGAACCACAATGTTTCCGACTTGGATCGGAAGGTCCTCAAATTCCCCGCATGGTACCTTTATACTACGGTCGGCAAGTTGGATGGTTTTCTTTGATGGCTTGAGGTAGAAAGTTAGTTGTTTGGCGATGGACATCGGCATTAGGCTAATGGAGGCCTTAAGGTCAGCGAGTGCTCCCTTAGAATTGAGTTTCCCAAGGGAAACTAGGAGCATAAAGGGTCCTCTAGCTTTTTCTTTCTTTGCCCACGTGCCCTGATTGATAGCACTTACCTGCTCTGGAAAACTAATCACTTCGCCCTCAAGCTTTCTCTTGTTCCTTAAGAGGATTTTCAGATACGTAGCATATTGCGCCATTTCCTTCATGGCCTCTAAGAATGGTATTTTTATTTCAAGCTGCCGCATATGCTCTAGGAATTTTAGAAACTTTTCTTGAAGTTGTTTCTCTACCTTTTTGTAAGGAAAAGGTAGAGGCAGAGCATGTTGATGCTCAAGTTTCCTTCTTTCCTGTATCTCCCTCCATTTCTCTTCCTCATCCTTCTTCTTCACCTTATACCCATTTACCTCGCATTTGGTTCCTCTTTCACTTCACTAACCTCCTTCTCTTCTTTTCTCTCAAGATCCTCTTTGTGTTCATTTTCTATTTGAAAATCAGTATCCTTTGAGGATCCTTCTCCTAAATCATCTTTTGGATCTATAGTAGGATCTGAATACGAAGTTCCCGATCTTAAGAAGATTGCCTTGCATGTGTGATGTTTAGGGTTAGAGCCAGGGGTGTTTTGTGGTGGAGGTTGGGTGGATGGGTTTTGTTGAGGGTGAGATGGGAATAGTAATGGTGGAGGTGGATGGCTACCTGAGCAAGTTGAGTTTCAAACAACTTTTGCTGAGCTTGAAGTTGTTGCATTTGTTAGATTAGAGTCTGATTAATCTGAGTTAGACTCTGGTTCTGCTAAGCAAGAGTTGTTACCTGGGAGGCTAATTGGTCATTGCCTAAGTTATGGCCTTGTTGTGGTTGAGGAGCCATATGATGAGGTTGACTAGGCGAGAAAGGTAGGTTTGAACCATTTCTAGGACCTTGGTTGAACCCTGGGGGTCTATACATATTAGGCTTAGGTATATTCCCATTAGGTTGGTTCCCCTGGAAACCTTGGTTGTTAAACCCACCTTGACCATTTCTGTTGTATCCTGGGTGGAAGTTTCCTTGATTTTGGTTAAAGGGAGGTTTGTACTATTGGCTGTTCGAGTAAGGTTGCTGCCCATACCCTACTCCTTGCCCCTTTCCACTATAGTTAAGGGCTGCCACATGATTAGGGTTAGACCCACAACCGTCATAGTTCATCACCTACGGTTCTAGGTTATACTCTCCATAATCAACTACAGCTATGTGCTCGGAATGCGAACCACCACAATAAGATGTATCATGGTTGGTACCCCCACATATGGCACATGCAAAGTACTTCTCACGTATTGGAGGGGTGTTCGAACTACCAGCTAGGCTTAGCTTGGACAACTTTTTATCAATGACAGCTTCTATTTTGGCGCTAATATTGTCCAAGTTAGTTGTGTCTATCATCCCTCTAGGTAATCCCTGACTCCTAGTTCCTCCCCAGGCACTATTCTTAGCAACTTCCTCTATTTTGGCCTTTACCTGGGTGCAAGGAATTTTGGAAAGCTGGACACCTACAGCTGAGTCTATAAGTGCTTTGGTGGAGTCATTAAGACCATTGTAAAAGAATGTGTTGAGATGGTTTTCCCCGTACTCATGGTGGGGACATGCTCCAATCATTCTTTTAAACCTACTCCAGGTAGCACTAAGGTTCTCATCATCCTCTTGGGTGAAAGACACAATTTTCTTACGCCAATCCTGCGTTCGAACCGTAGGATAGAACCTTTCTAGAAATGCGGTTTTTAGTTGAGCCTAATTAATAATCGAGTTGGGTTCTAAGCATTTGTACCAATCCTTGGCATCTCCCGCTAGACTCAAATGGAATAGGTGCATTCGCACATAATCAGGGCTATTAGGACAAGAGGGATAAGTCCACAAATATCAGAGAATGCCTCTAGGTGTTGAAGAGGACATTCATTTCTTAAGCCACTGAATGGTGTTTCCTTAACCATTCTTATGAACTGAGGGTGTATTTGGTAAGGTGTAGTGGCAACAGGAAGTACTACACCCTCTTGGAACTCTTGTGAGCCAGGAGTTTCGAATTGACCAAACAATTGATGTTCGTCGGCCATTATGGATTTGGATGGGTTTTGGACATATTGTGAGATGCCTCAATGCCTCAATGCCTTTAATAAGCTAAAGTAAGCTCTGATATCTGCGCCCATTGTGCAAGCTCCTAATTAGAGTTTGCCATTTAAATTAATGTGCAATGCTAGTGATATCTCTATAGGTGCTGTCCATAGGCAGAAAAAGGAAGGAAAGCACCACATCATATGTTATATAAGTAAAACACTGAATCCAACACAGCACAACTACTCTACAACAGAAAAGGAAATGCTAACGGTAGTCTATGCTTTTAAGAGACTGCGCAAGTATCTGATATGTTCAAAAGTTGTAGTTTTTACGAATGACTTGGCTTTGAAATTTTTAATGACGAAGAGAGATGCAAAGCCGAGGTTGATCCATTGGGTGCTCCTATTACAGGATTTTGATTTTGAATTGAAAGATAGGAAGGGTAGTGAAAATGTGGTAGTTGACCATTTTTCTAGGTTACCCGAGCTTAATAATGACTCATTACCTATCCAAGATGAAATGGTTGAAGAAACCTTGATGACAGTGGTAATAGTTGCAAAAGCCCCTTGGTTCATAGATATTGCGAATTATTTAGCTTGTGGTGAACTTCTAGAGTTCGAATCAAGGGTAATGAAAAAGACTTTCTTTGGTAAAGTCGTGAATTTCTTTTGGGATGACCCATATTTATTTCATGCTTGCGCCGACGGCATAATTCGCCATTGTGTTACTCAAGAGGAAGTTCCTAGGATTCTAACTCATTGTCACTCATACCCATGTGGCGGCCACCATAGTATAATGAACACTGCTGCTAAGGTCGCCACTATGGGTCTCTATTGGCCAACATTACATAAGGATGTTGAAACATTCGTGAAAAACTGTGAGAGATGCCAAAAAGTTGGCAATATCTCAATGAGGAATGAGATGCCTCAAAATTACATCCTTGAGTGTGAAGTTTTTAATTGTTGGGGAATCGACTTCATGGGCCCCATTGTGTCATCTCATCGAAACCAATATATTTTGGTAGGGATTGATTATGTGTCTAAGTGGGTGGAGGCCAATGCCTCGCCTATAAATGATCATAAAGTAGTTATGAAGCCCTTTAAAAGCATAATCTTCCCTCGATTTTGTGTTCCCAAAATAGTCATAAGTGATAGGTCTTCCCACTTTGTTAAGCACGAACTGAACAAATTGTTAAAGAAATATAGAGTCGTGCACAAAGTCGGTTTACCCTACTATCCCCAAACTCAAGGACAGGTGGAAGTAGCCAACAAGGAAATAAAGCATATACTAGAAAAGGTGGTTAACCCAAACAGAAAAGATTGGTTTCTCAAGTTAGGCGATGCTCTTTGGGCCCACTGTACATGTTATAAAACCCCAATTGGCACCACCCTGTTCCGGCTATTGTATGGGAAGTCTTTCCATTTACCGGTGGAATTGGAATGTAGGTCTTGGTGGGCAATCCAAACCCTTAATTTGGACCCTACTTTATTCTGCGAGAAGCGAGCCGCCCAATTAAGGGAATTGGAAGAACTAAGGCTCAACGCATTCCATAACATACTTATCTACAAGGAAAGAGCTAAGCGTTGGCACGACCAACGTATCATTCAACGAGAATTCCATGTAGGAGATAAAGTGCTGCTCTTCAATTCAAGAGCAAAGTTATTCCCCGGGATATTAAAATCGAGGTGGTCTGGACCATTCAAAATTTTTTACAAGTATTTCCATATGGAACGGTATAATTAAAAGACTATCATAGAGGTAGTTTCATTGTTAATGGACATCGGTTAAAATTCTTCCATGAAAGTAGCCTTCACGAAGTCAACATCGTTTAGCGAATAAGGTTAGATGATATCGAATTTGAATGATTGGTGTAATTATTGGCATATAGTGAGTATCTAAACTTTGAATCATTATTCTTTTGAGTTTTGTTAAGTTTTAAGTAGTTAGTTTAACTTCGGTTTTTGTTTCGTGTTATTTTTTATTACCCGAGTTACGTCGAGCTAAATGACGTTAAACAAAGAACTTATGGGAGGTCACCCGGTTTTATTTGGATTTTGGTGCAAAATAATCATAGTACCATTATTGATTTGAGAATGCATAAGTCATTTGATTACTCCAAGGTTAGAAATTTTGATTTCACATTCCATTTGGCCGAATGATAGCCCCATTCGGCCGAATGTGCTTGGTATATGAACTTAATCAAAGTTTAGAGGAGTTTCTAAAAGTGTTGAATGAGTAGTCAAATTCAGGCGAATATATCTCATTCGATCTAATGGGGCATCCATTCGGTCAAATAGATCTACAAACGTAATTAAAGGACGCACCTGGAAACCCCGAATGGACACTCCATTAGGGCGAATGGAGTTCCATTCGACCGAATACGTAAGTGATTCGGTCAATAGCAGCAAATAATTCTTTGTAGCTCTTCGAGATTCGACTGAACAGATCCTTCCATTCGGGTGAATGGAGGTCCATTCGGCCAAATGAGTGCTCCATTCGGCTGAATGAAAGGCCAGGTCTTGAAATAACTCCTCATTTCCACGGGTTTCTTCACGAAAATCTCACAACCCTAAAAGCACGCCGAGCTTCCCTTCACTCCCTCCCTCACTCATTCTCCCTAAAACCTCTCATTTTCCTTCTCAAACCTCATCAATCACCATGGCTCCAAGAAGAACCTTAAAAAACCCCTTCAAGAGATCCAAGAAGCATGGTGAAGGATCTTCTTCAGGAGCAGCTCGGGAAGAACAACAAACCGGTTCTCAACAACAATCGAAGGGCCAACAATGACTTCTTGGCCAGGAATTATGTTTCGATGAGGATCATCCATCGGTGGTTTTTGTATCTCTAGAGCAATATGAACATTTCCAATGGCTTAAGGTACGAAAAATTAACCCTACTCGTTATTTAGACCTTTCTATTTTACAAAGGAATGGGTATTTATGATTAATTTTTGGCTTTGTTGATGGCATGCGGCCTAGTGAGTTGGTCTAACATGTGGCACCCGACTCATAAGCTTTTAACTTATGAGTTTCTTAGTTCCATAACCCTATGTCAACGTGAAGGTAGGTTGCATTTGTTTTTTCGGCTAAGGAATACAACCTATTTTCTAGACTATGCTGCATTTTTTGCCATTTTTGGTTTTAATAACGAACCTATTCGGGACAAAGAACCGGAAAACTCTAAAGTCTCTGAATTATGGCTTAAAATTGCCGGCCGGCTTGTTTATCCGAATAGGAATATATATGCATCTAATGTATAGCACCCTGTTCTTTATATGTTTTTAAAATTTTCTAGGGAGACATTGTTCCCTTCCCCTAGCCCTCACTTAGTTAGAACACATGAAGTGCACATTCTGCACCATTACCTTGCATCGCACAACGACACAACACTAAGCCTTCCAATGACGCTGAGGAAGTTTTTAAACAACATAGCCACCCTAGCTGCAAACACTAACCTATGTCTAAGGGACACATATTCCGCATCACTAAATTCCTTAATGTTATGAATCCTGTAGAATTCAGTGACAGATATGCCAATTCCACCACCCTTCACGAGCAATGCCTCGTACGGGCCAACTTTATTTTCACTGACCTTATGTGATGGTGGTACCTGAAAGACTGCACCATTCCCCTTCCCTATCCTCAATTACCTCCCCTCTTGCCGTTTTGGGGCTCATATCTCTTAGACGGCGATGCGCCGAGATACGCTGTCGAGCCCCCTCTTGTATCCCCTCCTCATCCTTACACCCTTTCTATGCATGATAAACCTAGGGCTTCCACTTTGGTCTTACCAGACCATGACGATTCAGAGGTTGAATCTGAATCCGATATTATGAGCTCATTAGGTCGCATAGAGAGAAGGCTTTACCAGGTCCTCACCAACCAAGCCCATCATACTGCCTAGCTCGATCACCTCGAGCAAAACTTTGAGCGGGCACACTACCCATGGTATGACATGGCCTACCGCTCCCATATGGTTGGGGAAAGAATGGCCACCCCTTCCTGGTACCCTCACCATGACAACTATAACGAAATATCATTAAGTCATGGGTTTGACCGATTGAGGGTGGGTAGGTGTAGGTTTAACAACATCACCCCACCCTGCTCCTAGAAGAGCCTCGAATGACTATGGTATGGACTATACGGGTGGGGAGGAGGAGGATAATGAGGAGGATGACCAGGGGGATAATGAGGATTTCATAGGGGATGAGTAGTGGTAGACTTAAAGGCCTTCCTTAGCGTCGAGGATGGCTTCAACCTGGCTTGGGGGGGATATCCATTGTCCACTACTCATTATTTTGTTGCATGTCCTTTGGTCTTGGCTGTTGGGTTTAGTTTTGTGTAGTTTTGCATTATTTTATGTTTTTGTGTTTTTGTGTTCTGTTTCTTGGTGTTGTTTTGTTTTGTGTTTTGGTTTTTGGGGTTGTTTTCAGGTGCTTGTATAATAAGGTTCATGTGCTGCTATGCCTATGTACTAGAATGATTGCTCGCTTGAAAATCCAAATTTATTTACATTGTTATATTTGTGTTTGTTTTCCTTTTTTCTATCATATGCTCCCTTTTTTCCATCATATGCTCCCTTCTTTCCATCATATGCTCCCTTTTTGTCCATCATATGCTCCCTTCTTTCCATCATATGCTCCCTTTTGTCCATCATATGCTCCCTTCTTTCCATTATATGCTCCCTTTTGTCCATCATATGCTACAAATCCTTCTTTCCATCATATGCTATAAACAAGCATATAAGCTTTAGTCGTGCACTTTACATATTCTTTTAGTTAAATGACCTAAAAGAATAGTTATCAGGTATGTGTTTCAGTTTTGGGTAGGCTAGGGTTTTCTTTTGAGGTAGTAAGTTTATTTTGTGTCATGGGGTTTAGGGTAATGGTGTGGTTATTTTTGGTAAAGGAATATGTGTTTTTATATCCACCATGTATCACCTTCCTATTAAATAACTAAGGTCTTTACAACAACACATAACATCTATAGGTATAAGATCACACCAGAGTTCTTCCTTATATCTACAAATACTGAAATTTAGTAAGACACAAGAACTTGCTTTAATTCCTTTGCCATGATTAAGCCATTGGATTAGATAGGGTTGTGGATCCAGTGATGTAGGTAGGTTGAGCTTCTATACAAATGTTTGAGATATAAAATTAGTACATCTTCCTCCATGAATGATAAAAGAGTAAACCTTTCCTTTGACAATGCATTTCATGAAGAAGATAGCCTCTCTTTGCCATTGATCTTTTGTTTGGGGCACGCTACTCAATGCCCTTCTCACTATTAAACACTCTCCTTCATTTGGCCCAAAAATCCCTAATTCTTCTTCTCATTCTCACCTTCGTTAATTACTTCTTCTTCCTCAAAACAAGGATTTCTAAGTATGGAGTATTCAGCTAGTGACACAATCTTCTTATTAGGTTAATCAGATACAATATGTCCTAGACCTTCACATCTAAAACACCTCCTGAAATAGTATTGGGGTTAGATTGGGTTATTTTGTGTAGTAAAGTTTATGTTGTGTAGAATAGGAAAGTTAGGACGTATTTGAGTCGGGAAGGTTCATGTATTTTGGGTGGGTTTAGAATAGGTTCTAGGGTTTTCGTGTTTGGGTTTGGTTTTCTATTGGTTTTCCACCTTATGTGCGAAAATGATTAACTCTTCTAAGGTTGAATATAGATGTATCTCCATTACCCTAGAAATTATATCCTCCAAATCTTCTACATGACAAAATTTCATAAAATTCCTTTGAACATAGTAGGAAGGTAGGAACTTTTGTTTTTACTGTTTTTTCTCTTTTCCTAAGTCCTCGCATTATCTTTCTCAATCCTTTCCCTCTTGTTACACATGTTTGCCCACCAAGAAGAGGCATATTTGCGTAACTTCAAAGCAACCACCTACTTCTTATCATTGGGTGCTTTTTTTTAATCATACACTTTTATTTAGAGCTAAAATCTTGGAGAAATTTTCAAAGATTGAAAATTTTGACTAAGGAGGAAAAAGTTTAAGACAAGGGGAGGTACTTGTAACATTAGAAGGTGCTTAGTAGATCTTATCGGTGCTTTATTACAACTTCAATGACATGGCAAGTGATATGATTGGACATTTAGTGTTTTACTTTAAATAAAATAGGTTAAGAGTAGTTATTTTATAATTTTATCTTTTTTTATAAGATAGAATTCTAATTAACATAAGATAGTGTTAGAGTTTTGGTAGGATTAGGTAATAAATAGGTGGCCTTATCCTATTGGTTTTTAGGTGGTTATTAGGAGTCCTAATTTCAATTGCTTATTCATTTAGGTGGTTATTACAATCAAGTAAGATTCCTAATTTCAATTAGATTCAAACTCTCCCCTAAGCAATAGATGTGCGCCCTAACTTGGAAAAATCAAATTTTGCACTTGCTTATTCATTTAATGCAATAAAATTTGAAGAGTTTATTATTCTCTGTCCATAGCAAAGATTGTGAAAATATGTTTTTTTAAGTTCACGTATGGAACTGAGAAGAAATGAGGGTGTTTTTTTAATCAATTTCTAAACTTTTCCCCGTGATTATGAGCCTTTAAGAGGTTTGAAATCTAGTTCTAACCCTTCGTGTGAATTAAGGTTCTTATACATAGATTCCCATCAGCTAAGTATAAGAATGAGAAGGCTAATGTGGTCGCCGATGCTTTACCTTGATGGCTTTTTCTTCTTCGCATGATGGATGTTAAAGTTCTTGGCTTTGCGTTGTTAAAAGAACTTTACAGGGAAGATGAGGAAATGTTTGGGATAACTAAGGCATGTAAGGATGGAGTTAATGGACTTTTTTCAATGTTTGATGGCTTTCTTTTCAAAGGAAACAAACTTAGTGTTTCAAAAAGTTCCAGTAGAGAGCTTTTGATCAAAGAGGCTCATAGTGGAGGTTTGGCCGGACACATGGGTATTTCTAAGACTTTAAAATATCCTTTAAGGCTATTTTGATTGGCCTAAAATGCTTGAAAATGTTTATCATGTGATCATTCGATGTGCTACTTGTAAAAGGGCTAATATGTTGTTCCTTAGGGGAGAGTACAAAAAATTGCCTGTTTATGAAAGGCCATGCAAAGATTTGGAAAGGGATTTTATTATGGCACTTCCAAGTACTTAACGTGGGAAGGAATCCATAATGGTAGTAGTGGATTGATTTTCAACGATGACTCATTTCGTAGCTTATAAAAAAGTTGATGATGCTTTCAATGTGGCTTAACTATTTTTCACCAAAATTGCTCGATTGCATGGTTTAACAAGGACTATTGTTTCTGATCGAGACACTAAGTTCTTGAGTCATTCTGGAAGTCTCTTTGGACGCTTATGGGGAACAAGTTATTTTCAACGGGTCATCATCCCTAGACTGATGGTAGTGAAATCAAGTAAAACAAGCGTAGGGGCCTCACACATTTTCTTCACAAGCTCAAACACCTTTTAAGCTTGAGGAGTTCATTGGAAAGTGCTCTTCTATGTACACTCACTAATAGGGGCTATAAATGTACTAAAATTGTCTATCATTAGATGGAATTTTGGAATTTTTATCATCATGGCATTTGTTAAGGACATTTTTCTTATTCAATGAGTGGTTCATTTGCCTAAATAGACAAGGAAGTTTTTTCATTCAATCTTTTGATATTTAGGTCATAATGAAGAGTTTGGGGTTCTCTTGGTGTGGCTAGGTTGTTGTGTTAATGCCACGAAGTTAAAGACGATGTTATATGGAACTTAATGTGAATCTAGGTATAAAACCTTAATTCACACAAAGGATAGACACTAGACTATGATACCTTATAAAGCAATCCACCAAAGGCTATAATCTAGGGCGAAAGTTTAGAGAATTAAAGAAACACCCTTAATTCTTTCAACTTCCTCACGTGAATTTAAAGAAAAGCACCAACTCACATATCTTTCCTACGCACAAAGAATAATAAACTCTCAAAGTTTATTGCTTAAAACAAAAAAACAAGCTTAAAATATGATTTTTCCAAGCTTGGGTCCTTATCTATTTATATCCATAACTTGATAATTTGAATCATATCAAAACTATGAATCATATTTCTAAAAGGACTCCTGATAACCACCTTATAACCATTAGGATTATGCCACCTATTATTACAATAGTGGGTTGTTCATCATCATCATCATCATTTAAATCCACCATAGGATATCCTTATCCTTCTTTTTCCATCTCACGCAAATTTTTCTTTTCATTCACCAACACGACTTCTTTCTCTTCTAATTCACAAGTCATGATGGGATTTTTCAATTCCACAATATAATCTTCAATATATTTTCTATCATGTTTCAATGTATGTGACTTAATGAAGTTATATTGCTTGAATTCTTGTGGAAAAAAACATTTTCTCATGTACCTCTTTAATTTTCTCTAAGATGCCATCTTGGATCTTCCTTTATTTTTCCTCTTCTTTTGCAAACCTTCAAGCCATAAGATTGCATAAGAAATGAGTTTTAGTTTAACCACCTTGAAGGATCTACAATCATCATAGTCCTTATACTTAAAAATCTTGTTTACTCAACTAACCCAATCCAATAACTTGTATGGATCTATGGTGCAATTGAACTCAGGAATCTCAAGTCTCAAGCCTTAATCCTCTTAACCTCTTGATCTCCTCTTTCTATACCCTTCATTAGACTCCTTGTCACTTGAAGATGATGGGTCTCTCTTGCTAGGTCTCCTTAAACTCCTAACACTTGATTCACCGTCATTATTCCTAGAGTTAGATTCATAAAGTGAATGTTTACCTTTGCTTGAGGACTTCTCCTTCTTCCCCATGATTATAGCAACTCTTGCATTTGTTCCTTGAGTTCCTTCAACTTACATTTCATGCACAACGTCTTGGCCTCTTGCAAGGTCAAACCTTTTTTAAAGTCCGGTGGTATGAAGTGAATATCATCACACTTAGAATCCTCGTTGTTTAAGTATCTTCAAATACTCTCAACGAGAGCACCAAAAGTTGATGTGAATATAGGTATAAAAACCTTAATTCACACAAAGGATAGAAACTAAACTATGAACCTTATAAAGTAATGCACCAAAGGCTATAATCTAGGGCTAAAGTTTAGAGAATTTATTAAATAATCACCCTTAATTTTTTAAACTTCCTCACGTGAACTTAAAGCAAACCACCAGCTCACGGATCTTTACTACGCACAAAGAATAGTAAACTAACAAAGTTTATTGCTTAAAACAAGAAAAAAAATTCAAAATTTGATTTTTCTTAGCTTGGGTGCACATCCATTTATACCCCATAGCTTAAGAGTTTGAATCACATTGAAACTATGAATCCTACGTCTAAAAGGACTCCTAATAACCACCTAATAACCAAGATAATGCCACCTATTTATTACATAATCCTACCTGAATTGTAACATTATCTTATGTTAATTAGAATTCTATCTTACCTAAAAAAATAAAATTACAAATTAACTACTCTTAACCTATTTTATTTAGAGTAAAATACTAAACGTCCAATCACATGTGTGTAGCCACGTCCATGCCCATGCCATGTCACTTGCTATGTCACTAAAGTATATAATAAAGTATCAACAAGATGTAATATACACCTTCCAATGTAATAAGCACCTCCCCTTGTCTTAAAAGTTTTCCTCCTTGGTAAATTTTAAATATTCAAGAAACTCTTTTTGACTGAATCATTTAATCAAGAAAACTTCCCCAATGCTCTTTTCCATGGCTTCCACATACAATATGATGGATAAGACTCTAGCTTATAAGAATTCCATGCATACATTTAAATCAGCACTTTAGCAAGGGAATAATTCAATGACATGAAGATGAAGCCATCCATTCAAGAGGGAGTGAAGACCAATCAATTTGTGTTTACAAGGAGACTTTTAAATTTTATGCTTATTATAATGCTTAATTATGTAATTAAGGGGCATTAGACATTTTTCGATTTTGGTTTATTTTTATTTATCTTTTTGTGTTCCTTACTTGAATTCATGTTAGGATAAATTTTGTGTTCCTTATTTTTATTTATCTTTTTACTATTGCTTGAACTTTTGAATTCCTTTTAATTACAAATTACTTGTGAATTGCTTGTAATTTTCCATGATTTTTTCTTTAAGAATTTCAGTGGCACATGAGAAGTCCTCCACCCGAGTTTTCATAGTCTCTTTAGGGTTAAGTGAGTATTCCATCCTTAAGATCTACAACTAGCGGGTTAAGTGAGAAATCCTTATCTACGTCTCAAGATTGTTCAAGAGAGTATTCCATACAATGTACCTTTACATTTCTTTTATTTTCTCATCAAAAGTCCAAGTTTTTTCCATCAAAAGCCACACCACTTGTCTGTCCTTTTCTCACCACGAAAATACATACCTTTTCGTATTCTAAACACATACTCTAAACCTTTCTTAAAAGCCTACACAAACTATCCATCTTCTTAACCTAAATTATGATCCATTTGTCTTATAATTGCTAGTTCTTTTCTACTAGATTTACATCATTTAGTGAACCTCGTAGGGGGGAAAAAAATTCTCTTTTCATAAAATAGATCCCAATGAAACCCCTCAAGAAATAAAAAATTGAATCCTTAAAGAATCCCAAGAAAGACTAATTGAGACCAATGAGAAACTTTTAAATAATGTCACAACTTTGATGGCTCAGAATTTTGACATTGGGAATAGGGAGAATAACAATCCTCGTAGATTTGATGATTGTAACATAATAGTAGATGTTGATGAATTTCATGGTACTTTAAATCTACAGAAGTACCTTGGATGGGACCAATACCTAGAGAGCTTCATTGATATCAAAGATATCTAAGACAAAGAGAAACAATTCCATATTGCTAAGGTGGAAATAACTAGGTATGCTAAAACTTGGTTAAAGGGTGTCTAAAGAAAAATGGAAGCATAAAGTAAAGATCAAATTTCTATTTGGGAAAAGTTAAAAAGGAAGTTTAAGGGGAACTTTTTACCCTTTAGTTATAAGCAATCCTTGTAAGTAAAGTGGATCACTTTACAATAAGGTGGTGGTTTAGTGGAGGAGTATATCAAGGAGTTTAGGAGACTGTCTAATGAATGTGAGAACGAGGAAAATGAAGAGTTGGCTTGCTTAGATCATGAGGTTTATGAGAAGGTAGATGTTCACCCGAACTTAGCCTTTGATAAGGTATGTAAATTGGTTGTTAAGTTTGACAACCAAAGGAAGAAGAAGAAACCCATGTCATCTTTTGACTCAAAATTTAAGAAGCAAAATTTTCAACCCCAAAACCCAAAACAAGGCTTTTTATCCCTAGACCCAATCCATCATGTCCTCTAGGATTCATCATATCCTTACGCATCCGACTTAGATTAGGATTTATTTATTTTATTTTTGTTAGGAGTTGAATCCATCGTATTGGATGTGGAAGCCATGGAAAAGAGCATTGGGGAAGTTTTCTTGATTAAAAGATTCAATCAAAATGAGTTTCTTGAAGAATGAAAATTTGACAAAGGAGGATAATTTTTAAGACAGAAGGAGGTGCTTAGTACGTTGGACAGTTTTTAATACATTTTGTCTGTGCTTTATTAGAACTATAGTGACATAGCAAGTGACATGACATGGGCATGGACATGGCTGCATAGTAGTTACCAAGTATTTAGTGTTTTACTTTACATAAAATAGGTTAAGTGTAGTTAATTTATAATATTATCTTTTTAGGTAGGATAGAATTATAATTAACATAAGATAGTATTAGAGTTTTGGTAGGATTATGTAATAAATACGTGACATTATCCTATTGGTTTTTAGGTGGTTATTAGGAGTCCTATTAGAAGTAGGAGTCCTAGTCTTAATATGATTGAAACTCTCAAGTTATGGGTATAAATAGATAAGGTAAAATCTAATGAAGAACACTAGAATTTTCTAGAAAAAATGGATCACAAATAAGTTAAAAAAAAAGGACAGATTCATAGGCTTTGGAAAAAAGGTTTAGAAATGTGTTTAGGCTAGGATTTAGGAAAGAAATAGGGACATGGGTGGAAATAATGACAGAAATAGGTGTGGATTTTTGGGAAGTTTAGATATGTTTTTTTAATAGGACGTAGAAGAGAAACGAGGGGTTTGATAGTAGGGAACATTCACCTAATAATCAAGATATGAAAAAGAGAAACACTCACTCTTTAACTAGTATGAATCTCACGCCAACTTACCCTCTCATGCATACAATCAATAAATTCACATGCAACCTCAGCTAGGTCTCCATGCCAACTCACACTCTCCTTTTTATTTTCTTGAACTAACTTAACTACTTCCTTTTAATTAATTAACTAGGTTTTGACAAACAAAACCAGATTATTTAACTAAGTAAAAGCACACCCTTATTTATGTATAAAAAAGATTACTTGACTCTAGTTCCCCAAAGTGGAAAGACTATAATAACCTTGCATGTAAATAAATAGATCATGCAACACAAAATGGTCCAACCTATTTTTTTAAAGGACTTAGCTAATAAGAACTCCTTAGGGATGCCATTAGAGAAAGATGTAATTTTAGAGTTTACATCATTATTCCCTCCTTGGAAAAGAGTTGTCCTCGACATTAGGCCTTCATCAAGTGGAGCAAAATCACCAATACCAACTCTATGCTTAGACTCATAGGAGTTCTTTTGAAAATTGCGCAAAGTCCTCAAAATACTCAAATGACCCTCCATCCTTCCTCCCCTATCCACTTCCTCGTTTAAAAGTTTATGAATTGCACTCTTAGGAATACAAAAGTTTTTCTTCTTTTTTCTAAAGCAATGAAACTTGGATTTCATAACACTAAGAAGATCATGTCTTCTTGAATAAGCATAATCCACCATTTGGATTTACCATTGGTACGCCTTGATTCAAAAGTCAATGCTTCATACACATTCAATTTCACCAATTTAAATGTGTCTTGAGTTTGTAAACTGCACTGAAACCTTCTTCCTTCTTGCATAAGCTTATAAGGTCCCCGAGAAAGCAAAAATTCTTAATGAACCTTCCATGGAATGAAGTAAGTCCACAGGATAAACGTACATCAGTGATAGATTGAGGGATTGACCACGTGGAAATGGTCTCCACTTGGCTAAGAGCCACTTCATTTCCATCACATGGAATAGGACTTATAGTAATCTTCAAATCAATTTCCTCATGAAGATCACTTGAATCCACACCAACTTCATCCTCACCATTTCCTTTGGTGAGTGGAACAATTTCCATTTGAATGGATGCCTTTTTGATTTCCAATTGCATCTAGGGTGCTTGATTCAACACTAAGCTTTATAATTTAGGAAGACAATCTTCCACTTACTCATCCTCTTAATTTCTATTAAAAACATTAGATTCTAAAGGTACATTTGCATTTTTGTCCTCCTCAATTTTCATTTAAAATGCATTTTGAGGTCAAAGAGTAT
Organism: Dysphania ambrosioides; assembly: GCA_026401315.1. Lineage (NCBI taxonomy): Eukaryota > Viridiplantae > Streptophyta > Magnoliopsida > Caryophyllales > Amaranthaceae > Dysphania > Dysphania ambrosioides. The sequence goes on along the minus strand of CM048665.1, from coordinate 15,606,880 downwards.
CCTATTCGGGATAACAGTCCTTAATATGCTCATCTCCAAATTCCTTGTTAGAATCATAAGAGTCTAAAGGAAACTTCACTTCGTCCTCCTTTTCTTCCAAGTGAAAAGATTGAGTCCTCATTTTCTCTTTTACATGTCCCTCTATTTTTTAGGGACAACTGAAGTAAGATTATGTGAGGTGTCAAGAGATGTGAATTTTGGATCAAAAGACTTTACATTGTTGGTGGGAATTTGAAATGAAGAGGATACTTTTAAAGTAGTCGAAAGTTTTATTATTTTAAAGTCAATTGAATTCAAATTTTTCTTTCCACCAAAGAGCTCTATACCCACCTTTATTCTCTTGTCCTCAATTCTAGGAGGGTTATGGTATTTTCTCATTGAATCATGTGATATAAAATCGTTCTCTTTATAATTTGTTGTTCGGTTTCCTCCATGAGTCTATGTCTCCTTTGTGTGGTTTCTTGAAAAGGAACCATTTGGGAGAACGATTTTCCCCCTACCTTGTGCACTAAATGATGTAAAAACTAGTAAGAGAACACTAGAATTCACTAAAAGAATGGATCTAAAATTGAATAGAAATAGGTATGGATTTATATGATGAAAATGCATAGGCTTTAGATGTGGTTTATACATTAATTTAGGCTAGGAAATAGGGAACACTCACCTATACTCATAGGATATGTAAAGAAGGAACACTCACTACATTACTAAGTATAAATCTCTCAAAAAGGAACACTCAACTTGTGGATTGATCTACTGAAATTTGGGAGGATAGAATACTCAAATTCATACTCAAACTCTTCAAACAAATACTTGGAACATGAACTAGCAATTCAACACCGAATATGCAAGTAAATAATTCAATATCAATATTCAACATTCAACTTAATCTATATTCTAAGTACATAAGAAAACCTATTTATAAATCTAGAAATCTAACCTATCATGCAATTCACGAATTAAAATAAAGTAAATGAAATGTTAAAAAAAATAAACCAAAAATCCAAAAAGTCCAAAAGTCCAAAAGTCCCTTGACGTAATTAAATAAAGACAATAAAAAAATTAGAAAGTTAAAAGAGCTTCTTGGACACGAGCTGATTGGCTTCTCATCTCTTCTTGAACATAGTTGAATTCAGCTTAATATACTTAATTTTCTTCATTAACATAATCTACTTAATTAAACATCATCACTAACCAAACATTATTACATAAGCAACATATCTACTTACTCTATATATTATCTTCAATTAATTAAACATCATTAATTAATTAAACATTAAAGACTTAATAAAGCTATCTAATTAAACTAACTAGTTTTCATATAAACATTCATTAATTAGAAGTTTAAGAGTTACCTTAACCAATAGAAGGAGGCAGCCGCATCTCAGAAGTTGGATTTTGAGGAACTTGAGCAGTAAGAGTACTGACAATGTTTTCCTCCAAGTTTTAAGCGAAATTTTTGGTATATTTGTACAAGCTACTAATGCCAAGTCTACCTCTTGGAGCCATTTCTTATAAAAAATGTAGTAGTAAACAGTAAATTAAGAATAATTAACCTAGTAATGGAAATGGACCGGATCCTTATGGATCTAGATCCATTTTTCAAGGATGGATCCATATCCATATCTAGATCAGTTAGGTATGGAAAGTAAGGATCCATATCGTGATCAAACGAATCTTGGTCCAAACGACTCCAAAACGAATCTACATATTTTGCCTATGTTTTTTGCGACAAAAATAAGTTAAAACCCAACTTTGACATTAAAAACTATCCCGAAATTAAGGTTTGAGCAAGTTGACTTTGGCTAAAAAATTATTGGGACGGGTTTGGGTAGTGATGCATAGCCCAAAAGTCGGCCCGACTAGCCCAAATTTTAATTAACAGCTTCCATAAAGCATAATTACGACCATTATTAGGACTTTAGTAGGCATCGATGATTTGAGTTTGTGGAAAACAATCCCAACTTTCAACATACGTAGAATAGCATATCAATGTGTCCCATTTGAAATAGGTTTTCAAAATAAACATTAATGAAGATTTACGAAATTTGTTGTGGCATAAAAAAGCGATGTGGTCTGTAGGTTAGAGCCCAATTAAATGATGACTAAGAATGGTTTAGATACATCCTCTTATTACTACGCTCCGTCAAAGATGGATGGAACTCGTAAAAGAATATTTTGTCAAAAAAACCGAGTATATTTCCATCGTTTCATCTTTATATTGTTACACATGAAGTTATTTTGTTTTTATCCAAGCCTTGCTTTATTCTTTGGATGTGTTAGTTGGTTTAGCAGGCCTGAAACTGAAGAAGGAAAGACGATTTACAACCTAGTCTTTTTAGGAAGAGAAAACCTTCTAGGAAGGGCTATACGACTATCAAAAAGACAAAATAATAGAGAAAAGACGTCTAAAGGACTATTCTATATTACCAACAAGTCAAGAATATAAGACTGAGCTCTATAGTGTAAAAACCCAATCTTTATCATTCTCCGAGACTCTCTCTATTGCGTAATACTTGTTATACTTAGTCTAAATTTTATCCGCTATATGATAAACAGAAATTCTATTATATCGTCAACGCTAAAAATACTTTATATCAACTTCTTTATTATCCTTGGAAGAATCACACTGGCTCCATTTACCCAGTTAACATGTTTAAGCTATAATTCAGCTCTAACTCACCAGAAAGCCAATCCAAACTCTCCCCTTTTGGATTAAACTCACGAGAAACACGACTCGAATTTCCATCAAAACCCTCATTAGGCACACCATCCCAATTCTATAATCTAACCCAGATGAAACATTGATATCATTATCGGATATGGGTAGAAAACTCCCACAATCTCAATAAAAATCATACTCCCCTTGAATAGTAAATAGGCTTGCAAAGCCCAAAAAGCCTGCAAAACTCGATTTATAAGGGATAAGGGCAACAAATTTAGGCCCAAAAAAATTCTTTAGCCGAGCCTCGCTCGAAGACTGGGTTGTAAAGCAAATCTTTTACCCGGCCCGGCCTACAACTTTATCACCCCTACTCCACCTTCAACTTCATTTAATATCAAGTTATAAATATTTAGTCAAAAACTAACATTATTAGTTTATTATCTAACTTAATTAACTAATTAACATTATCAATCCAATTTAAACTAATAAACTTAATATAAAATAATCAAATTAATAAAACTAATTTATAAAAACTAATTATCAAGTTAAACATTATGAACTAATTAAGAATCATCAACTTAATCTACCATAACATATTATCTTCAACTAATTAAATATTTGAACATACCATAACTAAACATAACATATTATCTTTAACTAATTTAAGTTTTCAACATAACATAACTAAACATATATAACATATTATCTGCAACAAATCAAACATAATAAAACATAACATATTAAACATTATCAACATAATCTAACTTAATCTAACGAAACGTAATATATTATCTTCTACTAACTTAATCTAAAAAACATAAAATATTATCTTTAACTAATTAAACATCATCAACTTAATCTAAAATCATTAACTAATTAAACATTATCATCATAATGTACTTAATTATCATAATGAACAACGTAAACTATTTAAGATAATCAATTTAATGATACTAATTATACTAATTTAACTGAATCAACTTAAATCAATTTAATTAAACTAATCTAAATTAATCAACATAATTATCATCATAAACATAATCTACTTAATTAAACATTATCAACATATTATCATCAACTTACTCTTACATCATCAACTAATTAAACATCATCAACATAATCTACTTAGTTATAATAATCAACTACAATTAATTTACTAAAATGAATAAAACTAATCTTAATTAATCAACTTAGTTATCGTCATCGACCTAATGTTCTTAATTAAACATCATCAACATATTACAATAATCAACATATTATCTTCAACTAATTAAACATTATTAACTTAATCTAACATCATCAATATAAATTACTTAATTATCATAATGATTTAAAATCAATATACTAATTAAACTAATCTATATTAATCAACTTAATTATCATCATCAACCTAATCTACTTAATTAAAAATCATCAACATATTACCATATAATCAATATATTATTATCTTCAACTAATTAAACATCATTAACTTAATCCAATATTATTAACTAATTAAACAATAGTAACATATTACCATCAACTTAATCTAACATCATTAACTAATTCAACATTATAACATAATCTACTTAATTACCATAATCAACTATTTCAAATATTTATGATAATCGATTTAATTAAACTATTTAAACTAATCCAAATTAATCTACTTAATTTTCTTCATTTACATAATCTAATTAATTAAACATCATCACTAACCAAACATAATTACATATGCAACATATTAACTTACTCTACATATTAACTTCAATTAATTAAACATTATAGACTTAATTAAGCTATCTAATTAAACTATCTAGTTTTCATATTAACATTTATTAATTAGAAGTTTAAGAGTTACCTTTACCACTAGAAGGAGGCAGACGCATCTCAGAAGTTGGATTTTGAGGAACTTGAGCAGTAGGAGTAATGAAAAGTTTTTCCTACAAGTTTTTAAGCGAAATTTGTGGTATCTTCATACAAGCTACTAACGCTAAGTCTACCTCTTGGTGCCATTTCTTTTATAAAATGTAGTGGTAAACAAGTAAATTAAGAATAATTAACCTAGGGATGGCAATGGACCGGATCTAGACCGGATCCTCATGGATCTAGAACCATTTTTCAAGGATGGATCCATATCCAGATCTAGATCCGTTGGGTATGGAAAGTAAGGATCCATATCTTGATCCAACGGATTTTGGTCCAAACGAGTCCAAAACGGATCTACATATTTTGCCTTTTTTTTGCTACAAAAATATGTTTCAAATTTATAAATCTGCATTTTACATCAACAATGTAAGTTCAATACTTGAATGTAATTCATATAACTAATCAAATATTACAAAACTACAAAGTATAAATGAACAAAATCAAATGTTTACATGTCTTTTGAAAAAAATAAAAACAAGTACAAAGGAGTAAAGGAAAAAACGGGTAATGGATCTGGATCCTGGTATTATGATTAGACCTATACCCATATCCATTTTTCAGTTCCTAGACTTCGATCCGATGCAGATCCGTCGGGTTTATATTTTAATGACCCATATCCGCAAAGATGGATCTGGATCCATGGATCTGAGTCGGATCCAATATCTATTGCCATCCTAAATAGTCAAGCAAATTAAGATAACTAATTAAGATTAAGGGAGAAATTAAGAAGAAGATTAGTACTAATAAGTAAGCTAATTGTATTCAGTAGTAATTGAGATTGAGAATTACGAGATTGAGAATGAGAGATTATGAGTTGTGTTGTGAGAATGAATAACCAAATTAAGGGTTTTATATAGAGATATTAGAACCGATTACAAACAACTATAATTAACGGCTAGTTTTCAATGATTTCATCTGGTCCAGGGTAAAATCTCTAAATTACTCCTTTTACTGGTAATATCTATTCTTCGCACTAGAACCATATACTAGTAAAATCACGATATAACTCATTTTAGGAGTAAAACCCCGATCTTTCAACTAAAACCCAATTAGGGTAAAATATTGAAATTACAACGCCAATAGTAACACCTTGATCTTTTGACTGGAACCCTCCAATAGTAAGACCTTTATTTTCCCACTGAAAACACATTTGGTTAAAATCTCAAAATTACCCTCTAGCCATTAAAAGCTCATATCTTTCTACTAAACCCTTATTAGAGTAAAATCCAAAAATTACCCCGTCTACCGGTAAGATCCTAATCTTTCCACTAAAACCCTAATAGGGTCGAAATCGTAAATTCCCTCTCTTACTAGTAAGATCCTACTCTTCCCACCAATATCGTATTGGGTTAAAATCCGATAAATATACCACCGAAACCCTATAGAGGTAAAGTAACTAAATTACCCCTCTTAAAGGTAAGATCTTGGTCTTTCCACCAAAATTCTATTGGGGTAAAATCTCAAAAATATATCCCTTGTCCGCGAGACCCTAATCTTTCCACTAAAACTCATATGGGTAAAATCTCAAAATTACACCTTCTATTGGTCAGATCATGTTCCTCCGACATAAACCCTATAAGGGTATAATCCTAATACAACCCATTCTAGCTGTAAGACAACGATCTTTCCACCGAAACCCTATTAGGGTAAAATCTCAAAATTAACACTCCAACTAGTAAGACCTTGATCTTTCGACTAGAACCATATAGGGTTTAAATCCCACAATTAGCCCTCATAACAGTAAGATCCAAATCTTCCTACCAAAACCATATCGAGGTGAAATCCAAATATTACCCCTCCTACTTGTAAGACCGTGATTTTCCAACTAAAAACAACTTTTTTAAAAATCCCGAAATAACCCACCTATGACAAAGACCCTGATTTTTCCACCGAAACCCGAAAGTTAAACTCTAACGATAAGACCCAAATCTTTCAATCAAAATACTATTGAGATAAAATCTAGAAACCCCTCCTATTGGTAATATCCTATTCTTTTTATTGAAACCATATTAGAGAAAAATCACTAAATTACCCTTTTTTCCCACCAAAATCCTATTGGGGTGAAATCTCGAAATTATCCCAACTAATGGTAAAACCTTGATCTTCCTACTCAAAGCATATTGGGGTAAAATTAACCCTAAGTTTCAAACTAAAACCCTCCTACCAAAATTAACCCTAAGTTTCGGTAATGTCCTAAAATTAACCCTCCTACCAAAACCCTATGGGTGTAAATACCAAAATCACCTCTCTTATAGGTAAGACACTTATCTTCCTACTGAAACCACATTGTGGTAAAACCCTTAAATTACCCCTCCTACGAGTAAGACCTTGATTTTTCCACTTTTTCAAATCGAGATAAAATCGCGATTTAACCCCTTTTACCATTAAGATCTATTTCATCTTAATGAAACCCTTTCTATTGGTAAGATCTTATTCTTTCCACTAAACCTATAAGGTTAAACCCCAAAATAAATCCTCCAATTTGTAAAATTAAAAAATTACTCCTCTTATCGGTAAGACCCTAATCTACTAAATGAAACTCTATTAAATTTAAATTCCCAATTACCCATCATATGGGTAAGACCCTGATCTTCCTACATAAACCATATTTTGGTAAAATAACAATATTATCCCTCCTTATGTTAAGACCTATTTTTTCCACTATAACCCAGTTTGGGTGAAAACCTAAAATTACACCTCCAACCAGTAAGACAATAATCTTCCCACCGAAATGATTAGAGTAAAAACCCATAAATACCCCTCCTAGACCCTAATCTTCCTATTGAATCCCTATAAAGGTAAAATCCCCAAATGATGTGAATCTTAGTATTGAAACTTTATTCATACAAAAGGATAAAAATAGATATCAAACCTTCTAAAGCTACACACACCAAAGGTTTAAAATCTAGGGCAGAAGTTTGAGAATTGATTAAAGCAAAGCACCCTCAATTCCTACACTTTTATCACATGAATCTAAATCTTTAAGAGCCAATTATCAACTCTTTGTTATACTCAAAGAAAAACAACAACCTCTCTAAGTTTATTAAAGATACAAAGAAAAGAATCTCAAAATCTGATTTTTTCAAGCTTGGGTGCAATTCTAATTATACCCATAGCTTGAGAGTTTCAATCATATTATGACAAGGACTCCTAATAACCACCTAATAACCAATAGGATAATCCACCTATTTATTACATAATCCTACCAAAATTCTAACACTATCTTATGTTAATTAGAATTATATCCTACTAAAAAAAATAAAATTACAAATTAACTACACTTAACCTATTTTATTTAAAGTAAAACCCTAAATATCCAAGCACATATGTGTAGCTATGTCTATGCCCATGCCCATGCCCATGCTATGTCACTTGCTATGTCACTAAAGTTGTAATAAAGCACCGATAAGATGTAATAAGCACCATCTAATGTAACAACCACCTCCCCTTATCTTAAAATTTATCCTCAGTCAAAATTTTCACTCTTTGAAAATTACTCCAAGATTTTCACTTTTGATTAAGATCTTCCACTAATTATCAACTTCATTGCTTCCAAAAATTATAGAATCATAAAACCTAAAAAAATGAAAGTTCCAAAAACACCTATGCCTAAAATGAGAAAGACCCTATAATATAAAGTGGGAGAAAACTCATAGGCAAAACTAACTTATTCACCATGTCTACCAATCCTCATTCACATTTGCTAAGTACTACTTGTTATCATACACACGCAAATTTTCCACTTTTATGCACCTAGAAGATTTGTGTCTCCATAAGAGAAAAACTCTCCTATGGTAGCATCCTTCTTTAAAGCTTCAAACAATCCTTCAAAGTTACATCCTCTATCATATTATCCTCCTCTTCTTTAGAATATTCCTTAAACCTTAAAGTTGATCATCAAGCACATAAGGTGCTAAGTCGGCTATATTGAATATGGCATAAACTACATAGCCTCCAGGAAACTCAAGCTTATATGCTTTATAATCCACCTAGCTAATGATTTTGAATGGACCATACACTTAGGCATAAGCTTGTTTTTGCTTTGATTAGGAAATCTATCCTTCTTCAAGTGCAACCAAGCCAAGTCACCCTCCTTGTATGTATGTCAAGTCTTGTGTTTGTTAGATCTAGCCTTATAGATATCATTGACCTTCTCAATCCTTGCTCTCACCTGGACGTGAAGCTTCTACATATTGTAAAACTTAGCCTTCACATCTTTGTGAACTATTTCCCCTTTGGGAATCCCCATGAAATCAATAGGTTATTTTGGGTTCACTCTATAGACAACCTCAAATAGAATGTGTTATTACATTGGTTGGAGATCTGTTGTAGGCAAACTCTGCATGTGCTAACTTCAAATCCCAATCCTTTTGTGTTTTACTCACCAAACCACACAAGAGAACACCTAAAGTTTGATTCGTGACTTTTGTTTGTCCATCTATATTAGGATGATAAGAAGTGTTAAACTTAGTCCCCAATAATCTCCATAATGATTTCTAGAAATAGCTTATAAACATTGTGTCTCTGTCACTCACAATCACTTTTAGAACTTAATGTAAGTGAATGATGTCTTGAAAGTACAAATCTACAACATTCATTACATCATCTGTTTTATGGCATGGTGTGAAGTGTGCCATCTTTAAAAACCTATCAACCACCACCATGATTGAATCATTCCCCCTAGCAGTTCTAGGCAACCCCACAATGAAGTCCACAAACACGTCCTACAAAGGAAACTCCGAAATAGGCAATAGAGTATAAAGACCTTGGTGAAAAGTAGCCTTTGCCTTTCAATACGTTACACATTAGGATATGTTGGCTCCAACATCTACAATCATCTTTGGCCAATAGAAGTGTTCTTCTAGCATAGTCAAAGTCTTTTTTGTTCCCAAAGTATCCTTCTAATCCTACACCATGTGCTTCTCTCATGAGTAATTCACAATTTGAGCACCTAGGATTGCACAATTGATTACCCTTGAAGAAGAAACATCATAAAGAACATAGGAACCCATGACCCCTTTGTTGAGTTGTTGCATAATTGGCCTGAAATCCTAATCTTGGTCATAGTATTCTATAATGAGATCCAAACCAAGTAGTTTGGAGTTTAGGACACTTGGCAACGAATACCTCATTGAAAGTGTATCTTCCACCACATTAGACTTACCATCCTTATACTTTGAAGAAAAGTGAAAGGCTTGCAAGAATTCAACCCACTTGGCATGTCGTGGGTTAAGCTTGTGTTAGCCATTGATGTGCTTTAGAGCTTCATGATCAGAATGCAATATAAAATGATTTGGCCTTAAATAGAGACTCCAATATTACAAAGGCCTCACAATTGCATAAAATTCCTTATCATAAGTTGAGTAGTTCAATTTGGCAACATTAAGCTTTTCACTGAAATTTGCAAAGGGCCTCTTCCCTTGAATGAGCACCTCGTCAATTCTAACCCCACTAGCATTAGTCTCCACCTCGAAAATTCTAGAGAAATCCGACAAGGCTGAAATAGGTGTATGACATAGCATCTCCTTAATAGATTCAAAGGCCTTGTTTGCATCCCTGGTTGATGTGCTCGTTTTAGAGCACGTTTACAACCCCGTTGTAGTGTTAAGTCTCGCAGCTTTAGATTGATTTTATACATATTACACTTGATTTTACCTTAATCTTGTCTTTGAGTCGTTTTAAGGTCATTTTAGGTGTTTGCGATGATTTCAAGGTGAAGTGCTACGTATTCAAGGCTTTGACACCCTTATCAAGAGGTTAGAAGTGCGTATTATAGCTTAAGACATATTCCAAGTCATTCTCAAAGATCTCACAAAGTTTTAAAGCCATTAGACACTTTAAAGAAGTTGTAAAGCACGATTCACACTCAGATTCGACCGAATCTGACAACCATTTGGTCCAATGGAAGTCCAACAAGGAAGCTTGTGCTTCATTCTCACTAGGAAGGCCGAATGGCAGACATTTGAGAGAATGATGTTCCATTCAGGCAAGAACGTTCGGGAAAATGGTGTTATATTCAGGCAAATGGGTCACCCATTCGAGCAAATTAATCTGTTTTTCTGCGGAAATTTTACTTCTTCTCTAGGCAAGCCCAGGGGCATTTTTGGGCATTCGAATTTCCTTTATTTTAAGTTCATTAAGCCCTAATATTTATTTTCTTAGTTTTGATTAGCCTTAAAGCCGCTCTTAGTTCATTAAGCCTTAGTTTTGAATTTTCTGTTATCTCAAACTTTTGTATTCCAAGATTTTGACTTTATAGTTTCGATTCTTATCATAGATATTGCATTCAATCTTCATTGGATTATAAGTATCAATTTCCTCTTTCCTTCGAGTTCGTTTTATTGCATTCAATGTCTAGCCTCATATTTATTGCTTATCTAGAATAATTTATTCTTTATCTTTACTCATGTCGATTTCTTTTGATGATTATTATCTATTGTGTTTGTTTTTTTTATTATCATCATCTCTTACATCTCAAACATGTGTAAGTAGTTTACTTTGGGGATTGATTAGTGAAACCCTAAGAAAAGCTATGTTCTTCATTGTCTAAGATTAGAGGAATGATGACAATAAGTAGCCCTCGAAACCCAATGCGAATCTTGTCCTGCAACTCCTTTGAAGACATGGGGTGATTACAGGTCGTCGATGTGATTTATGGAATCACCAACTTCCTCTCGTGTACTTGGGTGTCTATACTAGTTATTGTTTTATTTCCTCTAACCTATCATGTTCTCTTTTAAAATTTGCCCCTTACCCCACTATACTTGTGTGGTTTGTAGGTTGTTATAAGTACTGTTTGGTTCAAGGTGTAGCATAAACGACTATGAAAATCTTGTTACTATTTGTCTATTTAAACTTCTTGTCCTTTTTGATACATTTAGTTATAAGAGCAACAATGGACGAGAAATTCTTCAAGAACCTTCTGTAGAATGAGGCTAGGCCATGGAAAGCACGCACCTCAATCACGATTTTAGGAAAAGGCCATGAATTTATCGCTTCCACCTTGGATGGATTGACAAAAACCCTTGAATCAATGCACATCCTCTAATTTCCATCTTTCTTAGGCATAATCAAAGTAGGCACCACACAAGGACTCATACTCTCCCTTACATACCCACGTGCAATGAGTTCTGCGATTTGCCTTTGAATTTCCTTTGTTTCTTCCGGATTGCACCTATAAGCTGGCTTGTTAGGTATTCGTGCTCTCAGAATAAGACCAATTTGATGTTCAATCCCATAAATTGTTGGTAAGTAAGGAGGCAAATCCTCAAGAAAAACATCTTCAAACATGGTGAGCAGTGGTTTCAAAGATCTTGGAACCACGTAGGCTCCATTCTCTACCTCCTTAGACACCAACACATAAACCTTGCTACTTGCCTTTGCCTCCTTCTCCAATTCCCTTCCATCAACCAATAACACTCCCTTGCCATAATCTTTGTTGGAACGAGTTTTCCGAGCCATTAAAAGCTTTAGAGCAAATACTTTTGCTTATGTATTCTTACTCACCACATATTTGTTTGTCCTCCCATTAAACTTCAAAAATCTGTCATATTGCCAAGGTTTTCCCAGGAGAATATGACATGCATCCATGGGACAAACAACACAAAGCACTTGATCCTTATAATTGACAATTTTGAACGAAACTAAGGCTTGTTTATTAACCTTTATGCCACTTGAGTTCCTAAGCTAATGGAGCTTATATGGATAAGAATGGATTTGAGTGTGCACCTCCAACTTGTCCACCAAGAGTGTAGAAACCCCATTAGTTCAACTCCTCGAATCTATGATCACATCATATAGTCTTCCTTGGACATTGCATTTTATGAGGAGGATTTTATCCCTTGGACTTCAAAAGATGTGTTACCTTCTTCCTCTTCAAGCTCATGCTCGTCTTCTTCAAAGGTCCCATCTTCCTCCCAAGTTCAAGTAGTTACAACCCTAGCATGGGTATAATCCCTTTTGATATGGCCTTGTCCCTTACATTTGAAGCAAGTTCATTGATCTCCTATAGGAGGCCTCGAACTTTCTCCCTTATCACTCCTAAAAAGGTTGTGGCTTTATGGCTTTCTCTAGATTAGGCTTCACATTAGACATCTCACGCATCCCTTTGGCTTCAAAAGATTGAACTATCCCTCTACGTTTACGTGTTTGCCTTTTAACCTAGTTTAATTGTACACACCTCATAAAAAATCCAATAGGGTTGTAATTCCACCATTTCCTTGATTAGGTCATTTAACCCAGTCACAAAACGAGCCACCTTGTGGTCTTTTTTCTCCTCTAGCCCACATATCATGGCTAGATTTTTGAGTTCCACCAATTTTTCCTCAACAGACTTCCTTTCTTACTTCAAAGTATGCATTTTTAAAATATTGTTTTGTTTGAAGTCTTGAGGAACAAACCTTTTCCGCATGTACTTCTTCAGTTTCGTCTAAGATGAGATCTTGGAATGCCACTCCTTTCTTCTCTTCTTTTGCAAGCCTTCAAGACACAAACTTGTATAAGAAGTGAGTTTGAGTTAAACAACCTTAAAGGAACTATGGTCATCATAGTCCTTATATTTGAAAATTTGTTCAACTCTGCAGATCCAATCTAGGAACTCGTATGGGTTCATACTTCCATTGAACTCGGGGATTTCAAGTCTCAATCTTTGATGGAGCAAATGCCGCAATATGCACATTATCTGAAAACCCTCTTAAGGAACAAGAGAAAGCTTGAAGGCGAGGTGATTAGTTTGCCAGAGCAGGTAAGTGCCATCATTCAGGGCACATGGGCAAAGAAAGAAAAAGCTAGAGGACCCTTTGTGCTCCCAGTCACCCTTGGAAAACTCAATTCTAAGGGAGCACTTGCTGACTTTGGGGCCTCCATTAACCTAATGCCGATGTCCATTGCCAAATAGCTAACCTGTGAGCTCAAGCCTTCGAAGAAAACAATTCAGTTGGCTAACCGTAGTATAAAAGTGCCATGTGGGGAGTTTGAGGACCTTCCGATCCAAGTAGAGAATATAGTGGTACCATGTGACTTTGTAATGATTGATATGGCCGAGGATTCTTATACTCCCCTCATCAGAGGGAGGGATGCTTTGAAGACTTTGGGTGCCCTGATCGACTGTGAATCAGAAACTATAACCGTGAGGGTAGCCCAAGAGAAGGTTGTGTTTTCCTTTTCTAAGTCTTCAAAGGAACCCATAGTCGAGCGGATTTGTTCCTTTGGGGTGGTCGAGAATGAAGCTACAAAAGAGGTTGAGAGGTGTAATGTTTTGGCTGCCCCAATGTTGGTTGAGGTGTCGGATGAAGAGGAGGCAAGGGAGCGTGTTGTTTTTGAGGTTGCGAAGGGAATTACTCCACCAACGGAGATGTATTACAAATTTGAGGGAACTGATGAGCCAGCCCGCAAACGGAAAAGGGCTAGAAAAAGAAAATCTAAAAAGAGACCGATGGCTCCACCCTGGCTCGGGGGAGCCCCGCGTTATAACCCACTTCCAGATGACCCTGGTTATCCATTGCTTACTTCTGCCACTACGGCTCGGTGGAGAGTTTTGACTCCCTATGCTAGAGGTGATGGCGATACTAGGAGTGAATCCACTCCTACGGCAGGTATGATTTCGTAATTTTCTTTTTATGTATGAACTTGTGCCTAACTGTGTCGAACTTATCGACGTTAAACAAAAGTACTTATGGGAGATAACCCGGTGTTTGTTTTATTTTTCTATATAGCAATAGCTTCCATAATGCTGATCTTTCTCCATCTTGGTTCTCTTCTCCCAAGTGCCGAGACGGCTCATGAGCTGGCTTGGGGGAGGGTCCTTGTGTTTTCAAAGCGTCGAAAGATCAGCATTTTTGAAACTATTGCCTTGATTTTTGTTTTAGTTTTTATTTGCATGTCTAGGTGTGTCAAGTTGATATGTTTGAGTTATGAAACTGACATGTGAGCTCTTGGCGTGTACATTATAGTGGTCCTATGCCTACCATGAATATCGATGGACTTTAGGGTAAGCTAATTTTGTGCCTTTACTTTTTCTTCATAGCTACATCACCTAACTCCACATGACCCAAATATTCCCTCTTTTTACCTAGAGGATAGTCAAGTGATCACAATGAAGTAGTGTCCGTTGCATTGTGGTGAAAGATTTAAGTTTCAAAAATCGTTGTCGTATGATATGGCTCTTTACATTACTCTTAGTTTATTTCAGAAACATTAGCATGAAAAACAAAAACAAAAAGAAAAAAAAAGAGGAAGAAAAAGAAAAGGAAAAGAAACAGAAAAAAATAGAAAGAAGAAAAATTCCAGAATAAAGTTGGTGTAATGAGTTCATTTATGCGTATCTAGAGAATTTTGGGAAGTGGCATTGTCGTTAGAAGTTGTAGCCGTCCTTGGATTGATTACCTTGGATTTCTTACTATTCTCTATTTGAACTCCACATCCCCAAATTTTACCCTACCTTGATCCTAGCCTACATTACAACCGTTTCCAAACCTGTTCTACTTGGCCTGATTAGCAAGTTCTGTGCTGGAGAGTAGATAGGATGCAATCCCTAAGATTTCTCCCTGATTGAGTGTTTAATTCCCGACTCATCTTAAGTCGGATGATTTTGAGTGAAACACATACCATATGAAACACACGAGCGTATTAGAAAGTTCCCACATCTTTTGGGAAATAGCATGGGGAGCGTGGCCTTGTGACCTCATTAGGTAGTGGGTGGCATGGCCTGTGTTGTGGCTTTTCTAGTAATCCCGAGTCTGTGGAAGATGTTGTTCATCTTGGTATTATGCTCTTTCGATCCCATTGTACTTGCACACCCATAACTAGGGAAGAGTTTTGCGTGTACATGGCTGTCATTGTCTTATTTTCCGCTCACCTTGCTTTTCATATGCTTTACTCACAGTGTTGCCTTGCTAGTTCATTTGCTAGGGACTAGCAAAGGTTTGGCTTGGGGGAAGTTGATGTGCTCATTTTAGAGCACATATACAACCCCATTTTAGTGTCGAGTCTCGCTATTTTGTATTGGTTTTATGCACATTACATCCGGTTTTAGCTTGATCTTGTCCTCGAGCTGTTTTTAGGTTATATCAGGTACTTTTGATGATTTTGAGGTAAAATGAGACGTGTTCGAGGCTGTGACACTTTTATTAAGAGTTTGGATACACGTATCATAGGTTGGGTATGCGTTCTAAGTCACTCTCGAGGATCCCATAAACTCCAGATACCATTAGACACTTCAAAGGAGATGTTCAGCAAGGTTCAGGTTTAGATTCGACCGAATCTGACATCCATTCGGTCGAATGGAAGACAGGGATTTAAAGCACATAAATCAAGCTCTCGGGAATAACCGAATGAAAACTCATTTGGATGAATCAAGGCCCATTCGGCCGAATGGTTGCACTCATTCGATCGAATGATGGATAGGGTACAAAAACGTCAAGCTTTTGTTTTAGGCGAATGGCCACCCCATTCGGCCAAATGGCCACCCATTCGGCCAAATCCCCTCTTCATTCAGCCGAATGGTATTCTTTCTCGCATTTTTTGGTTCTTTCTTTAGCCGACACTCGAGGGTTTTTTTCTAGGGTTTTACCCCTTATGTCCCTAGGGTATAAATACCCTCTTGCTTTGTAAATAACCCTTATGTCTACTTTGAGAGCTCTTGTGCCTCAACCTAGAACATCACTTTAAAGCTTTTCATTTCATTCATGCATTAGTTTAAATTTACAGCTTTGTATTTTGGATTCAGATTCTCTTTCATTCATGCAATATCATTTATGCAAGTTATCGATTCTTTTCTGTTTTATTTCGTTTAATGCTTTCAAGAATTGTTTTCATGAATTTCATTTCTCTTGCTATTATCGTTGCTTCATTTATAGTTTTAACAGAGTAGTTGTCGGTTTTGTTATAGATCTTCGTTTTTCGTTCTCTTGTTCATTTACTTTCAATTTGTTCATGCTTTCAATCATGTTCTTTTACGTTGTTTATGCCCTAGTCTTAATTACTATGTGTGAGTAGTTTCCCTAGGGGTTTGATTGGTGAAACCCTAGGTTTGCTCGTTCTTCATGCGTAGAGCTAGGGTTTGAGATTGTTGATGATTGATTGATTGATATTCGATGCGAATCTTGTCCTGCCACTCCTTTGGAGACATAGGGCGATTATAGGTTGTTCATGTGATTTATAGGGTCACAAACTTCCTCTCGTCATCTTGAGTGTCATGATTTATTGTTGACTGATTTCTCCTAATTTAGCATATTGATAGTTTGATTATCCTTCCTAGGGTGGAACTGATCTGTCCTCGTTTTCCTTCCATAGCATATCATCATTTTAATTCTTGCTTTATTTTTCTGTCATTAGGTTCATTTAATCAAATCCCAAATAAACCCCTTTGCATCAAGTCTAGAGACTATCGCCCCTTGTCCTTGTGGTTCGATCCCCAACCTACCACTACATTAGTCGTAGTAGTATTAGGGTGTTTACAAATATTGTTTGCGTAACTATTTTTTTAGTTAAACGACATAAAAGAACGGTTATCAGGCGACATCCCTAATATACACCATCCAATTATAAGACCCTGATTTTCCATTTGAAACCCTATTAGGGTAAAATCTCAAAATTACCACTATTGTCAATAAGACCATGATCTTTGCACCAAAACCCTATTGTGGTAGAAACCCAAAATTACCCCACCTATCAATAAGACCCTAATCTTCCTAACAAAACCATATTGGGGTAAAATCCTTAAATTACCCCTCTTATGGGTAAAGACCCTGATTTTCCCACTAAAACATAATTTGGGTGAAATCCCAAAATTACCCCTCTTACCATTAAGACTCTTATCTACCCATTAAAAAACTATTGGGGTGAAATTGTAGAATTTTTTCTACTACCTATAAAACCATAATATTCCCACCAAATTTTTCTTACGGTAAAATCAAGAAATTAGCCCTTCTATCAATAAGATAGTTGTCATCCTTCCAAAACCATATTGGGGTAGAATCTCCTAACTACCCCATCTACACTTAAGATCCTTATTTTCCCACTAATAGCCAATTGGGTTAAAGATGTGAAATTACCTGTACTACTAATAAGACCCTTGTCATCCCACTGAACCCTTATCAGGGTAGAAATCATAAATTACCTTTTCTACTGCTAAGATCCTATTCTTCCCACTAGAACCCTATTAGGGTAAAATGCAAAAATTACCCATCCTAACGGTAAGACCCCGATCTTTCAAACAAAACCATTTTGGGGTAAAATCTCGAAATTACTCCACTAATGGGTAAATTCCTCAAAATTACCCCTCCAACCTTTAAGACCCTTATTTTTCCAACGCAACCCAATTTGGGTAAAATCTAAAAGTTACCCCACTTACTGGTAAGACACTATTCTTCCCACTAAAACCTTATTGGGGTAGAATCTAAAATTTACCCCACGTATCGGTAAGACCCGAATCTTCTGGTTGAAATCCTATTGCGGTAAAATCCCAAAATTACCCCTACACTTGTTAAGAACCCAATCTTTCTATTTAACCCTTTTTGCTAAAAATTCTAGAATTAACACTTCTATAGAAAGACCCAAATTATCCTACCAAAATCGTATTGGGGTAAAATCCCCATATTAACCCTCCATATAACACCACAATTTTCCCACTGCAAACCAATGTGGGTAAAATCTCAAAATTATTCACCTACCGATGAGACACTGATATTCCTAGTGAAATCGTTTAGGGGTAAAATTTGACAATTACCTCTCCTATTAGGAATACCCAAATCTTTTCATCAAAACTATATTGAATTGAAATCTTAAAATTACCCCTCTTATCGGTAAAACATAATATACTTAATCAAGACATATGGGAGTAAAATCCTAAAATTATCCCTCCTACATATAAGACCCTAATTTTCACACTTAAACCCATTTGGGGTGAAATTCCGAAATTACTCCTCCTACCATTAAGACCTTAATTTTCCCACCAAATCCCAATTCAGAAAGAACTCTGAAATAAAATATCCTATTAATAAGCTCCTATTTTTTCCACCAAAAGCTTAATTATATAAAATCACTAAATTTTACTACTTCTGATCATACCCTTATCTTCCCACTAAAATTCTCTTCAGGTAAAATCTTGAAATTACCACTAATTTTGTTAACACCCTAATCTTACTAGCAAAATTCTATTTGGGTAGAATCCTAAAATTAACCCACCTATGTAAGACCCTAATCTTCCTAATAATACTATATTAGGGTAAAATCCCAATATTACCCCTCCTACATGTAAGACCTTGATTTTCCCACTAAAAATTAATTTGGGTAAAATCCTTGTATTACCCACCTACAACTAAGACCCTAATCTTCCTTGCAAAACCATATTTGGGTAAAATAAGAAATTACCCCTCCCTGATTAGACCTGATCTTTCCACCGAAACCCTATTAAGGTAAAATCCCTAAATTACCCATCCTCTCTGTAAGACCCTAATCTTCCTAAAGAAACTATATTGGAGTAAAATCCCAATCTTTCTACCGATAAGAACCCAATCTTTCCACCAAAACCCTATTTGGGTAGAAATAAGAAATTACTTGTCCTACTAGTAAGATCCTATTCTTCGCACTGAAATCTTATTGGGTTAAAATCTTAAAAATACACCTTCTACCAGTAAAACCCAAATATTTTCACTGAAACCTTATTAGGGTAAAATAACTAAATTACCCCTATTATCGATAAGACTATATTTTCTACCCACCAAAACCTTATGGGGGTAGAATCACGAAATTACCCCATTTATCGATAAGACTAAGATTTTCCCACTATAACCTAATTTGGATAAAATCCTAATGGGGATGAAGAGGCGTTGCTACTTGAAATCATAAGAGATCCTTTGATCATCATAAGCGAGGCAGAAGGCGTGGCCAAAATGATGGAAATTCATCAAGATAGGCATACCTATATTAATATGTTGTTTTGATGGATTAGAGATGTTTTTTACTTTCTTCGGAACTTACCAATTGTAACTTTCCATTTTGGGAAGTGGTAGCACATGGACAAGTGGCCAAAAATAAAATGTTTTGAACCCTGAAATGTGTGTACTTTAGGAGTAGGGTTCAAGTTAAGACTTAGTCAAAGTTGTCCCAATACTTGTCAATATCGATCAATTAAGCAGTCAAATTTTGACTAAAGGAGTTAGTTAATGTTCTTATAAAGCCAAAAATATTGTGGGTTAAATAATGAAGAGTTGGACAAATATTGAAGACTTAAGAAGTTTGGCATGATATTAAGACTTGAGAAGTTGGATTTTATTTGAAGACTTGAGAGTTTGATGTAGATTGAAGGCTTCGAGGGAAGATAATGCCTGAATTTCATGGATAGAGGACAAACAATGTTCAAATTCTTTTAGGATAGGTTTATCTATTTAGTTATTCTTATAATTATGTTACATAGAATTATCTCAAAGTCTTGTTGGTTCATTTGTAATGCTAGCCGAAGTTATCATAGAGAATTTTGGTCTCTAAGTAATTCTAGTTTGCTTATCATAGGGTATTTCAGAATTCAAGCTAACCGTTGTTAGTCTTTTCTGATTTTAAAAAACCCTAGCTAGTATTTCAGCTATTAAGGATTCTTGTAAACTCACGGCTTGCCTACTATATAAAGGGGGTAATTTGCAATGAAATGAATTAGTTTTCAAAGCTTAAAACCTACGTGTCTTTATGACTCTTTAATTCTCTAAGTTTTTGGATTGAAACTTAGTTTATTCGATCCTTAGTTAACTATTTTTTTTTTTGAGGTGGTGTTCTAAGGATACTTTTCAAATTTATTAGTGATGTATCTGTATCGTATTAATCCTAAAAGGTAACCAACTCCTTTATCTCATTTCAATTCTTACAATCTCACATATAATATCCTAACTGCATCAAAACACATCGTTTTCCTTTCTCTATTTTTGTAATTGATCAAAGGAGCAAGATTTGATCGTTATAGCCTGTATTTTTCAAAATATATTTACAAAAATACAACATCTAGTATAAAAGTAAAACAAAGGGTATTGAGGTTTTAAAATCACCCTAAATTATGGCATCTTCAAGTAGTCAACATCATCAAAGCAAGAACGATGAGTACATGTCATTGGGTAAGAAAAATGCACGCTTAGAAGGTGAATAGGAGTATTTGAGGGATCAGCTTAAAGACCTATTTGCAAGGCTCATTAGGAAAAGAGGAGATGGCCCATCTTCACACAATTCTTATTAGAGATCTAAGCATTTCTAATGCATGACCAGTTTGGTAACTCAAACTCAAACTCTTGTTTCTTTAACATTAACGTTGATATACTAGAGGATGATGGAAGATTAGATGCTGATGAATTTGTAGAATAGTAGAGGGTAGTGGAAAGAGTGTTTGACTATAAGAAAACACCAAATGAGAAGAAGGTAAAAGTGGTAGCTTTGAAGTTACGCAAATATGCCTCTACTTGGTGGACAAATATGTGTAACAAGAAGGAGAGAATGGGGAAAGAAAAGGTGAGAATATAGGAGAAGATGAAAAAGTTCCTACCTTATATTATGTTTAAGAGAATTTTATAAGATTTCATCATCTTGAACAAGGTGGGAAATGCGTTGAAGAGTATACATGTGACTTTGAGGGATATCTAGTGATGTGTTGTGTGGAAGAGGATAAACTAGAAACATTGGTGAGTTTTCTAGGAGGTTTGGATGATCAAATTTCAAGGGTGGTGGAGTTACATCCATATTCAACCCTAGAGAAGCTAATTCTTCTGGCACATAAGGTGGAGAATCAACAGAAAACTAATCTAAAACCTAAAACCACTCTAACCCAACGAGCCTATCCTACCCAAATAAATCCTAACTTTTGCGATTCCCTAAAACAAACCGTGCCCCACCAAACAACACTATCTAAACTCAAAAAAATCCCAAGTGTTGTCATAGATTTCAAGGCCTAGGGCATATTTCATATAACTACTCTAATAAGAAGATCGTGTCACTGCCTAAATACTTCATGCTTAACAATCCATGCTTTGAAGAGGAAAATACATTCAAAGAAGGGGAATTTGTTGAAAAAAATGGAGAGGATGAATTAGGGTGTTTTAGGCCATATAAAGGAGATGTTTGGTGGTACAAAGGGCATTGAGTAGCATACCAAAAAAAGAAGATCAATTGTAGAGACAAGCTATATTCTTTATGAAATGCACCATAAAGGGAAGATTTGTTCGTTCACCATTAACGGAAGAAGTTGTACTAATGTTGCATCTCAAACATTAGTAGAGAAGCTCAATCTACTTACGTCAGCACATCCAAATCCTTACATGATTCAATGACTCCATCATGGCAAGGGTATATAAGTATGTTCTTGTGTTTTGTTCAATTTTAGTATTGGTAGATATAGGGAAGAACTTTGGTGTGATGTTATACCTATAGATGAGTGTCATATATTGTTCGGAATACCTTGGTTATTTGAAAAGAAGGTCATGTATAATGGGTACAAAAATACCTATGTCTTTACTAAGAATAACGACAAAATCATCCTAACCCCCATGATGCCAAACAAGCCTAACACCACAAACATGACCTGTAACCTACCCAAAACTGAAACACATACCCTTACCACTATCCTAAAGGCTAAACAACATGAAAATCAACTTATTCCACCCCTTATATTGCCAAGTTTGGAGAAGGAGGAAGATTTAGTCAAGGAGGAGCCTAGCCACCGATTACTCATTCCTTTACTCAAAACATATGGTCACGTGATCCCAAAAGAGATCCCACCTGGGCTCCCTCCTCAATGTGTCATTCAACATAAAATAGATCTTATCCTAGGATCTACTTTACCTTACAAGCTTGCCTATGGAACAAACCCTAATGAAATGGAGGAGATAAGGAGGCAAGTAGAGGGATTAGTGGAGAAAGGAATGATAAGGGAATCTTTTAGCCCATGTGCTATACCGACATTATTATTACTGAAGAAGAATGGAGAGTGGCGCAAGTGTGTGGATAGAAGAGTCATAACCAAGATCACCATTAAGTATCATTTTCCCATCCCTAGGTTAAAAGATTTAGGGAATGATCTCTATGGAGTAAAAGTGTTTTCAAAGATGGAATTGTGGACTGGGTATCATCAAAGAAGGGTTGTATGAATGAAAAACCAGATTCAAGACCAAAGAAGGGTTGTATGAGTGGCATATAATTCCCTTCGGTCTTTCAAAATCACCTAGTACCTTTATGAGGTCTATGAACACATCCCTTGAGAAATTTCTTAGTGCCTTTGTTGTGGTTTATTTTGATAATATTTTAATCTACAACAAATATGGGGAAGAACATCAGGAGCATTTATACAGAATATTTAAAGATCTTGCTTGTGAAAAGCTCGATGCCAACTTGGAAAAGTGTGATTTTCTTACTTCATAAGTTGTGTTTTTGGGTTTTATTGTTTCCTCTCAAGGTATAAAGGTGAATGAAGAAAGGGGGAAGCAATTTGAAGTTTGCCTATTCCTATAAGCATTCAACAAGTTCCAAGCTTTCATGGTCTTGCATATTTTTACAAGAGATTTATTCGAGATTTCAGTACCATTATGGGTCTTCTCACAGAAATCACGAAACTAAAGAAGTTTGAGTGGAATCCTCAAGCTTAGAGGGAATTTAAAGCCTTGAAACACCTATTGACTTTGGCATAAATTTTAGCACTTCTAAACTTTAAAAATGTCTTTAAAGTGGAGTGTGATGCATCTGGGGTCAGTGTTGGTTCAAAACAAAAGTCCCTTAGCCTATTTTAGTACGTGCTCTTGATCACTGGCGACACTATTTGGTTCCAAAGAAGTTTATCCTTCACTCATATCATGAGGCCTTGAAGCATTTGGAAAGCCAATAGAAGCTCCATTCTTAACATTCCCAATGGGTTTAGTTTCTTCAAGCTTTCCATTTTAGATAAAACACAAGTTTAAAAAACTAAACAAAGGAGCACATGCACTTTTAAGGAGGCATCTTCTTCTTAATTTATTAAAGACTAATGTTTTTGGACTTGGAAATTTAAAGGATTTCTATAAAGGAGATATTGACTTTGGATAACTCAATGAGAGATATTTAAAGAAGGAAATGGGGAAAAAATATTTGTTCAAAGGTTTTCTATACAAATGAATCCAAATATACATCCCTAAGCACAATATGAGAGAGTTCTTTATCAAGAAGGTTCATGAAGGAGGGATGGCTGGACCCTTTGGTATTGAAAAGACAAAAGTCTTCTACTTGAACATTTATTTTGGCCTAAGATGGCACGTGATGTGGATTTTGTTGTCAAGAGGTTTCCCACGTGTCAAAAGGTTAAAAGTCATTATCTTCCCTACGGACTACATCTGACATTACCATTTCCTCAAGATCCTTGGGAAGATATCAGCCTAGACTTCATCATAGGGTTGCCTCGAACTCAATATAACAAAGACTGAATCATAGTGGTTGTGGACAAGTTTTCAAAGATGATGCGTATTATTCCTTGTCACACTACCTTTGATGCTAATTTGTACTTGAAAGAGGTGGTTCAATTACATGGGATCCTGCAGTCTATGATTACTGATTGTGATACAAAGTTCCCTAGTCATATCTAGCTAACACTTTTGAAGAAGATGGGTACGAATTTAAAATTCAACACTTTAAGTCATCCTCAAACTGATGGGAAAACTAAGGTGACAAATCGCACTCTTAGGACTATATTTAGGAAGTGTCACCATACATAGAGTTTGCATACAACAGGGTTCTTAGCAAAACAAAAGGTCTTAGTCCCTTTAAGGTGGTCCATGGGTTTCATCCTTACACACCTATTGATTTAGAAACATATGCATTAAAGGAGAATTTTAGTTAGGAGCCATAGGAGAAATCTAAAGAGATCAAGAATATGCACAAGGAAGTTTGTAAAGCGTGGAAGATGGGCGTTGCTAAAAATGGTGGAAATTCATTAAGATAGGCATACCTATCTTAGTATGTTTTTTTGATGTATTAGAGATGTGCTTGACTTTCTTATGAAGCTTACGATATGTGGAAACTTTCCATTTTGGCAAAGTGATAGCATATGGAGAAGTGGAATTTGCTTAAAAGGAAGTAGGCCAAACAAAAATTGTTTTGAACCCATAAAGGTTTGAACTTTAAGAGTAGGGATCAAGTTAGGACTTGTTCAAAGTTGGCCAAAAATTGTTAAATATTAGTTAATTAATGAGTCAAGATTTGACTCAAGGAGTTGGTCAATTTTTTTACATAGACAAGAAGATTCGTGGGTTGAAATGCTGAAGAGCTGGACGAATATTGAAGACTTGAGAAGTTTGGTGTGGCATAAAGACTTGAGAAGTGGATATGATGTGAAGACTTGAGATTTGATATAGATTGAAGACTTGGAGGAAAGATAATGCACGAAGTGCATGGATAGAGGACAAACACGGTTTATATTGTTAGTTTTTCTCATCTTTATGTTACATAGAATTATCTTAGAGTCTTTTTAGTTCATGTGTAATCCAAGCCAATGTTATCTTAGGGAATTTTGGTCTCTAAGAAATTCTAGTTAGCTTATCCTAGGGTATTTTGAATTTTAAACAAAACCCTAGTTAATCTTTTCATATTCTAAGAAAACGTAGCTACTATTTAGGCTTCTTGTAAACTAACGACTTTCCTACTATATGAAGGTGGTCATTTGCAACGAAATGTACTAGTTTTAGAAGCTTAAAACCTACATATCTTTGCGACTCTTTAATTCTTTAAGTTTTTGGATTGAAACTTAGTTTATTCGATCCTTTGCTAGCCTAATTAAACATAGCCATGGGGCCGGTCTGAGCAGGCTGGGCCGGGCCAGCCACCGAGCCGTCTCAGGAATTCAGGACTGGGATCGAACCGGTCCTAGGAGCTGGCCAGTCCAGTTCCAGGCCAGGCTGGGGTGTGTTGATTCATAACGAATCGAACCAAATCGAAAATCGAATAAGGAACCAAATCACAAACCGAATTAATGAATCAAATCAAATTCACGAATCGAATTAAATTCACGAATCAAACTGAATCGAATTCACAAATCAAACCAAATCAAACTAAATTCATAAACAGAATTCACGTACCAAATCAAATTGAATCAAACCAAGTCAAAAGGAATCAAATCGAATCAAACCAGATCACGAACCGAATCAAACTGAATCCATGAACCGAATCAAACCAAATTTCACATCACTAGTGGAAAAAACCTTATATACTCCAGTTTTTCAAAGGCTTTATGCTCCGGTTTTGACCTAAAGTAGATGTAATAGGAACATATACTAAAGAACTTTATGCTCCGGTTTAGACCGGAGTAAAAAATAGACTATATGCTCCGGTCCTCTGAGAACCGGAGTATAAAATTTGTATTTTTTTAAAAAATTTTACAAATGCTAATATTAGTATTATTCAATACACATATTAAAACAATGCAAGTGGAAGGCTTTCAATAAATATAAAACTAAGTTATTGGCTTATATTGGTATTAGAATTAACAATGCAAGCTCAAATACTACTATATATATATATATATATATATATATATATATATATATATATATATATATATATATATATATATATATATATATATATATATATGCTTTGATTTAAATAATACATATAATAACGTAACTACGAATATATACATAGATTTCTACAATGTATGACAAATATAAATAGGGATCATATACAATAATCTAACTACTAACTTAAATACAGTTACTGGCAAGGAATCGTGCGAACTTGTCTCTTATTTCTTTGATTTCGTCAATGGTTAAAGGCTCCACTCTTGATGCGTTGTTGAAAACCTAAATGTAGCCACCATATATAATAAAATTATACAATAAGATTATCAGATCAATCTCTATTACTTGTTTAATTCTTATGAAGGATAAATTCATACAGCTTGAAGTATAGTCATGAACATTTCCTCAAAGTTGTGTCATGAACAATTTTCCATTAAGTATAAAAGTTTTCCAAAAAATTCGGCAGAGTTTCCTCTGTAAAATGAACATTTTTCCAATTTTTAATCTTAAAAACCTGTTCAGCACAATTTCACAATACAACACACAACAACTATACAATGCCATACCACATCAATCTTTCGATTGATGCCGGTCATATAATCCCATGCTCCATGCGTGGTCATTAACATCTACGAATGCCATTTCATAGGACGACGTGCCTAATGCGTATATATAAACAAATGTCAGCCAAGGAATTAGATATACCTTTTCTACATCATTGACTTTCTTGGTAGAAGTGATTAAGTCATACATGAATCTCATCACATAATCGCCACAATCTATCACATTTTGTTGTTGTGCGCCCTAAATGGGAATGAAATCAATATTCATGTCAAAATCAAAGTAAATCAAAGGTTAGGCTACCATAAAACATTGTAATTCCCAAAAATTGGAACCTTCACTGATTTCCATTTAGGAAATATAGCTCTTAAATGTAATCGAAGACTTCCACGTAATTTCTTCATTGCACTACACTCGACAAGAAAAATATAGGTCATATTAATGTCATATTAAAGTTAATAATCAAACTAAAACGTATTTGGTAAACATAAAGATACCTAGACAACATGGAATTGATAAGTAAATGTCGAGGTGGTTGTAGACACACAGAATCGAATTTATATACCGTGTGGGTTAAAGGACATATCACTAGGAAATGGGATACAGACTGTTATCTCAAACTATCCAGTACCCATTTCTTACATAATCATGCACTCCCATTGCATACTATACTGCTATATATATTCCCTTCCCATCTCTTATCACCTCATACTAAGCAAGCTAAGCTAAGCTACGTTAAGAAACAATTACGGTTGTATACTACAACTTATTATTTAAGAACAACCAAAGCAACACTCCAGAATTTGATCTCACCCTTAAGCTTTGATGAACAACTTTAGTTTTTTTAAGTCCCTTTATTTTCTCAAGAACACATAGATCATAGAATTACAAAAAGACATAATCATATTTGATTCATATAAACTAAATCATATTTAGCTAAACTAACATTCATTGATTCATATAAATTAAATTATATTCAACTAAACTTACATTATTCATATAATCTAAATATATTAACACTTATTGATTTATATAATGAATAAACTAAATTATATTCAACTAAACTAACATTCATTTGTTTTTATAAACCAATTTATGTTCAACTAAACTCACACTCATATAAACTAAACTAAGATTCAATTAAACTAAGATTCAACTAAATTTAAATTAAGTGATTCATCTAAATGAAATTATATTCAACTAAACAAACATTCATATAAACTAAATTATGTTCAAATAACTATATTAAACTAAATAACTTTCACTAATTCACATAAACTAAAATGTACAATCCCTAAATTACCCCTCCTACTAGTAAGACCCAGATTTTCTCACTAAAATCCAATTTGGGTAAAGTCTCGAAATTACACCTATTACCATTCAGACCCTTATCTTCCTACCAAAACCCTCTTTGGATAAAATCCTAGGATTACCCCTCTTACCAATAAAATCACTTATCTTCCCACAAAATCCCTTTTAAACTAAAATTCTAAAATTAACTTTCCCTTTAGACCAATAAAACCCTTAGCTTCCCACAAAATCCCCTTCTACTAGTAAGAACAAGATTTTCGAAGTGTAAACCAAGTGTGGTAAAATCCCAATAAATAAGATTAAAATCCAAAAATCACCCTTCTACTTGTATAACTCCTATCTTCCCATCAAACCCCTATTGGGGTAAAATCCTAAAATTATCCCTCCTACTAGTAAGATCCTAATCTTCCCATTGGAACCATACACAAATAAAATTCAGAAACTACTCCTCTTATCGGTAAGACCCTAATCTTCCAACCAAAAACATTTTGAGTAAAATCCCAAAATCACCCCTCTTACTAGTAAGATCCTGATTTTCACACTTAAACCTATTTGGGGTAAAATCCAAAAGTTACCCCTCTTACTAGTAAGAGCCTAATCTTCCCACCAAAACCCTATTTAGGATAAAATATATGAAATTACCCCTCCTAGGAGTAAGATCATATTCTACCCACTAAAACCTTACTGAGGAAAAAAAACAAAATTATCAATCCTACAATTACGACCTTGATCTTCCCACAAAACTCCTATAGGGGTAAAATCCTTAAATTACCCCACCTACTAATAAGACTCTAATCTTCCAACGTATACCTACTGGGTTTTAATCTTAAAGTTAACCCTTCTATTGGAAAGATCCTAATATTCATATCGAAACCATATTGGGGAGAAATCCCAATATTAACCCTCTTACCGGTAAGACCTAGATTTTCCCACTAAAACCCAATTTGAGTATAATCTTGAACTTACCCCTCCTACTAGTAAGAACCTATTCTTTTCACTTAAAACCTTTAAGAGTAAAATCCTAATACTGGCTTCCTACTAGGAAGATAATAATCCTCCCACCAAACCCCAATGGTAAAATTCCATAATCACCCCTCCTATCGGTAAGACCCTTATCTTTCTACTGAAACCATATTGGGGTAAATATAAAATTACCCCTTTTACCAATAAGACCATGATTTTCCACTAAAACTAGATTGGGAAAATATCCCAAAATAACCCCTCCTACATTTAAGACCCCTAATCATCCAATGGAATCCACGAAGGGGTAGAAATATGAAATTACCCATTCTAATAGTAATATCCTACTTTTCCCATCGAAACCCTATTAGGGTAAAATCCCAAATTTATACCTCTTATCAGTAAGACCCTATTAGAGTAAAATGCCAAAAATTTTCACTCTTATCGATAAGACCCTAATCTTTCAATTGTAATCATATCGGGGTAAAGTCCCAAAATTACCTCTCCTAGTGGTAAGACCCAAATTTTCCAACTTAGACCCTATTGGGGTAAAATCTCTAAATTACACCTCCTACCTATGAAACTTTGATCTTCCTACCAAAACCTTATTGGGGTAAAATCCCAAAAGTATCCTTCCTTCTTGTAAGACCCTAATCTTTCGACCAAAACCATATTGGGTTAATATCATGAAATTACCTCTTCTATCAGAATCACCCCGATCTTCCTATAGAAACCCCCTAATCTTCCTACAAAAACCATATTAAGGTAAAATCTCAATATTACTCCTCTTATCGATAAGACCCTAATTTTCCAACTGAAACACAAGTTCGGTAAAGGTCGAAATAACCCCTCTTTCAGGTACAACCCTAATCTTCCAATTGAAACCCTTAAAATCGCAAACTTACCCCTCTTACTTGTAGGATACTAATCTTCCCACATAAACCCTATTAAGGTAAAGTTCCGAAATTACCGCTCTTATCGGTAAGACCCTAATCTTCATACCAAAACCATATTGGGGTTAATACCAAAATTACCACTTTTACTAGTACTACCCTGATTTTCCATTTAAAACCTAATATGGGTAAATCATCAAAATTAATCATTCTACCGGTAAGACCCATATCATCCCACTGAAACCCTAAAGGGTTGAAATCTGAAATTACTCCTTCTACTAGTAAGATCTTATTCCTCCCACCGAAACCCTATTGGGTAAAATCTAGAAATTATCCCTCTTACAAGTAAGAACTCAATCTAGAAATTTAATTGGGGTAAGTACCCCTTTTTGTAATAAGACACTCACCTTAATACTAAAACCCTTTTGGGATAAAATTAAGAAAATACCCTTCGTATCGGTAAGCCACTTATCTTTGTATCGAAATTATATTAGGGTAAAATCCAAAATTACCTCTCCTACTCTTAAGACCCTGATTTTCCAACATAAAACCAATTGGGGTTAAATCACTAAATTACCCTTCCCCCTAGTAAGACCCCGATCTTCCCACCAAACCATATTAGTGTTAAATTCCAAAATTACCACTCCTACTTGTAAGACCCTAATCTTCCGACCAAAACCCCATAGTGTTTAAATACTTAAATTACCCCTTCTATTAGAAAGATTCTAATCTTCTTGTTGAAACCATATTAGGGTAAAATCCCTATATAACCCTTGTTAGTGGTAAAAACCAGATTTTTCTAGTGAAAGCCAATTTCGGTAAAATCTTCTAACTAAAACCCTTTTAGAGTAAAATCTAAGAATTACCACTCCCACTAAGAAGATATTGATCTTCCCACCAAAACCGTATGATAAAATTACATAATTAACCCTCTCATCCATAAGAGCCTTATATTCCTACTGAAACCGTATTGAGGTATATCCTAAAATTACCCCTCTTACCTATAAGACCATGATTTTCCCATTAGAACTTGATTAGGGAAAAATCCCAAAATCACCCCTCCTACAGGTAAGACCCTGATCATCCCACGGAAACCTTAAGGGGTAGAAATCAGAAATTACCCCTTCTAATAGTAATATCCTATTCTTCCCACCAAAACCCTATAGGTGTAAAATCCTAAAATTATCCCTTTTAGCGGTAAAACCCTGATCTTCCCACTGAAAATCCGTTAAACATCTTCAAGGATAAAGTATTAAACTTTATCTTGTTAGTTGAATCTTATCTTTATATTATTTAGAATTATCTTAGAGTATTTTTTAATTTAATATAATTCAAGAGTTAAGCTTATATTAGGGAATTTTTCTTTCTAATTAATTCTAGTCAACATTATCCTAGGGAATTTCGTATATAATGAAACCCTAGCCAATAACTTAGGACTCTAAGCTAGATTTTTTATGCTTTGTATAAACCCATGGACATCCTACTATATAAAGGGGGTAATTTACCTTGAATAAAATCAAATTTTAATGCTTAAAACCTACTTTTCTTTGTAACATTATAAATGCTCTAAGTTTTTGGATTAAAGGTTAGTTTGTTCGTTCCTTTGCTAACCTATTCATTCATTGGTGAATTAGGTGGTGTTTTGAGGAGAATTCTCTGAAGTTATGCGGTAATTTGAAGGAGATAATCAATGCATCTATCCCTTTTATCTCATTTAAATTACCGCATAAATTCAAAAAAACGAATCAAAACATATCATTTGCTTTTCTTGTTTTATGCGATTGGTTTTTGGAGTATGTCATGGACTTTAAAATTTGTATTTTTTCGATTTGCTTATCCAAAAATACAACATTTGGTATAAGAGCTTAGAAGGTTTTTGAGAGCATAAAGACATGTCCTTTGGTCTAAAGAACCTTTAGCACAAACTGTCAAATTGGTATAGCATTTTCTCATATCTTTGAAAGGTGATATCTCCTTTGTTTCTTATCCAAATTGAATGATTCGTTTTGAATTGGAATCTTATCTTTGAAAATTTTATTTTCTTAAAATTTCATTGAGAGACGTGCTCTATGGAGAACAGAACATTTGGAGTATTTTAATTTGCGTAGTAATTGGATAGTCTGTGAGTTTTTACCTTTTGTCAGAGTTCTACTTAATCTTTTTCAAAGTTTATGTTTTTAGAATCCTTATAAATAGAGAAACTTTGGTATTCATTTTCATCAAATTCCAAACATTAATGAATTCCCATCGAGAAGGAATTGGTATGCCATTCCTAATTAGTTTGGAGCTTAGTTAAGAGTCATCCAAAAGGATGTTGTCATTAAGAAGCTACAACCAACATAGCCAGAGTGATGATTACATGTCATTGGGTGAGAGGAATGCACGCCTTGAAGGTGAAGTGGAGTTATTCAGGGCTCAACTTAAGGATCTTCAAACAAGGTTCATTAGGCAAAGGGATGGTCCACCGTCAAACAAGGTTCTATTATACACAACTAATTTGATAACTTAAACTCTAACACTTTCTTTTTTGATATAAAAGTTGATATACCTAAGTATAATGGAAGATAAGATGCTGATAAATTTGTAGAATGGTTGAGGGTAGTGGAGAGAGTGTTTGATTACAAGCAAACACTAGATGAGAAGAAGGTAAAGGTGGTTACTTTGAAGCTGTGCAAATATGCATCCCCTTGGTGGGAAAATATTCGCACCAAAAGGGAGGGATAAGATGAGATCATGGGATTAGATGAAGAGACTCCCCAAGGAGAAGTTTTTGCCTTTATACTATGTTTAGGAGAGCTTCATGAAATTCCATCACCTTGAATAAGGGGATAGAAGTGTAGAGGAGAGTGCTAGGGAGTATGAGGGATATTTGGTAAAGTGTGATATAGCACAAGATGAGCCTCAAACTTTAGTGCGTTTTCTTAGAGGTTTGGAGATTAGGATTGTTAGAATAGTGGAGTTATATCCATATTCAACCTTAGAGGAA
Organism: Dysphania ambrosioides; assembly: GCA_026401315.1. Classification (NCBI taxonomy): domain Eukaryota; kingdom Viridiplantae; phylum Streptophyta; class Magnoliopsida; order Caryophyllales; family Amaranthaceae; genus Dysphania; species Dysphania ambrosioides. Next base: position 15,574,087 of record CM048665.1, on the reverse strand, counting down.
CTCATAATGCTTTCCCAAAAGGTTGAAAGCTAGCAAAAACCCAAGCCCAAACGTGACACCCCATGCACCTATACCCAACATATTCTAAACCACAAAACCTAATCTGGCCAAACATATCCTAACCCACCTAAATTAAACCCAACTCTATAAAGTAACCCCATTCAAACCTAAAGAACCCAAAAGCGTTGTTTCAAGGATTAGGACATATTACTTTTGATTATCCTAACAAAAAAATCACATTCTTTGGCTAAATACCCAATGTTTAAAAACCCTTGCTTTGAGAAGGAACTAGAAATTGAAGGAGGGGAGAATGTTTAGGAAGAGGACAAATCAGTTTGTTTTGGGCCTGATGAAGGAGATTATCTTATTTTAATAAGGCTTTTGAATGTGTAATATATGAAGGATGAAAACCTATAAAGGGAAGTAATCTTTCATACTCGGTGTACCATTCAAAAGAAAGTTTGCAACTTGATCATAGATGGAGGTAGCTGCACCAACATAGCATCGTAAATGCTTGTTCACAAGCTAGGTCTTGATGTTGAAAAGCATCCGAATCCATATATAATTCAATGGTTAATTATAGAATAATGGATTAAAGTTATAGAGCAAATTTTACTAAAATCTAGCATTGGAAAGTATATTGATGCTACATGGTGTGATGTTATTTCCATGGATGTATGTCATGTGTTATTAGGAAGACCTTAGTGATAGATAGGAGAGTTATGTATGATGCGTAAAAAAATACATGTGGTTTTACCCATAACAAGAAGAAAATTGTACTCATCCCTTTTTATCCTAAATCTTAAAACACAAGATATATTAATCTTGGCAGATTTACAATAATCACTTGGAAAGGAGGAGTTAGTATTAACTGATCTGAAGGAAGAGGAAGTTTAATCAAAATCAAGAAACAAGCAACTTTGAATTGGACTTATTGGATAGGAGCACTAGAAGAGAAAGCTTGGGCCTTAGAGGACCACAAATTTTAGAGGATTAGGGCTTATTGTCTCATGGGTTCATGGCAATTAAGGGGATAAAAGAAGAGAGGTCCAAAATTAGGACGTAAAGTAAGCTCTTTGGAGTGATGGAGTCTTATAAGCTTACAAGAATTATGTTCCCCGTGCATGAAGAAGATAGTGCACTCTCATGTGAAGCCTTATCAAGGCTTCAAAAATTTTCTAACCTTTTTTATTATAGGTTATAAGATCTTTCATGGGAGACATCATTTGAAGAAACTAGTTTGTTTCAATCCATACTTTTATCCATAGAGTTTTAAACATGTCAAAGTCAAGGGAAGTTCAAAGAAAAAGAAGCAAGACAAGGATTACTATTATATTTGGTTTTGTGCTTGGCATGATCCATTCATTGAAGTAAGGTAAACATCAACCATTTCTTTCAAAGCTTTGATATTCAAAGAGTCACCAAGTTTAAGGACAAACTTTTCAAAGAAGGGGAGGATGTTGTATATCAAGAGGCTATGCTATTAAAGATCATAAAAGATCCCTTAACCATCAAAGAGGTGGCCGAATTTATTGCGAACATGGTGGAAAGTCAACAAAAAACATACTTGAAGGTTTTAGAGCACTCAAGAGGGGGGGGGGGGGGGGGGGGGTGAATTGAGTGTTAAGTAGCCTTGGCCTATTTTTCTTTCTTTTCGATCTATGAGAGGAACCAGTTGGGCTATTTCCTATAAGCAGCGGAATGTGCGAAAGGCAATAAATAAAACACAAGATTTAATAAGGTTCAGCCAACTATGGCCTACGTCCTCCTACCCTATTATCTTCTATTAATCTACTCCGAAAAATAAAGAACATAGACACTCTACTGTTTCCCTACTCCGGGAACCAGTATACCCCACACTCTACTCCGAATGTGCGCTCGACTTACACTAGTAAGCCCCTTGTGATGGAACTCACAAATAATAACCCAGCCTTTCAACCCCTCTGTTGAAGGCTTTAACAAAATAAAATGTTCTCTTTTAATCTCACTTCTAAAAGCTAATTAAGAGAAAATGTTTAAGCTCTAAGAGTGCTCTTGTATATGACTCGATGAATAGGCTTTTGTGCTTAAGTGTATATGGCTCTCAAAATTTACTCCTTTTTTAATTCAAAGAGACTTGGTTGAATATGAGAGACTAGATGAGTTTATATACTTGGATACAAAAAACCTAGTTTCCTTAAATCACATAATCTTGATGAAAAAGCAATAACGTGATTTTAGGAAAGTATTATCTTATTTGATTTAATCATAAAGATAAAATCAAATAAGATAGATACTCCTAGTTTTTAGGTAACCACAATATTCTCATCTAATCTTCCAACTGCTTAGGATATTCTCAAAATAATTCTTTAAAAAAGTATTTTTACAAAATCTTTTATTTTTCTCAAAACATACAGCTTGGATATTCCGTATAGTGAACCTGGTTCCTCTACCTTGTTCCCTAAATTGAGTATATTATGAATTATGTTCCAGCTTTGTACCAGAATTCATAATATGACTCAATACACTTATAAGTACTTATTTTACCCAAACATGCAGGTCATACTATGAAGCTTATTACATGATAAAACTGGATTAAGTATTAAAGTACAAATCTTCTTTTCTTCATGTAATCTTTAAGACTTGGATCTTCCTTATATACTTCCATTATGAGAAATGTATCTTTCTTTGAATGTCTTTGAAAGGCCTCCATACTCCAAGTCTTGGAATCAACTTAACTACTGCACATGTAACATGGTTTATGTACAATAAAGAGTATGTGACTGCTTTTCAGCATAGCAGTCCAGGAAACAGTTCCTACTGGTTTCCCACCAGTACATGGAACAATTTATATCCAACCATTTCCTACATATAGACAAGTTAGTTAAATGAATAATGTAAATAAGTAATAACTTGTCTAGGAAAACAGTGTTCAATACTAGCTGGTTTCCAGCCAACTATTCACAATGCTTATTGTAACCTGTTTCCCGTATCCGTTTGTCATCACTCAAAACCTAAGGGACTCAACAAAATCCCCCTTTTTGATGATGACAAACTAATTGAAGTTCCTGCAACCAATCAAGTTTAAAACAGAGAAAAACTCCAATTAAGTACTCAAATAGGTTAGAGTATAACCAATAGACTCAAGACTCAAATGAACAAGTTAGTGAAGCTAACTGGTTCCAAAGACTAACTATCAAACTGACTCCCCTAAACTATCAAACTGAGTTACTTGACACAATCTAAACTGTCTTAGGCTTTGGTACACTATTTCCCCCTTTTGGCATCATTAAAAAGTACTCTTAAGTAAAAGTGATGTGCACAAATTGTTAAATGTACTCATCCATGCAGTGGCATCAACCACCATTCAAGTAGTATGCTGTAAGAAGAGATTAGTCAAACAGTGTATACCATAGCAGATTTAATGGTCCATACAAGCCAACAAAGTTCAACAAAAGGAACCCAAATCCACAGTAAAAAGAAAGTTCATGGATTAGGTGAGAGATATACAGACCAACATAATCAGTTATTTTAGAAAAGAGATAAGGGGGAGGGGAAACAAGAGTGGAAACCAGCATCACTCCTCATCATTTTTCTCTTCCTCTTCCTCTTCCTCTTCCTCGTACTTAGCATCATCGTCTACATCAACAACTGGTTCCTCTTCATCCTCCTCATCTTCTTCACCAGGCTCTTCTTCCTCAGGCTAAGTCTATGGAGTACCAGAACCTATACCCAGAGCCATATGAGCTTGAGTGTCAGCTAATATTTTTTCCATCTGCTCCATCCTGGTACTGAAAGAAGATGACAAGCCTTAAACTAAACTTTTTATCTTTCTCAGCATATCCTCCTGATTCTCCAACCATTTCAAAATAATTTCCTAATGTGCTGGTTCCTCTACCTTCTTCTTCTTCTTCTTTGATGGGGGCCTCATCTCCTCTACTAGTTCCTTAATCTTAAAATTTAACTTATCACCACTTATGTCAAGACCCTTTAGCTTTAGGATTGCTTTTATGAACAATGTGACAGGAACAGTGGACCCACTCATAGTAATATTGTTATTCATAAGCAATTGAGTAATGACAGAACCATAAGGAAGAGAATAGTGAGATGAACCAGAACAATTCATAATGTGATCCAGCATCAAGGAGGGGAGATTAATCTTAATTCTCTTCATCATGAGATATATTAGAACCATCTCCATGATGCGTACTGTTCCCCTCCCTTGAGCCCTTGGGATCAAGACCTTGTTGCACAATGAATGCAGAACCAGCATTACTGGTTCCTTCAAATTAGCAGATTTAAAGACACCCGGTTTCTTGGACATCTTTCCTCCAAACAAATGCTCATAAATCTCATCAGGAGTGACCCCTACCAACACGGGCCACCAATCACTAGAATACTTATCAAATCCATCCTTAGGCACCCTTAACATGCTAGACAAAGTGGCAACAAATAAGCTTACACCCACATCATTCACACGAGAACCAACAGACATATCAGGCAACTATTTCAAATTCACATAAAAATCTCTAACTCTAAACACATTAGCAGCACTACAATTAAACAATGGCATCCAACCTTGATACTTAATCAAACTTTTAAACTCAGACAAAGCAGGCACATCAAAATATCCCTTCTCAACACGACAGCCAAAAAGAACCAATCGATCACTTAAGTCAGTAGATCCAATAGTTGGAGATTCTACAGACGTACCTTTTGTAGTGCGAGGGGTTCTTACTAGTACCCGTTTCCTCTTGGTTCCCTAAACAAAACTAGTGGACTGTTCCTCAGGAACTTCCTTAAAAATCTTCTTCACTGAAGACCGAGTTACCCTACCACGTACTGGGATTTCTTTAGTGAGTGTCCCCTCCTTGTGACTAGTGATCTCTACTTCATCATCTCCTACACTCTGACCTTCATTATTGACGTCTTCCAACTCCTGGCTTAGGGTTCTTCATGCTTCCTGTTAATGTTCCCCCTGAGACTGAGCTGGTTCCTTGATGATGGAACCTTCAGCTTCTAAAGGATTAGTAATAAGCACGGTTTGTTATGATTTTGGTTGTGTTGATTTTGGTGGTGAGGTAGATTCTTGTGGTGGATCGAGGGTGGTGATATGTAATTTTATGGGTGAAGAAGTTTTGGAAGTGATATTGGGTGGTAGTTTGGTTGGGTTTTGATCGAGTTGAGGAGAGTGAGGAGCCACATCAGTGTTTCCTTGAGATTGTGAGGAATCACTTGCATGTTCCCTTCCCTTGCCTTTTTTAGATGCGCTTGATTTCTTACCCATGGCAAATATGAAGTTGAAGATCAGGGATTGAAGACAATGCTGAAGAACAGTAACCGTTGTGAACAGTGAATTTTGAATAGAGCACAAGAAAGAGAGAGAATTTCGAATGATGATGAGAGTTGTGAGCTGCACAAAGAGCTAGACATCATATATTTATAGCACAGAAATAAGAGAGAAGAAGATAAACTAAAGAAGGAAAAAGAATAAGTTGGTTAATTCAAAGAAGAAGCAAGGGCACAAATTCAAAAATTGAAATCAATTTTGGCAATGATTCTTTGCCTTAAATATCTCAACTGACCTAAAAATTAGGCATGTGATATATTGCCTTGATCGATAAGTCAAATAACTGAAATAAGATTATTTCCTTCCAAAAGGAAAATATCTTATAGTAATCTTATAAAAAAAATATAAAAATATTAATCGGATGACATATCTGAGTTGATCTCCTTTTTCCCTTTGTTGGTACCTATACAGAACCATGTCACCCTATTTTTGGCAACTTAGCCTGATTTTACCTGTTTCTTGCACCAATGCTTCTCAACCCTTTTGGGATCTTGAACCATTTACACAAAACTTGAAGGATTTTGACATAGGTATATGCACATACTCTACAAAAGAATACCATTCTAACCAATCATTGAGGGAAGTAGTTGAAGCCAAAGACCTAAAATCTAACTAGACCTAATAAGACTCTTAACTTATAAAAAGACTCTTGACATAAAGGTTTTGTGAAGATATCGGCTAACTGATCTTCACTTTTACAAAACAACAACTCCACCAAACCTTTCTCCACATTGTCTCTCAAGAAGTGATGTCTTATCTCAATGTGTTTGGTTTTGGAATGTTGAATAGGATTCTTTATTAATTGCACTAGTGTTGTCACAAAAGATAGGAACCTAACATAAACAACACCAAAATCCTTTAGTTGGTTCCTTATCCATAGTAACTGGGAACAGCATGAAGCTGGAGCAATATACTCTGACTCTGTTGTGGATAAAGCCATTGAATTTTTGCTTTTTAGAACCCCAAGAAATTAGGCAAGAGCTATGAAAGTGTGCCATAACTGAAGTGCTCTTCCTATCAATAAGAAAGCCAGCATAATCTGCATCTGTGTACCCAATAAGATCAATTGAACTACCTTTGGGGTACCACAAGCACAGATCTCTTATTCCCACAAGATATCTAAGTATCCTTCTAGCGACCTTCAAATGAGACTCTTTTGGATTGCTTTGAAACCTGGCACATAATCCAACAAAGAACACAATGTCAAGCCTACTTGCTGTTAGATAAAGGAGGGAGCCAATCATCCCTCTATATAGTGAGGCTTCAACATCTTTCCCTTTTAGATCAGAATTTAATTTAGTAGATATGAGAACAGGTGTATCATAAGCCTTGCTGCTCTCCATGCCAAATTTCTTAGCAACTCTTTCAAGTACTTTTGCTGATGAATCATGATTCCATTTTCCATTTGCTTAATCTGCAATCCTAGGAAGAATCCTAATTCTCCCATCATGCTCATCTCAAACTCACTCTACATAAGATTAGCAAACTCATCACATAGTACCTGATTAGTAACACCAAATAAAATATCATTAACATAAATTTGTACTATAATCAAGTGGTTCCCCCTGGTTTTTATAAACAAAGTCTTATCTATTGTTCCCCTCTTATAACCATTCTCCATAAAAAATGTAGACAATCTTTCATACCAAGCTCTTGGAGCTTGTTTTAATCCATATAACGCTTTCTCCAGCTTGTATACATAATGGGGAAATAACTTGTTCTCAAAACTAGGTGGCTGCTTTATATATACCTCTTCCTTCAAGTAGCCATTCAGGAAGGCTGTCTTTACATCCATCTAAAACAATTTCATATTCATGTGAGCAGCATAAGCCATTAAAATTCTAATGGCCTCTAGTCTAGCTATAGGTGCAAAAGTTTCATCATAATCAATTCCTTCTTGTTGATTGTAACCTTGCACCACTAGCCTTGCTTTATTTCTAAATATTGTACCTAGGTCATCCAATTTGTTTCTGAAGACCCATTTTGTACCAATGACTGACCTGTCTTTTGGTCTAGATATAAGATGCCAAACTCGGTTCCTATGGAATTGATTTAAGTCATCTTGCATTGCGAGAACCCAATCAGGATCGGTCAAAGCCATTTTGTAGTCAGTTGGCTCTACACTAGATAGGAAAGAATAAAAAGCATAAAAATTTTGAAAAACATTTCTTCTCGTTTGAATTCCCTTGTTAATATTACTAATGATCTGATTTGGGGGATGAGAGGATAGGAATTTATAACTTTTGAAAGTGAAATCATTTTGTCCTTCTTCATTAGGATAAGAACCAGCATGATCGTGAATCACTTCTTCTTCTATAGAACCAGAAGAGTTCATGTTCACGCTGTTTCCATTAACATCACTTACCTCGGGTTAAGGGGAGGCCTCTTCATCCATTCCCCCTGACCTTCTTACGTGTCTGTCACTTGGGAAGCCATTAGGTCTTGGTTCCCCTTATGAATTCTCGTTGTTCTCATTTTCTTCTCTTAGCTCTTCGCCATCATCATCTGGTGAAGCATTAGGAGAGCCTAGATCTACTTGTACTTTACTTAGGGAACCAGAGTCATGGTTCCTCATAAACTCCATTAGTCCAATCATTTCATCAGGTTGTACCTGTGCAGTCTTAAAAGACATGTTAAATTCATCAAAAATGACATGGACACTCTCCTCAATACACAAAGTCCTCTTATGAAGGACTCTATATGCTTTTCTTTGAGTAGAATATCCAAGAAAGATTCCTTCATGACTCCTAGGATCAAATTTATCTAGCTGGTTCTTCCCATTGTTATGTACATAGCATTTGCATCCAAACACACAAAAGTATGCAATATTAGGCTTTCGACCTTTAAGGAGTTCATAGGGAGTCTTATTTAACTTTGGTCTAATGAGACCTCTATTTAGTATATAGCAAGCAGTGCCAACGGCTTCTCCCCAGAAACTCTTAGGAAGACCACTCTCAATGAGCATCGTCCTCACCATTTCCTCAAGAGTTATATTCTTTCTTTCAACAACACCATTTTATTGTGGTGTTCTAGGGGCTGAGAAGTTGTGACTAACTCCTTATTCCCTACAATAATCAACAAAGTTAGCATTATGAAATTTAGTACCATGGTCTGATCTTACCGAGACCAGCTTGTGAGAAAGCTGGTTCTCAACCTGCTTCACCAATGCTACCCATTCGTCAAATGTTTCATCTTTTGAATGTAGCATTATCACCCAAGTGTACCTGGAATAATCATCAACAATAACACTGACATATCTATGACCTCTTCGACTTTGTACTCTCATAGGACCAAATAAATCAATGTGTATAAGTTCGAAGGGTCTGCTGGTACTAAAAACTATTTTAGGCTTAAAAGAGATCTTGACCTGTTTTCCCTTGACACATTCTGAACAAACTTTATCTGCCTCGTACGTGATGTTAGGGAGTCCTACCACCAAGTCACGAGACTTTAGTTTATTCAAGAGTGTCAAGCTAGCATGTCCAAATCTCTTATGCCAAATTCATTGGTTATTGTCAGACACAGCTCTCAAACAAACAGACTTGTGTTGAGGAATTTTATCTAGAAAGGTAATGTAAACATCATGTTTCCTGATTCCCTCACACACAAGCTCGCCTATTAGAGAGTTAACTATGTGACAAAGATTGTCTTGGAACTCAACTCTATTACCTTTGTCACATAATTGAGAAATACTCAAAAGATTATGTTGTAAGCCCTCAACATAATAAACATCATCAATTGCATTTGAAAGTGTCTTACCTACTTTACCTAGACTAATGATGGCTCCTTTACTGTTATCTCCAAAGGTGACACTTCCACCATCAAAGGCTACTAGTGAAAGGAATTGCTTCTTATCTCCAGACATGTGTCTTGAGCACCCACTGTCCAAATACCAATAGGTACTTCCCTTCACTTTAGCCTGTAAGGAAAAATCAAACATTAGATTTAGGAACCCAAACATCCTTGGGTCCCTTTTCAACAACAATAGGTTCTTATTGATCTTTTCTTCTCCAGACTAATTCCATATGTTTATTGTTCTTATTCATACTATTCCTCCTAGCTGGACATTCATGAATCTTATGTCCATTCATACCACAATGATAGCAAACAAATATCTCTTTAGTCATAACATACTTACCTCTTTTGAATTCTTTAATCCATGTGGTTTCTCTGGGGGACCAGTTAGTCCTGGTTCTCTGTCTGGTATATCCAAGACCAACCTTCCCCTTGTTACCTTTCGATGAGGTTAAAAAAATCAAAGTTTCCTGTTCAGTCAATAAATTTTTCAACATGTCTATGACTATCATGAAGATCCTTTTCTCTGGTTTCAAGAGTCTTAGTCAACAACTCGTTTTTCTCTTTTAGAAAATCAAAATTACTTTTTAAGGCTTCAAAATGTAAATTATGCTTTGAAACCATAGAATCAATAGTCATGTCAATAACTACTGACTGCTTGCTCTTTTTCAATTGATAGATTTCAACATGCAATTCATAAATAGTATTTTCATATTTATCTATCACATCACTAATTTCTACACTGGTACCTAAAGAGGAAACAGTGAACTGAGCAGCTTTAAGTGAAGTAATTTCCTTGTGAGAATTTTTAAGATTGCGAGCCAATATCTCAAAGGCTTTCAATAAAGAAGTTCTACTACAGGAATTTGCTTTACCTCTAGCTGCTGAAAAATCAAGAGATTCACTAGTGGTTGATAAGTCTCTGGGGAACCAGGAGGTCAGATCTTCTTCACCATCACTAGGATAGTCAGGTTTAGAAGATCTTGCCTTTTCCAGTTCCACTTTACACTTATCCAATTCAACTTCTAGCTCTGCCACTTGTTTTTTTAGTTCATGGCAAACTTCTTCTAGGTGATCACAACTAGCAACAATAATTTCACATTCAACACATTTTTCTTTAAGCTTTCTTTTGCCAGTTTTGTAAGTTTTACCCAATTTATAGCATTCATCTAATAAAGAGTCAATACAAGCAATCATATTATCTCTATTATATTCATGCATATCTTCTCTAACTTGTTCTAAGTTTACCTTGTGTTCATGTAGTACATCCTTCTTTGCCATCAAGCCTTTTCTGAATGTATTGGTTCCCCCTTTGGTTCCTGGATCAGTACTGTTTCCCTTAACGTTTGCAAAGGCGGTTAGGCAAACATTAGAGTTAGATGATTTTTCATCCTCATCAGACCTTGAGTCAGAATCACCCCACATGGATGCTATCATAGCATTCTTGAAGGCTCGTTTATCTCCAGATTGGGACTGTTTGTCCTTTCACCTAGGACAATCTCGAATAAGATGTCCCTTATCACCACACTTGAAGCAACCTGTAGAAAAGAAGTTAGACTTCTTAAAATTATTACCTTTGAAGTTCTTCCTGTCATCTCGAAGTGATCTCTCAAATCTTTTAGCAATCATGCCAATCTCATTCTCTTCTTCTTCTAGTGTTCCCTTAAGAGCCATGCCTCTGGCTGGTTCTTTCTCAGACTTAGAGTCAATCAACATCTCGTGAGTCATGAGGGAGCCAATCAGCTGTTCCAGAGACAAGGTGGATAGTTCTTTTGCTTCATAAACTACTATTACTTTGGCTGTCCATGCATCTGTCACGCTGCGCAAAACTTTTCTCACAAGATCCTCATTAGAAAATTTCTTATCAAAAGATCTAAGATCATTGATAATTGTCATACATCTAAGAAAATAATCATTAATCTTTTCATTTTTATTCATAGCAAACAGCTCATACTTAGACATAAGTAAATCAATTTTGGACCTTTTTACCTCGCTGGTTCCCTCAAAACCAAGATTAAGGGTATCCCAAATCTCTTTTGCATTGCTGCAACCTGAGATCCGGTTTATTTCATTCTCACCTATAGCCTGTTGTAGAATTGACATTGCTTTGGCATTCTTCTCCAACAGTTTGTAATCAACAAATACTAATTCACTGTCTTTCTTGGGAACCAGGTTTCCCTTAGCATCTATCTTGAGGACGATGTTAGGACCATTCTTGATAACTAGCCAACATTCATAATTAATTCCATGATTATATTCTTGATCCTATTATTCCACCAAGCATAGTTATTTCTGTTGAACTTTGGTGTCTTGTTGTCATAACCCATAGCATTTAAATCTTGATTACTCATGCTTGACTCCTCTAGATGTTACTCTTGTTAGAAGCCTAGGCTCTGATACCAATTGAAGGTTTTGGAGCACTCAAGAGGGGGGGGGGGGTGAATTGAGTGTTAAGTAGCCTTGCCCTATTTTTCTTTCTTTTCGATCTATGAGAGGAACCAGTTGGGCTGGTTCCTATAAGCAGCAGAATGTACAAAAGGCAATAAAGAAAACACAAGATTTAACGAGGTTTAGCCAACTATGGCCTACGTCCTCCTACCCTATGCTCTTCTATTCATCTACTCTGAAAAATAAAGAACACAGACACTCTATTGTTTCCCTACTCCGGGAACCAGTATACCCCACACTCTACTCCAAATGTGCGCTCGACTTACACAAGTAAGCCCCTTGTGTTTGAACTCACAAACACTAACCCAGCATTTCAACCCCTTTGTTGAAAGCTTTAACAAAATCAAATGTTCTCTTTTAATCTTACTTCTAAAAGCTAATTAAGAGAAAATGTTTAAACACTAAGAGTGCTCTTTTATATGACTCGATGAATAGGCTTTTGTGCTTAAGTGTATATGGCTCTAAAAATTTACTCCTTTTTTAATTCAGAGAGACTTGCTTGAATAAGAGAGACTAGACGAGTTTATATACTTAGATATAAAAACCGTAGTTTCCTTAAATCACATAATTTTGATGAACAAGCAATAACGTGATTTTAGGAAAGTATTTATCTTATTTGATTTAATCATAAAGATAAAATCAAATAAGATAGATACTCATAGTTTTTAGGTAACCACAATATTATCATCTAATCTTCCAGTTGCTTAGGATATTCTCAAAATAGTTCTTTAACAAAGTATTTTTACAAAATCTTCTATTTTTCTCAAAACACGCAGTTCAGATATTCCGTATAGTGAACCTGGTTCCTCAACCTGGTTCCCTAAATTGAGTATGTTATGAATTATGTTCCAGCTTTGTACCAGAATTCATAATATGACTCAATACACTTATAAGTACTTATTTTGCCCAAACATGCAGGTCATACTACGGAGCACATTACATGATAAAACTAGATTAAGCATTAAAGTACAAATCTTCTTTTCTTCATGTAATCTTCAATACTTGGATCTTCCTTGAATACTTCCATTATGAGAAATGTATCTTTCTTCGAATGTCTTCGAAAGGCCTCCATGCTCCAGGTCTTGGAATCAACTTAACTACTGCACATGTAACATGGTTAATGTACAATAAAGAGTATGTGACTGCTTTTCAGCATAGTAGTTCAAGAAATAGTTCCTACTGGTTTCCCATCAGTACATGGAACAAATTATATCCAACCATTTCCTACATATAGACAAGTTAGTTAAATGAATAACGTAAATAAGTAATAACTTGTCTAGGAAAATAGTGTTCAATTCCAACTGGTTTCCAGCCAACTATTTACAATGCTTATTGTAACATGTTTCCTGTATCCATTTATCATCACTCAAAACCTAAGGGACTGAACAATACTTATTTTAGTATGATATTTTGAGGCATTGACTTGGGATGACTTTTCTAGAGATGGAAACTTTCTATTTCAGGAAGCTTTTTACTTAAGGAAACTTTCCACTTTAGAAAAAAGGTAGATCGAGAAAGTGGGATTCTCCTTAAAATAGAATTAGGGAGTAAATAAACATTTTCAACCCATAAAGGTTCAAAATTTAAGAGTAGGGCTTGAATTTGAGATTGGTCAAAGTTGGTTGATGTGAATGGATGCCCGAAATTCTTAAGCTAGTTGAATCCTATTCCCCTTAGGATGCACTGTATCTTTACTAATCCTACTTGGATTATGATTTGTGTCTTTATTTACGGTAGGAGTCTTATCCATCGTATTATATGTGGAAGCCATACAAAAGAGCTTTGGGGAAATTTTCTTAATTAAAAGATTCAATCTTGAAAAGTTTCTTGAAAATTAAAAATTTTGACCTAGAAGGAAAAAATTTAAGACAAGGGAAGGTGCTTTTTACAATGGACGGTGCTTATTACTTCTTCTCGGTGCTTTATTACAACTTTAGTGACAAGGCAAGTAACATGGCATGGGCATGGACATGGCTACACACATTTGATTAGTTATGTTGTATTTTACTTTAAATAAAATAGGTTAAGAGTAGTTAATTTGTAATTTTATCTTTTTAGGTACAATAGAATTCTAATTAACATAAGATAGTGTTAGATTTTTGATAGGATTAGGTAATAAATAGGTGGCAATATCTTATTAGTTATTAGGTTGTTACTACAAGTCCTTTTAAAAATAGGACTTATTCATAATATGATTGAAACTCTCAAGCTATGGATATAAATAGATGTGCACCCAAGTTTGGAAAAATCAGATTTTGGGATTCTTTTCTTTGTATTCTTCAATAAACTTATAGAGTTTATTGTTTTTCTTTGTGTGTAATAAAGAGTTGTGAATTGGTGCTTAAATCTTTAGATTCACGTAAGGAAGTCTAGGAATTGAGGGTGCTTTGCTTTAATAAATTCTTAAACTTTTGCCCTAGATTTTAAACCTTTGGTGCGTAGCTTTAGAGGGTTTGATATCTATTTCTATCCCTTTATGTGGATTAAGTTTATAATACCTAGATTCACATCAACTTTTGGTGCTCTCATTGAGAGTACTCGAAGATACTCAAGCAACGTGGATTTTAGTGATGATATTTACAAGATGCAATCGTGCATTAAAAAAGGTTTAACCTTGCAATAAGCTAAGATGTTGTTTATGGAATGTGAGTTGAAGGAACTAAAGAAATGAATGGAGGAGTTGCTGCAAATCGTGGGAAAGAAGGAGATGTCCTCAAGAGAAGGTAAACATTATCTTTATGAATCTAAATATAGCAATAGTGATGGGGAATCAAGTGTAAGGAGTTTAATGGAAAGGAGTCTAATAAAGGGAGTAGAAGGAGGAATTCAAGGGGGCAAGAGGATCAAAACTTTAGACTTGAGATTCTTGAGTTTAATGGTAGCATGGATCCAAACAAGTTCTTAGATTGGGTTAAAAGAGTAGAGATGATTTTCAAGTACAAGGACTATGATGATTATAGATCCTTCTAGGTGGCCGAACTAAAGCTATCTTTTATGCAAGCTTATGGCTTGAAGGTTTACAAAACAAGATGATAAAGGAAAGAAGATTGAACATTGGATCTTAGAGCAAATTAAAGAGGTTCATGAGAAACCTCTTAATTCCATAAGAATTAGAGAAATATAACTTTATTAATATGCATATATTGAAAAAAGATAGAAATTTTTTTAAACATTATACTATGGAATTCGAAAGTTCATAATTACTTTAGAATTGGAAGAGAAAGAAGTCTTGTTGGTGAATGAAAGAAGATTTTGCATAAGATGAAAGAAGAAGGATAAGGATATATTATGGTGGCTTTAACTGATGATGATGATGAACAACCTAATGTTTTGAATCATTCATTAGACAAAGTCAAGGATGTACTTCACAATGGTCTACCACCTGGACTACCACCAATGCTTCATAAAGAACCACCACAAGAGTCAAATGGTATGAGTTTTCTACCATTTTATGTTGTGCTAGAGCATAAAAAAGAAGTGTTAGAAGAAAATCTTGATACTATTATTGATTCTAAACCAACATGGCTAGTATATTCTTTTATGATTGGTAACTATCCATCTTTTAATTTCTTGGTGATAAAGAGGAAAATATTAAATCTTTGCATTATTATAATCAAGATATTTTAATTTCCATTAATCAACATGCTAATGATATATTTTCTATGAAGAAATTAAAAGGATCATCAAGGTTAGAATCGATATCTTGCAATTTAGACAAAGTTATGGTATGGTTATCTCTCGTTTTATGCTTGATGGTTGGAAACACTAAAGATCAAGGGAAAGAGAGAAACGCTGATATTTTATATGTTGTAATATATCCATGTTTAGTTCAAAAGATTTGGATGATCTCCTGGTCATAATAATTTAAGGTTGAGTTTTTCTTAAGAGGGATGGCAAGATGCGAATGGATGCTTGGAATTCCTTTAAACTAGTTGAATCCTATTCTTTTAGGATTAGTCATATATTTAATAATCCTATTTGGATAAGGATTTATTTCTTTTATTTTTAGTAGGAGTCTCATCCATCATATTGTATGTGGAAGCCATGGAAAAGAGCATTGGGGAAATTTTCTTGATTAAAAGATTTAATCTTGAAGAGTTTCTTGAAGATTAAAAATTTTGACCAAGAAGGAAAAACTTTAAGACAAGGGGAGGTGCTTATTACATCTTGTCGGTGCTTTATTAAAACTTCGGTGACATGGCAAGTGACATGGCATGGGCATGGACGTAGCTATACACATTTGATTGGATATTTAGTGTTATACTTTAAATAAAATAGTTTAAGAGTAGTTAACTTATAATTTTATCTTCTTAGGTAGGATAGAATTTTAATTAACGTAAGATAGTGTTAGAGTTTTGGTAGGATTAGGTAATAAATTGGTGGCATTATCTTATTGGATATTTGAGGGATATTAGGAGTCCTTTTAGAAGTAGGAGTCTTAGTCATAGTTTGATTGAAACTTTCAAGCTATGGGTATAAATGGATGTGCACCCAAGCTTGGAAAAATAAAATTTTGAGATTCTTTTCTTAATATCCTTTAACAAACTTAGAGAATTTGTTGTTTTTCTTTGTATGTAACAAAGAGTTGTGAATTGGTACTTAAAGCTTTTGATTCACGTGAGGAAGTGTAGGAATCAAGGGTCCTTTGCTTTGATCAATTATTAAACTTTCGCCCAAGATTTTAAAGGTTTGGTGTAAAGCTTTGGAGGGTTTGATGTCTAGTTCTATCCCTTTGTGTGGATTAAGGTTTCAATACCTAGATTCACATCAATTACTAAAGCTTGGTCACTTTTAGAGTCAAGGGTTGACAAAAGAGGTTGGTAAATGTTCTTACAACCTAATGTATTCATAGGGTTGAAATACTAAAGAGTTGTATGAATCTTAAACACTTGAAGATTTAAACGTGGCAAGAAGACTTGGGTAGTAGGATGTGACGTAAAGACTTGAGAGTTGGATGAAGGATGAAGACTTAGAAGATAAAGCTTGAATTTACATGGATAAGAGAACAAGGATGGTTAAATTGCTTCATGGATAAAGCATTAGACTTTATCTCATTAGTTAAATCTTTTCTTTGTATTACTTAGAATTATCTTAGATTCTTTTTAGTTGTATGTAATTCTAGTTAAGTTTATCTTGGTGAATTTTGATTTTTAATTACTTATAGTTAACATTATCCTATGGAATTTCGTATATAATGAAAACCTAGCCAAAAACTTAGGACTCTAAGCTAGTATTATGATTTTTTATTCTTCTTGCAAACCCATGGCCATCCTACTCTATAAAGGGGGCTATTTGCATTGATTAAAATCAAATTTTGATGTTTAAAACCTACTTGTGTTTGTGACATTTTGAATTCTCTCTTTTTTTGGTTTAAAGCTTAGTCTGTTCGTTTGTTTGGTAGCCTATTCATTCGTTGGTGAATTAGGTGGTACTTTGGAGACTTTTTATATTCATTAGGGGTGTATTTATATCCAATCAATCTATCAAGATAATCAACACATCTATCCCTTTTATCTCATTCAAATTGACGCATAACATCAGAAAAAACGAATCAAAACATTTCATTTGATTTCTCGTTTTATGCGATTGTCCTTTGGTGTAAGTCCTTGACTTCAAGGCTTATATTTTTCGATTTTCTAAGTTAAAAATACAACATAAGGAAACAATACGTGAGATTTAAAGTCCAATTTTCATTCATGATGCACAGTTTTGGTGATTCAATGCCTAAAAACCTCTTGGTGTTGGAAAATGAAAGGTTAGAGGCCTCTTGGTGTTGCTTATGGTTAATGCTTGGAATTAAGAACGAGTTAAGGCAAAGAGTCATGAAGGGAAGATGAATTAATGCAAGATCCGATCATTCAAGCCTTGAGGAAACTTTTCATTTTCGGATTTTTGTTGTTTTGTTTTAATGTGTAAATGGACATTGGACTCTTGGTTGTGTTTATTTTATTTGGTTTAATATTTTCTCTTCTTTGCATTAATTTTTGTAGTATGCATGTTAGGGTTTGTTATCTATAAGTATCACATATTTTATAATGAGAGTAGTTGTTTATGTTTAAACTTTTGAATCTCTTACTTGTCAATTTCGTGTGAATTGCTTGTAATTTTTCCAATATATTTTCTTGATGAATTTGAGTGACACGTGAGAAATCCTCCACATAAATTTTTGTTTTCTCTCTAGGGTCAAGTGAGTATTCCTTCCCTTAGATCTACACCTAGTGGGTTATGTGAGAAATCCTTACCTACAAATCTCAGATATTTTAAGTGAGTATTTCTTACAATCTACTCCTTTATTTACCATCTTTTTCCATATAAATTCAAACATTTTTCCTCCATAAAAGCCATGCCATTTTCTCTTCATTTTCCCTATGAAAATACATCCCTTTTCTAGCCTAAACACAACTCTAAAACTTTCTTAAAAATCCTATATAATCTATCCATTTTCTTAACCTTTTTTGTGATCCATTTTCTCATAATTACAAGTTCTTTCCTACTAGTTATTACATCATTTGGTGTGTTAAGTAGGGGGAAACAAATTCTATTTTCATAAAATGGATTCTAATGAAACCCCTTAAGAGAGACACCTTCGAATCTAAAAGTAAAATCAATAAAGACTCATTGATATAAATGAGCAACTATTAAACAATGTCATAGCCTTGATAGCTCAAGTTTTCACTCATGAAAATAGGGAGACCAATAATCCCCCTTGGTTTGATGATCGAAATATGAGGGTTAATGTGGATAAGTTTGATGGTATCTTGTATTGGGAATCAAGGAGCTATGCAATTACATATTACAAAAGATCCCTTAATTATCAAAGATGTAGCCCAACGTGTTACAAACATAGTGGAAACTCAACCGGAGAAACATACTTATTTTAGTATTGTCATTTAAAGCGTTGACTTCCATTGACTTTCCTAAAATGAAAACTTTCTAGATTGGGAAACTTTCTAATTTGGGAAAGTGGTGGTAAGAACTTACTTAATATGGAAGTAGGGATTAAATAAAATGTTTTGAACCCATAAAGGTTCGAACTTTAGGAGGAGGGCTTGAATCTATGCTTGGTCAAAGTTGCTATAAAGTTGGTCAAAGCTATGTCAACGGGGGAGTCAAAGTTTAACCAATAGAGTTGGTCCATGTTTATGTATTCCTAGATGGAATGGGAATTAAAGAGTTTTGCTGATTTGTAATAACATGATAAGTTGGGTATGATAAGAAGATTTAAAGAGTTTGATGAAAGATAGAAGACTTGAAGATAGACATATCAAGGGATAAGCCATTTGGTTCAACTTCTTTAAGGATAAAGTAGATAGAGTTTTTGCTAGTTGAGAAGTCTTATCTTTTGAGTCTTTTCAACTATAATGTAACTATATCTAGCTAATCATTGGAATTTCATATTTCTTTGCATTGTTCTCTTAGGAAGTTGGTTCTTCAATGTTTTAAGTTAAGTTTATCTTAAGGATAGTTAGCCGAAGTCATATTTTATCTTCATTCCTAGTGGTTCATATATATTAGAGTTGTCATTTTGTAAACTACTTGCTATTCATGTGTTAGCTTGTTATTCAAGTGTTTAGATAGAGTTTTAGTGTTTTTAAACTTCTTGTAAACCCTAGGGAGCTCCTACTTTATATGACTTAAATGGAATTGAATGAAATCAAATTTTGATGAATTAAACCATTTGTCATTCGTGACTTTCAGAATTCTCTAAGCTTTTGGATTAAAGTTTAGTTTGTTCATCCTTTGCTAGCCTATTTCACTTGTTGATGAAATTGGTGGTGTTCTAAGGAAGCTTTTAGGATTCTTTGGTGGTGAATCTGTATCAAAATAATCCTTAGAGTCATTCAATGACTTTACCTATTTGTTCTTTCATAACTCACAAAAAACCTAGCCTAAACACATTCAAACACATTTAAAAAAACATTCGTTTAGTGCCACAATTGGCGAGTTTCTGGAGAAATTTTAACTTTTATTTTTTGATTTGAGTATCCAAAAATACAACATCTATATCCGGAAAGGTACCTAGAATGTGAGCAATCCTTGGAGTGATTTTTTGACTTTAAAGACATCCAAGATGCGAGTTATAATTTAGGGTTGCTAAAGTGAAAATAACTAGGTATGCTAAAACTTGATTAAAAGGTGTCCAAAGGAAGAGACAATTTAATGGCAAAGACCGAATTTTTACTTGGGTCAAATTGAAGAAGAAACTAAGAGGTTATTTTGTACCCTCTAATTACAAGAAATCACTATATGTAGAGTGGAGTACTTTAGAAAAAGAAGGTGGTTTAGTGGAGGAGTATATCAAGGAGTTTGAGAGACTTTTCATTGTATGTGAAATTGAGGAAAACAAAGAGTTGAGACTAGGGAGGTTCATGGATAGCTTAGATCGTGAAATTTATGAGAAAGTTGATGTTCATTCGAACTTAACTTTTGATTAGATTTGTCAATTAGCTATCAAATTTGACAACCAAAGGAGGAAAAAGCCCATGTCCAATTTTGACCCTAAATTCAAGAAACCCAATTTCCATCATAAACCCAAAATAAGCCTTTTGTCCCTAGATCCAATCCATCCTTTCCTAACCCCCCTAGAAGAACCTCAAACACTTTTGATTCATCAAATAAGGATAAGGGCAAAAACAATGCCAAAGACTCTGGTATGAGTGAAATAGGTTGTTTCATATGTGATGGAAGAGGATACTACAAACACGATTGTCCAAATTCTCATGCTTTAACTATAAGGGAGATCAAAGCCATGGCAACTGATGTGAATGAATGCCGGGAATGTTTTCAAGCTAGTTGAATCCTATTCCCTTTACGATTCACTATATCTTTACTAATCCTACTTAGATTATGATTTGTTTCTTTTATTTTTGGTAGGAGTCTTATACATCGTATTATATGTGGAAGCCATGGAAAAGAGCGTTCGGAAAGTTTTCTTGATTAAAAGATTCAATCTTAAAGAGTTTCTTGAAAATTTTGACTAAGAAGGATAAATTTTAAGACTAGGGGAGGTGCTTATTACATCATGTTGGTGCTTTATTACAACTACAGTGACATGGCAAGGGACATGGCTGACATATGATTGGATATTTAGTGTTATAATTTTAAAAAAAATAGGTTAAGAGTTGTTAATTTATAATTTTACCTTTTTAGGTAGGATAGAATTCTAGTTAAGATAAGATAGTGTAAGAGTTTTGGTAGGATTATGTAATAAATAGGTGGTAGTATCCTATTGTTTATTAGGTGGTTATAAGGAGTCCTTTTAGAAGTAAGATTTTAAGTCTTAATGTGATCGAAACTCTAAAGCAATGGGTATAAATAGATGTGCATTCGAGCTTAGAAAAATCAAATTTTGTACTTGTTCATTCATTTTATGCAATAAACTTCAAAGAGTTTATTATTCTTTATGCGTAACAAAGATTGTGAATTGGTGTTTTTGAAGTTTACGTGAGGAAGTGAAAAGAATTTAGGGTCTATCTTTAATCAATTCTCCAAACTTTTGCCCTAAATTGTGAGTCATTGGTACATTAGAAGGTTTGAAATATAGTTTTATCCCTTCGTATAAATTAAGCTTTTTATACCTAGATTCACATCAAGTTTTGGTTTTCTGGTGAGTGTATCCAAAGATACTCAAGCAATGTGGATTCTAGTAGTGATGATATTCATAAGAAGGAATCGAGCTTTAAAAAAGGTTTAAACTTGCAAGAAGCCAAAACGTTGTCCATGGAACGTGTGTCGAAGGAACATAAGAAACAAACGGAGAAGTTATTACAAATCGTGGGGAAAAAAGAGAAGTCGTCAAGCAAAGGTAAACATTCTCTTCATGAATCTAACTCTAGAAATAGGGATGGTGACTCAAGTGTTAGGAGTTCAAGGAGACCTAGTAAGAGATACCCATCCTCTTCAAGTGACAAGGAGTCCAATGAAGGGTGTCAAAGGAGGAGTTCAAGGGGGCAAGAGGATCAAAGCTTGAGACTTTAGATTCTTGAGTTCAATGGTAGCATAGATCTAGACAAGTTCTTTGATTGGGTTAGAATAGTAGAGAGGATTTTCAAGTACAAGGACTATTATGATTATAGATTCTTCAAGTTGGCCGAACTAAAGCTCTGTTCTTATGGGTTTGGAAAAAAGAGAAAAAAGGAAGAACCAAGATTGTATCTTAGAGAAAATTATAGAGGTACATGTGAAAATGCTTTGTTCCACTAGAATTCGAGCAATATCACTTTATTAAGATGAATACATTGAAAAAAGATTGGTAATTTATTGAAGATTATAGTGTGGAATTCCAAAACCCCATTATGATTTATGAATTAGAGGATAAAGAAGTCTTATAGGTGAATAATAGAAGAATTTGTATGAGATGGAACAAGATGGACATGGATATGTTATGATGGCTTTTAAATGATGATGATGATGAACAACCTACTATTTTGATTCATTCATTGGACGAAGTCAATGATGTACTTCATAATGATTTACCACCTACACTACCACCAATGTTTAATAAAGAACCATCACAAAAATCAAATTGTATGAATTTTCATTCATTTATTTTATGTTATGGTAGAGCATGAAAAAGAAGTGTTAGAAGAAAAGCTTAATACTATTAATGATTCCACCAAACTTGTCCAATCTATTCTTTTATGATTGGTAACTATCCATCTTTCATTTTCCTTGGTGATGAGGAGGGAAATATTGAATCTTTGCATTGTTACAACCAAGTGATTCTTATTTCCAATAACAAATATTTTAATGATATATTTTCTACAAAGAAATTAAAAGGATCATTAGGGTTATAATCAAAATCTTGCAATTTGGACGAAGTAATGGTATGGTTATCTCTCATCTTATTCTTGATGATTGGCAAAACTAAAGATCAAGGGAAAGAGAGCATGATTTGGATAATCTCCTAGCCATAAAAAAAACTAAAGATAAAAGTTTTCTTAAGAGGGAGGGCATGATACGAATGGATGCCTGGAATTATTTCAAGCTAGTTGAATCCTATTCCCTTTAGGATTCATCATACCTTTACTAACCCTACTTAGATTAGGATTTGTTTCTTCTATTTTCGATAGGAGTCTTATTCATCATATTATATGTGGAAGTGATGTGCTCATTTTAGAGCACGTTTACAGTCCCATTTTAGTGTCGATTCTCGCGATTTTAGATTGATTTTGTCCACATTACATTCAATTTAACCTTGATCTTGTCCTCGAGCTGTTTTTGGGTCATTTTAGGTACTTTCTATGGTTTCGAGGTAAAATATGATGTGTTCGAGGCTTTGACACTCTTATCAAGAGTTTAGATGCGCATATCATAGCTTGGGCACGTCTTCTAAGTCACTATCGATGATCCTACAAACTCTAGAAGCCATTAGACACTTCAAAGAAGCTGTTTAGTAAAGTTCAGGATCAGATTCGACCGAATCTGACATCGATTCGGTTGAATTGAAGGCATGGATATAAGCATATGACTCAAGCTCTCGGTAATAGCCGAATGAACTCCTATTCAGCCGAATCAAGGCCCATTCGGTCGAA
The DNA here is from genome assembly GCA_026401315.1 of Dysphania ambrosioides. Lineage (NCBI taxonomy): Eukaryota > Viridiplantae > Streptophyta > Magnoliopsida > Caryophyllales > Amaranthaceae > Dysphania > Dysphania ambrosioides. The sequence continues at coordinate 15,550,981 of CM048665.1, read as the reverse complement.
TGGAAGCTCTCCTTTGGTCGAATGGTGGACAAAGCCAAGAAACTCAAAGCTTTTGGAATAGGCGAATGACATAGGCATTCGGTCGAATGGCCACCCATTCGGCCGAATCCCCACTACATTCGGCCGAATGGACTTCTTTCCCAAAGATTTTGGTTCATTCTCTAGTCGGCCATCGAGGGTTTTTCTAGGGTTTTATCCCCTTATGTCCCTAGGGTATAAATACCCTCTTGTTTTGTAAAAAACCCTCATGCCTACTTTGATAGCTCTTGTGCCTCAACTTAGAACATCACTTTTATTCTTTTATGCATTAATTTAGATTTAAGGTTTTTGATGAACTTCCTTTCAAGCATTGTATTTGAAATTCAGATTCTCTTTTGTTCACGCAATTTCATTTATGCAAGGTAACTATTCTTTACTGTTCTATTTCATTTTAATGCTTTTACGTATTGTTTTAGTTAATTCCATTGTTCTTTTTATTATCCTTGTTCCATTTACAGTTTTGATAGAGTAGTTGTCGGTTTTATTATCGTTCTTCGTTTTCACCTTTGTTCCCTTGTTTATTTAGGTTTAAATTTTTTACGCTTTCAATCATGTTCTTGTTCACTATTTATGCCCTAGTTTTCGTTACTATGAGTGAGTAGTTTTCTTAGGGGTTTGATTAGTGAAACCCTAGGTTGGCTTGTTTTTATGCGTAGAGTTAGGGTTTGAGATTGTTGATGATTGATTGATTGACATTCGATGCGAATCTTGTCCTGCCACTCCTTAGGAGACGTAGGGTGATTATAGGTTGTTCATGTGATTTATATGGTCACAAACTTCCTCTCGTCATCTTGAGTGTCCTAATTGATTGTTGATCGATTTCCCCTAACTTATCGTATTTGTTAGTTCGATTGTCCTTCCTAGGGTGGAACTAATCTATCCCCGTTTTTGTTTTATTGCTTATCCCCGTTTTTCTTTTATTTATTCTCATCGTTTTTAGTATATTTTGATCAATTCAAATCCCAAATAAACTTTTATATCAAGTTTAGAAACTAGCATCCCTTGTCCTTGTGGTTCAAACCCCGACTTACCATTACTTTAGTTGTAGTAGTATTTAGGAGATTATAAGTATTGTTTACATAACTAGTCTTTTAGCTAACGACTTAAAAGGTAGTTATCAAAATGGTGCCGTTGCTGGGGACAAGGCGTTGTGTTTAGATTATAGTCTTGGTGTAATTCATTTTTGTTTTATTTATATTATTGTTTCTTAATTTGCTTGTCAGTGCTTATGCTTGGTCTCTAGTGTTGTTTGCATGCCCTATAGCACACGTAGATCAAATCAACAACTAGAACCATACGACCCTGAAATTTAATGCAGTAAACGGAGAATTCCAACCCAAACCTTATTATAACCAAATACTTCCAATCCTCCTACATCACCAATGGACGAAAACCAGAAAATATTTGGTCAATTTGGGACACCTAGGTCCCAAGAATTTCAAGGACATGTAGTATTACCCATAGCTCCAAACCCTTATCACATACATCCCCAATTCACCCGGATGTTGAAGGAGACCCCATTTTGTGGTTTGACAAATGAATGCCCCCTTGAATACTTAGAAGCATTCTAAGATATATGCGGGCTCATTCCTTCATGCCCCAACTCTCTAGACTATGTGCGAATGCACTTATTTCACCTGAGCCTAACTCAATCATTAATTGGGCTCAATTGAAGACAGCTTTTCTAGAAAGGTTCTATCCCACAGTTATAATGCAAGATTGGCTTAAGTAAATTGCGTCATTCACTCAAGAGGATGATGAGAACCTTACTGCTACTTGGAGTCGGTTTAAAGGAATGATTAGAGCATGCCCTCATCATGAGTACGGGGAGAACCATCTTAATATACTCTTCTATGATGGTCTCAATGACTCCACCAAGGCACTTCTAGACTCGATAGTTGGTGCCCAACTCTCTAAGGTCACATGCAATCAAGTAAAAGCTAAGATTGAAGAGGTGGCTAAAAATAGCTCTTGGGGAGGAGTGAGAGGTAATGGATTACTGAGGGAACTAATTGATTCAAGCAACTTGGAAAAGATTAGCTCAAAACTCGAGGCTATTATAGATAAGAAACTGTCCAAGTTCAAATTTGCTCAAGGTAGCTCTAATGTATCATCAGTTAATGAGATGCCTTTTTCATGTAGAATCTGTGGGGGCACCAATCATGATACATCCTATTGTAGGGGTTCAAATTCAGAACATATGGCAGCTGTGAAATATGGGGGGTATAACCAAGAAGGAGTTCCAGTTACGAATTACAATGGTTATGGGTACAATCCCTAATGTGTGGTAGCTATGGGGTATGGTAGTCAAAACCAAGGGTTTGCTGAACAAGGTCCGTACAACAATAAACCCTTTAGACCTCCCTTCAACCCAAATTCTAGCCAAGGAAACTTCAACCAAAGGTACAACTCTAATAATCAAGCAAGTGAGAGTTTTCCTAGGCCGAATGGGAATGGGCTATTTCCTCAAATGTCAAGACCCAACCCCAACCTACCCTATCCATCTACACAGCCACCACCAAACCCGCCTCCAAATAATGACTACCTTTCCACCCAAGTGAACTCCCTTGCGCAGCAAAATCAAACCCTCTCCCACATTAATCAAACCTTGATAAATCAAATACAACAACTTCAAGCACAACAGAAGTTGTTTGAGTCCCAGCTTGCGCAGATGGCTAGTCCACCCCCACCATTGCTACTTCCCTTCTCACCCTCAACAAAACCCATCCACCCAACCTCCACCACAAAACCCTCTTGAGTCCGACCCTAAACATCACACCTACAAGGCAATCTTCCTATGATATGGAACCTCATACTATACTCCAGTAGTAACTTACAGAGATGATTTAGGGGAACATTCCTCAAAGGATAGTGGTTGTCTAAGAGAAACTAAGCACTATGAGAATCTTGAGGGGAAAGAAGAGAAGGAGGGTAGTGAAGAGGAAGAGGGAAACAATGTTGAGGTAAATGGGCATGAGAGGAAGAAGAAGGATGAGGATGAGAGATGGAGGGAGATACAAGAAAGGAGGAAACTTGAGCGTCAACATGCTCCGTCTCAACCTTTTCTTTACGAAAAGGTAGAGAAACAGTTACAAGAAAAGTTTCTTAAATTCCTCGAGCATATGAGGCAACTTAGAATGAAGACACCATTCTTAAAGGTTATGGAGCAAATGCCTCATTATGCCAAGTATCTAAAAACTCTCCTAAGGAACAAGAGAGAGCTTGAGGGCAAAGTGATTAGTTTGCCAGAGCAGGTGAGTGCCATCATTCAGGGCACGTGGGCAAAGAAAGAAAAAGCTAGAGGGCCCTTTGTGCTCCCAGCCACCCTTAGAAAACTCAATTCTAAGGGAGCACTTGCTGACCTTGGGGCCTCCATTAGCCTATTGGTGATGTCCATTGCCAAACAGCTAACCTTTGAGCTCAAGCCATTGATGAAAACCATGCAATAACAGGTAGTATTTTCTAACCATAGTATAAAAGTGCCATGTGGGGAGTTTGAGGACCTTCCAATCTAAGTAGGGAACATAGTGGTTCCATGTGACTTCGTGGTGCTTGATATGGTTGAGGATCCTTATACCCCCCTCATCTTAAGGAGGGATGCTTTGAAGACTTTGGGTGCCTTGATAGACTATGAATCAGAGACTATCACTTTGGGGGTGGCCCAATAAAAGGTAGTATTTTCCTTTTCTAAGTCTTCTAAGGAACCTATGGTCGAGCAGATCTATTCCTTTGAGGTTATTGAAAATGAAGTTGGACAAAAGGTTAAGGGGTGTGATGTTTTTGCTGCCCCAATGTTAGGTGAAGTGTCGGATGAGGAGGAGGCAAGGAAGCGTGTTGTTGTTGAGGTTGTGAAGGAGATTTATGACATGTCTAAGGGAGCTAACAAGCCAGCTCGTAAACGGAAGAGGGCTAGAAAAATAAAAACCTAAAAGAGATTGATGGCTCCACCCTGGCTTGGGGGAGCCCGTATTATAACCCACCTCTAGATGACCTTGGCTCTCCGTTGCTTACTTCCGCCACTGCGGCTTGGTGGAGAGTTTTGACTCCCTACACTAGAGGTGATGGATATGCTAGGAGTGAATCCACTCCTATGGTAGGTATGATTTCATTGTTTTCTTTTTCTGTATGAACTTGTGCCTAACTGTGTCGAACTTACTGACGTTAAACAAAAGTACTTATGGGAGATAACCCAATGTTTGTTTTATTTGTTTGTTTGTATAGTAATAGCTTCCAAAATGCTGATCTTTCTCCCTTTCGGTTCTCTTCTCCCAAGTACCGAGATGGCTCTTGAGCTGGCTTGGGGGAGGGTTCCTGCGTTTTCAAAGTCTCGAAAGATCCGCATTATTGAAACTATTGCCTTGGTTTTTGTTTTAGTTTTTTGCATGTTTAGGTGTGTTAAGTTGATGTGCTTGAGTTGTGAAACCAACATGTGAGCTTCTGATGTGTACATTCTAGTGGTCCTATGCATACTTATGTTTTCCTAGCCTTGTGCCTATTTTGGGACCAAATGATTGACTGCTTTCCACTGACTTGGGGGATCTGGGCTTGCTTAGTTTGTGGCTTGGATGACTACGTATTAAGGCGCATTTCGAGTAGCCTAGTGAGGATTGAGCCTTCTAAGACTCCATTTTAAGTCTTATGTTATCGAGAGTCTAAGTATTGTGTCTATTCTCCTCCAGCATAGTCTTCTTTTCTAAAGGTCAGGAATGATAACACGTTTGTAGTTACAGCTACATCGCCAAATTGCCTACCATGAACATTGATTGACTTTAGGGTAAGCTAATTTTGTGCCTTTACCTTTTCTTCGTAGCTACATCATCTAACTCCACATGAGCAAAATATTCCCTCTCTTTACCTAGAGGATGGTCAAGTGATCACAGTGAAGTGGTGCCCGTTGCATTGTGGTGAAAGATTTTGGTTTAAAAAGTCGTTATCGTATGATATGACTCTTTACATCACTCTCAGTATATTTCAGTATTATTAGCATGAAAAACTCAAAAAGAAAACAAAGAGAAAAAAATAGAGAAAAGAAAAAAAGATAAAAAAAAAAGAAAAGGAAAAAAATTTCGAGAATAAAGTGGGTGTAATGTATTAGAGTTCATTTATGCGTAACTTGTGAATTTTGGGAGTGGCATTGTTGTCGAAAGTCGTAGGCGTCCTTGGTTTGATTACCTTAGATTGCTTACTATCCTCAATTTTAACTCCACATCCCCAAATTTTACCCTACCTTGATCTTAGCCTACATTGCAACCATTTCCAAACCTTATCGACTTGGCTGATTAACAAGTTCTGTGCTGGAGAGTAGATAAGATACAATCCCTAAGATTTCTCCTTGATGAGTATTTCATTCCCAACTCATCTTAAGTTGGATGATTCTGAGCAAAATACATACCATATTAAACACACGAGCGTATTAGAAATTTCCCACATCTTTTGGGCAATAGCATAAGGAGTGTAGACTTGTGACCTCATTAAGTAGTGGGTGGCATGGCCTGTGTTATAGCTTTTCCAGTAATCCCGAGTTTGTGGAAAATGTTGTTCATCTTGGTATTATGCTCTTTTGAGCCTATTGTACTTGCACACCCACGGCTAGGGAAAGGTTTTGTGCGTACACGGCTGGCATTACCTTGTTTTCCGCTCACCTTGCTTTTCATGTGCTTTACTCACGGTGTTGCCTTGCTAGTTCATTTCCTAGGGACTAGCAAAGGTTTGGCTCGGGGGAAGTTGATGTGCTCATTTTAGAGCACGTTCACAACCCCATTTTAGTGCCGAGTCTTGCGCTTTTATATTGGTTTTATGCACATTACATTCAGTTTTACCTTGATCTTGTCCTTGAGCGGTTTTTAGGTTATTTCAGGAATTTTGATGATTTCGATGTAAAATGTGACGTTTCGAGGCTTTGATACTCCTATCAAGAGTTTAGATGTGCAGATTATAGCTTAGGCACGCGTTCCAAGTCACTCTCGAAGATCCCATAAACTTCAGAAGCCATTAGACACCTCAAAAGAGCTATTCAGCAAGGTTCAGGGTTAGATTCGACTGAATCTGACATCCATTCGGTCGAATGGAAGACAGGGATTCAAGCACATAACTCAAGCTCTCGGGAATAGCCGAATGAACACTTATTCGGTCGAATTAAGGCCCATTTGGCCGAATGGTTGCCCTCTTTCGGCCGAATGGTGGACAAAGCCAAGAAACTCGAAGCTGTTATTTTAGGCGAATGACATACTCATTCAGCCGAATGGCCACTCAATCTGCTAAATCTCTACTCCATTTGGCTAAATGGTCTTCTTCCCTGCAGTTTTTGGTTCTTTCTTTAGTCAGCCCTCGAGGGTTTTTCTAGGGTTTTACCCCTTATGTCCCTAGGGTATTAATACCCTCTTGCTTTGTAAATAACCCTTATACCTACTTTGAGAGCTTTTGTGCATCAACCTAGAACATCACATTCATTTGCTTTCATTTCATTCATGCATTAGTTTAGATTTACAGCATTCCTTGTTCTCCTTTTCAAGCTTTCTATTTCGGATTCAGAGTTACTTTCCTTCGCGTAATTTCATGTATGCAAGGTATTGATTCTTTACTGTTCTATTTCGATTAATGCTTTCAAGTATTATTTTTGGTAATTTCATTGCTCTTGCTATTATCGTTGCTCTGTTTATGGTTTTGATAGAGTAGTTGTCGGTTTTATTATAGTTCCTCGTTTTCCCTTTTCGTTCTCTTGTTCATTTTCATTTAAATCATTCATGCTTTCAATCATGTCTTTTTTCATTGTTTATGCGCTAGTTTTTGTTACTATGTGTGAATAGTTTTCTTAGGGGTTTCATTGGTGAAACCCTAGGTTGGCTCGTTCTTTATGCGTAGAGTTAGGGTTTGAGATTGTTGATGAATGATTTATTAACATTCAATGTGAATCTTGTCCTGTCACTCCTTAGGAGTCATAGGGCGATTATAGGTTGTTCATGTGATTTATAGGGTCACAAACTTCCTCTCGTTATCTTGAGTGTCTTGATTGATTGTTGATCGATTTTCCCCTAACTTGGCGTGTTTGCTAGTTCGATTGTCCTTCCTAGGGTGGAACTAATCTATCCCCGTTTTTCTTCCATAGCATATAATCGTTTTAATTCTTGCTTTATTCTTCTATCATTAGTGTAATTTAATCATGTTATTGTGCGATGTTCTACTTGTGAGAGGGACAAAATGTCTTTTCATCAAGGCGAGTATAAACCATTGCCTATTCTTGAAAGACCATGGGAAGATTTGAGCATGGATTTTATAATGGCACTTCCCAGAACTCCACATGGGAAGGATTCTATTATGGTTGTGGTGGATCTCTTTTTTTAAGATGGCACACTTTGTGGCATGTAGAAAAGTAGATGATCCGTTTAATGTTGCTCAAATGTTTTTCGTTGATATTGCACAGTTGCACGACTTACCTAAAACTATTGTTTCAGACCATGACACTAAGTTCTTGAGTCATTTTTGGAAATCTCTACAGAGAATTATAGGGACAAAGATGTAATACCCATGTTGAATTCACCTATGATCGAACACTAAGTCGATCCACTAAGTAAAGGACTCCTTATAACCACCTAATAACCAATATGATAGTGCCACCTATTTTTTACATAATCTTACCAAACCTTTAACACTATCTTATGTTAATTAGAATTCTATCCTACCTAAAAAGATATATTACAAATTAACTACTCTTAACCTATTTTATTTATAGTAAAACACTAAATATTCACTCACATGTGTGAAGCCATGTCCATGCCCATGCCATGTCATTTGCCATGCCACTGAAGATGTAATAAAGATCCGACAATATGTAATAAGCACCATCCAATGTAATAAGCACATCCCCTTGTCTAAAATTTTTTCCTTCGTGGTCAAAATTTTTAATCTTCAAAAAACTCTTCAAGATTGAATCTTTTAATCAAGAAAACATCCCTAATTCTCTTTTCCATGGCTTCCACATATAATATGATGGATAAGACTCCTACCAAAAATAAAAGAAACAAATCCTAATCTTAGTAGGATTAGGAAAGATATGATGAATCCTAGAGAGAATAGGATTCAAGTAACTTGTTAGAATTCCATGCATGCATTCACATCACAAACACAAGTTCATTCATGGCATAGCTAGATAAAGTATGAAATTCATGATAAATGTCCATAAGGACGTGTACAAGAACATTAAGAAGACTATTGAGAGCTATAAAAAGCAAGCTAATAAGAATATGAGAAATGTGAAATCTTTTGAAGTTGGTGATCTTTTGTTGGGGTACTTGGGAAAGAAAACAAAGGAAACACAAGTTGATGCTGCGAGCTGAAGGTCCATTTCCAATCACTGAGAAAATCAATGATAATGTCTACAAAGTAGAGCTTTGTGGGAATTATGGAGTTTCCTCTACTTTTAATGTGGGTAATTTATCCCCTTATTTAGAGGATGATGAGTTAAGGGCAACTCTTTTGAGGAAGAGGTGGATGATGGAAATTCTAAAATTCCATCTAATTCTAATAAGAAGATTTTGTTGGCGAAATCATTTAAAGAAAATGGGTTGGACCATTTTTAGTTACATGGCTCATTAATCTCTTTACAAGGGTATTCTAGTCTTTTCACTTGGAAATCTAGAATAAAGTGATGGAGTAATTTTTGTAAAAAAGTAAAGGAGTTTTTTTAATTAATTAATCTGATTAATTAATTAAAGTTAGTTAAAGTGGTTAAATAATGATTAGGCAACAAAGGGAGATAGGCATGTGAAATGGAGGTGTGTGGGACCAAGGGATGAGTTGGCCTGTGTGAGGTGGCATGGAGTTGAGCTAATTAATGCACAATATTGGCTATCCAAAATGGTGTGTAGAAGCATTGAAGATTAGGGAATATTTGGCTTTGAAAATTGGATTTTATTAGCATGATTTTAGGAGATTCTTTAACCTAGAATCAAATTAATTCTTACTTGATTTACGGGATGATTTTGTGGAGAAATCTGACCAGATTCACGTGCTTAATTGAGGGAATCAATTGGAGATGTATTTCCCTTAATTTAAGGGATTGGATTTGGCTAATTGATTTGGGGAAGTTATTTAGGGGCTTTTTTTTAATATCAAAGATTCATGAGAAGATTTAAGGATTACGTCCAAATGAGTCAATATCCATAATTAGCATGCTTAAAGGGTGGAAACTAAGTCAAAAACATCCGTTTTTTGTGTGGTTTAGTTATGTGACTTAAGGGGGTGTTTTTGGGCATTTTTTGGCTGAAGTTTAGACGGTTTTTAAAGGTTTTTGGCTGAAACTATTGTGCTCATTACTCACACTTAAGCCATGGTTTTTGAGAGGAAATTAGAGGGATTATGCATGAAGGTAAAGGTCCAAATCTAATATCTCTTTAATTCTTGTAACTTAGACTTCAATGAGAATTTGAGGGGTATTGAAGGCCCGATTTATTAGAGTGTTGAAGACCTTTGAAGAATTCATTCTTGAGGAATCAATACGTGAGATTTAAAGGCCAATTCTCATTCATGATGCACTTTTTTGGTGATTCAATGCAAAGAAACCTCTTGGTGTTGCATGTCCAAATAAAAGGTTAGAAGGCTCTTATTGTTTCCTATGGTTAATGTTTGGAATTAAGAACGAGTTAAGGCAAAGAGCCATGATGGGAAGACAAAGAAATGGAAGATCCGATCATTCAAGCCTTGAGGAAACTTTTCATTTTTGGATTTTTGTTGTTTTGTTTTAATATGTAAATGGACATTGGACACTTTATTGGTTTGTTTTATTTGGTTTAATTTTCATACTTCTTAGCATTAATTTTCATAGTATGCATGCTAGGGTTTATTGTATATAAGTATTATATATTTTATAATGAGAGTAGTTGGTGATGTTTGAACTTTTAAATCTCTTACTTGTCAATTTCGTGTGAATTGCTTGTGATTTTTGTAAGGTATTGTCTTGACGAATTTGAGTGGCACGTACGAAATCATCCATACAAATTTTTATATTCTCTCTAGGATCAAGTGAGTATTTCTACCCTTAGATCTACACCTAGTGGATTATGTGGGAAATCCTTACCTACATATCTCAAATTTTTTAAGTGAGTATTCCTTACAATCTACTCCTTTATTTCTCTTCTTTTTCCATCTAAATTCAAAGCTTTTTCCTCCATAAAAGGCACGCCATTTTTGTCTATTTTCCCTATGAAAATACATCACTTTTCTAGCCTAAACACATACTCTAAAACTTTCTACAAAAGCCTACATAATCTGTCCATTTACTTAACCTATTTTGTGACCTTTTTCTTGTAATTACTAGTTCTTTTCTACTATTTTTTACATAATCTTAACATATTTAGTAGTTAATTTATAATTTTATCTTTTTTTGATAAGATAGAATTCTAATTAACATAAGATAGTGTTAGAGTTTAGGTAGGATAATGTAATAAATAGGTGGAACTATCATATTGGCTATTAGGTGGTTATTATGAGTCCTTTAATAATTAGGAGTCTTAATCTCAATGTGTTTTAAACTCTCAAGCTATGGGTATAAATAGATGTGCACCCAAGCTTGGAAAAATAAGAATTTGAGAATGTTTCCTTTATATTCTTCAATAAACTTGGAGAGTTTTTTTTTTCTTTATGTGTAACAAAGAGTTGTGAATTGGTGCTCAAAGCTTTAGATTCACGTGAGGAAGTGTAGGAATTAAGGGTGTTTTGCTTTAATCAATTCTCAACCTTTCGCCATAGATTTTAAACCTTTGGTGCGTAGCTTTAGAGGGTTTGATATCTAGTTCTATCCCTTCGTGCGGATTAAGGTTTTCATACCTAGATTCATATAAGGGTGCTTTTCAACATCAAGACCTAGCTTTTCAACAAGAATTTGCGAAGATATGTTGGTGCAACTACCTCCATCTATGATAAAGTTTCAAACTTTCTTTTGAATAGTACATCGAGTATGAAAGATTGCTTCCTTTTGTATGTTTTCATCCTCCACAAATTACACATTCAAAAGCCTTCTTAAACTAAGACACTCTCCTTCATAAGGCCCAAAACAACCTAATTTGTCCTCTTCCTAAATATTCTCCTCTCCTTCAATTTCTGGTTCCTCCTTAAAAAAGGGTTTTCTAAAGTTGAGTATTCAGCCAAAGATATGATTTTTTTGTTAGGACAAACATAAGCAATATGCCCTAATCCTTAACATCCAAAACAATGCTTTTGGGTTCTTTTATGGTTGAATGGGGGTACTTTATGGAGTTAGATTTAATTTATATGGGTTAGGATGTTGTAATTTTAGATGTTTAAATCAAAAAATACAAGCTCGAGAGTCCAAGACTTATGCCCAAGAACAATCGCCTAAAACGAGATAAGTAAAAGATGTGTTTGGATGCGTTTTTCATGATTTTATGCATGATTTTTGAATGACATAAAAGGATAAATGAGTTGGTAACTTTTAATATTAGTTGGATACAGAAACACCACCAAATAATCCAAAAAGTCTCCTAAAAACACTACCTAATTCACCAACAAATAATTAGGCTAGCATAGGAATGAACAAACCAAGTTTTAATCCAAAAACTTAGAGAATTCAAAATTTCCCAAATACAAGTAGGTTTAAACTTAAAAATCTCATTTCATTTAATGAAAATAATCCCCTTTATATATTAGGATTTCCATGGGTTTAATAGAAGAATAAATAATTGACATACAAGCTTAGAATCCTAAGTTACTGACTAGGGTTTCATGAAGTACAAAATTCCCTAAGATTATACTAACTAGAAGTACTTAGAAACCAAAATTCCCTAAGATAAGCTTAACTAGAATTACATACAACTGAAAAGACTCTAAAGTAACATAAAGATAATATTTAGCGAACAAGATAAACTCTAATGATTTATACTTTAAGAAGGTAAACCATCCTTATTCTCTTATCCTTGTAATTTGTGTATTATCTTCCAAGTCTTTATCCTCCATCAATTTCTTTAAGTCTTCACATTATATCCTACTCTTCAAGTCTTCAAGATTCATCCAACTCTTCAATGTCTTAACTCATGCCCCTTCTTAGGATTTCTTTGGTCAACCTTTGACTTTGAAATTGACCAAGCTTTGAGCATAATTTAGAACAACTTTGACCAATCTCGGATTTAAACCTCACCCCTAAAGTTCAAACCTTTATGGGTTCAAAACATTTTATTTACTCCATACTTCTATTTAAGAAAAATACATCTCCTCCAAAGCAAAAAGTCAACACAAGTCAACGCCTCAAAATATCGTACTTAGATAAGTATGTTTTTCTTGTTGACTTTCTACCATATTTTCCATGTATTTAGCCACCTTCTTGATGGTCAAAGGATCTTTTGTGATCTTCAATTACATAGATCTTTGATATACACCATAGGACATGTTTGGGGAGTTTGGGTATCAAGGTTTGGGATGTGTTGTGTATAGGTACGTGGGGTGTCACATTTGGGTTTGGGTTTTTGCTGGCATTCAACCTTATGGGAAAGCATATTGAGTTCCTCTAAGGTTTCAAGGTGATAGAATTTCATAAACTTCTCCTAAACATAGTATGAAGGAAAAAACTTCTCCTTTAGAAGTTTCTTCATTTTTTCCCATGATCTCACCTTATTCTTCCCTGATCTCTCCATTTTGGTGCAAAAATTTGCCTACCAAGTGGATGTATATTTGCGTAACTTTAACGCAACCACCTTTACCTTCTCATTCAGTGTTTTCTTATAATCAAACACTCTCTCCACTACCCCCAACCACTCTATAAATTCATCTGCATCTAGTCCTCTAATGTGAATGCATGCATGGAATTCTTACAAGCATGTTGAATTATATTTCCTCTAGGATTTATCATATCTTTACTAATCCTACTTATATTAAGATTTGTTTCTTTTATTTTCAGTAGGAGTCTTATCCATCATATTATATATGGAAGCCATGGAAAAGAGCATTAAGGAAGTTTTTATGATTAAAATATTCAATCTTGAAGAGTTTCATGATGATTGAAAGTTTTTACCAACAAAGAAAAATTTTAAGACAAGGGGAGGTGCTAAGTACATTGGACAATGCTTATTACATCTTATCGATGCTTTATTACAACTACAGTGACATGGCATGGGCATGAACGTGGCTACACACATGTGATTGGATATTTAGTGTTTTACTTTAAATAAAATTGATTTATAATTTTAACTTTTTAGGTAGGATAGAATTCTAATTAAGATAAAATAGTGTTAGAGTTTTTTATGAATATGTAATAAATAGATGGCATTATCCTATTCATTATTAGGAGGTTATTAAGAGTCTTTTTAGAAGTAAGAATCCAAGTCTTAATGTAATTAATAATCTCAAGCTATGGGTATTAATAGATGTGCACCCAAGCTTGAAAAAATCAGATTTTGTACATGTTTATTTTTTTTATGCAATAAACTTTAAAGAGTTTACTATTCTTTGTGCATAGCAAATATTGTGAACTAGTGTTTCTTTAAGTTCACCTGAGGAAGTGAGAAGAATTAAGGGTGTTTCTTTTATCAATTCTCCAAACTTTTGCCCTAGATTATTACCCTCTAAAGCATTACTTTAGAAGAATTCAAATCTATTTCTAACCTATCATGTGAATTAAGGTTCTTATACCTATATTCACATCAACTTTTGGTGCTCTTGTTGAGAGTATTCGAAGATACTCAAGAAACATGGATTCTAGTAGTGATGATATTCACAAGATACAACCGAGCTTTAAAAAAAGGTTTGACCTTGCACAAATCCAAGAAGTTGTCCATGGAACATGAGTTAAAAGAACTAAAAGATTGAATAGAGGAGTTATTGAAAATCATGGGGAAGTAGGAGAAGTCCTCAAGAAAAGGTAAACATTATCTTTATGAATATAACTCTAGCAATAGAGATGGTGAATAAAGTGTTAGGAGTTCAAGGAGACCTAGCAATAGAGACCCATCCATCCTCTTCAAGTGACAAGGATTTTAATGAAGGGCATAAAGGATGGGTTTAAGGGGGTAAGAGGATCAAAGCTTTAGTCTTCAGATTCTCAAGTTCATTGATAACATGGATCCAAACAAGTTCTTAGAGTGGGTTAGAAGAGAGGATTTTCATAATCAAGGACTATAATGATCATAGATCCTTCAAGGTGGCCGAACTAAAGCTCACTTCTTATGCAAGCTTATGGCTTGAAGGTTTGTAAAAGAAGATAAAAAAGGAAGGAAGATCCAAGATTTCATCTTGGAGCAAATTAAAGATGTACATGAGAAAACGCTTTTTTCCACAAGAACTCGAATAATATAACTTAATTAAGGAAAACACATTGAAACAAAATAGAAAATCTATCAAAGATTATATTATGGAATTCAAAAACCCAATCATGACTTGTGAATTTGAAGATAAAAAAGTATTGTTGGTGAAGAAAAAGAAGATCTTGCATGAGATGGAAGAATAAGGACAAGGATGTGTTATGGTGGCTTTAAATGGTGATGATGATGAACAAGCTACCATTTTGAATTATTCATTGGACGAAGGAATGGATGTACTCCACAAAGATCTACCACCTAGAATACCGCCAATGTTTGATAAAGAACCATCACAAGTGATGGAAATTCTGAATTAGCCCAAGAGTCAAAAGAAATTTTGTTGACTCATTATTTGAAGATGGGCTAGGTTATAATTATTGGGCCCATGTGCCATTCATTTTGGGTCATGGTTATTCTAGTATTTCATTTGAAAATTTAGAATTATGTGGGAATTATTTCTTGTAAATAAATAATGGTTATTTAAGTAATTTAAGTTAGTTAAAGTTAGTTAAATAAAAGAAGAGATGGCATGTGGACCATGGTGATGTGGATGTTGGATGAGTTGGCATGGTTATTTGGGTGCTAAAATTTATGTGTGGTCCAAGGGGATTATGGGGATATTAAACACGTGATTTGGGGTGAAAAAGGAAGGTTGGATTTGCTGAATTAATGGCGTGGGATTGAGGAAATATTGGGGGATTTGGGAAAGATTTGATTTGATTTTAGCTTGATTTAAAGAAGATATGATTAGTTATGCAAATCCTAAGATATTCTTTTAATTATGGCCAAATTTGAGGATTGAATTAAATTAGATTTTTTGATTTTATTTTTCAAAGTCAATGAAGAGATTTGAATCCCTTAAATTAAGGGACTAAATTTAGTTAATTGATTCCTTCCTTAATGTTGGACGTGTTTATGGCAAGGGGATGACTAATTTGATTTTCTTGGGCGTAAATAAGGGAATTGCATGGGATTAGGGGAATTTAAGGATGGGATCATGACCAGGTACATCAAAGTGAATTAAGAGGTTTAATAGAGGGAAAGAAGACCATAATGCATTGATGTTTTCCTTAAGTTATTGGCATGAATTAAGGGATTGTTGCCTTAATCTTTCACACGTTTTTCCTTGAATAGTTGAGTGGTTTTTGGTTTGTTTTGGACGGCTTTTAAGGAGGTTTAATGGGGTGTTAAAGAGGGTTAGGGGTCGAAATTATGTGGTTCATAATTTACACTTACGGCACGGATCTTTTGAGAGAAAATTGAAGGGTTTTTCTGAAGTTTTACATGAGTTAAGGCTTTGCATTACTCTTTCTTCAAAGCATTGTAACTTATGTTTCAATATGAGATTAAGGGGTTTCAAGACTAGACTTTATGGGTCATTAAAGAACTTGAAGTGGGCATTAGAGGCGATTCAATGCATGAGATTTAAAAGACGGCATCCTTTCATTTGTCACGTTTTTCATTGTGATATTTTTCTTGATGTCTCTTGGTCTTACACGTCTGCATAAAGGGTGGAGGGACTCTTGGAGTTGCATATGTTTATTGCCATAGAGTTAAGAACCAAGTTAATGGTGGATCCATCAAGATATGAAGAGGAAACAAATCAAGCATTAGAGATGAGAGATCTATCTGTTTGTGTGTCCAAGGAGCCTTTCATTTTACTAATTTTATTGTTTTGGTTTTAAGATGTAAAAGGACATTGAACTCTTCATTGGTTTTTTATTTTTTGTTTATTTTTTATTTTATTTTTTATTTTAAACTTTTCATTTTCCTTTATTTAAATTCGTAGATGCATGTTAGGGTTTCGTTCCCTATAAATAAGTGATGTTTTGCTTTAGTTTGATAGGATTGAAAGAAGTTTAATCTTGATATCTTTACTTGAAATATCACATATTAAGTTGCTTGTATTTTTTCCAAGTTTTGCTTGAAGAATTTGTGAGAGAAGTGAGAGTTCCTTCTTTTCAAATTTTTGTGTATCTAATCATCCAAGTGAGTGTTTCTTGTGTGAGATTCATACTAGTTAAAGAGTGAGTGTTCCTCTTTTTCATATCTTTATTGTTAGTTGAGTGTTCCCTACTATCAAAACCCCTTATTTCTCTTCTACTTCATATTAAAAACATATAAAATCCTACTCAAAGATCCACACCTTTTTTTGTCCATTTTCCACTATAAACATGTCTCCATTTCTTTTTGGTTTTCATTTTCTAGCCTAAACACATTTCTAAGCCTATTTTCTAAAGCCTATAAATTTTTCCTTTTTGTTTTACCTATTTGTGATCCATTTTATCTAGTAAATTCTAGTGATCTTCATTAGAATTTACATCATTTGGCGCATCAGGTAGGGAGAAACTGATTCTTTTTTCTTAAAATGGATCCCAATCCCAATAAAACCCTTATTGAAAGACACCTTTGAATTTTGCAGGAAAATAAAAAAAGACTCATTGAAACAAATGAGCAACTTCTAAACAATTTCATAGCCTTGATGGCTTGAATTTTCACTCACAAAAATAAGGAGACCAACAATCCCCCTAGGTTTGATAATCGAAATCTTAGAGTAGATGTTGATGAATTTGTTGATCCAAAGAAACTTAGAGGTCGTTTCGTACCTTATAATTATAAGAAATCTTTTCATGTAAAATGGAAAGTGGATTACTTTGCATCAAAGAAGTGGGACTATGGAGGAATACATAAAGGAGTTTGAGAGACTCTCCATCTTGTGTGATATTAAGGAGAATAAGGAACTTAAACTAGGGAGGATTATGGCTGGTCTAGATCATGAGATCTATGAGAAGGTGGAAGTGTAACCAAACTTATCCTTCGATGAAGTATGCAAATTGGCTATCAAATTCGACAACCAAAGAAAGAAGAAGAAACTTTTTTCTTCTTTTGATTCAAAGTTCTAGAAGCCTACCTTTCCATCCCAAACACATAATAAGCCTTTTGTTCATAAACCAAACCTATCCTTTTCTAACCCCACAAAAAGAAACCCAAACACTTTTGAATCCCTAAACAAAGAGAAAGGCAAAGCCAATGCCAAGAAGTTTGATTTGACTGAGATTTTATGTTTCAAATGTCATGGAAGGGGACACTATAAGCAAGATTGTCTAAATTCTCGTGCATTGACTGTGTGGGAGATTCATATCATGACTACTCAAAATTTTCCTATGGAGGAAGAAGAAGTTCTTTAAGATTCTCAAGAGTTAGATGACGAGCAAGAGTGTGATAATGTTGATGACTATTTTCCTGAAAAGAACAGTCTAGTCTTGAGAATAGCATTACAAATTCAAATTGAAAGAGAAGAAGTTCATATTCAAAGAGAGAACTTGTTCTTGAATTTATAAGGTAAAGGGAGAGGTATGTGATCTTATTGTGGATACTAGTAGTGAATAAAATGTAGTGTCTAGTGATTTGGTAAAGACACTCGAATTGAAAACCACTAAACATCCCCACCCTTATAAGTTAAGATGCTTGGAAAGGAGTAATAATACTGGTGTTAGGAGAAAATGTCTTGTGAGCTTTGTTTGGGTTGCTAGATGAATCACCAAATGTACCATCACGGTGAAGAAGCCAGGTGGAAATATCATTTCCAAGTGACACATGATCATAGGTATTTCTTTCTCTAGACGTTTAAGGTCATCAACTCGCACATTCTTTGCACACACCTCTCTAAAATAGCTACATAAATCAGATATAACTCCTACCACGTCTTTAGAGAGTAGCCCTTGTAATGCAATGGGGAGAAGTTGTTGCATTAAAATATGGCAGTCATGGCTCTTAAGTCCAATCAACTTCATCTGTTGAATGTTGACACAACGTGCAATATTCCCGGCATAACCATTTGGTACTTTGATTCCATGAAGCGTTCTACAGAAAACTTGCTTCTCATTATTAGACATTGTGTTTGGTGCAGGTAGTAGATACCATTTTCCCGTTGTTTTCTTCACTAGGTGAAGTTCCTTCCTTATTCCCATAATTTCAAAATCCTGACGAGCTTTCAAATTATCTTTAGATTTTCCCTCTATATTTAGCAAAGTACCAATCACATTATCACACACATTTTTTTCTATTTGCATAACATCTAAGTTGTGTCTAATTAATTGAGACTCCCAATAAGGCAATGACCAAAAAGGGCTCTTTTTCTTCCAGGTATCCGAGCCATTAAAGTCTTCTTTTTCCTCTATTTACTGCAACTCATTTGTCCCCGTGACTTCTTTGGTGCTTCCTTGAATTCTTCTTCTCCGTTAAAAGTTTCTTTCATACAACAAAATGGATGATAGAAATCTAACCAACGACGATGTCCACCAAAACAATACTTATGGCCAAAGTCTAGCCATTTGGAATCTGTTTCAATGTTACAAACCCGACATTTATATTCTCCATAGACATTCCAACCCGAGAGCATTCCATAAGCTAGAAAGTCACTAATTGTCCACAATAACCCAACATGCATATTAAAAGTTTCATCCTTAGAAGCATCATAAGTCTCACATCCAACATCCCAAATCTCAAGCAATTCTTCAACCAAGGGCTATATATATACATCGATCATGTTCCCAGGGCTAGTTGGTCCAGGAATAAGTGTTGAAAGGATAAGAGATGATTTTTTCAAACATAACCACGACGGTAAGTTATACGGCACCAAAACTATAGGCCAACAGCTATAAGTGGAGCTCATTATCCCAAACGGATTAAAACCATCACTAGCAAGTCCTAGTCTAACATTACGACTCTCTTTACCAAATTCAATATACCTAGCATCAAAGTTCTTCCAGGCTTCAGAATCAGCTAGATGAGATAACAACTCCTTATCCTCTATATGTTCATCTTCATGCCACCTCATCAAGTATGTCGTATATTTAGACATAAATAGTCTCTTTAGTCTAGGATTTATAGGAAAGTACCTTAATACTTTTGCAGGAATTCCTTTCTTCTTTATCTGTCCCATTGAAGTTGTTTACTCACTCACTCTTTTCCACCTTGATGCACCACAAACAGAGCATGTTCCATCTTCAGCTTTATCTTTCCAATAAAGCTGAAAATGATTTGGGCATGAGTGAATTTTAACATAACCAAGGCCTAACTTCTTGGTGACCTTTTTAGCCTCTGAAAATGACTTAGGTATATTTGCACTACATGGAATTACAAGTTGCAAAGTCCCTAATAGGTCATCAAAAGACTTATTGGTCCAATTATTAATAATCTTTATATGGAATAAAAGTACCAAAAAAGACAATTTGGTCAATTCACAACCTGGCCATAATTCTGTGTCAGCGTCATCGAGGAGCTTATAAAAGTCTTGAGCTTTTTTATTCAACCCATGAGCACTTTAGTCCATGTTTTCATCTACATTAGGATAATCACCTCTATAACCATATGTGTCATGCACCAATTGATGCATATATGTACGTGTTAACATTTCATCTTCTATAATAGGTTCCGAAGGACTAGGAATTTGATCGACACTTTCCCCATGAAAAATCCAAATAGTGTAATTACGCATCATTCCAAATTGAAGCAAGTGGTAATTTACATCATCTGGACTCAAAAGTTTGTTATTAACACACTTCACACAAGGACATCTAAGTTTCCCATCAGATGTTAAATTCCTTATTGCATAACTGAGGAATCCATTTACGCCTAATTGGTATTGCGCAACTTTTATCGGCAAAGATAATCTTTCTTTGATTGTACTCAACTCCTTAGTCAACTAAAATGGAAAATTAAAATTAATTATCAAATTTAAATTTCTAGAATATGAATATATAAAATTAAAGAAAATATACATACACATGTATTTTGAACACGAATCATGATTGACCACAAAACCCTTAATTTACCTAAACCTAAACTTCCCTCACATTTCCTTTATATAACCCTATAAAAATTATGTTTTAACCTTAAGGGTACAATGTGATCACACAATAATATCATTACTACTCTCCATTTGAGCCATCCAAATTTTATTCTATGGGTGACATCTTGATCAATGTCTCTATTCCTTTATTCCTTTAGACAACCAATCCTAAGTATTTAAAACATTCACTTCAAGGTAACACTTTCCCATCCAAAGTCACATTATCTTCAATTAGCCTCATCCAATTACTAACCAATACTTCCTATATTATGTTTTACTCCCTATTCTAAAACCTCTAGATACCTATGTTTTTCTCCATTGCTCTAATTTAGTATTCACCTCCGTTATTCTCATCCACCAGAGGAATATGAAAAAAGTATAAGTCAAAGAGAAAATTATCTGAGGTTTCCAAAAGTAAAAAAACTTACAGAGTAGTTTCGGTTGATAAATAAAAAAATCCGAACAAATATATGTAATGACATTGCAAGGAAGATTTTCACAAGAGAAACAAAATTCTTGAGTGTCAGCAGAAGGAGTAAATAATTTTTTTCCCTTCGAAATTCAGAAAAATAGACAATAGAGGCACACATATCATTTTAGAAAGAAGGATTATTATTTTTAATATTTGGGCATCAAGGTGGCACAGACTCCTATATTCTAACGAAATTTGATCAGCTGACCATGAAGCAGCAAAACCTACCCACTAATTCTAGGAACTTATCACACAAATGATTTGCAGTGTCTAACCCCCTCCCCCTCATGATCAATTCTTTGACCTTGCACATTATAGAAACTTCCATTCTTAACAGCCTGCAGCAATAATTTTCAACTGAATCTTATGCTTGTCTCAAATAACAAATTCAAATTACATGACTTGAACTATCAACTATTTCATCATCATAGACGAGTTGCTCAGAAACATATCCAATAATTACAAAAGGACAACATGAGAAATAAAACATGCTTGTAAAAACAGTCCAATAGAAGATGAAGAGATTATTATTAATATGTTTTTATAGATATCTTCATCAGTCATCACATTGATCCATTAAAAAAAATTTGAATTATAGTACCTCCTACACAAATAACTTGTTCAGTGCAGTCTACTTTCCCCACAAGAATACGCCCATCAGCTTCTAGATCATGTCTAAAACAGAAATGACATAAATGTTAACAGACAAAATCAAACACAACCAACAACCTAAATAATTGTAGATTCTAGGATGGCTTACTGAACTTTTTTAACAATTTAACATACCTAAATAAATCCAGTTCCATAGATTCACATTTTAGAGATAAATTTATAATAACCGTAGGCAATCTAGTAGAGAGTCCAAAATAAACTTCAACAAAGCCCTATGTGAACTTGAAGAAATAACAGTACAAGCTAGCTTCCTAATTCCTTTAACTGGTTAACTTCTACTGCCATACTACATCATCCCAACACAAATTGTGTATTATTACAAGTCATGACATGGGAAGTTCCGCTCCATAACTCCAGGTGAACTCGAAAACCAAGCAAAGAACATGAACTTCCCTTCTTACTTACATTAGATTAGATTATATTAGATTTACATGCTATATGTTAGGTTCATGGAGAAAATGACCCTTAAAAATCTAATTTCATTGATTATAGGGTGTTAGTGGCCTTTTTTGGAGAAAATAAGTGGACAAATCCCCCACAAGCAGATATTCCCCTGTAGATCTCTCAAAAATACACAAGTTAGACATATTATAAGACCCATTCGGAATCCTGTAGCCAATTTTATGACTTCTCAAAGTTTTGTTTTCAATATTTCATTTAATACATCACCAAGGAAGCTAAAACATAAATAGTTGTGTAGTGCCGGGCTATCGGGCTAAGAAATATGCCTCTCCGAACTTTCTAAAACCTCGGAATAGACCCGAAATATATAAAGAATAAATTCGTTATTTTTTTAGTGTAAAATATTGTATATTGCTATTTTACGTGCCAAAACGAGTGGTCATAATAGAATTTTGGATTTATATGCTTCACGGTTGATCATTTCTTAGCTTTTCTTAACACGATATGTGATATGCGATGTCATAATCCTAGCTCAAACTAACTTCAGATATGTTTATACTACAATATGTTTGAAGTCTATTTTCCTAGTATGTTTAAACAAATTCATATCATAGCAAGGAGCAATTAACAGAAAATATAATGCTAAGCAAAACTGAACAAGCTTGACCTAACCTCTAGTGTAAAACTAAAAAATTGCTTAAATTACCTTTCTTTTGTAATAACCTTGTAGTAAGTAGGAGCAATCAGTGTAAGTTTCTCTTTACACCTATAATAGATGTAAAGCAATCATTAAGGTGAGAAAAGTCGTTACATTCCTAGGTCTTCAAACAAAGTTTGAGCACAATAGGAGACCCAAATTGTAGCCATAAACGAAGTGTTAAACAAGTATTACCACTAAATGAAAAAGAAAAACACAAAAAACATAGAAACAGAAAAAAGAAACAAAAACAGAAAAAAGAAACAGAAACAGAAACAGAAACAAAGAACCAAAACAAAGAATAGAAACAGAAACAAAAAACAGAAAACATTCAAAAACAGTAACAAAGAACAAAAAACCAAAAACATTCAAAAACAGAAACAAAGAATAGAAAAGAAAACAGAAATGAAGAATAGAAAAACAGAAACAAAAAATAGAAAACGCTTAACCAGAACAAAAAACAAAAAACAAAAAACCATAAACAAAACTAAAATGCTTAACCAGAAACAAAAAATAAAAAAACAGCAACACAGATTGTAATATCTCAATATTGAATCATAATGGAGTTAATAGCTAGAAATCATATCATACATTGAATCTCAATATTTGATTTAATAGATAAGGTTTAAAATCCAGAGTTAAAGACTCAGGCCCTTCTTCGCTTGAGAAATATTGTCCTCAAAGAAAAAGACCCTTCTCACTCGACTTCCTTACCAATTACAAAACCCTTCAGTATTTCAAAACTACTGGAAAAATATTCAAATCCAGAATACACAAAAAATAGCACCCTCCTTTCATCACCTTCCAAGAATACTTTTAAAAGAAATTCTGTTAATGATCTCCAATCGGAAATCAACCTTTTAAAAACCCAGGTCAATGAACTTAAAAATGACCTTATAGCCTTACAAATCAATGAATTAGAGATCAAGAATCGAATAACAATCCTAGAAGAAGAATCCACTCAGAATATAACTTCTCAAGAGATTATTGAAACTCAGCAAGAAAAAGGATTTGTTTCTCTCATTAATAAGATCAATTTTTAAAATTGGTACTCAAAGGTCACCTTCCAAATTGGTGATTTTAAACAAAACTTTATTGCCCTTATAGATAGTGGTGCTGATCAGAATTGTATTAAAGAAGGAATTATCCCACCAAAATTCTATGAGAAGACCAGCACAAAGTTACTTAATGCTAATAGCTCTCCTATGAATACCAAATTCAAGGTCTCAAGAGCTAATATAGTCAACAACGACTATAAATTCAAAAATACTTTTATAGTCGTCAAGGATATTAAGGAAGAAATAATCCTTGGAACCCCTTTTCTAACTCAAATGTATCCTTTTAAGGTGGATAATATAGGAGTTCATACCAATATCCTAGGTAAGCAAATCTCCTTTAAATTCCTTACTCCTATGATTCAAAAGGATATAAACCTCTTACAAAACTCATCAGTTTTCCAGAAATTGAACACAATCCATAACAAGCAATATTTAATTACTACCCTCAAAACTGAGGTTAACCACAAAAAAATAGAGGAGCAGCTTCAACAGCCTTCTATTCAACAAAAGATTCTAGACCTCAAAAATACTTTCAAACTAAAGGTCTGTGTAGAGATTCCTAATGCCTTTTGGAATAGAAAGAAACATATTGTCACCCTTCCTTATGAAAAAGATTTCATTGAAGCAAATATACCTACAAAAGCAAGACCCATTCAGATGAATGCAGAGTTAGTAGAATTCTATAAAAAAAAGAGATACAAGTTCTCCTAGATAAAAAGCTTATTCAACCTTCTAAGTCTCCTTGGAGTTGTGCAGCATTCTATGTCATGAATGCAGCAGAAAAGGAGCGAGGAGTCCCTAGATTAGTAATAAATTACAAACCCCTAAACAAAGTACTTCAATGGATTATATACCCCATTCCTAACAAAAGGGATCTTTTAAATAGACTCTTTAATGGTAAGATCTTTTCAAAATTTGATATGAAATCAAGATTCTGGCAAATTCAAATTGCTGAACAAGATAGGTACAAAACAGCTTTTATAGTAATTTGTAATAGTTTCTTTTCCCTTCTATAAATAGCCTTCTCCCATCTCAGGATAGAGGCAGACTTAGCTTATCAGCCTTAGTTCTAGTTCTCAATAAAAGCTCTGTAAGAAAAGTATTCCCTTCCTTAAGCAGTGCTCAAATCTTTGTAAGTATTTTTAAAGTTTTGATAACAGTTTGTATATTACTTCCATTACGTCTTCACTTTTTTATTTTGTTTTTAATTTCTTTAGGTTGTTTTAAGTTTTTCGTTTTTAATTTCTTATAGATTTGTATCAGTTTTATTTTTTTCTCCCGATCCTAAACCTTGGAAGAGGTTTTTTGTATAAAATGACCTAAACACTTCGAATCGGACGATATGAGTCAAAATAGATCAAACAAGATCAATTTTGGATAGAAAATGACGTATTTACCCTTAAACATTTCATAAACACTTGAAATACATCGATTTGAGTCAAACTCGATCAAATGGAAGAGGTTCTGGGTATAAAATGACTTAAACACTTTGAATCGGATGATATGAGTCAATATAGGTAAAAAAGGATCAATTTTGGGTAGAAAATAGCGTATTTACCCTTGAACATGTTATAAAGACTTGAAATATATCGATTTGAGTCAAACTCAGTCAAATAAGAGAGGATTTGGGCATAAAATGACCTAAACACTTCAAATCGAACGATATGAGTCAATATAGGTCAAATAGGATAGATTTTGGGTAGAAAATGACGTATTTACCCTTGAACATGTCATAAAAACTTAAAATACATCGATTTGAGTCAAACTTGGTCAAAAAGGAGAGGTTCTGGCTATAAAATGACTTAAACACTTCGAATCATATGATATGAGTCAATATGGGTCAAATGGGATAAGTTTTGGGTAGAAAATGACGTATTTACTCTTGAACAAGTCATAAACACTTGAAATACATCAATTTGATTCAAACTTTGTCAAACGTGAGAGGTTCTGGGTATAAAATTACTTATAAACTTTGACCCTAACGATATGAGTAAATATAGGTCAAATGGGATTATTTTTGAGTAGAAAATGACATATTTACCCTTGAATATGTCTAAAACCCTTGAAATACATCGATTGGAAAACTCGGTCAAATGGAAGAGGTTTTGTGTATAAAATAACCTAAACACTTCGAATCGGACAATATGAGTCAAACTCGGCCAAGCGGAAGAGGTTTTGTGTACTAAATGACCTACAGAGTTCAAATCGGACGATATGAGTCAATATAGGTAAAATAGGATCAATTTTGGGTAGAAAATAAGGTATTTATCCTTGAACATCTTATAAACATTTGAAATACATCGATTTGGGTCAAACTCGGTCAAATAAGAAAGGTTTTGGGCATAAAATGACCTAAACACTTTGAATCGGGCGATATGAGTCAATATAGGTCAGATAGGATCAATTTTGGGTAGAAAATGAAGTATTTACCCTTGAACATGTCATAAAAACTTGAAATACATCGATTTGCATCAAAGTTGGTCAAAAGGGAGAGGTTTTATCTTTAAAATGACTTAACCACTACGAATTAGACGATATGAGTCAATATAGAGCAAATGGGATAAGTTTTGGGTAGAAAATGAAGTATTTATCCTTGAACAAGTCATAAAAACTTAAAATACATTGATTTGAGTCAAACTTTGTCAAACGGGAGAGGTTATAGGTATAAAATGACTTAAAAACTTCTAAAATTACGATATGAGTCAATATAGTTCAAAGGCGATCAATTTAGGGTAGAAAATGACGTATTTACCATTGAACATGTCTAAAACACTTGAAATACATCAAATTGACTCAAACTCGGTCAAATGGAAGACATTTTATGTATAAAATGACCTAAACACTTCGAATCGGACGATATGAGTCAAAATAGATCAAACAGGACTAGTTTTGGATAGAAAATGACGTATTTACCCTTAAACATTTCATAAACACTTGAAATACATCAATTTGAGTCAAACTCGGTCAAATCGGAGAGGTTCTCGGTATAAAATGACTTAAAAACTTTGAATCGGACGAAATGTTTAATATTGATGAAAAAGGATCTATTTTGGGTAAAAAATAATGTATTTACCCTTGAACATGTCATAAACACTTGTAATACATCGATTTTAGTCAAACTCATTCAAATAGGTGAGGTTCTAGGTATAAAATAAATTAAATACTTCGAATCGGACGATATGAGTCAATATAGGTAAAATGGGATCCGTTTTCGCTTGAAATACATCGATTTGAGTCAAACTTGGTCAAATGGGAGTGCTTCTGGATTGTAAATGACTTAAAAATTTGAGTTGAATGATATGCGTCAATATAGGTCAAATGGGATCAATTTTGGGTAGAAAATGATGTATAAAATGACTTGAACACTTCAAATTACCTAAACACATCGAATCCGATGATTTGAGTCAATATAAGACAAAAAGGATCAATTAAGGGTAGAAAATGACGTATTGACCCTTGATCATGTCATAAACACTTTAAATACATCGATTTGAGTCAAACTTGGTCAAACGGGAGAGGTTCTGGGTATAAAATGACTTAAACACGTCGAATCGGACGATATGTGTTAATATAGGTCAAATGGGATCAGTTTTTGGTAGAAAATAACGTATTTACCCTTGAACATGTCGTAAACACACGAAATACATGGATTTGTGTCAAACTCAGTCAAACGGGAGAGATTTTGTTTATTTAATTATCTAAACACTTTGAATCCGACGATATGAGTCAAAATAGGTAAAATAGGATCAATTTAGGGTAGAAAATGACGTATTTTCCCTTGGTCCTGTCATAAACACTTATAATACATCGATTTGAGTCAAACTCGGTTAAAAAGGAGAGGTTCTAACTATTAAATGACGTAAACACTTCAAATCGGATGATATTAGTCAATATTTGTTAAATGGGATTAGTTTTTGGTATAAAATAACGTATTTACCCTTGAACATGTCACATCACTTGAAATACATCAGTTTCTTTCAAACTCGGTCAAACGGGAGGGTTTTTGTTAATTAAATTACCTAAACACTTTGAATCCGACAATATGAGTCAATATAGGTCAAATAGAATCAATTTTGGGTAGAAAATGATGTATTTTCCTTTGATCATGTTATAAACACTTGAAATACATCTATTTGAGACCAACTCGGTCAAATGGGAGAGGTTTTGGCTATAAAATGACTTAAAACTTTGAATCGAACGATATTAGTCAATACGGGTCAAAAGGGATCAGTTTTGGGTAGAAAATGACGTATTTACCCTTGAATATGTCATAAACACTTGAAATACATAAATTTTTGAAACACTTCGAATCCGACGATATGAGTCAATATAGATCAAATAGGATCAATTTTTTGTAGAAAATTACGTATTGTCCCTTAATCATGTAATTAACACTTGAAATACATCGATTTGAGTTCAACTTAGTCAAATGGGAGAGGTTATGTCTATAAAATGACTTAAAACTTCAAATCGAACGATATTAGTCAATACAGGTCAAAAGGGATCAGTTTTGGGTAGAAAATGACGTATTTACCCTTTAACATGTCATAAACACTTGAAATACATAAATTTTTGTCAAACTCAGTCAAACGGGGAGAGATTTTGTTTATTAAATTACCTAAACACTTCGAATCCGACGATATGAGTCAATATAGATCAAATAGGATCAATTTTTTGTAGAAAATTACGTATTGTCCCTTAATCATGTAATAAACACTTGAAATACATCGATTTGAGTTCAACTCAGTCAAATGGGAGAGGTTCTGTCTATAAAATGACTTAAACACTTTGAATCGGACAATATGAATTAATATGGGTCAAAAGGAATCAGTGTCGGGTAGAAAATGATGTTTTTAACCTTGAACATGTCATAAATACTTGAAATACATTGATTTGAGTCAAACTTGATTAAATGGGAGAGGCTTTGGAATCAAAATGACCTAAACACTTCGAATCTGATGATATGAGTCAACATAGGTGAAATGGGATCCAATTTGGGTAGAAAATGACGTATTTACCCTTGAACATGTCATCAACACTTGAAATACATCGATTTGAGTCAAATCGACAAACACGAGAGGTTTTGTGTATAAAATGACTTAAACACTTCGAACCGAATGAAATGTTTCAATATAGGTCAAATGGGATCACTTTCGAGTAGAAAATGACGTATTTATCCTTTAACATGTTATAAACACTTTAAATACATTGATTTGAATCAAACTCTTTCAAAAGGGAGAGTTTTGTGTATTATATGACCTAAACACTTTGTATCGGATGATATGAATCAATATAGGTCAAAAAGGATCAATTTTGGGTAGAAATTGACCTATTTACCATTGAACATGTCATAAACACTTGAAATACTTCGATTTGAGTCAAACTTGGTCAAATGAGAGAGGTTCTGGATATAAAATGACCTAAACACTTCGAATCGGACAAAATATGTCAATATAGGTGAAATAGGATCTATTTTGGGTAGAAAATAATGTAATTACCCTTGAACATGTCATAAACACTTGTAATACATCAATTTTAGTCAAGCTCGTTAAAATAGGAGAGTTGTTAGGTATAAAACGACTTAAATACTTTCAATCGGACGATATGAGTCAATATAGATAAAATGAGATCAGTTTTCGGTAGAAAATGACGTAATTACCCTTGAACATGTCATAAACAGTTGAAATACATCAATTTGTAACAATCTCGGTTAAACGGGAGAAGTTTTATTTATCAAAGAAACTAAACACTTCGAATCGGACGATATAATTCAATATAGGTCAAATAGGATCAATTTTGGGTGTAAAATGATGTATTTAGCCTTGACCTATCATAAAATCTTGAAATACATCGATTTGATTCAAACTCGGTCAAAAAGGAGTGGTTCTTGGTAGAAAATGAATTAAAAATTCAAGTCGAACGATGTGCGTCAATATAGGTCAAATGGGATCAATTTTGGGTATAAAATTACGTATTTACCCTTGAATATGTAATAAACACTTGAAATACATCGATTTGAGTAAAACTCCGTCAAAAAGGAGAGGTTTTGGGTATAAAATGACTTAAACACTTCGAATTACCTAAACACTTCGAATCCGACGATTTGAGTCTATGTAAGACAAAAAGATCAATTTTGGGTAGAAAATGATATATTTACCCTTGATCATGTCATAAACACTTGAAACACATCAATTTAAGTCAAACCTGGTCAAATAGGAGAGGTTTTGGGTATAAAATGACTTAAACATGTCGAATCGGGCGATATGTATTAATATAGGTCAAATGGGATCATTTTTGGGTAGAAAATGACGTATTTACCCTTGAACATGTCATAAAAACTCGAAATACGTGGATTTGTGTCAAACTCGGTCAAACGGGAGAGATTTTGTTTATTAAATTACCTAAACACTTCGAATCCGACGATATGAGTCAATATACGTATTTTTCCTTGATTATGTCATAATCACTTGAAATACATCGATTTGAATCTATCTCACTCAAATGGGAGAGGTTCTGGCTATAAAATGACTTAAACACTTTGAATCGGACGATATGAGTCAATATGGGTCAAAACGAATCAATTTTGGGTAGAAAATGATGTATTTATCCTTGAACATGTCATAAACACTTGAAATAAATCGATTTGAGTTTAACTCGATCAAATAGGAGAGGTTCTGGGTATAAAACGACTTTAACACTACGAATTATCTAAACACTTCGAATCCGACGATATGATTCAATATAGATCAAATAGGAATAATTTTGGGTAGAAAATGATGTCTTTACAATTGATCATGTCATAAGCACTTGAAATACATTGATTTGAGTGAACTCGGTCAAACGGGAGAGATTTTGTTTATTAATTTACCTAAACACTTTGAGTCCGACGATATGAGTCAATATAGGTCAAATAGGATCAATTTTGGGTAGAAAATGACGTATTTTCCCTTCATCATGTCATAAACACTTGAAATACATCAATTTGAGTCAAACTTGGTCAAAAGGGAGAGGTTCTGGCTATAAAATGACTTTAACACTTTGAATCAGACGACATGAGTTAATGTGGGTCAAATAGGATCAGTTTTGAGTAAAAAAAGACGTACTTACCCTTGAATATGTCATAAACACGTGAAATATATCGATTTGAGTCAAACTCGGTCAAATAAGAGAGATTTTGTGTATAAAGTTACTTAAACACATCGAATCGGACGAAATGAGTCAATATAGGTCAAATGGGATTAATTTTGGGTAAAAAATTACATAATTACCCTTGAACATGTCATAAACACTTAATATACATCGATTTGAGTCAAACTCGGTTAAACAGGAAAGGTTTTGTGTATAAAATGACTTAAACACTTCCAATCGGACAATAAGTGTCAATATAGGTCAAATGGGTTCAAATTCTGGTAGAAAATGACGTATTTCACCTAGAACATGTCATAAACACTTGAAATACATCGATTTGAGTCAAACTCAATCAAACGGGAGAGGTTTTATGTATAAAGTGACTTAGACACTTCAAATTGGTTGAAATGAGTCAATATAGGTCAATGGGATCAATTTTGGGTAGAAAATGACGTATTTACCTTTCAACATGTCGTAAACACTTGAAATACATCGATGTGAGTCATACTCTTTCAAACAGGAGAGGTTTTGTGTATTAAATGACTTAAACATTTCGAATTGGACGATAAGAATCAATATATGTCAAATAAGATTAATTTTACGTAGATAATGGCGTATTTACCCTTGAACATGTCATAAACACTTGAAATACTTCAATTTGAGTCAATCATGGTCAAAGGGGAGAAGTTTTGGGTATAAAATGACTTAAACACTTCGAATCAGACGAAATGAGTCAATATAGGTCAAATGGGATAAGTTTTGGGTAGAAAATGACGTATTTACCCTTGAACATGTCATAAACACTTGATATACATCGATTTGAATCAAACTCTTTTAAACGGGAGAGTTTTGGTGTAATATATTACCTAACCACTTCGAATTATAGGTCAATAGGATCAATTTTGAGTAGAAAATGACGTATTTACCTTTGAACATGTCATAAAAACTTGAAATATTTCGATTTGATTAAACTTGGTCAAATGGCAAAGGTTTTGTGTATAAAATGACTTAAACACTTCGAATCGGACGATATGAGTCATTATAGGTCAAATTGGATCAGTTTTGGGTAGAAAATGGCATATTTACCCTTAAACAAGTCATAATCTCTTGAAATACATAGATTTGAGTCAAACTTTGTCAAAAGGGAGAGGTTTTGTGTATAAAATCACTTAAACACTTCGAACCAAATGAAATGAGTCAATATAGGTCAAATGGGATCACTTTTGGGTAGAAAATGACGTATTTACACTTAAACATGTCATAAACACTTGAAATACATCGATTTGAGTTAAACTTGGTCAAATGGTAAAGGTTTTGTGTATTAAACGACCTAAACACTTTGAATCGGACGATATGAGTCAATATAGGACAAATGGGATTAGTTTTGGGTAGAAAATGACGTATTTACCCTTGAACATGTCATAAACACTTGAAAGATATCAATTTGTGTAAAACTCGATCAAACAGGAGAGGCTTTTTGGTATTAAATGACCTAAACACTTCGAATTAGACGATATGAGTCAATATAGGTCAAATAGGATCAATTTTAGGTAGAAAATGACGTATTTTTCCTTGAACATGTCATAAACACTTGAAATATATTGATTTGAGTCAAACTTGGTCAAATTGGAGAGGTTCCGGGTATAAAATGACTTAAACAATTCGAATCGATGATATGAGTCAATATAGGTTAGTTGGATAAGTTTTGGGAAGAAAATGACGTATTTACCCTTACACATGTCATAAACACTTAAATTACATCGATTTGTGTCAAACTCGGTCAAATAGGAGAGGTCTTGTGTATTAAATGACCTAAACACTTTGAATGAGATGATATGAGTCATTATAGGTCAAATGGGATCAATTTTGGGTAGAAAATGATGTATTTACCCTTTTACATGTCATAAACACTGGAAATAAATCGAATTGTGTCAAACTCGATAAAGCGGGAAAGATTTTGTGAAAAAAAACCTAAATCCTTCGAATCCGATGATATGATTCAATGTGGGACAAAAAGGATCAATATTGGGTAGAAAATGACGAACTTACCCTTGATCATGTCATAAACACTTGAAATACATGGATTTGAGTCAAACTTGGTCAAATGGGAGAGGTTTTGGCTATAAAATGACTTGTGCACTTCGAATCGGGCTATATAAGTCGATATAGATGAAATGGGATAAGATTTGGGTAGAAAATTACGTATTTACCCTTGCATATGTCATAAACAATTGAAATACATCGATTTGAGTCAAACTCGATCAAACAGGAGAGGTTTTATGTATTAAATGAGCTACACACTTCGAACCAGACGATATGAGTCAATATAGGTCAAATTGGATCAATTTTGGGTAGAAAATGATGTATTTATCCTTGAACATCTCAAAAACTCTTGAATTACATTGATTTGTGTCAAACTCGGTCAAGCGGGAAAGATTTTGTGAAAAAAACCTAAATCCTTCGAATCCGACGATATGAGTCAATATAGGTAAAATATGATCAATTTTGTGTAAAAAATGATGAATTTACCCTTGATCATGTCATAATTACTTGAAATACATCGATTTGAGTCAAACTCGGACAAATTGGAGAGGTTTTGGCAATAAAAGGACTTATGTACTTCCAATCGGACTATATGAGTCGATATAGGCGAAATGGGATCATATTTGGGTTGAAAATTACGTATTTACCCTTGAACATGTCATAAACACTTGAAATACATCGATTTGAGTCAAATTCTGTCAAACAGGAGAGGTTTTGTGTATTAAGTTACCTAAACACTTTGAATCAGACGATATGAGTCTATATAGGTCAAATAGGATCAATTTTGGATAGAAAATTACGTATTTACCCTTAAATATATCAGAAACACTTGAAATACATCGATTTTGGTCAAACTAGTCCAAATGAGAGAGGTTTTGGATATTAAATGACCTAAACACTTCGAATCGGACGATATGAGTCAATATAGATCAAATAACATCAATTTGGGATAGAAAATGACGTATTTAACCATGAACATGTCATAAACACTTGAAATACATTGCTTTGAGTCAAACTTGGTCAAACGGGTGAGGTTTTGTGTATTAAATGACCTAAACAATTCAAATGAGACGATATGAGTCAAAATAGATCAAATAGGATCAATTTTGGGTAGAAAATGTCGTATTTACCCTTGAAAATGTCATTAACACTTTAAATACATCGATTTGAATCAAACTCGATCAAATGGGAGATGTTCAGGCATAAAAATGACTTAAAAACTTCGAATCGGACGAAATGAGTCAATATAGGTCAAATAGGATCAATTTTGGGTAGAAAATTATGTATTTACCCTTTAACATGTCATAAACACTAGAAATACATAGATTTCATTCAAACTTGGTCAAATAGGAGAGGTTCTGGGTATAAAATGACTTACACAATTCGAATCGAACGATATGTGTCAATATAGGTCAAATGGGATCAGTTTTGGGTAGAGAATGACGTATTTATCCTTGAACATGTCATAAACACTTGAAATACATCGATTTGTGTCAAACTCGGTCAAGCGGGACTGATTTTGTGAATGAAAATACCTAAACACTTTGAATCCGACGATATGAGTCAATATAGGTCAAATAGGATCAATTTTTGGTCGAAAATGAAGTATGTACCCTTGATCATGTCATAAACACTTGAAAACATCAATTCGATCAAACTCGGTCAAATGGGAGAGGTTTTGGGTAAAAAATGACTTAAACTCTTCGAATCGGACTATATGAGTCAATATAAGTCAAATGTGATCAGTTTTTGGTAAAAAAAATGACCTATTTACCCTTTAACATCTCATTAACACTTGAAATATATCGATTTGAGTCAAACTTGGTCAAAAGAGAGAGGTTTTGGATATAAAATGACTGAAACACTTCAAATCGGACGATATGAATCAATTTAGGTAAAATGGGATCAGTTTTGGGTAGAAAATGACGTATTTACCTTAATCATGTCATAAACACTTGAAATACATCAATTTGTGTCAAATTCGGTAAAGCAGGACAAATTTTGTGAATTAAAATATCTAAACACTTCGAATCTGTTGATATGAGTTAACATAGGTCAAATAGGATCAATTTTGGGTAGAAAATGATGTATTTACTCTTGAACATGTCATAAACACTTGAAATATATCAATTTGTGTCAAACTCAGTCAAATGAGAGAGGTTTAGGCTATAAAATGACTTAAACACTTCGAATCCGACAATATGAGTCAATATAGGTCAAATATGATCAATTTTGGGTAGAAAATGACATATTTAACCTTGATCGTGTCAATAACACTTTAAATACATCGATTTAACTCAAACTCGGCCAAATGGGAGATATTCTGACTATAAAATGACTTAAACACTTCGAATCGAACAATATGAGTCAATATAGGTCAAATGGAATTATTTTTGGGTAGAAAATGACGTATTTACCCTTGATCGTTTACTGAACACTTGAAATACATTGATTTAATTCAAACTCGGTCAAATAGGAGAGGTTCTAGATATACGACGACTTAAACACTTCGAATCGGACGATATGAGTCAATATAGGTCAAATGGGATCAACTTTGGATAAAGAATGACGTATTAACTCTTGAACATGTCATAGACACTTGAAATACATCGATTTAAGTCAAACTTGGTAAAAAGGGAGAGGTTCTTGATTTAAAATGACTTAAACTCTTGGAATCAGACGATATGAGTCAATATAGGTCAAATAGGATCAATTTTGAGTAGAAAATGACGTATTTAACCTTGATCGTGTCATTAACACTTTAAATACATCAATTTAACTCTTAAAATTGGTCAAAAGGGAGATATTCTGACTATAAAATGACTTAAACACTTCGAATTGGGCGATATGAGTCAATATACGTCAACTGGGATTAGTTTTGGGTAGAAAATGGCGTATTTAGCCTTGAACATGTCATAAACACTTGAAATACATCGATTCGTGTCAAAATCGGTCAAGCGGGACATATTTTGTGAATAAAATTACCTAAACACATCGAATCCGACAATATGAGTCAATATAGGTCAAATAGGACCAATTTTGGGTAGAAAATGAAGTATTTACCCTTCATCATGTCATAAACACTTGAAATACATCGATTTGAGTCAAACTCGGTCAAATGGGAGAGTTTCCGGGTATAAAATGACTTAAACTCATCGAATCAGACGATATATGCAATATAGAAGAAATAGGATTAGATTTGGGTAGAAAATAACGTATTTACCCTTGATCATGTCATAAACACTTGAAAATACATCGATTTGAGTCAGAGTCGATCAAACAGGAGAGGTTTTGTGTATTAAATGACGTAAATATATCGAATCGGATGATATGAGTTTTAATAGGTCAAATAGGTTCAATTTGGGGTCGAAAATGACGTATTTACCCCTGAATATGTTATAAACACTTGAAATACATCGATTCAAATCAAACTCGGTCAAATGAGAGAGTTTCTGGGTACAAAATGACTTAAACACCTAGAATTAGACTATAGGAGTCATTATAGGTCAAATGGGATCAGTTTTTGGTAAAAAATGATGTATTTACCCTTTAACATGTCATTAACACTTGAAATATATCGATTTGAGTCAAAATCGATCAAACTGGAGAGGTTTTGTGTATTCAATGACCTAAACACTTCGAATTAGAGGATATGAGTCAATATAGGTAAAATAGGATAAATTTTGGGTAAAAAATGACATATTTACCCTTGATCATGTCATAAACACTTGAAATACATTGATTTGAGTCAAACTCGTTGAAATGAGAGAGGTTCACTTCGAAACGGACGATATGTGTCAATATATGTTAAATGGGATCAGTTTTGGGTAGAAAATTACGTATTTACGGTTGATCATGTCATAAACACTTGAAATACATCGATTTTGAGTCAAACTTGATCAAATAAGAGAGGTTATGGGTATAAAATTATATAAACACTTTGAATCGGACTATATGGGTCAATATAAGTCAAATGGGATCAGTTTTGGGTAGAAAATGATGTATTTACCCTTAAACATGTCATAAACGCTTGAAATACATTGATTTGTGTGAAACGCAGACAAACGGGAGAGGTTTTGTGTATTAAATTACCTAAACACTTTGAATCGGACGATATGAGTCAATATAGGTTAAATAGGATCAATTTTAAATAGAAAATGACCTATTTACCCTTGAACATGTTACAAACACTGGAAATAAATCAAATTGAGTCAAACTCCGTCAAATGCGAGATTAACTGGGTATAAAATGACTTAAACACTTTGAATCGGACGGTATGAGTTAATATAGGTCAAATGGGATCAATTTTGGATAGAAAATGACGTATTTACCCTTAAACATGTCATAAAAATTTGAAATTCATCGATGTTAGTCAAACTCGATCAAACGAGAGAGGTTTTGTGCATTAAATGACCAACATATATGATATGAGTCAATATAGTTTAAATAGGATCAATTTTAAATCGAAAATGACGTATTTACCCTTGATCATGTCATAAACACTTGAAATATGTTGATTTGAGTCAAACTTGGTCAAATGGGAGAGGTTAGTGGTATAAAATGACTTAAACACTTTAAATGGGACTATATGAGTCAATATAAGTAAACTGGGATCAATTTTTGGTAAAAAATGACGTATTTACCCTTTAACATGTCATAAACACTTGAAATATATCGATTTGAATGAAAATTGGTCAACCGAGAGAAGTTTTGTGTATTAAATGACCAGAACACTTCGAATAGGACGATATGAGTCAATATAGGTCAAATAGGATCAATTTTGCGTAGAAAATGACGTATTTACCCTTGATCATGTCATAAACACTTGAAATACATAGATTTGAGTCAAACACGTTCATATGAGAGAGGTTATTGCTCTAAAATGAGATAAGCAATTCAAAACGGCGATATGTGTCAATATATGTCAAAGGGGATCAGTTTTGGGTAGAAAATTGCGTATTTACCCTTGATCATGTCTTAAACCCTTAAAATACATCGATTTGAGTCAAACTCAATCAAATAGGAGAGGTTATGGGTATAAAATTACATACACCATTCGAATTGGACTATATGAGTCAATATAGGTCAATTAGGATAAGTTTTGGGGTAGAAAATGATGTATTTACCCTTAAACATGTCATAAACACTTGAAATACATCGATTTGTGTGAAACGCGGAGAAACAGGAGAGGTTTTGTGTATTAAATTACCTAAACACTTCGAATCGGACGATATGAGGCAATATAGGTTAAATAGGATCAATTTTAAATTGAAAATGACTTATTTACCCTTAAACATGTCATAAACACTGGAAATAAATCGATTTGAATCAAACTCGGTCAAATGGGAGATCAACTAGGTATAAAATGACTTCAACACTTCGAATCGGACAATATGAGGCAATATAGGTTAAATAGGATCAATTTTCAAGAGAAAATGACGTCTTTACCCTTGATCATGTCATAAACACTTGAAATACATCGCTTTAAGTCAAAGTTGGTCAAAAGGGACAGGTTTTGGATATAAAATGACTAAAACACTTTGAATCCAACGATATGAATCAATTTAGGTTAAATGGGATTAGCTTTGGGTAGAAAATGACGTATTTACCCTTGATCTTGTCATAAACACTTGAAATACATCGATTTGTGTCACACTCGGTAAAGCAGGACAAATTTTGTGAATTAAAATACCTAAATACTTCGAATCCGATGATATGAGCTAATATAGGTCAAATAGGATCAATTTTGGGTAGAAAATGATGTATTTACTCTTGAACAAGTCATAAACACTTGAAATATAGCAATTTGTGTCAAACTCGATCAAATGGAAGAGGTTTAGGCTATAAAATGACTTAAACACATCGAATTTGACGATAAGAGTCAATATAGGTTAAATATGATCAATTTTGGTTAGAAAATGACGTATTTAACCTTGATTGTTTCATTAACACTTTAAATACCTCGATTTAACTCAAACTTGGTCAAATGGGAGATATTCTGACTATAAAATGACTTAAACACTTCGAATCGGAAGATATGAGTCAATATAGGTCAAATGGAATTAGTTTTGGGTAGAAAATGACGTATTTACCCTTGATCATGTCATGAACAATTGAAATACATCGATTTAATTCAACCTCGGTCAAATAGGAGAGGTTCTAGATATAAGATGACTTAAACACTTCGAATCGGACAATATGAGTCAATATAGGTCAAATGGGATCAACTTTGGATAGAAAATGACGTATTTAGCCTTGAACAAGTCATAGACACTTGAAATACATTGATTTGTGTCAAACTTGGTAAAAAGGGAGAGGTTCTGGGTATAAAATGATTTTATCTCTTCGAATCGGACGATATGAATCAATATAGGTCAAATAGGATCAATTTTGAGTAGAAAATGACGTATTTAACCTTGATCGTGTCATTAACACTTTAAATAAATCGATTTAACAAAAACTCGGTCAAATGAGAGATATTTGGACTATTAAATAACTTAAACACTTCCAATCATACGATATGAGTCAATATAGGTCAAATGGGATTAGTTTTGGGTAGAAAATGGCGTATTTAGCCTTAAACATGTCATAAACACTTGAAATACATCGATTTGTGTCAAAATCGGTCAAGTAGGACCGATTTTGTTAATAAAATTACCTAAACACATCGAATCCGACGATATGAGTCAATACAAGTCAAATAGGATCAATTTTGGGTAGAAAATGAAGTATTTAAACTTGATCATGTCATAAACAATTGAAATACATCAATTTGAGTCAAACTCCGTCAAATGGGAGAGTTTCTGGGTATAAAATGACTTAAACACATCGAATCGGACGATATCTGCCAATATAGGTCAAATGGGATCAGTTTTGAGTAGAAAATGACGTGTTTACCCTTGAACATGTCATAAACACTTGAAATACATCGATTTGTGTCAAACTCAGTCAAATAGGAGAGGTTTTGTGTACTAAATGACCTGAACACTTTAAATAGGAGGATATGAGTCAATATAGGTCAAATAGGATCAATTTTGGATAGAAAATGACGTATTTACCCTTGAACATGTCGTAAACACTTGATATACATCGATTTGAGTCAATCTCGGTCAAACGGGAGAGGTTCTGGGTATAAAATGACTTAAACACTTCGAATCGGACGATATGTGTCAATATATGTCAAATGGGATCAGTTTTTCGTAGAGAATGACGTATTTACCCTTGAACATGTCATAAACACTTGAAATACATCGATTTGTGTCAATATAGGTCAAATAGGATCAATTTTAAGTAGAAAAGGGCGTATTTACCCTTGCACATGTCATAAACACTTGAAAATACATCGATTTGAGTTAGAGTCGATCAAACGGGAGAGGTTTTGTGTATTAAATGACCTAAATACATCTAATCGGACGATATGAGTCAAGATAGGTCAAATAGATTCAATTTAGGGTCGAAAATGACGTATTTACCCCTGAATATGTCATAAACACTTGAAATACATCGATTTGAGTCAAACACGTTCAAATGAGAGAGGTTCTTGCTATTAAATGAGCTAAACAATTCTAAACGGCGATATGTGTCAATATATGACAAATGGGTCAGTTTTGGGTAGAAAATTGTGTATTTACCCTTGATCATGTCATAAACACTTGAAATACATGGATTTGAGTCAA
Organism: Dysphania ambrosioides; assembly: GCA_026401315.1. Classification (NCBI taxonomy): domain Eukaryota; kingdom Viridiplantae; phylum Streptophyta; class Magnoliopsida; order Caryophyllales; family Amaranthaceae; genus Dysphania; species Dysphania ambrosioides. The sequence continues at coordinate 15,510,640 of CM048665.1, read as the reverse complement.
ACTCGTTGAAATGAAAGAGGTTCTGGCTATAAAATGAGTTAAACACTTCGAAACGGACGATATGTGTCAATATATGTTAAATGGGATCGGTTTTGGGTAGAAAATTACGTATTTACAGTTGATCATGTCATAAACACTTGAAATACATTGATTTGAGTCAAACTCGATCAAATAGGAGAGGTTATGGGTATAAAATTATATAAACACTTCAAATCGGACTATATGGGTCAATATAGGTCAAATGGGATCAGTTTTGGGTAGAAAATGATGTATTTACCCTTAAATATGTCATAAACTCTTGAAATACATTGATTTGTGTAAAACGCGGACAAATGGGAGAGGTTTTGTGTATTAAATTACCTAAACACTTTTAATCGGACGATATGACTCAATATAGGTCAAATAGGATCAATTTTAAATAGAAAATAACGTATTTACCCTTGAACATGTTATAAACACTAGAAATAAATCGATTTGAGTCAAACTCGGTCAAATGGGAGATCAACTAGGTATAAAATGACTGAAAACTTCGAATCGGACGATATGAGTCAATATATGTCAAATAGGATCAATTTTTGATAGAAAATGACGTATTTACCCTTAAACATGTCATAAATATTTGAAATACATCGATGTTAGTTAAACTCGATCAAACGAGAGGTTTTGTGCATTAAATGACCTACATATGATATGAGTCAATATAGTTTAAATAGGATCAATTTTAAATAGAAAATGACGTATTTACCCTTGAACAAGTCATAAACACTTAAAATACATCGATTTGAGTCAAACTTGGTCAAATGGGAGAGGTTTTGGGTATAAAATGACTTAAACACTTTGAATCGGTTGATATGAGTCAAAATAGGTATAATATGATCAATTTTGGATAGAAAATGACGTATTTACCCTTGATCATGTCATAAACTCTTGAAATACATCGATTTGAGTCAAACTCAGTCAAATTGGAGGGGTTCTAGCTATAAAATGACTTAAACACTTCGAATCGGACGATATATGTCAATGTAGGTTAAATGGGATTTATTTTGGGTAGAAAATTATGTATTTACCCTAGAACAAGTCATAAACACTTGAAATATATCGATTTCTGTCAAACTCGGTGAAACGGGAGAGATTTTTTGAATCAAATGACCTAAACACTTCGAATCCGAGGATATGAGTCAAAGTAGGTCAAATAGGATAAATTTTGGATAGAAAATAACGTATTTACCCTTGAACATGTCATAAACACTTGAAATACATCAATTTGAGTCAAACTCGGTCAAATGGAAGAGGTTCTAGTTCTCCAAAGAAAGTTTTCAATTTCATTTTTAATTTCTTTAAGTTGTTTTAAGTACTTCGTTTTTAGTTTCATATAGTTTTATATCAGTTTCATTTTTTTGATCCCGATACACACACCCTTTGGTATCAGAGCCAATAGATTATTAGTATTTAAGTTTATACTAATTATTTGGCAAAGTGTTTAGCAAGCCTGTAAATCCGTTGGTGAGCCTCAGTATGTAGGTGCTCCAGGTTGGTGGTCCCACTGTTCCCAATTACCATAATTTTTTCCTATTAGATACCTGCAATCCATGGCCTCTTGGTTAAGAAGAGTAGCTAGATTAGGATACTCTAAGACTGATATAATTCAAAGTCTCTTAACTCATATACCTGTTGATTTCTCAAACTGGAATATTCCAAAAGAAGATCCTACTCAGTTATATAAGATTGGTCTTTTGGAATCAAAACTGCATTTAGCATTAAAACTCATGAAGAAACTAGGAGTATTCAACAAGATATTGAAACTATGTATTTATTATCAAATACAGTAGTTGAAACATATCTTGCTCACAATTATCGTTTCATTCATTTTGGTCTAGTTCAAATAGTTGTTAAGCCTTTAGTTCATAAAGGTATTGATTGCCCTATATTCCTAGCTTTAAGAGATAATCATCTCAAAACCTATAAAGATTCATTGTTAGTTGTAGTTCAAACAAATGTCTGCAATAGACCCATATATTTTAATTGCTTTCCTGATTTTACTATAAATCTAAAGGATCCATTAGCTTTAGAGTAATTAATCTTAGATATTCATGTTATAGAAAATAAATTCAAAGAATTTGCTAAATACTTTGCAATAGTTTTTAGGATATATTTTAGGTTGATGAACACAACTGTGAAACTAAAGTTTATTCATGTTCCCTCTTCTAAAGGAGAGACTGTCTTCATAGAAGTTCATGCTGGTGAAACTAAGTCCTTGGTCACTTCAGCTAAGAAATTAGCTTGGGATCAAATTACTATTCCTGAAATTTTACAATTTCCTAATCTAATGCCAAATATATGTCTGAAACAAGACATAGATCAAATAGTAGAGGATTCGACCAAAGTAATTCGTAGATTTGGTTCATTTAGAGACCCAAGACCTAACTCTTCCATTAATATGGCTAGAAGATCATTTTGTATTCCTGCCAAATACCAACCAGAAATGTTAGAGTCTTCAAGAACTCAAGAAGATACCTTCAAAGTCCATTACAAATCTCCAATTCCTGAATATCAATTTTCCTCTGTTTCTCCTCCCTAATCACCTAAAGCTTCAGATATGCAAAACTTTAACACTATAAACACCATCACTAAGGAAGGTTTTCAAATTGATAAAGATTTCTTACGAAGAGATTTCGAATCAAAAGAAAATACTCAGAAGCAAAAATGGTTTATGTCTTTTGATGAGTCCTTAAGAAATCCGACCAGAGAAATCTGGTATAGAGACATGAATCGTCTCCAATTAAATATTCCCTTTTTCATATGGTTTACCTCGTTTTGTGAAGATAAAGGTATTAATAAAACTTTTACCCAACACTATATTCAAACCCATACCACTTTAAGGAGAAATTAGCAGTTAGAGGATGGATCAACTATTAATACTGTTCATCCACCCTTTTCTCCTATAATAATTCCTAGTGGAGACAATCCAATACCTGCCTACCCTCTGATAACCGGTATTTTAGGTCGTTAACTAAAAGACAGATTATGCAAACAATATTTATTCCAACCTACAAGCTATACGAGTATAGTGGAGTAGGGGGTCGAACCACGAAGACAAGGTATATCAAGACTTCAACTTTTAACACAACCGGACTAGTTGGAGTTGGAAGTTCAATTAAAACTAATAAGCAGAAAATAGATGACAATAAATCACGAAGTAAAGCAAGTAGAGAAAAACGGGGACAAGATTGGATTCACCCTAGGAATGAAGCTTTCAAAACCGAACATGATAGATTACAGAAAATCTGTTAATAACTAGCATGGACATCCAAGAATACGAGAGGAAGTTTGTGACCTTATAAATCACACGAACGACCCATAATCGCCCTATATCTCCAAAGGAGTGGCAGGCAAGATTCGCATCGGAATCTGAAACTACAATCTTAAGCAATAAAGATCATAGCTTTCCTAGGGTTTCACCAATCAAAACCCCTAAAGGAATTACTCACTCATATTCATGCGTAAAGACATAAAGATATTAAAAGAAACGAACATGGAAGGAATTTACGAGAATGAAAGCAAAATCAGAAATTATACTAATAAACGATAAACTTAGAACTAAGCATGCAATGAAATAAAGAAATGAATTAAGATTAAAGGAAGGAATTAAACTTACAAAAGCTTCAATTTGATATCCACGAAAAGAAATCGAACTACAAAGCGTTGAAGAAAAACTGAAAACCGAAAGCTAAAACTAAAAGAATTTGGAGGCTAAGAAATCTAAAAGTGCATAAAAGTATAAAACCTAGCTCTTCCCCCTCTCATCAGAGGAAGGGGGTATTTATAACAAAATAAGAAAAACCTACAAAAAACCCTAAAATGCATAAGAGCCGGCCCTAAAATGAAGTAGTTGTTCCGGAGGAAAACACTGTCATTTGCCCGAATATAGGTCTCATTCGGCTGAATGTGATCCCATTCGCCCGAATGGTCTTCCATTTGCCCATTCCAGAGGCTTCGAGGAATCGATCCCTGTCAAGCATTCTCCCGAATGTATAGGTTGATTCGGCCGAATGGAAGCTCATTCGCCCGAATGAGTTCCATTCGGCCTTTCCAGTGGCAAGGCTCAAGATCTCTGAAGACAGTCATCCATTCGACCGAATGAGTCTTAGATTCAGTCGAATCTGCAACTATTCGGTCGAATGTCTCTCAGATTCGGTCGAATCTGAGACCATTCTTTCCTCTTTTCATTTCCCTCTTTTCTGAACTCTGTAAAATCTTCATGAGTGACTTCAAACACTTGTCCAAGCTAAGATACGTGTGTCAAAGGCTCGAATGTATTGCCTTTCACCTTGAAATCATCAAAAGTGCCTGAAATGAACTTAAGACAACTCGAAAACAAGATCAAGGTAAAATCAAGCATAATATACATAAAACCAATACAAAAATACGAGACTTGACACTAAAATGAGGTATTAAATGTGCTCTAAAATGAGCACATCACCCTCTTAAAAAGGGGAGATATAATTAGAAAGATGACCCAGCTAAGGTGGAAGATATTATTAAGGTTTACCATCAGAATAATTTTACAAACCAAACCCTTCATACTATTGCCTCTCAAGTAGATCATCTTTCTACTAGAAAATAATCTATAAAGGAACAGTCCCCTACCTTCTCTAAAGGACAATCCTCTAGATTCCCTACTAATGTCTCAGTTCCGCACTTTAAACCACAAGGTTTAACTCAAACTATGGAAAACTCCATAGTCAGTACTCCCTCTTCTTCAAATAGCTCCCAGACTATCTTCAGCAAAATATCTCAAAATCTAGAAAAATTAGCCAGCTCCCAAGGATTAAGAGTCATTCATAGACATCCTTCTAAAAATGAATCAAGCAATGATTCTAACTCATAAGATGAAATAGATAATATTCAAAATATGTTTTAGGATTCCTCTTTTCTAAATAAAATTAAGAACAAGTGGAGAAATGCTCCAACAAAAACCTATTATCCTAGACCAACCCCTCCAGATATATAGTTTGAGGAACGATCTAAGTTTAAAACTGATAACTGGTATTTTAGGTCGTTAACTAAAAGACAAGTTATGCAAACAAATTTTATTCCAACTTATGAACTATACGAGTATAGTGGAGTAGGGGGTCAAACCACGAAGACAAGGTATATCAAGACTTTAACTCTTAACAAAACCGGACTATTTGGATTTGGAAATTCAACTAAAGCTAATAAGCAGAAGATAAAAGACGATAAATCACGAAGGAAATCAAATAGAGAAAAACGGGGACAAGATTAGATTCACCCTAAGAATGAAGCTTTCAAAATCGAACAAGATGGGTTAGAGAAAATCTGATAATAACTAGCATGGACATCCAAGAATACGAGAGGAAGTTGGTGATTCCACAAATCACAACGAACAACCTATAATCACCTTATGTCTCCAAAGGAGTGGCAGGACAAGATTCGCATTAGATTCCGAAACTATTTATTATCATCGTTTCTACAACCTTAAGAAATAAAGATCATAGCTTTCCTAGGGTTTCACTAATCAAAACCCCTAAAAGAATTACTCACACATATTCATGCTTAAAAACATAAAGATATTCACAACGCAAAAGAAATGAACATGGAAGGAATTCACGAGAATGAAAGCAAATCAGAAATTATGCTAATAAACAATAAACTTAGAACTAAACATGCAATGAAGTAAAGTAATGAATTAAGAGCAAAGGAATAGATTAAACTCACAAAAGATTCAATTTTATATCCATGAACAGAATTCAAATGATAAAGTGTTGAGAAAACTGAAAACTGAAAGCTAAAACTTAAAGAATTTGGAGGCTAAAGAAAACTAAAAGTGCATAAAAGTATCTAAACCTTGCTCCCCCTCCTCTCATCAGAGGAAGGGGTATTTATAACAAAACAAGAAAAACCTACGAAAACCCTAAAATGCATATGGGCCGGCCCTAAAAAGAAGTAGTTGATCTGGATAAAAACACTGTCATTCGCCCGAATTCAAGGCCCATTCGGCCGAATACAGTCCCATTTGCCCGAATGGAAGCTCATTCGCCCGAATGAGTTCCATTCGGCCTTTCTAGTGGCAAAGCTCAAAATCTCTAAAGACTGCCTCTCATTCGACCGAATGAGTCTTAGATTCGGTCGAATCTGAACCATTCGGCCGAATGTGTCTCAGATTCGGTCAAATCTGAGACCATTCTTTCCTCTTTTTCACTTCTCTCTTTTATGAACTCTGTGGGATCTTCATGAGTGACTTCAAACATTTGCCCAAGCTATGATACGTGTGTTAAAGGCTCGAATGCATCGCATTTCACCTCGAAATCATCAAAAGTACCTGAAATGCACTTAAGACAACTCGAAGACAAGATCAAGGTGAAATCAAGCATAATATGCATAAAACAATATAAAACTATGAGACTTGACACTAAAATGAGGTAGTAAACGTGCTCTAAAATGAGCACATCAAAAACCAAATCTTATTCTCTTGATTATGTCCATGAATTGAATATAGATGGAAAATCTGAATATGAGATTTTAAATACTCTTCTAGAGATGGGTATGGCAAAAATTGCCTATTCAACCTGAGAGTCTAATGAACAAATCATTTTTGGACTCCTTATTTCAGGGTTTATCGGTCAATTGAAAAAGTGGTGGGACAATTGTCTTACACCGGATAATTAGTTAGAAATTTTTTACCACTAAATCACCATTCTCAATCCTCAAAATGAAATCATAGAGAAATTTGATAGCTATGATTTCCTCATAATAGTTATTGCCTATTACTTTATAGGAGACCCTATAGCCTTCCTTTTATCAGGGAAATCAATTCTTCAAAACTTGAGATGTCCTACTTTAGGAGATTATAGGTGGTATAGAGATATGTTCCTTACTTATGTTCTCCAAAGAAAGGATTGCGGTGAACCATTTTGGAAAGAAAAATTTATATCTGGTCTTCCTAAACTTTTTGCCCAATGAATATTCAGAAAGTTAAAGGAATTATCTCAATCAGATGAGATCCCTTTTAAAGATAAAACCTATGGAGAACTCTTCACCTTAGTAAAAAATGAAGGATTAGCTCTTTGCGAAGAACTTAAGCTGCAAGCTAAGTATACTACTAAAAAGAAGCAATCTAGGAAAGAGCTCGGTTGTTTCCGCGAAGCCTTTGGCTGTGAAACAATCAGGGCCCCTTCATCTATTAAATGTAAATCTAAAATTCAGAAAGAAAAGAAGTTTAGACGATTCCCTAAGAGAAACACTTCTCCTCCTTCAAAGCCTTCTTATTACAAAACGCCTAAACAAAAGTTTTCCTCCCAAAAAACAGTTTGTTATTCATGTGGGAAAAGGGGACACAAAGCTAATAATTATACTACTAAGAAGAAAATCCAAGAACTCTTCTCAAATGACGCCAAACTAGGAGAAAAGTTGACCAAACTCCTTATTAAGAGTCCTTTGAACTCATACCAAGAAGAACCATTTTTCGACTAAGTAGAAGATACTGACTCAAGTAGTAGTAGCTCCTCAGAGTCTTCTTCACCAATTCCAACTATAAATGTCATTTCTAGTAACAAAGACAAAGAATTCTTATTCGATTTAATAGATAAGGTTCAAAATCCAGAGTTAAAGACTTAGGCCCTTCTTCGCTTGAGAAATATTGTCCTCAAAGAAAAAGACCCTTCTCACTCCACTTCCTTACCAATTACAGAACCCTTTAGTATTTCAAAACTATTGGAGAAATATTCAAATCCAGAATATACAAAAAATAGCACCCTCCTTACATCACCTTCCAAGAATACTTTTAAAAGAGATTCTGTTAATGATCTCCAGTCAGAAATCAACCTTTTAAAAACCCAGGTCAATGAACTCAAAAAGAACCTTGTAGCCTTACAAATCAATGAATTAGAGATTAAGACTCGTATAACAATCCTAGAAGAAGAATCCACTCAGAATATAACTTCTGAGAAGATTGTTGATACTCGGCAAGAAACAGGATTTGTTTCTCTCATTAATAAGATCAATTTTTAGAAATGGTACTCAAAGGTCACCTTCCAAATTGGTGATTTTAAACAAAACTTTATTGCCCTTATAGATAGTGGTGCTGATAAGAATTGTATCAAAGAAGGAATTATCCCACCAAAATTCTATGAGAAGACTAGCACAAAGTTACTTAGTGCTAATAGCTCTCCTATGAATACCAAATTCAAGGTTCCAAGAGCTAATATAGTCAATAACGACTATAAATTCAAAAATACTTTCATAGTCGTCAAGTATATTAAGGAAGAAATAATCCTTGGAACCCCTTTTCTAACTCAAATCTATCCTTTTAAGGTGGACAATATAGGAGTTCATACCAATATCTTAGGTAAGAAAATCTCCTTTTAATTCCTCACTCCTATGATTCAAAAAGATATAAATCTCTTACAAAACTCATTAGTTTTCCAAAAATTAAACACAATCCATAACAAGCAATACTTAATTGCTACCCTCAAAACTGAGGTTATCCACCAAAAAATAGAGGAACAGCTTCGACAACCTTCTATTCAACAAAAGATTCTAGACCTCGAAAATACTTTCAAACTAAAGGTCTGTGCAGAAATTCCTAATGCCTTTTGGAATAGAAAAAAATATATTGTCACCCTTCCTTATGAAAAAGATTTCATCGAAGCAAATATCCCTACAAAAGCAAGACCCATTCAGATGAATGTCGAATTAGTAGAATTCTGTAAAAAGGAGATTCAAGTTCTTTTAGATAACAAGCTTATCCAACCTTCTAAATCTCCTTGGTGTTGTGCAGCGTTTTATGTAATGAATGCAGCAGAGAAAGAGCGAGGAGTTCTTAGATTAGTAATATATTACAAACCCTTAAACAAAGTTCTCCAATGGATCAGATACCCCATCCCTAACAAAACAGATCTTTTAAATAAACTCTTTAATGCTAAGATCTTTTCAAAATTTGATATGAAATCAGGATTCTGGCAAATTCAAATTCCTGAACAAGATAGGTACAAAACATCTTTCATAGTACCCTTTGGTCACTATGAATGGAATGTCATGCCTTTTAGTTTAAAGAATGCTCCTTCTGAATTCCAACATATTATGAATGATATTCTCAACCCATTCCCATTCATAATAGTTTACATAGATGATGTTTTAGTTTTTCTCTAATATTTAGATCAACATTTTAAACATTTACTATCTTTTTTACAAATAATAGAAAAGAATGGTTTAGTTGTTTCAAGCTCAAAAATGAAACTTTTCCAAACAACAATTAGATTCCTTGGCCATGATATATTCAGAGGAACCATTAAACCCATTAATAGATCCATAGAGTTTGCTTCAAAATTTCCTAATGAGCTTAAAGAGAAAACCCAACTTCAAAGATTCTTAGGATGTCTGAATTATGTTTCAGATTTTTTCCCTAACCTTCGTCAATTATGTGCTCCCTTATTTCAAAGATTACAAAAAATCCCCCTGCTTGGTCAAAAGAACATACTGAGATTCTCAAGATCCTCAAAGAAAAGATAAAATCATTACCCTGTCTTTGCATACCTAATCCATCTGCATACATGATAGTTGAAATAGATGCTTCAGACGTAGGCTATGGTGGTATACTCAAACAAAAGGGAGATGGTCTAGAACAACTAGTACGGTTCTATTCCGGAGTCTGGTTAGGTCCTCAAAAGAATTATTCTACTATTAAAAAAGAAGTTCTATCAATTATTTTATGTGTTTCAAATTTCAAAGCGATTTATACAATAAAAAATTTCGTATTCACATTGATTGCAAATCTGTCAAAGAAGTTTTGGAAAAAGATGTCAAAAATATTGTTTCAAAATAAATCTTTGCCCGTTGGCAAGCTATTTTATCTATATTTGATTTTCAAATAGAGCACATCAAAGGCAAAAATAATTCTCTTCCTGATTTTCTTACTAGAGAATTCTTACAAGGACATCAAAATGTCTCATAAGAAGAAATCTAACAAACTCAAAGGGTTTCAGTCAGCAGATGATTATGAGATGAAACCTCTAAAAGATTTACCTTCAGATTCAAAAAATTTTACAACTATAAACCAATTTGCTTCCACCATTAGCTTATTCTCAAATTGTTCAAAAACCACCTACAAATGCAACCCCTTCAAAAACAGACTCAAAAAACCCAAAATCAACTTATTTCACTATAGAAGCAACTGAAGCCATTTGCCTTACAAAATTCTCTTCCCTGCAAAGCCCAGACACTATAAAAGCCTTGAATAGACGATCCTTCCCAGAAGGATGTGAATGGTTTCCTGAAAAACCCGCAAAAATTCAAAGATTTTATGAATTCATATTGGTTGATTCAAACTCCTGTGAAATTCAACATGTTAAATCTCCGTTCGGAATTATTATCTATTCAAAATGTATCATCAAAAGGATTGTTAACCAGTAGGAATGGTTAAGTCCCTATGATGAAAAATCACTTTCAAAAACTTTTTTCCCTCAAACCTACTCATATTTTGATTATAAAATGGCCTGGTCAAGAGCCTTCCTCCTTCAGGATTTTAATCACTCATGGTTTTTCTCTTTTAATAAGTTTTTCCTAAAAGAACAAATACCATTATGGTTTTTCCATTGGTGGCACTTTTATGGTCCAGTTCAAGAAATCCTTCCTCCTCTTTGCGTTGAAGGATTCCAAGTATTTTCATCAACTTCAAAGTCAGAAAAATTCATGAATCCTTTTATTTCCATGCCGAATTCAAAATCCCTTACATACTTTGCAGGAGTTACAGTCTAAAACCACAACTTCCTTCTCCATACCCTTGGATGTTAGTCCGAGAATTCAAGGTTAAATGGTGGGAGAAATTCTATTTAGAACTTTGCTCCCCTAAAAATGTGAACGACTTTATTCAAACTAGAAAAAAACTAGAATGGGCGATCCATCAAGTTTCAAAAACAGCCACCTCTTCTTCCTCACGAAGAAGAGAAAAAACTTCTTCGTCCTACAAAAACCTAACTCCTATTCAAAAAGAAGCACAGGACGATATGAGTCAATACAGTTTAAATAGGATCATTTTTGGGTAGACAATGACGTATTTACCCTTGAACATGTCATAAACACATCAAATACATCGATTTGAGTCAAACTCGGTCAAATGGGAGAGATTCTAGGTACAAAATGACTTAAACCCTTCGAATTAGACGATTTGAGTCAATAAAGGTCAAATGGGGTAAGTTTTTGGTAGAAAATGACGTATTTACCCTTAATAATGTAATTAACACTAGAAATACATCAATTTGAGTCCAAATCGGTGAAAAGGGAGAGGTTTTGTGTATTAAATGACCTAAATCCTTAGATTCAAACGATATGAGTTAATATAGGTCAAATAGGATTAATTTTGGGTAGAAAATGATGTATTTACCCTAGATCATGTCATAAACAAATGAAATACATTGATTTGAGTCAAACTTGGTCAAATAGGAGAGTTCTGGCTATAAAATGACTTAAACACTTTGAATTGGACGATTTGTGTTAATATTAGTCAAATAGGATCAATTTTCATTAGAAAATGACGTATTTACCCCTTAACATGTCATAAGTAATTGAAATACATCGATTTGAGTCAAACTCGGTAAAACGGAAGAGGTTTTGTGTATTAAATGACCTAAACACTTTAAATAGGATGATATGAGTCAAAATAGGTTTAATATGATCAATTTTAAATAGAAAATGACATATTTACCCTTGATCATGTCATAAACTCTTGAAATACATCAATTTGAGTCAAGATTGGTCAAATGGGAGAGGTTCTAGCTATAAAATGACTTAACCACTTTAAATCGGACGATATGTGTCAATATAGGTTAAATAGGATCAGTTTTGGGTAGAAAATAACGTATTTACCCTTGAACAAGTCATAAACACTCGAATTATATCGATTTCTGTCAAACTCGGTCAAACGGGAGAGATTGTTTGAATTTAATGACCTAAAAACTTCGAATTCGACGATATGAGTCAATATAAGTAAAATAGGATCAATTTTGGATAGAAAATGACGTATTTACCCTTAAACATGTCATAAACACTTGAAATACATCGATTTGAGTCAAAGTCTATCAAACGAAAGAGGTTTTATGTATTAAATGACCTAAACCCTTTTAATCGGATGATATGAGTCAATATAGGTTAAATAGGATCAGTTTTGTGTAGAAAATGTCATATTTAACCTATAACATGTCATAAATACTTGAAATACATCGATTTTAGTCAAACTTGGTCAAATGGGAGAGGTTCTAGGTATAAAATGACTTAAACACTTCAAATCGGACGATATTAGTCAAGAACGGTCAAATAGGACTAGTTTTGGGTAGAAAATGACGTTTTTCCCGTTGAACATGTCATAATGATGCGTAATAGGAGGGGGTTTCACGTTTCTTTAAGTTTCTTTAATTGAATGTGACTTAGGATCGAAGGATATGGCTTGAACAAGAACTAATCTCTGGAAATTGTGCAAGTCTCGTTAACAACCTTCAACCAATCTCTGGAAGAAGACCACTAACCCTCTTACTTTGAACGATTCACTCGGGACAAAGCTTAAGGCTTCTTAACCTTTGAATGATTCACTCGAAACAAAGAATTAAGGTTGAACAAGAATCTCTCAAGTTCTAATTGAATTCTCACGAATACATGGTTTATTTTCTAAAAAGCTTGAATGAATTACAAACACATAAGACCCTCTATTTATTACAAAAGAAACCTAAACTAACTAGGACTAGGACTCTAATGACCGACTTGGGCAGCAAGCAAAAGACTTGGTCAAAGCAAAGACTTGGTCAAAGCAAAGACTTAGTCAAAGCAAAGACTTGGTCAGCAAGCAAGTTGAGTTTGACTCAATCTCAACTTCTAACAACACTAATACACACGGCCAAGTCATATCAACTAACAAACTCTTAGCTAATTAACTGAAAATTTCAAGAAAACGCATAACTAACAAACCCTAATCAAGAAACTCAAGAATCTTCAAGAAACTTTATTTCATTGCCAAATCCACTTGATCTTGATCCATTTTAATCAATGTGACCCAAGTTTGACCCTTTTGCAAATCAAATCCACTTGGACACACCATCAAGTTAATTGGATCTGAATATGAATTGCCCTTCTTCTTGATATCCATATCGTTCCCCCCTTCTTCAAAAGAATTCGCCCTCAAATTCTCATCCTCAAGATACGGTGAAAGATCTCTAACATTGAAGGTAGCACTCACATTGCCATATTCACTAGGAAGATCAAGCTTATATGCGCTATCTCCATAGGCCTCAATAACCTCGAATGGACCATCTGCCCAAGGCATTAGCTTTTTTTTGCGTTTCTCTGGGAACCTCTCCTTCCTTAAGTGTAACCATACCAAGTCCCCAACCTTGTAGATAGGCTGCCTTTGGTTCTTGTTAGACCGCGTCTTGTACACTTCATTCATCCTTTCAATTCTTTCCTTAACCTCGGCACAAGTCTTTAAGAACACCTCAAGACGTTTCTTAGCATCAACATGAATATCTGTCTTTTTTAATGGAAGCAAATCAATAGGTAAACATGGATTAACACCATACACAACCTCAAATGGTGTCTTTTGTGTAGTAGAGGAGTGAGACCGATTGTAAGCAAATTCAGCATGTGTTAGCTTGTTATCCCAATCCTTTTGAGTTCTACTAACTAATCCTCTTAGCAACTGACCTAAGGTACGATTTATGACCTCGATTTGCCCATCTGTTTGAGGGTGGTGGGAGGTACTAAACATTAACTTAGTCCCCACAAGCTTCCATAAACACTTCCAGAAATGGCTCAAGAACTTCGAATCTCGATCCGAGACTATGCTCCTTGGAATACCATGCAATTTCACTATCTCCTTGAAGAATAAATCTGCTACATGTTGAGCATCATCTGTTTTATGCATTGGAGTGAAATGAGCCATCTTCGAAAATCTATCAACTATAATCATGATAGCATCCTTTCCCCTTTGTGTCCTTGGCAACCCAACAATGAAATCCATACTTACACTATCCATGGTGAGATTACAACTAGTAAAGGAGTGTAAAAACCTTTAGTGAAGGAACTCTTTGATTTTTGGCATGTAGAGCATCTCGAAACAACATGTTGCACATCCTTCAACATCCGTGGCCAAAAGAAGTTTTCCCCCAAAATCTCCAAAGTCTTGTGTACCCCAAAGTGACCAGCCAAAGCTCCTGAATGCACCTCTCTAATGAGTAGCTCTTGAACTCCACAACAAGGAATGCATATTCTATTCCCTTTGAAGAGGAAACCATCTTACAATGAATACTCCCTTGATGGACTTTCATACTCATGTGAGAAATCTGGATCTTCTTTATACAAAGCTTGAATATGCTCGAATCCAATTACTCTTGCATCCACCATAGCCAATAAGTAAGCTCTTCTAGAAAGTGCGTCGGCCACCACATTAGCTTTACCTTCCTTATACTTTGAGGAGAAAGTAAACGATTGTAGAAATTCCACCCATTTCGCATGTCTATGATTGAGTTTCTATTGACCGTGTATATGCTTCAAGGCTTCGTGATCCGAAAATAACACAAATAGTTTTGGCCGAAGGTAGTGTGACCAATGATCAAGAGCTCTCACAATAGCATAAAATTCTCTGTCATAGTTCGAATAATTCAATTTGGCCCCGGTCAACTTCTCACTAAAGTAGGCTATTGGTCTTCTTTCTTGTATGAGTATTGCCCCAATACCAATCCCACTAGCATCACATTCTACTTCAAATAACTTCTCAAAATCAAGAAGTGTTAGGATAGGTGTATTGCACAATTTATCTTTAATGTGATTGAATGCCCTTTGTGCTTTCTCGTTCTAAACAAACTCCCCTTTCTTTGTTAATTCAGTTATAGGTGCAACAATGGAAGAGAAATCTTTAATAAACCTCCTATAGAATGATTCTAGGCCATGAAAACTTCGAACCTCATGGACATTGGTAGGCGTTTTCCAAGAAGAGATAGCACTAACCTTTTCAGGGTCTACCTTGATATCTTTGCTTGAAACAATGTACCCTAGGAAAGTAATACTCTCCACCATGAAAGAACACTTCTCCATCTTTCCATATAGTTTTTGTTCTCTCAACCTTTCGAATAATTGTCTCAAATATAGTAGATGTTCAACGTGGCTTTTACTATAAACCAAAATATCATCCAAATACACCACTATGAACTTATTAAGGAAGGGTCGAAGTACCTCATTCATAAGCCTCATAAACGAGCTTGGAGCGTTGCACAACCCAAATGGCATAACCATCCATTCGTACAGCCCTTGTTTCGTTTTGAATGTTGTTTTCCACTCATCCCCTTCTCTTATCCTTATTTAGTGATAACCACTTCGTAAGTCAATTTTTGAGAATATGGTTGCCCCATGAAGCTCATCAAACATTTCATCCAACCGTGGCATTGGGAATCTATATTTGATGGTGATATTGTTGACTGCTCTGATACCAATTTGATGCGTAATAGGAGGGGGTTTCACGTTTCTTTAAGTTTCTTTAATTGAATGTGACTTAGGATCGAAGGATATGGCTTGAACAAGAACCAATCTCTGGAAATTGTGCAAGTCTCGTTAACAACCTTCAACCAATCTCTGGAAGAAGATCACTAACCCTCTTACTTTGAATGATTCACTCGGGACAAAGCTTAAGGCTTCTTAACCTTTGAATGATTCACTCGAAACAAAGAATTAAGGTTGAACAAGAATCTCTCAAGTTCTAATTGAATTCTCACGAATACAAGGTTTATTTTCTGAAAAGCTTGAATGAATTACAAACGCATAAGACCCTCTATTTATAACAAAAGAAACCTAAACTAACTAGGACTAGGACTCTAATGACCGACTTGGGCAGCAAGCAAAAGACTTGGTCAAAGCAAAGACTTGGTCAAAGCAAAGACTTAGTCAAAGCAAAGACTTGGTCAGCAAGCAAGTTGAGTTTGACTCAATCTCAACTTCTAACAACACTAATACACACGGCCAAGTCATATCAACTAACAAACTCTTAGCTAATTAACTGAAAAGTTCAAGAAAATGCATAACTAACAAACCCTAATCAAGAAACTCAAGAATCTTCAAGAAACTTTATTTCCTTGCCAAATCCACTTGATCTTGATCTATTTTAATCAATGTGACCCAATTTTGACCCTTTTGCAAATCAAATCCACTCGGACACACCATCAAGTTAATTGGATCCAAATATGAATTGCCCTTCTTCTTGATATCCACATAACATAAACACTTGAAATACATCCATTTGTGTTAAACTCGGTCAAGGGGGATAGATTTTCTGAATAAAAATACCTAAACAATTTGAATCCGATGATATGAGTCAATAAAGGTCAAATAGGATCAATTTTGGGTTGAAAATGAAGTATTTACCCTTGATCATGTCATAAACAGTTGAAATACATCGATTTGAGTCAAACTCGGTCAAATAGGAGAGGTTCTAACTATGAAAATACTTAAACACTTTGAATTAGACAATATGTGTCAATATCGGTTAAATGGGATTAGTAATGGATAGAATATTAAGTATTTACCGTTGAACATGTCATAAATACTTGAAATATATCGATTTGTGTTACACTCGGTCAAACGAGAGAGATTTTTTGAATTAAATAACCTAAACACTTCAAATCCAACGATATGAGTTAATATAGGTCAACTAGGATCAATTTTGGATAGAAAACGACGTATTTACCCTTGAACATGTCATAAACATTTGAAGTATATCGACTTGAGTCATACTCGGTCAAATGGGAGAGGTTTAGTGTATTAAATGACCTAAACACTTTGAATCGGACGATATGAGTCAATATAGGTCAAATAGGATCAATTTTGGACAGAAAATGACGTATTTACAATTAAAAATGTCATCAACACTTGAAATACATCAATTTGAGTCAAACTTAGTCAAATTTGGAGATGTTTTATGTAGTAAATGACCTACACACTTCGAATCGGATGATATGAGTCAATATAGGTCAAATAAGATCTGTTTTGGGTAGAAAATGATGTATTTACCCTTGAACATGTCATAAATACTTGAAATACATAGATTTTAGTCAAACTTGGTCAAATAGGAGAGGTTCCAGTTATAAAATGACTTAAACACTTTAAATCGGATGATATGAGTTAATAATGGTCAACTGGGATTAGTTTTGGTAGAAAATGACGTATTTACCCTTGAATATGTCATAAACACTTGAAATACATCGATTAAAGTCAAACTCGGTCAAACGGGAGAGGTTTTGTGTATTAAATGACCTAAATACTTCAAATCGGACGTTATGAGTTAAAATAGGTCATGTAGGATTAGTTTTGGGTAGAAAATGACGTATTTACCCTTAAACTTGTCATAAACACTTGAAGTACATCGACTTGAGTCATACTCGGTCAAATGGGAGAGGTTTTAGGAATAAAATGACTTAAACAGTTCGAATCGGATGAAATGAGTCAATATAGGTCAAATAGGATCAATTTTGGGTAGAAAATGACGTATTTACCCTTGAACATGTCATAAACACTTGGAATACATCAATTTCAGTCAAACTTGGTCAAGTGGGAGAGGTTCTGGGTACAAAATGATTTAAACACTTCGAATGAGACGATATGACTCAATATAGGTCAAAAAGGGTCACTTTTTGGTAGAAAATGATGTATTTGAGCCAAAATCGGTCAAACGGGAGATGTTTTTTGTATTAAATGACCTAAACACTCTAAATCAGACGATATGAGTCAATATAGGTCAAATAGGATCAATAATGGGTAGAAAATGACGTATTTACCCTTGATCATGTCATAAACAATTGAAATACATTGATTTGAGTTAATCTAGGTCAAATGGGAGAGTTATGGCTATAAAATGACTTAAACACTATGAATCGTACGATATGAGTCAGTATTGGTCAAATAGGATCAATTTTGGATAGAAAATGACTTATTTACCCTGTATCATGTCATAAACACTTTAAATACATCGATTGGAGTCAAATTCGGCCAAGCAGAAGAGGTTTTGTGTAGTAAATGACCTACAGAGTTCAAATCGGGCGATATGAGTCAATATAGGTCAAATAGGATCAGTCTTGGGTAGAAAATGACGTATTCACCCTTAAACATGTCATAAATACTTGAAATACATTGATTTGAGTCAAACTCGGTCAAATGGGAGAGGTTCTGGCTATAAAATGACTTAAACACTTCAAATTGGACAATGCGATTCAATATACGTCAAATGAGATTAATTGGGGTCACTTTAAGAAAGATTGTCCAAATTCAAGAGCTTTGACCAGGCAAGAGGTCAAGCTTATTGCTAACCAAACTATCAATTGGGAGGATTTCGAGGTTGAAGAAGTGGAGGACGTGAATTTTACTGAAGGGGACGAGGAGGAAGAGCAATGTTTCCCCGAAGAAGAGACCAAAACAAATCTGGTTGTGAGGAGGGCGTTACAAGCTCACGTTGAGGAACCCTTAGCACCGCAAAGACAACATGTTTTCATTACCAAGTGCAAGATTAAGGACGAGGTATGTGATTTAATCGTTGATAGTGGTAGTGAGGCAAACACCGTTTCCAAAACCTTGATAACTAGACTTGGTCTTACAACTACAAATCACCCACATCCTTACAAGTTGAGTTGGTTGGACTCTAGTTCTAGCACGGGGGTTAGGAAACAATGCATGGTTAGTTTTTCTATTGGGTCTTATCATGATACTCAACTGTGTGATGTTGTGTCTATGGATGCTTGTCACGTTTTGCTTGGTAGACCTTGGCAAACTGATCGAAAATCTCAACATGATGGGTACCATAACACTTACACTATAACTCACCAAGGAAAACAAAAAAAGTTGCACCCTTTACCACCCCCACGATTTTCACAAAATCCTAAACAATCAAAGGAGGTGTCATTGCTTACTCTTAAGGAATTTGAAAGGGAAATTGATGGTGAGGATGAATTATACTTGTTGTACTCTAAAGAGGTCCACGAAAATTTTGTGAGTCAAAACCCCAAATTGGCTCAATTGATTAAGGATTTTGAGGATGTTTTTCCCGATGAATTACCTAAAGGATTACCACCTGTGAGGGGAATTGAACATCAAATTGACCTCATTCCCGGTGCTCCTTTACCTAACAAACCTGCCTATAGGTGTAATCCCTTGGAAACTAAGGAATTGCAACGACAAATTGAGGAGTTGATGAGTATGGGATATGTACGTGAGTCTATGAGTCCGTGTGCTGTTCCTGCTCTTTTGGTCCCTAAAAAGGATGGTACATGGCGTATGTGTATTGATAGTAGGGCTGTTAACAATATTACTATCAAGTACAGGTTTCCAATTCCAAGGCTAGATGACATGCTTGATGAACTGAGCGGCTCGAAGTGGTTTTCAAAGGTTGATTTGAGAAGTGGGTATCATCAAATTCGGATGAGAGAAGGAGATGAATGGAAGACCACTTTCAAAACCAAGCACGGTTTGTATGAGTGGCTCGTGATGCCATTTGGACTCACCAACGCACCTAGCACTTTCATGAGGTTGATGAACGAGGTGTTGCGGCCTTTCCTTGGAAAGTTCGTGGTGGTGTACCTTGATGACATCCTTATTTATAGCAAAAGTGGGGACGAACATTTTATACATTTATTTAAAGTTTTCACGGTTTTGAGAGAACAAAAATTGTATGGAAAACTTGAAAAATGTAATTTTATGCTATATGAGGTCACTTTTCTTGGTTACATTATTTCAGGAGAAGGTGTGAAAGTTGATCCTAGCAAGATTGAGGCTATTCAATCATGGCCTAGCCCAAAGACACTCACGGAGGTCCGTTCTTTCCATGGATTAGCTTCCTTTTATAGGAGGTTCATTCGCAATTTTAGCACTCTAATGGCTCCTATCACCGAGTGCACAAAGAAGGGCTCATTTGAGTGGACTCCTCAAGCTCAAAGGGCGTTTGAAGTGATCAAAGAGAAGATGTGCAATACACCTGTCCTAGCACTTCCAGATTTTTCAAAACCATTTGAAGTTGAGTGTGATGCAAGCGGAAAGGGGATTGGTGCCGTGTTGATTCAAGAAGGGCGTCCTATTGCCTACTTTAGTGAGAAATTGAGCCAAGGCAAGCTGAATTATTCCACCTATGACAAGGAGTTCTATGCAATGGTGCGAGCTTTGGATCATTGGTCGCATTACTTGAGGCCACAACCATTCATACTTCATTCTGACCATGAATCGTTGAGGTTCATCCATGGCCAAAAGAAATTGAATTCGAGGCATGCAAAGTGGGTGGAATTCTTGCAAACATTTAACTTCTCATCAAAGTACAAAAGTGGAAAGGCGAATGTTGTTGCGGATGCCTTATCTCGAAGGCATACTTTACTTGGAGTCGTCGAAGCGAAAGTCCTTGGGTTCGAATTAATAAAAGAGTACTACAAGGAAGATGATGATTTCAGGGGCATTTTGGAGAAATGCCTGAAGGGAAGTTATGATTTATTTTCCTTACAAAATGATTTTCTTTTTAAGGGAAATAGGTTATGCATTCCGAAATGTCCGATTCAAAGCTTGTTGATTCATGAAGCGCATGGAGGAGGTCTAGCAGGCCATTTCGGAGTTCAAAAGACTATGGAGCTTCTTCAAGCTCACTTTTATTGGCCTAACATGCTATCTACTATCCATCATGTTGTAGCGCGTTGCTCTACTTGTCAAAGGGCAAAGATGGTGTTTCACAAAGGTCTTTACAAGCCATTGCCAATTCCGGAGAGACCTTGGGAAGACCTAAGCATGGATTTCATTGTGGCTTTACCTAGAACTCAAAGAGGTAAGGACTCAATCATGGTGGTAGTTGATCGTTTTTCAAAGATGGCTCACTTTATTCCTTGTCATAAAACCGAGGATGCTATGAAGGTGGCAAAATTATATTTTGATGGGATTGTTCGTTTCCATGGAGTCCCACGCACAATTGTTTCAGATCGAGATACAAAGTTCCAAAGTCATTTTTGGAAGTCTTTGTGGCGTCTTATGGGAACCAAGTTGCTGTTTTCTACCTCACATCACCCCCAAACCGATGGCCAAACCGAGGTGGTGAATAGGGTACTAGGTTCTTTGCTTAGAACCTTGGTTAGTAAAAGCACCAAAGATTGGGATGTCAAACTCGCTCATGCCGAGTTTGCTTACAATAGAACTCCTAGCGCTACTACAAAGTATTCTCCTTTTGAAGTAGTCTATGGTTCTAATCCCTATGTTCCAATTGATCTCGTAGCTTTGCCTAAAGACAAATTCGTGCATGGAGGTGCCAAGGAACAAGCCGAGTTCATGGTGAAAATCCACAAAGAAGTGAGGAAGAACATCGAGAAGGCTAATGAAATCTATAAGAAGCAAGCCAACAAGAGAGTCAAAAATGTGAAACGTTTTGAAGTTGGTGACTTAGTATGGATCTACATGAGGAAGGAGAGATTTCCCAATCAAAGGAAGAACAAGCTCATGCCACGAGCCGAGGGTCCATTTGAGATAGTGAAAAAGATCAATGACAATGCCTACAAGGTAGATTTGGGAAGAAAGTACGGCGTCTCAAGCACATTCAATGTGGGGGATCTAGCACCGTACTATAATGATGAAGAATTGAGGGCAATTCCCTTTGAAGAAGGGGAGGATGACCAAAATGGTCAAGGTGCAAATATTCCAGTCCAAGAGTCGAACGTTAGGGAGTTGATTTTGTCCAAGTCTCTCCTCAATACTACTCTTAGGGATTTTGGCATGCACGGCCCATATAAGTCCTCAAATGGTTGCACCGTATTGAGCGTAACTAATTACCTCAATAATGGGGGAATATAGGCAGACTTTAAGGGGCGTTTATAGCTGGTTTAAATTCAAAATAAAAGAGCTTAAATGAAGGCTTAAAAAGCGCATTTCAAGGCTACTTTGGAGGACGAATTTGAACAGCAATTTGAAGTCAATTTGCTGAACGATTTGGCGCATTTCAAGGCGACTTTGAAGGAGGAATTTGAACAGCAGTTTGGAGTCAATTTGCTGAACGTTTCTTCCCTTATTTTAAGCTATTCTTCCCTTGTTTTAAGCTTTATTAGTTAGAGAAATAATGAGTTGTTATGGGGATTATGTTGGACGGTTGTGAGCCACTTAATCTACCCTTATTTTCAGCTTTCTGTTTATTGTTTGTTTTAGCTTAGTATGATGTACGAAAAAGCTATAAATAGCGTGCTAATAATCAATGAAAGGCATTCCAGAATTTTGCCAAAAACACACGAGTGTATGATACGAATTTGGCTTGTGCTAGTCAAGTTTATTTTCCAAATTTGAGAGTTACCTCAATTTGAAGAGTTTGTGTTTTAGTGAGAGTTCCTAAAACATAAACTTGTAGTTGTCGAATAGGTGAGAGTTCCCTAATCACTACTACGCCCAAACACGTGAGTGAGTGTTCCTCACTGTTATATCCTCAAGTTAAGGGTGAGAGTTCCCTTAAACTTTCTTAACACACATTCCCGATCAGTTGTAAACAAGTTTCTCATCTTGCTTACACATCATTTTGTGTATTAAATGACCTAAACGTTCCGAATCGGATGATATGAGTCAATATAAGTCAAACAGAATCAATTTTGGATTGAAATGAGCTAGTTACCCTTGAACATGTCAAAAACACTTGAAATACATCGTTTGAGTCGGACTTGGTCAAATGGGAGTGGTTCTGGGTATAAAATGACTTAAAAAATTCAAATTGGATGATATGAGTCAATATATGTCAAATAGAATCAGTTTTAGTAGAAAATGACATATTTACCCTTGATTTTGTCCTAAACACTTAAAATACATCGATTTGAGTCAAACTCGCTAAAACGGGAGAGGTTTGGTGTATTAAATGACCTAAACAATTCGAATCGGACAATATGAGTAATATATGTTAAATAGGATCATTTTTGGGTAGAAAATGATGTATTTACCCTTGAACATGTCATAAACACTCGAAAAACATTTCGTGTATTAAGTGATCTAAACACTTCGAATCGCACGATATGAGTCAATATAGGTCAAATAGGATCAATTTTGGGTAGAAAATGACGTATTTACCCCTAAATATGTCATAAACACTTAAAATACATTAATTAGAGTAAAACTCGGTCAAATGGAAAATGAGTTAAACACTTCGAATCGACGATATAAGTGAATATAGGTGAAATAGGATAAGATTTGGGTAGAAAATGACGTATTTACCCTTAAACATGTCCTAAACACTTGAAATACATTGATTTGAGTCAAACTTAGTAAAACGGGAGAGGTTTTGAGTATTAAAAGAACTAAACACTTCGAATCAGATGAAAAGACTCAATATAGGTCTAATTGGATCAATTTTGGATAGGAAAAGACGTATTTACCCTTGATTATATCATAAAAATTTAAAATACATCGATTTGAGTCAAACTCGGTCAACTGGGAGACTTTTTGTGTATTAAATGACCTAAACACTTCGATTCGGACAATATGAGTCAATATAGGTAAAATAGAATCAATTTTGGGTTGAAAATGACGTAATTACCCTTGAACATGTCATAAACACTTGAAATACATTGATTTTAGTCGAACTTTGACAAATGGGAGTGGTTTTGGGTATAAAATGACTTAAACGATTTGAATTGGACAATAAGAGTCAATATATGTCAAATGGAATTAGTTTTGGGTAGAAAATGACGTATTTTCCCTTAAACATGTCATAAACACATGAAATACATTGGTTTGAGTCAAACTCGGTAATTTGGGAGAGGTTTTGGGTATTAAATGACCTACACACTTCGAATCGGACGATATGAGTCAATATAGGTGAAATGGGACCAGTTTTAGGTAGAAAATGACGTATTTACCCTTGAATATGTCATAAACACTTGAAATACATAAATTTGTGTCAAACTCGCTCAAGCGGGAGAGGTTTTGTGTATTAAATGACCTTAACACTTTGAATCGGACGATATGAGTAAAAATAGGTCAAATATGATCAATTTTGGGTAGAAAATAAGGTATTTACCCTTGAACATGTCATAAACACTTCAAATAAATTAAGTTGTGTCAAACTCGGTCAACCGGGAGAGGTTTTGTGTATTAAATAAACTAAATACTTCGAATCGCACGATATGAGTAAATATAGGTCAAAAAGGATCAATTTTGGGTAGAAAATGACTTATTTACCCTTGAACATGGCATAAACACTTGAAATACTTCGATTTGAGTTGAACTTGGTCAAATGTAAGTGATTTTGGGTATAAAATGACTTAAACACTTCGAATCAGACGATATGAGTCAATATAAGTCAAATGGGATCACTTTTGGGAAGAAAATGACGTATTTAACCTTGACCATGTCATAAACATATGAAATAGATCAATTTAAGTAATACTCGTTCGAACAAGAGAGGTTTTGTGTATTAAAAGACCTTAACACTTCTAATCAGACGATATGAGTCAAAATAGGTCATATAGGATCAATTTTGGGTAAAAAATGACGTATTTACCCTTGAACATGTCATAAACACTTCAAATACATTGATTTCAGTCAAACTCGGTCAAATGGGAGAGGTTTGGTGTATTTAATGACCTAAACACTTCGAATCAGACAATATGAGTCAATATAGGTTAAATAGGATCATTTTGTAATAGAAAATGATGTATTTACCCTTGAACATGTCATAAACACTCAAAATACATCAATTTGAGTCAAACTCGGTCAAATGGGAGACGTTTCGTGTATTAAATGACCTACACACCTCGAATCGGACGATATGAGTCAATATAGAAGAAATGAGACCAGTTTTAGGTAGAAAATGACATATTTACCCTTGAATAAATCATAAACACTTAAAATACATCGATTTATGTCAAACCCGATCAAACGGGAGAGGTTTTATGTATTAAATGACCTAAACACTTCGAATTGGACGATATGAGTAAATATAGGTTAAATAGAATCAATTTTGGATAGAAATAGACGTATTTACCCTTGATCATGTCATTAACACTTAAAATACATCGATTTGAGTTAAATTCGGTCAAACGGGAGAGGTTTTGTGTATTAAATGACCTAAACACTACGAATCAGACGATATGAGTCAATATAGGTAAAAAAGAATCAATTTTGTATCTAAAATGACATAATTACCCTTGAACATGTCAAAAACACTTGAAATACATCGATTTGAGTCGGACTTGGTCAAATGGGAGTGGTTCTGGGTATAAAATGACTTAAAAACATTAAATCAGACGATATGTGTCAATATATGTCAAATAGAATCAGTTTTGGATAGAAATTAACGTATTTACCCTCGATTATGTCATAAACACTTAAAATACATCGATTTGAGTCAAACTCAATCAAACAGGAGAGGTTTGGTGTAAAAAATGACCTAAACAATTCGAATTGGACAATATGAGTCAATATAGGTTAAATAGGATCATTTTTGGGTAGAAAATGATGTATTTACCCTTGAATATGTCATAAACACTCGAAACACATCGATTTTTTTCAAACTCGGTCAAACGGGAAACGTTTCGTGTATTAAATGACCTAAACACTTCAAATCGCACGATATGAGTCAATATAAGTCAAATAGGATCAATTTTGGGTAGAAAATGATGTATTTAACCTTGAACATGTCATAAACACATGAAATCCATCGATTTGAGTCAAACATGGTCAAATAAGAGAAGTTCTGTTTATTAAATGACCTAAACAATTTGAATAGGATGACATGAGTTAATATAGGTCAAATAGGATCAGTTTTGGGTAGTAAATGACGTATTTACCCTTGAACATGTCATAAACACTTGAAATACATTGATTTGATTCAAACTTGGTCAAAGGGAGAGGTTCTGGGTACAAAATGACTTAAACACTTTGAATCGGACCATATGAGTCAAAATAGGTTAAATAGGATAAAGTTTGGGCAGAAAATGATACTTGAAATACATCGATTTGTGTTAAAGTTTACCCTTTAACACTTAATCACTTTGAATCGGACCATAAAGTTTACCCTTTTACATGTCTTAAACACTTGAAATACATCGATTTGTGTTAAATCCGGTCAAATGGGAGAGGTTTTGTGTATTAAATGACCAAAACATTTTAAATTAGATGATATGAATCAATATAGGTCAAATAAGATCAATTCTGGGTAGAAAATGACGTATTTATTCTTGAACATGTCATTAACACTTAAAATACATCGTTTTAAGTCAAACTCGGTCAAATGAGAGAGGTTTTGTGTATTAAATGACGTAATTACTTCGAATCGGATGATAGAACTCAATATAGGTCAAATAGGATCAATTTTGGATTGAAAGTGACGTATTTACCCTTGAATTTTTCATAAACACTCAAAATACATCGATTTGAGTCAAACTCGATAAAATAAGAGAAGTTTTGTGTATTAAATGACCTAAGCACTTCATATCGGACGATATGAGTCACTTTAGATCAAATAGGATCAGTTTTGGGTATAAAATGACTTATTTACCCTTGAACATGTCATAAACACTTGAAATACATTGATTTTTGTCAAACTTGATCAAACGGGAGAGGTTTAGGGTATAAAATGACTTGAACACTTCGAATCGGATGATATGTGTCAATATAGGTTAAAAAGGATCAGTTTTGGGTAGAAAATTACCTATTTACCCTTGAACATGTCATAAACACTTGAAATCCATCGATTTGAGTCAACATGGTCAAATAAGAGAGGTTTTGTGTATTAAATGACCTAAACACTTCGAATAGGACGATATGAGTCAATATAGGTCAAATAGGATTAATTTTGAGTATAGAATGATGTATTTTTCCTTTAACATGTCATAAACACTTAAATTACATCGATTTCGATCAAACGGGGGAGGTTTTGGGTATAAAAGAACTTAAACACTTTGAATCGGACCATATGAGTCAAAATAGGTTAAATAGGATAAAGTATCAGCAAATAATGACGTATTTACCCTTTAACATGTCCTAAAGACTTGAAATACATCAATTTGTGTTAAACTCGGTCAAATGGGAGAGGTTTTGTTTGTTAAATGACCAAAACATTTTGAATCGGATGATATAAGTCAATATAGGTCAAATAAGATCAATTTTGGGGTGAAAATAACGTATTTACTCTTGAACATGTCATAAACACTTGAAATACATCGTTCTGAGTTAAACTCAGTCAAACGGGAGAGATTTTGTGTATTAAATGACGTAAACACTTCGAATCCGATGATATGACACTATATAGGTCATATAGGATCAATTTTGGATAGAAAATGACGTATTTACCCTTTAATATTTCATAAACACTCGAAATACATCAATTTGAGTCAAACTCGGTCAAATAAGACAGGTTTTGTGTATTAAATGACCTAAGTACTTCGTATTGGACGATATGAGTCACTATAGATAAAATAGGATCAATTTTGGGTATAAAATGATTTATTTACCCTTGAACATGTCATAAACACTTGAAATACATTGATTTTTGTCAACTCGATCAAACGGGAGAGGTTTAGGGTATAAAATGACTTAACCACTTCGAATCGGACGATATATGTCAATATAGGTCAAATAGGATCAGTTTTGGGTTGAAAATGACCTATTTACCCTTGAACATGTCATAAACATTTAAAATCCCTCGATTTGAGTCAAACATGGTCAAATTGGAGAGGTTCAGTGTATTAAATGACCTAAACACTTCAAATAGGACGATATGAGTCAATATAGGTCAAATAGGATCAATTTTGAGTATAAAATGACGTATTTTTCCTTGAACATGTCATAAACACTTAAAATACATCAATTTTAGTCAAACACTTAAACACTTCGAATCGGACGATATGAATAAATATAGGTCAAATAAGATTAAGTTTGTGTAGAAAATGACGTATTTACCTAAAAACATGTCATAAACACTTAAAATACATCGATTTGTGTAAAACTCGGTCAAAGGGGAGAGGTTTTGTGTATTAAATGTTCTAAATACTTTGAATCAGATGATATAAGTCAATATAAGTCAAATAAGATCAATTTTGGGAAAAAATCGACGTATTTACCCTTGAACATGTCATAAACACTTGAAATACATCGAGTTGAG
This sequence comes from Dysphania ambrosioides, assembly GCA_026401315.1. Lineage (NCBI taxonomy): Eukaryota > Viridiplantae > Streptophyta > Magnoliopsida > Caryophyllales > Amaranthaceae > Dysphania > Dysphania ambrosioides. The sequence goes on along the minus strand of CM048665.1, from coordinate 15,482,508 downwards.
TCAAATATGGTCAAACGGAGAGGTTCTCGATATAAAATGACTTAAACATTTTAAATCAGACAAACGGGAAAGGTTTGGGTAGAAAATGACGTATTTACACTTGAACATCTTATAAACACTTGAAATACATCAATCTAAGTCAAACGGGAAAGGTTTTGTGTATTAATTGACCTAAACACTTCAAATCGGATGATAAGACTCTATATAGGTCAAATAGGATCACTTTTGGATAGAAAATTACGTATTTACCCTTGAATATTTCGTAAACACTTGAAATACATCTATTTTTGTCAAACTAGATCAAATGGGAGAGGTTCTGCGTATATAATGACTTAATCACTTCGAATCGAACGACATGAGTCAATATAGGTTAAATGTAATAAGTTTTGGGTAGAAAATGACGTATTTACCCTTGAACATGTCATAAACATTTGAAATCCATCGATTTGAGTCAAACATGAACAGGAGAGGTTCTGTGTATTAAATGACCAAAACAATTCGAATAGGACGACATGAGTCAATATAGGTCAAATAGGATCAGTTTTGGGTAGAAAATGATGTATTTACCCTTGAACATGTCATAAAGACTTAAAATACATCGTTTTGAGTCAAACTCAGTCACACGGGAGAGATTTTGTGTATTAAATGGCCAAACACTTTGAAACGGACGATATGAGTCAAAATAGGTCAAATAGGATCAGTTTTGGGTAGAAAATGACGTATTTACCCTTGAACATGTCATATTGATGCGCTCATTTTAGAGCACGTTTACAACCCCATTTTAGTGTCGAGTCTCATGCTTTTATATTAGTTTTATGCACATTACATTCAATTTCACCTTGATCTTGTCCTCGAACTGTTTTTAGGTCATTTCAGGTGATTTCGATAATTTCGAGGTAAAGTGAGACGTGTTCGAGGCTTTGCCACCTTTATCAAGAGTTTGGATGCGCATATCATAGCTTGGGCATGCATTCCAAGTCACTCTCGAAGATCCCATAAACTCCAGAAGCCATTAGACAATTCAAAGGAGCTGTTCAACAAGGTTCAGGTTCAGGTTCAGATTCGACCGAATCTGACATCCATTCGGTCGAATGGAAGACAGGGATTCAAGCAAATAAATCAAGCTCTCGGGAATAGCCGAATAAAAATTCATTCGGCCGAATCAAGACCCATTCGGCCGAATGAGTGCAACCATTCGGCCGAATGATAGACAGGGTGCAAAAACGCCAAGATTCTGATATAGGCGAATCCTCCCTCCATTCGGCGGAATGGAGCCTATTTCCCACTTTCTTGTTTCTTTCTTAGGCCAGCGCTCGAGGGTTTTTCCTAGGGTTTTACCCCTTATGTCCCTAGGGTATAAATATCCTCTTATTCTGTTCATAACCCTGATGCCTACTTTGAGAGCTTTTGTGCCTCAACCTAGAACATCACTTTAAAGCTTTTCATTTCCTTCATGCATTAGTTTAGGTTTACAACTTTCGTTGTTCTTGTTTTCAAGCGTTGTATTTTGGATTCGATTTCAATTTTGTTCACGCAATTTCATTTATGCAAGGTATCGATTCTTTTATGTTTTATTTCGTTTAATGCTTTCAAGTATTGTTTTTCTGAATTTCATTCCTCTTGCTATTATCGTTGCTTCTTTTACGGTTTTGATATATTAGTTGTCAGTTTTGTTATAGGATTTCGTTTTTTGTTCTCTTGTTCATTTCATTCAATTAGTTCGTGCTTTCAATCATGTTCTTTTTCGCTGTTTGTGCCTTAGTCTTTATTACTATGTGTGAGTAGTCTTCTTAGGGGTTTGATTGGTGAAACCCTAGGTTAGCTCGTTCTTCATGCGTATAGTTAGGATTTGAGATTGTTGATGATTGATTGATTGATATTCGATGCGAATCTTGTCCTGCCACTCCTTTGGAGACATAGGGCGATTATAGGTTGTTCGTGTGATTTATAGGGTCACAAACTTCCTCTCGTCATCTTGAGTGTCATGATTGATTCTTGACTGATTTCTCCTAATTTAGCGTAGTGATAGTTTGATTGTCCTTCCTAGGGTAGAACTGATCTGTCTCTGTTTTCCCTTCATAGCATAACATCGTTTTAGTTCTTGCTTTATTTTCTATCATTTCATTCATCTAATCACGTCTCCATATAAATCCTTTGCATCAAGTCTAGAAACTATCGCCCCTTGTCCTTATGGTTCGATTCCCGACTTACCACTACACTAGTTGTAGTAGTATTAGGGTGTTTATAAATTTAGTTTGCATAACTATTCTTTTAGTTAAACGACCTAAAAGAACGGTTATCAAAGTGGCGCCGTTGCCGGGGACAAGGCGTTGTGTTTAGACAATAGTCTTGGTTTAAGCTATTTTTGTTTTATTATTGTCTATTAATTTGTTTGTCAGTACTTACGCTTGGTCTCTAGTGTTGTTTTCATGCCATATAGCACATGTAGATCAAATCAACAACTAGAACCATACGACCCTAAGGTTCAACGCAGCAAACGTAGAATTCCAACCCAAACCTCGTCGCAACCAAATACTTCCAACCACCCTACACCACCAATGGACGAAAACCACCAACAACTATTTGGTCAATTTGGGATGCCTGGGTCCCAAGAATTTCAAGGAGGTGTAGTGTTACCCATAGCCCCGAACCCTTATCACATACATCCTTAATTCACCCGGATGGTGAAAGAGACCCCTTTTTGCGGTTTGAGAAATGAATGCCCTCTCCAACACTTGGAGGCATTCTCAGATATTTGCGGTCTCATACCTCTATGCCCCAATAGCCCGGATTATGTACGGATGCATCTATTTCACTTGAGTTTATCCGGTGATTCTTGGGGTTGGTATAAATACCTGGAGCCCAACTCAATCATTAATTGGGCTCAATTAAAGACAACATTTCTAGAAAGGTTCTATCCCACAGTTCGAACGCAGGATTGGCCTAAGAAAATTGCGTCATTCACTCAAGAGGATGATGAGAACCTTAGTGCCACTTGTAGTCGGTTTAAGAGAATGATAAGAGCATGCCCCCATCATGAGTACGGGGAGAACCATCTCAATACATTCTTCTATGATGGTCTAAATGACTCCACCAAGGTAATCCTAGACTCGGCTGTTGGTGGCCAACTCTCGAAAGTCCCATGCAACCAAGTGAAGGCTAAGATTGAGGAGGTTGCTAAAAATAGCTCTTGGGAGGAGAAAGGGGTAGTGGATTACCGAGAGGAGGGATGGATTCAAGCAACTTGGACACGATTAGTTCAAAAATTGAAGCTATCATGGATAAGAAGCTGTCCAAGTTCAAATACACCCAAGGTAATTCCAATGTGTCATCGGTTAAAGAGATGCCCTTTTCATGTAGAAATTGTGGGGGCACCAATCATGATACATCATATTGTGGGGGTGCAAATTCCAAACACATAGCGGCTGTTAACTGTGGCGGGTATAACCAAGAAGGAACCCCGGTCATGAACTATGATGGTTACGGGTATAATCCCGATTATTTGGCAGCAGTAGGGTATGGTGGTCATAACCAAGGGTTTACTCAGCAAGGTCCTTACACCAATCAACCCTTTAGACCTCCCTTCAATCCAAGGGTAAAACTCTACCAATCAAGCGAATGGGAGTTTTCCTAGGCAGAATGGGAATAGGCCGTACCCTCAAATGCCAAGACCCAACACCAACCTACCCTATCTATCTACACACCCTCACCCAAACCCGCCTCCAACTAATGAATTCCTTTCCACCCAAGTGAACTCCCTCGCGCAACAAAATCAAACCCTCTCGCAAATCAATCAAACCTTGATAAATCAAATGCAATAAGTTCAAGCGCAGCAGAAGTTGTTTGAATCACAGCTTGCGCAAATGGCTAGTCCACCCCCACCATTGCTACTTCCTTCTCACCCTCAACAAAACCCATCCACCCAACCTCCAGCACAAAACTCTCCTGACTCTAACCCTAAGCATCACACCTGTAAGGCGATCTTCCTAAGATCTAGAACCTCATATCCTGCTCCAGTTGTAGCTAATGGAGAGGATTTAGGGGAAGATTCCTCGATGGATAGTGGTTGTCTAAGAGAAAATGAGCACAAGGAGAACCTTGAGGGGAGAGAAGAAAAGGAGGGTGGTGAAGAAAATAAGGGGCACAATGTCGAAATCCTTGGGCATGAGAGGGAGAAGAAAGATGAAGATGAGGGATGAAGGGAGATACAGGAATGGAGGAAACTTGAGCGTCAACATGCTCTGCCTCTACCTTTTCCTTACAAGAAGGTAGAGAAGCAATAGCAAGAAAAGTTTCTTAAATTCCTAGAGCATATGAGGCAACTTGAAATGAACATACTATTTTTAGAGGCCATAGAGAAAATGCTACAATATGCTCAGTATCTGAAAACCCTCTTAAGGAATAAGAGAAAACTTGAGGGCGAGGTTATCAATTTACCAGAGCAAGTAAGTGCCATTATTTGGGACACATGGGCAAAGAAAGAAAAAGCTAAAGGACCCTTTGTGCTCTGTTGTGCTTGTTTTAGAGCACGTTTACAACCCTATTTTAGTGTCGAGTCTCGTGCTTTTATATTGGTTTTATGCACATTACATTCAATTTTACCTTGATCTTGTCCTCGAGTTGTTTTTAGGTCATTTCAGGTGATTTCGAGGTAAAATGAGACGTGTTCGAGGCTTTGACATTTTTATCAAGAGTGTTGATACATGTATCATAGCTTGAGCATGTGTTCCTAGTCACTCTGGAAGATCCCATAAACTCCATAAGCCATTGGACACTTTAAAGGAGCTGTTCAGCAAGGTTCAGGTTTAGATTCGACCGAATCTGACATCCATTCGGTCGAATGGAAGACAGGGATTCAAGCATATAAATCAAGCTCTCGGGAATAACCGAATGAAGACTCATTCGGCCGAATCAAGACCCATTCAGCCGAATGGTTGCACTCATTCGGCCGAATGGTGGACACGGTGAAAAAATACCAAGCTTCTGTTTTAGGCGAATCCTCCCTCCATTCGGCCGAATGGCCACTCATTCGGCCAAATCCTCCCTCCATTCGGCCAAACGGAGTCTATTTTCGACTTTCTTGGTTCTTTCTTAGGCCGGCTCCAAGGGTTTTTCCTAGGGTTTTACCCCTTATGGCCCTAGAGTATAAATACCCCCTTATTCTGTTTATAACCCTCATGCCTACTTTGAGAGCTTTTGTGCCTCAACCTAGAACATCACTTTAAAGCTTTTCATTTCTTTCATGCATTAGTTTAGATTTATAGCTTTCATTGCACTTCCTTTTAAGCTTTGTATTTTGGATTCGGATTCCTTTTCGTTCATGCAATTTCATTCATGCAAGGTATTGATTCTTTTCTATTTTATTTCGTTTAATGCTTTCAAGTATTGTTTTTCTGAATTTCATTCCTCTTGCTATTATCCTTGCTTTGTTTACGGTTTTGATAGGATAGTTTTCGTTCTCTTGTTCATTTACATTCAGTCTGTTCATGCTTTCAAAAATGTCTTTTATCATTGTGTATGCCTTAGTCTTTATTACTATGTGTGAGTAGTTTTCTTAGGGGTTTGATTGGTGAAACCCTAGGTTGGCTCGTTCTTCATGCGTAGAGTTAGGATTTGAGATTGTTAATGATTGGTTAATTGATATTCGATGTGAATCTTGTCCTGCCACTCCTTTGGAGACATAGGGCTATTATAGGTTGTTCGTGTGATTTATAGGGTCACAAACTTCTTCTCGTCATCTTGAGTGTCATGATTCATTGTTGATTGATTTCTCCTAATTTAGCATATTGATAGTTCGATTTTCCTTCCTCGGGTGGAACTGATCTGTCCCCGTTTTCCCTTCATAGCATAATATCGTTTTAGTTCCTGCTTTATTTTATGTCATTAGATTCATCTAATTACGATACCAAATAACTCTCTTTGCATCAAGTCTAAAAGCTATCACCCCTTATCCTTGTGGTTCCATCGCCGACTTACCACTACACTAGTTGTGGTAGTATTAGGGTGTTTATAAATTTAGTTTGCATAACTATTCTTTTTGTTAAACGACCTAAAAGAACGCTTATCAAAATGGCGCCATTACCGGGGACAAGGCGTAGTGTTTAGATTATAGTCTTGGTGTAATTTATTTTTGTTTTATATATTTTATTGTCTTTTAATCTTCTTGTCAGTGCTTACATTTGGTTTCTAGTGTTTTTTGCATGCCCTATAGCACATGTAGATCAAACCAACAACTAGAACCATACGACCCTGAAGTTTAACGCAGCAAACGGAGAAATCCAGCCCAAACCTCGTCGCAACCAAATACTTCCAACCACCTTACACCACCAATGGACGAAAACTACCAACAACTATTTGGTCAATTTGGGACACCTGGGTCCAAAGAATTTCACGGAGGTGTAGTGTTACCCATAGCCCCGAACCCAATTTTGCGGTTTGAGAAATGAATGCCCTCTCCAACACTTGGAGGCATTCTTAGATATTTGCGGTCTCATACCTCTATGCCCCAATAGCTCGGATGATGTACGGATGCATCTATTTCACTTGAGTGTATCTAGTGATGCTCGGGATTGGTATAAATGCTTGGAGCCCAACTCAATCATTAATTGGGCTCAATTAAAGATAGCATTTCTAGAAAGGTTCTATCCCACAATTCGAACAAAGGATTGGCGTAAGAAAATTGCGTCATTCACTCAAGAGGATGATGAGAACCTTAGTGCCACTTGGAGTCAGTTTAAGAGAATGATAAGAGCATGCCCCCATCATGAGTATGGGGAGAACCATCTCAATACATTCTTCTACGATGGTCTAAATGACTCCACCAAGGTAATCCTAGACTCGGCTGTTGGTGGCCAACTCTCGAAAGTCCCATGCAACCAAGTGAAGGCTAAGATTGAGGAGGTTGCTAAAAATAGCTCTTAGGGAGGAGAAAGGGGTAGTGGATTACCGAGAGGAGGGATGGATTCAAGAAATTTGGACACGATTAGTTCAAAAATCGAAGCTATCATGGATAAGAAGCTGTTCAAGTTCAAATACACCCAAGCTAGCTCTAATGTATCATCGGTTAAAGAGGTGCCCTTTTCATGTAGAATTTGTGGGGGCACTAATCATGATACATCATATTGTGGGGGTGCAAATTTCGAGCACATAGCGGCTGTTAACTACGGGGGGTATAACTAAGAAGGAACGCCGGGTATGAACTATGATGGATACGCGTATAATCCCGATTATGTGGCAGCAGTAGGGTATGGTGGTCATAACCAAGGGTTTGCTCAGCAAGGTCTTTACAACAATCAACCCTTTAGACCTCCCGTTAATCTGAATTCTAACCAAGGAAACACCTACTAAGGGTACAACTCCACTAATCAAGCGAATGGGAGTTTTCCTAGGCCGAATGGGAATAGGCCGTACCCTCAAATGCCAAAACCCAACACCAACCTACCTTATCCATCTACACAGCCTCAACCAAACCCGCCTCTAACTAATGAATTCCTTTCCACCCAAGTGAACTCCCTTGCGCAGCAAAATCAAACCCTCTCGCAAATCAATCAAACTTTGATAAACCAAATGCAACAACTTTAAGCGCAGCAGAAGTTGTTTGAATCACAGCTTGCGCAGATGGCTAGTCTGCCCCCACCATTGCTACTTCCTTCTCACCCTCAACAAAACCCATCCGCCCAACCTCCACCTCAAAACTCTTTTGACTCTAACCCTAAGCAACACACCTGTAAGGCGATCTTCCTAAAATCTGGAACCTGATATCCTGCTCCAATTATAGCCAATGAAGATGATTTAAGGGAAGATTCCTCAAAGGGTAGTGCTAGTCTAAAAGAAAATGAGCACAAGGAGAACCTTGAGGGGAGAAAAGAAAAGGAGGGTGGTGAAGAAAATGAGGGGCACAATGTCGAAGTCATTGGGCATGAGAGGGAGAAGAAAGATAAAGAAGAGAGATAGAGGGAGATATAGGAACGAAGGAAAATTGAGCGTCAACATGCTCCGCCTCTACCTTTTCCTTACAAGAAGGTAGAGAAGCAACTACTAGAAAAGTTTCATAAATTCCTAGAGCATATGAGGCAACTTGAAATGAACATACCTTTCTTAGAGGCCATGGAGCAAATGCCACAATATTCTCAATATCTGAAAACCCTCTTAAGGAACAAGAGAAAGCTTGAGGGCAAGGTTATCAATTTACCAGAGCAGGTAAGTGCCATCATTCAGGGCATATGGGCAAAGAAAGAAAAGGCTAGAGGACCCTTTGTGCTCCCAGTCACCCTTGTAAAACTCAATTCTAAGGGAGCACTTGCTAACCTTGGGGCCTCCATTAGCCTAATGCTAATGTCCATCGCCAAACAGCTAACCTGTGAGCTTAAGCCTTCGAAGAAAACAATCCAGCTGGCCGACTGTAGTATAAAAGTGCCATGTGGGGAATTTGAGGACCTTCCGATCCAAGTAGGGAACATAATGGTACCATGTGACTTCGTGGTGCTTGATATGGCCGAGGATCCTTATACTCCCCTCATCTTAGGGAGGGATGCTTTAAAGACTTTGGGTGCCCTGATCGACTGTGAATCAGAAACTATAACCGTTAGGGTAGCCCAAGAGAAGGTTGTGTTTGCCTTTTCTAAGTCTTCAAAGGAACCCATGGTCAAGCGGATTTGTTCCATTGGGTGGTCGAGAATGACGCTGTGCAAGAGGTTGAGAGGTGTAATGCTTTTTCTGCCCCAATTATAGTTGAGGTGTCGGATGAGGAAGACGAGCAAGAGCATCTTATTTTTGGGGATGCGAAGGGAATTGCTCCGCAAACAAAGATGTATTCCAAATCTGACGGTACTGACAAGCCAGCCCGCAAACGGAAAAGGGCAAGAAAAAGAAAAAAATCTAAAAAGAGACTGATGGCTCCACCATGGCTTGGGGGAGCCCCGCATTATAACCCACCTCCAGATGACCCTGATTCTCCATTGCTTACTTCCGCCACTGCGGCTCAGTGGACAGTTTTGACTCCCCATGCTGGAGGTGATGGTGATGCTAGGAGTGATCCACTCCTACGGCAGGTATGATTTCGTTGTTTTCTTTTTCTGTATAAACTTGTGCCTAAATGTGTCGAACTTACCGACGTAAAACAAAAGTACTTACGGGAGATAACCCGGTGTTTGTTTTATTTGTTTATTTGTATAGCAATAGCTTCCATAATGCTGATCTTTCTCCCTTTTATTTCTCCTCTCCCAAGTGGCGAGATGGCTCTTGAGCTGGCTTAGGGGAGGGTTCTTGTGTTTTCAAAGCTTTGAAAGATCAGCACTATTGAAACTACTGCCTTGGTTTTTGTTTTTAGTTTTTTTTCTTTGCATGTCTAGGTGTGTTAAGGTTAATGTGCTTGAGTTGTGAAACTGACATGCTAGCTCCTTATGTGTACACTATTGTGGTCTTATGCATACTCATGTTTTTCCTAGCCTTGTGCCTGTTTTGGGAACGAATGATTGATTGTTATCCACATGACTTGGGGGATCTAGTCCTGCTTGGTTTGTGGCTTGGATGACTACCTATTGAGGCACATTTCGACTAGCCTAGTGAGGATTGAGCCTTCTAGGACTCCATTGTGAGTCTTATGTTATTAAGTGCTAGTTAGAGAGTCTAAGTATTGTGTCTGTTCTCCTCCAGCATAGTCTTCTTTTCTAAAGGCCAAGGATGATAACACGTTTGTAGTTACAGCTACATAGTCAAATTGCCTACCATGAATATCGATTGACTTTAGGGTAAGCCAATTTTGTGCCTTTATAATTTCTTCGTAGCTACATGACCTAACTCCACATGAGCCAAATATACCCTCTTCTTACCTAGAGGATAGTCAAGTGATCACAGTGAAGTGGTGCCCGTTGCATTGTGGTGAAAGATTTTGGTTTGAACAATCGTTGTCATATGATATGACTCTTTACATTACTCTTAGTTTATTTGAGAAACATTTTCTTGAAAACAAAAAGAAAAAAAAGAAAAACAAAGAAAAGAAAAATAAAAGAAAAAAAAAGAAACAAAAAAAATATAGAAAAAGAGAAATTCGAGAATAAAGTTGGTGTAATGAGTTCATTTATACGTATCTAGAGAATTTTGGAAAGTGGCATTATCATTGGAAGTCATAGCCGTCCTTGGTTTGATTACCTTGGATTGCTTACTATCCTCTATTTGAACTCCACAGCCCAAAATTTTGCCCCACCTTGATCCCGGCCTACATTGCAACCGTTTCCAAACCTGTTCAACTTGGCCTGATTAGCAAGTTCTATGCTGGAGAGTAGATAGGATACAATCCCTAAGATTTCTCCTTGATTGAGTGTTTAATTCCCGACTCATCTTAAGTCGGATGACTATGAGCGAAACACGTACCATATTAAACACACGAGCGTACTAGAAATTTCCCACATCTTTTGGGAAATAGCATGGGGAGCTTGGAATTGTGACCTCATTAGGTAGTGGGTGGCATAGCCTGTGTTGTAGTTTTTCCAGTAATCCCGAGTCTGTGGAAAACGTTGATTTTCTTGGTATTATGCTCTTTTGAGCTCATTGTACTTGCACACCCATGGCTAAGTAAGAGTTTTGTGCGTACACGACTGGCATTGTCTAGTTTTCTACTCACCTTGCTTTTCATGAGTTTTGCTCACGGTGTTGCCTTGCTAGTTAATTTGCTACGGACTAGCAAAGATTTGGCTTGGGGGAAGTTGATGTACTCGTTTTACAGCACGTTTAGAACCCTATATTAGTGTCGAGTCTCGTGCTTTTATATTTCAATTTTACCTTGATCTTGTCCTCGAGTTGTTTTTAGGTCATTTCAGGTGATTTCGATGATTTTGAGGTAAAATGAGACGTGTTCGAGGCTTTGACATTTTTATCAAGAGTTTGGATGCGCGTATCATAGCTTGGGCATGCGTTCCAAGTCACTCTGGAAGATCCCATAAACTTCAGAAGCCATTAGACACTTCAAAGGAGTTGTTCAGCAAGGTTTAGGTTCAGATTCGACCGAATCTGACATCCATTCGGTCGAATGGAAGACAGGGATTCAAGCACATAAATCAAGCTCTCGGGAATAGCCGAATAAAGACTCATTCGGCCGAATCAAGACCCATTCGGCCGAATGGTTGCACTCATTCGGCCGAATGGTGGACAGGGTGGAAAAATACAAAGCTTTTGTTTTAGGCGAATCCTCCCTCCATTCGGCTGAATGTCCACTCATTCGACCGAATCCTTCCTCCATTCGGCCAAATGGAGTCTATTTCCGACTTTCTGGGTTCTTTCTTAGGCCGGCGCTCGAGGGTTTTTCCTAGGGTTTTACCCCTTATGTCCCTATTTTGAGAGCTTTTGTGCCTTAACCTAGAACATCACTTTAAAGCTTTTCATTTCTTTCATGCATTAGTTTAGATTTATAACTTTCATTGCACTTCCTTTCAAGCTTTGTATTTCGGATTCGGATTCGGATTCCTTTTCGTTCACGCAATTTCATTTATGCAAGGTATTGATTCTTTTCTGTTTTATTTCATTTAATGCTTTCAAGTATTGTTTTTCTGAATTTCATTCCTCTTGCTATTATCAATGCTTTGTTTACGGTTTTGATAGGATAGTTTTCGTTCTCTTGTTCATTTCCATTCAGTCTGTTCATGCTTTCAATAATGTCTTTTAGCATTATGTATGCCCTAGTCTTTATTACTATGTGTGAGTAGTTTGCTTAGGGGTTTGATTGGTGAAACCCTAGGTTGGCTCGTTCTTCATGCGTAGAGTTAGGATTTGAGATTGTTAATGATTGGTTAATTGATATTCGATGCGAATCTTGTCCTGCCCCTCCTTTGGAGACAAACGGCGATTATAGGTTGTTCATGTGATTTATAGGGTCACAAACTTCCTCTCGTCATCTTGAGTGTCATGATTCATTGTTGATTGATTTCTCATAATTTAGCGTATTGATAGTTCGATTTTCCTTCCTAGGGTGGAACTAATCTATCCCCGTTTTCCCTTCATAGCATAATATCGTTTTAGTTCCTGCTTTATTTTCTGTCATTAGATTCGTCTAATCACGATACCAAATAACTCTCTTTGCATCAAGTCTAAAAGCTATCGCCCCTTATCCTTGTGGTTCGATCCCCGACTTACCACTACACTAGTTGTAGTAGTATTAGGGTGTTTATAAATTTAGTTTGCATAACTATTTCTGACTTTCTTGGTTCTTTCTTAGGTCGACGCTCGAGGGTTACAATCCCTAAGATTTCTCCTTGATTGAGTGTTTAATTCGTGACTCATCTTAAGTCGGATGATTCTGAGCGAAACACATACCATATTAAACACACGAGCGTACTAGAAATTTCCCACATCTTTTGGGAAATAGCATGGAGAGCATGGACTTGTGACCTCATTAGGTAGTGGGTGGCATGGCCTGTGTTGTAGCTTTTCCAGTAATCCCCAGTCTATGAAAAACGTTGATTACCTTGGTATTATGCTCTTTTGAGCCCATTGTACTTGCACACCCATGGCTAGAGAAGAGTTTTGCGCGTACACGAGTCTTATTTTCCGCTCACCTTGCTTTTCGTGAGCTTTGCTCACGGTGTTGCCTTGCTAGTTCATTTGCTAGGGACTAGCAAAGGTTTGGCTTGGGGGAAGTTGATGTGCTCGTTTTAGAGCACGTTTACAACCCCATTTTAGTGTCGAGTCTCATGCTTTTATATTGGATTTATGTACAGTACATTCAATTTTACCTTGATCTTGTCCTCGAGCTGTTTTTAGGTCATTTCAAGTGATTTCGATAATTTTGAGATAAAGTGAGACGTGTTTGAGGCTTTGACACCTTTATCAAGAGTTTGGATGCGCATATCATAGCTTGGGCATGCATTCCAAGTCACTCTCAAAGATCCCATAAACTCCAGAAGCCATTAGACACTTTAAAGGAGCTGTTCAGCAAGGTTCAGGTTCATATTCGACTGAATCTGACATCCATTCGGTCCAATGGAAGACAGGGATTCAAGCACATAAATCAAGCTCTCGGGAATAGCCGAATGAAGACTCATTCGGCCGAATCAAGACCCATTTGACTGAATTAGTGCAACCATTCAGCCGAATGGTAGAGAGGGCGCAAAAACGCCAAGATTCTGATATAGGCGAATCCTCCCTCTATTCGGCCTAATGGAGCCTATTTCCGACTTTCTTGGTTCTTTCTTAGGCCGGCGCTTGAGGGTTTTTCCTAGGGTTTTACCCCTTATGTCCCTAGGGTATAAATATCCTCTTGTTCTGTACATAACCCTGATGCCTACTTTGAGAGCTTTTGTGCCTCAACCTAGAACATCACTTTAAAGCTTTTCATTTCCTTCATGCATTAGTTTAGGTTTACAGATTTCGTTGTTCTCATTTTCAAGCGTTGTATTTCGGATTCGATTTTGTCTTTCGTTCATGCAATTTCATTTATGCAAGGTATCGATTCTTTTATGTTTTATTTCGTTTAATGCTTTCAAGTATTGTTTTTCTGAATTTTATTCCTCTTGCTATTATCGTTGCTTCTTTTATGGTTTTGATAGAGTAGTTGTCGGTTTTGTTATAGGATTTCATTTTTCGTTCTCTTGTTCATTTCATTCAATTAGTTCGTTCTTTCAATAATGTTCTTTTTCGCTGTTTGTGCCTTAGTCTTTATTACTATGTGTGAGTAGTCTTCTTAGGGGTTTGATTGGTGAAACCCTAGGTTGGCTCATTCTTCATACGTATAGTTAGGATTTGAGATTGTTGATGATTGATTGATTGATATTCGATGCGAACCTCGTCCTGCGACTCCTTTGGAGACATAGGGCGATTTTAAGTTGTTCGTGTGATTTATAGGTTCACAAACTTCCTCTCGTCATCTTGAGTGTCATGATTCATTGTTGACTGATTTCTCCTAATTTGGCGTATTGATAGTTTGATTGTCCTTCCTAGGATAGAACTGATCTGTCCCCGTTTTCCCTTCATAGCATAACATCGTTTTAGTTCTTGCTTTATTTTCTGTCATTTGATTTATCTAATCACGTCTCCATATAAACCCTATGCATCAAGTCTAGAACTTATCGCCCCTTTTCCTTGTGGTTCGATCCCCGACTTACCACTACACTAGTTGTAGTAGTATTAGGGTGTTTATAAATTTAGTTTGCATAACTATTGTTTTAGCTAAACGACCTAAAAGAACGGTCATCACATATACACTTGAAATACATCGATTTGAGTCCAACTCGGTCAAACGGGAGAGATTTTGTGTATAAAATGTCCTAAACACTAGGAATCGGTTGATATGAGCCAATATAGGTCAAATAGGCATAGTTTTGGGTAAAAAATGAAGTATTTACCCTTGATGATGTCATAAACACTTGAACTACAACGATTTGAGTCAAAATCGCTCAAATGCGAGAGGTTTTGTGTATTAAATGACCTAAGCACTTCGAATGTACAATATGAGTCAATATAGGACAAATAGGATCAATTTTGAGTAAAAAATGACCTATTTACCCTTGAACATGTCATAAACATTTGAAATCCCTCGATTTGAGTCAAACATGGTCAAATAGGAGAGGTTCAGTGTAATAAATGACCTAAACACTTCAAATAGGACGATATGAGTCAATATAGGTCAAATAGGATCAATTTTGAGTATAAAATGACGTATTTTTCCTTGAACATGTCATAAACATTTAAAATAGATCGATTTCAGTCAAATTCGATCAAACGGGGGAGGTTCTGGGTATAAAAGGACTTAAACACTTCGAATCGGATGATATGAATAAATATAGGTCAAATAAGATTAGTTTTGTGTAGAAAATGACATATTTACCCCGAGCATGTCATAAACACTTGAAATACATCAATTTGTGTTAAACTCAGTCAAAGGGGAGAGTTTTTGTGTATAAATATCCTAAACACTTTGAATCAGATGATATAAATCAATATAGGTCAAATAAGATCAATTTTGGGTAAAAAATGATGTATTTACCCTTGAACATGTCATAATCACTTGAAATACATCAAGTTGAGTCAAACTTGGTCAAAGGGAGAGGTTCTGGATATAAAATGACTTAAACATTTTAAATCGGACAATCGGGAGAGGTTTGGGTAGAAAATGACGTATTTACCCTTCAACATCTTATAAACACTTGAAATACATTGATTTGAGTCAAACGGATGATATGACTCTATATAGGTCAAATAGGATCACTTTTGGATAGAAAATTACGTATTTACCCTTGAATATTTCATAAACACTTGAAATACATCTATTTTTGTCAAACTCAATCAAATGGGAGAGGTTCTGCGTATAAAATGACTTAATCACTTCGAATCGAACGACATGACTCAATATAGGTCAAATGCAATAAGTTTTCGGTAGAAAATGATGTATTTACCCTTGAACATGTCATAAACACTTAAAAAACATCGTTTTCAGTCACACTCAGTCATACGGGAGAGGTTTTGTGTATTAAATGGCGAAACACTTTGAATTAGACGTTATGAGTCAAAATAGGTCAAAAAGGATAAATTTTGGGTACAAAATGACGTATTTACCCTTGAACATGTCATAAACACTTAAAATATATCGATTTGAGTCAAACTTGGTCAAACGGGAGAGGTTTTGTGTACAAAATGTCCTAAACACTAGGAATCGATTGATATGAGCCAATATAGGTCAAATTAGATTAGTTTTGGGTAGAAACTGACATAATTATCCTTAAACATGTTATAAACATTTAAAATACATCGATTTGTGTTAAACTCGGTCAAAAGAGAGTGGTTTTGTGTATTAAATGACCTAAACACTTCGAATCGGATGACATGAGTCTATATAGGTCAAAGAGGATCACTTTTGGATAGAAAATTACGTATTTACCCTTGAATATTTCATAAACACTTGAAATACATCTATTTTTGTCAAACTCGATCAAATGGGAGAGGATCTGTGTATAAAATGACTTAATCACTTTGAATCGAACGACATGAGTCAATATAGGTCAAATGCAATAAGTTTTGGGTAGAAAATGACGTATTAACCCTTGAACATGTCAAAAACACTTGAAATCCATCGATTTGAGTCAAACATGGTAAAAGAGGAGAGGTTCTATGTATTAAATGACCTAAATAATTCGAATAGGTTGACATGACTCAATATAAGTCAAATGGGATCAAATTTGGGTAGAAAATGACGTATTTACCCTTGAACATGTCATAAACACTTAAAATACATCGTTTTGAGTCAAACTCAGTCATATAGGAGAGATTTTGTGTATTAAATGGCCAAACACTTCGAAACGATGATATGAAACAAAATAGGTCAAATAGGATCATTTTTAGGTAGAAAATGACGTATTTACCCTTGAACATGTCATATACACTTGAAATACATCGATTTGAGTCAAACGAGAGTGGTTTTGTGTATAAAATATCCTAAACACTAGGAATCGGTTGGTATGAGCTAATATAGGGCAAATAGACATAGTTTTTGGTAGAAAATGACGTATTTACCCGTGATGATGTCATAAACACTTGAACTACATCGATTTGAGTCAAACTCGCTCAAATGCGAGAGGTTTTGTGGGTTAAAGGACCTAAACACTTCGAATGTACGATATGAGTCAATATAGGTCAAATACGATCAATTTTGAGTAGAAAATGACATATTTTTCCTTGAACATGTCATAAACACTTAAAATACATCGATTTGAGTCAAACTCGATCAAACGGGCGAGGTTCTGGGTATATAATGACTTAAATATTTCGAATCAGATGATATGAGTAAATATGAGTCAAAATAGTTTAAATAGGATAAAGTTTCGGTAGAATCTCTGTATAAAATGACTTAATCACTTCGAAGCAAATGACATAAGTCAATATAGGTCAAATACAATAACTTTTGGGTAGAAAATGACGTATTTACCCTAGAACTCATCACAAACACTTAAAATACATCAATTTGAGTCAAACTCGGTCAAACAGGAGAGGTTTTTTTATAAAATAACTTAAACACTTCTAATCGGACGATATGTGTCAATATAGGTCACAAACGATCAGTTTGGGGTAGAAAATGACGTATTTACCCTTGAACATGTCATAAACACTTCATATCCATCCATTTGAGTCAAACATTGTCAAATAAGAGAGGTTTTGTGTATTAAATGACCTAAACACTTCAAATAGGACGATATGAGTCAATACAGGCAAAATAGGATATATTTTGCGTCGAAAATGACGTATTTTTCCTTGAACATGTCATAAACACTTAATATACATCAATTTGAGTTAAACTCGATCAAACAGGGAAGTTTTGGGTATAAAATGACATAAACACTTCGAATCAGACGATATGAGTAAATATAGTTTAAATTAGATTAGTTTTGGGTAGAAAATGATGCATTTACCCTTGAACATGTAATAACCACTTGAAATACATCGATTTGTGTTAATCTTGGTCAAACGGGAGACGTTTTGTGTATTAAATGACCTAAACACTTTGAATCGGATGATATGAGTAATTATAGGTCAAATAAGATCAAATTTGGGTTAAAAATGACGTATTTACCCTTGAACATGTCAAAAACACTTGAAATACATTAATTTGAGTCAAACATGGTCATAGGGAGAGGTTCTGGGTATAAAATGACTTAAACACTTTGAATTAGACCATATGAGTAAAAATAGGTAATATAAGATAAAGTTTGGGCAGAAAATGACGTATTTACCCTTGAACATGTCACAAACACTTGAAATACATCGATCTGAGTCAAACTCGGTCAAGCGGGAGAGGTTTTCGGTATAAAATGACTTAAACACTTCTAATCGAAAGATATGTGTCAATATAGGTCAAATGGGATTAGTTTTTGATAGAAAATGACGTATTTACCCTTGAACCTGTCATAAACACTAGAAATCCATCGATTTGAGTCAAATATGGTCAAACAGGAGAGGTTTTTTTATAAAATAACTTAAACACTTCTAATCGGACGATATGTGTCAATATAGGTCACATAGGATCAGTTTTGGGTAGAAAATGACGTATTTACCCTTGAAAATGTCATAAACACTTGATATCCATCCATTTGAGTCAAACATGGTCAAATAGGAGAGGTTTTGTGTATTAAATGACCTAAACACTTCAAATCGGACGATATGAGTCAATACAGGCAAAATAGGATATATTTTGAGTCGAAAATGACGTATTTTTCCTTGAACATGTCATATACACTTAATATACATCAATTTGAGTCAAACTCGATCAAACGGGGAAGTTTTGGGTATAAAATGACTTTAACACTTCGAATCAGACGATATGAGTAAATATAGGTTAAATTAGATTAGTTTTGGGTAGAAAATGATGCATTTACCCTTGAACATGTCATAAACACTTGTAATACATCGATTTGTGTTAATCTTGGTCAAACGGGAGAGGTTTTGTGTATTAAATGACCTAAACACTTTGAATCGGATGATATGAGGAATTATAGGTCAAATAAGATCAAATGTGGGTTAAAAATGACGTATTTACTGATGCGTGCATAAATGTGAACGACGAGCATGTTGAAGAATTATTCCAAGAAAGTCAAGAAAGCATGAATCTATACTTGGAAGCTTCCTCAATAGGTCAAACTTACTATCGGGGGCATCAAGACAAAGCCACGCTTTGTATGGTGGCGTTCTTGGGAGTTCTTGAAGCTTCTTGATAGTTCTTTAAGGTTTCTTTAAAAGCTTTCTTAGATTTTGGTCTACAAGTTTTTACCTTTCACTTGAAAGGGTTTTTCTTGGTTTAGACCTTAGGTTTCTTTATGTTCTTAATTATTTTTGTACGTGTGCGTAGTTAATTAAGTTGGAGAATCGTGTAACGTTACTTGGCGCACAAGGTTAAGTTAGGTTTCCTATTTCAAGAGGGATTCCTACTCAAAATTGAAAGTGGCGGCTGCTTGGAGATCAAGGCAAAGTGGAAGACTTTTACTCAAGCTAGAACTCTAATGTGTTTAGAAAAAGTAGGAGTTTTACTCAAGCTAGAACTCTAATGTGTTTAGAAAAAGTAGGAGTTTTACTCAAGTTAGAACTCTAATATGCTTAGGAAGAGAAGGAGTTTTATTCTAGTTAGAGTTCTAATAGTCTTAGGAAAGGATTGCTATAAATACTCCATGTAATTCACGAATTCATTCATTCATTCAGATTTTGAGCAATACAAAAAACACATTTATTTTGAGTGATATTTTGGTTGGATTACCTAAATATTTCTTTGGCTAACTTGCGAGTTGGTTGCTGTTTTGGGTGTTTTAGTTAAAACATTCATTGGTTTGATTAATTAAGTGGACTCTTAATTAATTAAACTCAGTTCTTGCCTAGTTCTTGGTGATTTATCTGTATAGGACGAAGCTTAGAACATATCCTTGTGATAACTTGGTTTTCGGATCAAGAATCACATCATCGTGGTATCAGAGCTGTTGGTGACGTTTGGCTTGGAATTTTTGGCTGAAATTTTGTGGGAGGATTCAGAAAACGTAGATCAACATTGTGTCAAAATTTCGTGTCAATCGGACGCGTAACGAAGTCTGTGCAACCTCAAACTTTTGAGATTGTTACACGGAGTTGCGATCTGGAGATCGGTTTTTATTTGCCTCAAGAATCAATCAAGATTCAATCTTTTAATCAAGATTTTTACATAAACTAACCTGGTTTGTGTAGGAGCAATGAGTGACGAAGAAATCCCAGGGATTCCAAGGGGTTTGAACCTTGATCAAGCGCATAACTTGCGAAGGGATCGTCAAATAGAGCGATTGTCACAACAATTGCAAGAAGTATTGGCTAGGCTTGACGAACGTGACAAAACTTCATCTTCAAGGAAGAAAAAATCAGTTACAAGTTCTAGTTCAAGTGAAGATGAATATGAAAGGAGAAAAGCAAGTAGATCACGCCATAAAGATTCATCTTCAAGTGATGAACCTAGAAGGCATAGACGGAAGAACAAGGCCAAAGATGATGACCGAAATATAAGGTTAGATTTTCCGGAATTCAATGGTAGTATGCTAGACCCCGAAAAATATTTTGAGTGGGTTAGAAGAGCGGAAACACTCTTTGATTACAAGGAGTATGATGAACGAAAGAGGTGCAAACTTGCTGAATTAAAACTCACGGGTTATGCGAGTTTATGGTATGATAATCTCAAGAAAAAGAGACGCAAGGAGGGACGATCCAAGATCACTACTTGGACACAATTACAGAAATATATGAAGCGTCAATTTGTGCCCCATGAGTACGTGCAAGAAGTGTATCTCAAGATGCAGACTTTTAAGCAAGGAAATCAATCCGTGGAGGCTTATTTGTGTGAATTTGAGAAACTATGTTTATTGTGTGATTTAGAAGAAATTCTAGAGCACAAAATAGCACGTTTTATTGCAGGTTTGAACGAAAATGTTCAAGAGAAGATTGAATTGCACGAATACTATTCGTTTGAAGAAGTATGCAAGGCGGCCATTAAGGTTGAAAGACAATTCAAGGCCAAGAAGACCTCAAGTGTGAAGCCGTTCACACGCACGTTCACAAAGGCTAGTGACAAGCCTACCTTTGATAGGACTTCTTCTGATTCGTATGCTAAAGATAACAAACCCAGAAACGAAGCTAGCAAGAAGGTGACTGAAGATAGAAAATGTTTCAAATGTGGGAGTGTTGGCCATATAGCAAGCAATTGCTACTCAAAACGCACTATGACGGCTCAAGAATGGGAAGAAGAGAAAGCTAGGTGCGAGGGAAGTAGTGACATGGAGGTTGTGGTCGAGCAAGAACGTGATTTTGAAGAAGAGGAGGGTAGTGCCGAAGAGGTTGATGGTGAAACGCAAGGAAAGAGCTTGGTTCTAAGGAGAGCTCTTCACTCTAAACCTATGCCCGTTGAAGAGAATCAAAGAGAGAAAATCTTTTTAACAAGGTGCAAGGTGGAAGATCGATTGTGTGACGTAATAATAGACTCGGGAAGTTGCACAAATGTGGTGTCTACAACTTTGATCAACAAATTAGAGTGGCCTACAACCGATCACCCAAAACCTTACAAGCTACATTGGCTCAATGATGCTAGTGACGTAAAGGTAACGAAGCGAGCCCTAATCACCTTTTCAATTGGCAAATATCATGATAAAGTTTTATGTGATGTATGCCCCATGGATGCTTGTCATATCTTATTGGGTAGACCATGGCAATATGATAGATTTGTCAAGTTTAATGGTAGGACAAATGTGTATATAATTCGAAAAGGAAAGGGGGAAAAATCATATGCATTGAAACCACTTGTTGATCATAGAATTAACCCTAGTTCGAAAGGTGCATATTTAATTGGGGAAAAGGAGTTGGAGAAAGAGATCAACAATAACAATATGGTATATATTATGGTGGCTAACAATGTGCAAGTGAATGAAAGTAAACAAGAAAAGAGGCCCGTGGAATTAGAAGTGGTATTGCAAGAGTATTGTGATGTTTTTCCTAGTGAATTACCACCGGGATTACCACCAATTCGTGGTATTGAACATCAAATTGATCTTATTCCGGGAGCTCCACTACCTAACAAGGCAGCATATAGAAGTAATCCAGAAGAAACAAAGGAAATACAACGTCAAATAGAGGAATTGATGCAAAGAGGCTACGTGAAAGAGAGTATGAGCCCCTGTGCCGTGCCTGCATTGCTAGTTCCAAAAAAAGATGGGAGTTGGCGTATGTGCATTGATAGTAGGAGTGTGAACAACATAACCATCAAGTATAGATTTCCTATACCTAGACTTGATGATTTGTTAGACGAATTGCATGGTTCAAAGCTATTTTCCAAGATTGATCTTATGAGTGGCTATCATCAAATACGCATGAGGGAAGGAGATGAATGGAAGACGGCTTTCAAGACTAAAGTGGGGTTGTACGAGTGGTTAGTCATGCCTTTTGGTCTAACCAATGCGCCTAGTACATTTATGAGATTGATGAACGAGGTGTTGAAACCATTTCTTGGAAGGTTCGTAGTTGTTTACTTGGATGACATATTAATTTATTCTGAAAATTTCAATGATCATCTAATGCATTTGAGAAGCGTTTTTGAGGTTCTTAGGGAGAAGAAGTTGTACGCAAAATTGGAAAAATGTTATTTTCTTGTTCCTAGCGTGACGTTTCTAGGGTATGTAGTATCCAAAGATGGTGTGTCCGTGGATCAATCCAAGGTTGAAGCTATCAAGACTTGGCCCGTACCTACCAATGTGAGTGAAGTTAGATCGTTTCATGGTCTAGCGTCATTTTATAGAAGATTTGTGAAGAATTTTTCCACGATAGTTGCACCTATGACTGAATGCTTGAAGAAAGACAAGGGAAAATTCGAGTGGACCAAGGAAGCCCAACGTGCATTTGATTTGGTCAAAAGGAAGCTATGTGAAGCACCTGTACTTGCATTGCCGGATTTTTCACAACCATTTGAGGTAGAAACCGACGCTAGTGGTGTGGGGATTGGTGCCGTTTTGGTTCAAAAGAAGCGCCCTATTGCCTATTTTAGTGAGAAATTAAACGGTGCTAGATTGAACTATTCTACCTATGACAAGGAGTTTTATGCTATTGTGCGAGCATTGGACCATTGGAGTCACTATTTGCGCCCAAATCACTTTGTGTTGCCTAGTGATCACGAAGCTTTGAAGTACATTCATGGTCAACAAAAATTGAACCCTAGACATGCTAAATGGGTAGAGTTTCTACAAGCTTTCAATTTTTCTTCAAAGTATAAAGAGGGGAAAGCAAATGTAGTGGCCGATGCACTATCTAGAAGACACACGTTGCTTGGAGTATTGAATTGTAAACTACTTGGTTTCGAGTTAATCAAGGAGTACTATAAGGGGGACGTGGATTTCTCTACACTCCTAGAGGAGTGTTCCAAGGGGGCCGTAGGTTCCTATGTTTTACAAGACGGTTTTCTTTTCAAGGGGAATCGTTTGTGCGTGCCTAAGTGTTCTATTAGAGAATTAATAGTAAGAGAAGTGCATGGTGGAGGGATAGCGGGACATTTTGGCATAACGAAAACATTAACTATGCTCCAAGAGCATTTTTATTGGCCTAGAATGCTAGCGGATGTACAATCAATAGTTTCTAGGTGTGCAACATGTCAAAAAGCCAAGGCTACGTTTCATCAAGGCTTATATACGCCCTTGCCCGTGCCAGATTCACCTTGGGAAGACGTGTCTATGGATTTCGTAGTTGGTTTGCCAAGGACTCAAAGAGGAAAGGACTCAATCATGGTTGTAGTGGATCGATTTTCCAAGATGGCTCATTTCATACCTTGTCACAAAGTGGACGATGCTATGAAAGTGGCGGAATTGTATTTCAAGGAAGTGGTGAGACTACATGGGTTGCCGAACAGTATTGTGAGTGATCGTGATACAAAGTTCATGAGTTTCTTTTGGAAATCACTATGGAAGTTGGTGGGAACGAAGCTGTTATTTAGTACATCATATCACCCGCAAACGGACGGACAAACGGAGGTAACAAATCGAACTCTTGGTGTGCTTTTACGTGGACTAGTGAGCAAAACGCAAAAAGATTGGGATATTAAGCTTGCTCATGCCGAGTTTGCTTACAATAGATCACCTACTTATGCCACAAAACACACGCCATTTGAAGTTGTTTATGGTGTCAATCCAAGAATGCCCATTGATTTGATTGAAATTCCAAAAGGGGAATTAATTCATAAGGATGCCGAGGCTAAGATCAAGTACATGATGAAGCTACACGCACAAGTTAGAGCTAGGATTGAACGTGTCAATGAACTCTACAAAGCACGAGCTAACAAGAACAAAAAGCCACAAAGTTTTGAAGTTGGCGACTTGGTGTGGCTACACTTGAGAAAAGAAAGATTTCCTAGCAAAAGAAAGAATAAATTGATGCCAAGAAGTGAGGGGCCATTCAAGATTATTGAGAAGATCAATGAGAATGCATATAAGCTTGAATTGCCGGGAGAATATGGTGTAAGCGCAACATTTAATGTTGGGGATTTGGTGAAGTATTTGCCAGATGATGCTATTGAAGATTTGAGGGCAAATTCTTTTGAAGAAGGGGAGGATGATGCGTGCATAAATGTGAACGACGAGCATGTTGAAGAATTATTCCAAGAAAGTCAAGAAAGCATGAATCTATACTTGGAAGCTTCCTCAATAGGTCAAACTTACTATCGGGGGCATCAAGACAAAGCCACGCTTTGTATGGTGGCGTTCTTGGGAGTTCTTGAAGCTTCTTGATAGTTCTTTAAGGTTTCTTTAAAAGCTTTCTTAGATTTTGGTCTACAAGTTTTTACCTTTCACTTGAAAGGGTTTTTCTTGGTTTAGACCTTAGGTTTCTTTATGTTCTTAATTATTTTTGTACGTGTGCGTAGTTAATTAAGTTGGAGAATCGTGTAACGTTACTTGGCGCACAAGGTTAAGTTAGGTTTCCTATTTCAAGAGGGATTCCTACTCAAAATTGAAAGTGGCGGCTGCTTGGAGATCAAGGCAAAGTGGAAGACTTTTACTCAAGCTAGAACTCTAATGTGTTTAGAAAAAGTAGGAGTTTTACTCAAGCTAGAACTCTAATGTGTTTAGAAAAAGTAGGAGTTTTACTCAAGTTAGAACTCTAATATGCTTAGGAAGAGAAGGAGTTTTATTCTAGTTAGAGTTCTAATAGTCTTAGGAAAGGATTGCTATAAATACTCCATGTAATTCACGAATTCATTCATTCATTCAGATTTTGAGCAATACAAAAAACACATTTATTTTGAGTGATATTTTGGTTGGATTACCTAAATATTTCTTTGGCTAACTTGCGAGTTGGTTGCTGTTTTGGGTGTTTTAGTTAAAACATTCATTGGTTTGATTAATTAAGTGGACTCTTAATTAATTAAACTCAGTTCTTGCCTAGTTCTTGGTGATTTATCTGTATAGGACGAAGCTTAGAACATATCCTTGTGATAACTTGGTTTTCGGATCAAGAATCACATCATTTACCCTTGAACATGTCATAAACACTTGAAATACATTGATTTGAGTCAAACTTGGTCATAGGGAGAGGTTCAGGGTATAAAATGACTTAAACACTTTGAATTAGACCATATGAGTCAAAATAGGTAAAATAGGATAAAGTTTGGGCAGAAAATGACGTATTTACCCTTGAACATGTCACAAACACTTGAAATACATCGATCTGAGTCAAACTCAGTCAAGCGGGAGAGGTTTTCGGTATAAAATGACTTAAACACTTCTAATCGAAAGATATGTGTCAATATAGGTCAAATGGGATTAGTTTTTGATAGAAAATGACGTATTTACCCTTGAACCTGTCATAAACACTAGAAATCCATCGATTTGAGTCAAATATGGTCAAATAGGAGAGGTTTTGTATTTTAAATGACCTAAACACTTCGAATCGGACGATATGAGTCTATATAGGACCAATAGAATCATGTTTGAGTAGAAAATGATGTATTTTTCCTTGAACATGTCATAAACACTTAAAATACATTGATTTAAGACAAACTTTATCAAACATGGGAGGTTCTAGGTATAAAATGACTTAAACACTTCGAATCGGACGACATGAGTAAACATAGGTCAAATTAGATTACTTTTAGGTAGAAAATGACGTATTTACGCTTGAACATGTCATAAACACTTGAAATACATCGATTTGTGTTAAACTCGGTCAAACGGGTGTGGTTTTGTGTATTAAATGACCTAAACACTTAGAATCAGACGATATGAGTCAATATATGTCAAATGGGATCAATTTTAGGTAAAAAATGACGTATTTTTCCCTTGAACATGTCTAAAACACTTGAAATAAATCAATTTGAGTCAAACTAGGTAAAAAGGGAGACGTTTTGTGTATAAAATGACCTAATCACTTGAAATCGGTTGATATGAGTCAATATAGGTCAAATAGGATCAATTTTGGGTAGAAAATGATGTATTTGCCCTTGATCAAGTCTTAAACACTTGAAATACATCAATTTGAGTTAAACTTGGTAAAATGGGAGAGGTTATGGGTATAAAACGACCTTGTCTTTTCGAATCAGATGATATGAGTTAATATAGGTCTAGTGGGATCAGTTTTGGGTAGAAGATGACGTATTTACCCTTTAACATGTTATAAACACTTGAAAAACATGGATTTGAGTCAAACTTGTTCAAGTGGGAGAGGTTTTGTGTATAAAATGACCTAAACATATTGATGGGGACGATATTAGTCAATATAGGTAAAATAGGATCAATATTGCGTAGAAAATGAGGTATTTACCCTTGAACATGTCATAAACTCTTGAAATACATCATTTATCTTCAAACTTGGTCAAATGGGAGAGGTTATGGGTATAAAATGACTTAAACACTTTGAATCGGACAATATGAGTCAATATAGGTCAAATAGGATTAGTTTTGCGTAGAAAATGGCGTATTTACCCTTGAACATGTCATAAACACTTGAAATACAACGATTTAAGTCAAACTTGGTCAAGCGAGAGAGGATTTGTGTATTAAATGACCTAAACACTTGGTATCGGACTATATGAGTCAATATAAGTGAAATAGGATCAATTTTGGATAGAAAACAACGTAGTTACCCTTGATCATGTCTAAAACACTTGAAATACATCAATTTGAGTCAAACTTGGTCCAATAGGAGAGGTTCTAGGTATAAAATGACCTAGTCACTTCGAATCGGACGATATAAGTCAATATAGGTCAAATGGGATAAACTTTGGATAGAAAATGACTTATTTACCCTAGAACATGTCATAAAAACTTGAAATACATTGATTTTAGTCAAACTTGGTCGAACAGGAGAGGTTTTGTGTATTAAATGACTTAAACACTTTGAACCGAACTATATGAGTGAATATAGGTCAAATAGGATTAAATTTGGATAGAAAATGATGTATTTACCCTTGAACATGTCATAAACACTTGAAATATCTCGATTTGAGGTAAACTTGGTCAAGTGAGAGAGGATTTGTGTATTATATGACCTAAACACTTGGAATAGAACTATATGATCAATATAAGTCAAATAGGATCAATTTTGGGTAGAAAATGACGTAGTTACCCTTGATTATGTCATAAACACTTGAACTACATTAATTTGAGTCAAACTTGGTCAAATGGGAGAGGTTCTGGGTATTAAATGACCTAGTCACTTTGAATTGGACGATATGAGTCAATATAGGTCAAATGGGATAAAATTTGGATAGAAAATGACGTATTTACCCTTGAACATGTCATAAAAACTTGAAATACATCGATTTGAGTCAAACTTGGTCAAATGGGAGAGGTTTGGTGTATTAAATGACCTAAAAACTTCGAATCGTACGATATGAGTCAGTATAGGTCAAATAGGATCAATTTTGGATAGAAAATGACGTATTTACCCTTTTGCATATCATAAACACTTGAAATACATCGATTTGTGTCAAACTAGATCAAATGGGAGAGGTTTTGTGTATTAAATGACCTAAACACTTCGAATCGGACGATATGAGTCAATATCGGTCAAATAGGATCAATATTGGGTAGAAAATGACGTATTTACCCTTGAACATGTCATAAACACTTAAAATACATTGAATTAAGCAAAACTCGGTCAAATGGGAGAGGTTCTTGCTATAAAATGACTCAAGCACTTCGAATCAGACGATATTAGTCAGTATAGGTCAAATGGAATTAGTTATGGTTAGAAAATGACGTATTTACATATGAACATGACATCAACACTTGAGATACATTGTTTTGAAACAAACCCGATCAAACGGGAGAGATCTTGAGTATAAAATGTCTTAAACACTTCAAATCAAACACAATGAGTCAATATTGGTCAAATGGGATCAGCTCTTGATAGAAAATGACGTATTTACCCTTGATTATGTCATAGAGACTTAAAATACCTCGATTTGAGTCAAACTCGATCAAACGGGGAAGTGTTGTGTATTAAATGACCTAAACACTTCGAATCGAACAATATGAGTAATATATGTCAAATGGAATCAATTTTGGGTAGAAAATGACATATTTACCCTTGAACATGTCATAAACACTTGAAATACATCGATCTGAGTCAAACTCGGTCAAGCGGGAGAGGTTTTGGGTATAAAATGACTTAAACACTTCTAATCGAAAGATATGTGTCAATATAGGTCAAATAGGATTAGTTTTTGATAGAAAATGATTTATTTACCCTTGAACATGTCAAAAACACTTGAAATCCATCGATTTGACTCAAACATAGTCAAACAGGAGAGGTTCTGTGTATTAAATGACCTAAACAATTCGAATAGGATGACATGAGTCAATATATGTCAAATAGGATCATTTTTGGTTTAAAAATGACGTATTTACCCTTGAACATGTCATATACACTTGAAATACATCGATTTGAGTCAAACTCAGTCAAACGAGAGTGGTTTTGTGTATAAAATGTCCTAAACACTAGGAATCGGTTGATATGAGCCAATATAGGTCAAATAGGCATAGTTTTGGGTAGAAAATGACGTATTTACCCTTGATGATGTCATAAACACTTGAACTACATCGATTTGAGTCAAACTCGCTCAAATGTGAGAAGTTTTGTGTGTTAAATGACCTAAACACTTCGAATGTACGATATGAGTCAATATAGGTCAATACGATCAATTTTGAGTAGAAAATGACGTATTTTTCCTTGAGCATGTCATAAACACTTAAAATATATCGATTTGAGTCAAACTCGATCAAACGGGCGAGGTTCTGGGTATATAATGACTTAAACACTTCGAATCGGATGATATGAGTAAATATAGGTCAAATTAGATTAGTTTTGGATAGAAAATGACGTATTTCCCCTTGAACATATCTTAAACACTTGAAATACATCGATTTGAGTCAAAATTGGTCAAAGGGAGAGGTTTTGGGTATAAAATGACTTAAATACTTTGAATTGGACCATATGAATCAAAATAGTTTAAATAGGATAAAGTTTTGGTAAAATCTCTGTATAAAATGACTTAATCATTTCGAATCAAATGACATCAGTCAATATAGATCAAATGCAATAACTTCTGGGTAGAAAATGACGTATTTACCCTAGAACTTGTCATAAACACTTGAAATACATCAATTTGAGTCGAACTTGGTCAAAAAGGAGAGGTTTTGTTTATAAAATAACTTAAACACTTCTAATCGGACGATATGTGTCAATATAGGTCACATATGATGTTTTGGGTAGAAAATGACGTATTTACCCTTGAACATGTCATAAACACTTGATATCCATCCATTTGAGTCAAACATGGTCAAACAGGATAGGTTCTGTGTATTAAATGACCTAAACACTTCAAATAGGACAATATGAGTCAATACAAGCGAAATAGGATAAATTTTGAGTCGAAAATGACGTATTTTTCCTTGAACATGTCATAAACACTTAATATACATCAATTTGAGTCAAACTCGATCAAACGGGGGAAGTTTTGGGTATAAAATGACTTAAACACTTCGAATCAGACAATATGAGTAAATATATGTTAAATTAGATTAGTTTTGGGTAGAAAATGATGCATTTACCCTTGAACATGTCAAAAACACTTGAAATACATCGATTTGTGTTAATCTTGGTCAAACGTGAGAGGTTTTGTGTATTAAATGACCTAAACACTTTGAATTGGATGATATGAGTAATTATAGGTCAAATAAGATCAAATTTGGGTTAAAAATGACGTATTTACCCTTGAACATGTCATAAACACTTGAAATACTTTGATTTGAGTCGAACATGGTCAAATGGGAGTGGTTTTGGGTATAAAATGACTTAAACACTTCGAATCAGATGATATGAGTCAATATATTCAAATAAGATCACTTTTGAGTAGAAAATGACGTATTTACCGTTGAACATGTCATAAACACATGAAATACATCAATTTGAGACATACTCGGTCAAACAGGAGAGGTTTTGTTAATTAAATGACCTTAACTCTTCTAGTTGGACGATATGAGTCAATACAAGCTAAATAGGATAAATTTTGAGTCGAAAATGACGTAAT
Organism: Dysphania ambrosioides; assembly: GCA_026401315.1. Lineage (NCBI taxonomy): Eukaryota > Viridiplantae > Streptophyta > Magnoliopsida > Caryophyllales > Amaranthaceae > Dysphania > Dysphania ambrosioides. The sequence continues at coordinate 15,452,465 of CM048665.1, read as the reverse complement.
TTTCCTTGAACATGTCATAAACACTTAATATACATCAATTTTAGTCAAACTCGATCAAACGGGGGAAGTTTTGTGTATTAAATAAACTAAACACTTCGAATCAGACAATATGAATAAATATAGGTTAAATTAGATTAGTTTTGGGTAGAAAATGATGCATTTACCCTTGAACATGTCAAAAACACTTGAAATACATCGATTTGTGTTAATCTTGGTCAAACGTGAGAGGTTTTGTGTATTAAATGACCTAAACACTTTGAATTGGATGATATGAGTAATTATAGGTCAAATAAGATCAAATTTGGGTTAAAAGTGACGTATTTACCCTTGAACATGTCATAAACACTTGAAATACTTTGATTTGAGTCGAACATGGTCAAATGGGAGTGGTTTTGGGTATAAAATGACTTAAATACTTGGAATTAGACCATATGAGTCAAAATAGGTTAAATAGGATAAAGTTTGGGCAGAAAATGACGTATTTACCCTTGAACATGTCATAAACACTTGAAATACATCGATCTGAGTCAAACTCGGTCAAGCGGGAGAGGTTTCGGGTATAAAATGACTTAAACACTTCTAATCGAAAGATATGTGTCAATATAGGTCAAATAGGATTAGTTTTTGATAGAAAATGATGTATTTACCGTTGAACATGTCATAAACACTTAAAATCCATCTATTTGAGTCAAATATGGTCAAGGAGGAGAGGTTTTGTGTATAAAATGACCTAAACACTTCGAATCGGATGATATGAGTTAATATAGGACAAATAGAATCATTTTTGAGTAGAAAATGACGTATTTTTCCTTGAACATGTCATAAACACTTAAAATACATCGATTTAAGACAAACTCTATCAATCAAGGGAGGTTCTGGGTATAAAATGACTTAAACACTTCAAATCGGACGACATGAGTAAACATAGGTCAAATTAGATTACTTTTAGGTAGAAATTGACGTATTTACGCTTGAACATGTCATAAACACTTGAAATACATCGATTTGTGTTAAACTCGGTCAAACGAGTGTGGTTTTGTGTATTAAATGACCTAAACACTTAGAATCAGACGATATGAGTCAATATATGTCAAATGGGATCAATTTTAGGTAAAAAATGACGTATTTTTCCCTTGAACATGTCTAAAACACTTGAAATAAATCAATTTGAGTCAAACTAGGTCAAAAGGGAGAGGTTTTGTGTATAAAATGACCTAATCACTTGGAATCGGTTGATATGAGTCAATATAGGTCAAATAGGATCAATTTTGGGTAGAAAATGACGTATTTACCCTTGATCAAGTCATAAACACTTGAAATACATCAATTTGAGTTAAACTTGGTAAAATGGGAGAGGTTATGGATATAAAACGACCTTGTCACTTCGAATCGGATGATGTGAGTCAATATAGGTTAAGTGGGATCAGTTTTGGGTAGAAAATGACGTATTTACCCTTTTACATGTTATAAACACTTGAAAAACATGGATTTGAGTCAACCTTGATCAAGTGGGAGAGGTTTTGTGTATAAAATGTCCTAAACATTTCGATGCGGATGATATTAGTCAATATAGGTCAAATAGGATCAATATTGGGTAGAAAATGAGGTATTTACCCTTGAACATGTCATAAACTCTTGAAATACATCATTTATCTTCAAACTTGGTCAAATGGGAGAGGTTATGGGTATAAAATGACTTAAACACTTTGAATCGGACAATATGAGTCAATATAGGTCAAATAGGATTAGTTTTGCGTAGAAAATGGCGTATTTACCCTTGAACATGTCATAAACACTTGAAATACAACGATTTAAGTCAAACTTGGTCAAGCGAGAGAGGATTTGTGTATTAAATGACCTAAACACTTGGTATCGGACTATATGAGTCAATATAAGTAAAATAGGATCAATTTTGGATAGAAAACAACGTAGTTACCCTTGATCACGTCTAAAACACTTGAAATACATCAATTTGAGTCAAACTTGGTCCAATAGGAGAGGTTCTAGGTATAAAATGAGCTAGTCACTTCGAATCGGACGATATAAGTCAATATAGGTCAAATGGGATAAACTTTGGATAGAAAATGACTTATTTACCCTTGAACATGTCATAAAAACTTGAAATACATTGATTTCAGTCAAACTTGGTCAAACGGGAGAGGTTTTGTGTATTAAATGACTTAAACACTTTGAATCGAACAATATGAGTGAATATAGGTCAAATAGGATTAAATTTGGATAGAAAAAATGACGTATTTACCCTTGAACATGTCATAAACACTTGAAATATCTCGATTTGAGGCAAACTTGGTCAAGTGAGAGAGGATTTGTGTATTATATGACCTAAACACTTGAAATCAAACTATATGAGTCAATACAGGTCAAATAGGATCAATTTTGGAGAGAAAATGACGTTTTTACCCTTGAGCATTGATAACCGTTCTCTTAGGTCGTTTAACTAAAAGAATAGTTATGCAAACAATATTTATAAATACCCTAATACTACTACAACTAGTGTAGTGGTAAGTCGGGGATCGAACCACAAGGACAAGGGGCGATAGCTTATAGACTTGATGTAAAGGATTTAAATGGGGTTTGAACAGAATTATACTAATAACAGAAAAATAAAGCAAGATCTAAAACAATGTTATACTTATGAAAAGAAAATGGGGATAGATTAGTTCCACCCTAGGAAGGATAATCAAACTATCAATACGCTAAATTAGGAGAAATCAGTCAACAATGAATCATGACACTCAAGATGACGAGAGGAAGTTTGTGACCCTATAAATCACACGAACAACCTATAATCGCCCTCTGTCTCCAAAGGAGTGGCAGGACAAGATTCGCATCGAATATCAATCAATCAACTGTTAACAACCTCAAATCCTAACTCTACGCATGAAGAACGAGCCAACCCAGGGTTTCACCAATCAAACCCCTAAGAAGACTACTCACACATAGTAATAATAAAAGACATGATTAAAAACATGAATAGACTGAATGGAAATTAACAAGAGAACGAAAACTAAGAACTATAACCGAACCAACGACTACTCTATCAAACGGTAAACGAAACAACGATTATAGCTAGAGGAATGAAATCAAGAAAAACAATACTTGAAAGCATTAAAAGAACTAAAACAGAAAAGAAATAATACCTTGCATAAACGAAATTGTATGAACGAAATAGGAACCGAATCCGAAATACAAAGCTTGAAAACTAGAACAACGAAAGCTGTAAATCTAAACTAATGCATAAAAGAAATGAAAAGCTTTAAAGTGATGTTCTAGGTTGAGGCACAAAAGCTCTCAAAGTAGGCATAAGGTTATGTACAGAGAAAGAGGGTATTTATACCCTAGGGACAAAAGGAGTAAAACCCTAGGAAAAACCCTCGAGCGCCGACTAAAGAAAGAACCAAAATATGCGGGAAAGGAGGCCATTCGGCCGAATGAAGGGTGGATTCGGCCGAATGGGTGGCCATTCGGCCGAATGGGTATGCCATTCGGCTATAACAGAAGTTTGGCGTTTTTGCGATCTGTCCACCATTCGGCCGAATGAGTGGAACCATTCGGCCGAATGGGCCTTGATTCGGTCGAATGACTTCTCATTCGGCTATTCCCGAGAGCTTGATTTATGTGCTTGAATCCCTGTCCACCATTCGACCGAATGGATGTCAGATTCGGTCGAATCTGAACCTAAACCTTGCTGAACAGTTCCTTTGAAGTGCCTAGTGGCTTCTAGAGTTTATGGAATCTTGGAGAGTGACTTGGAACACATGCCCAAGCTATGATACGCGCATTCAAACTCTTGATAGAAGTGTCAAAGCCTCGAACACGTCTCATTTTACCTCGAAATCATCGAGATCACCTGAAATGACCTAAAAACAGCTCGAGGACAAGATCAAGGTAAAATTGAATGTAACGTGCATAAAACCAATATAAAAGCACGAAACTCGACACTAAAATGAGGTTGTAAACGTGCTCTAAAATGAGCACATCAAGCATATCATAAACACTTGAAATACATCGATTTGTGTCAAACTGGATCAAATGGAAGAGGTTTTGTGTATTAATTGACCTAAACACTTCGAATCGGACGATATGAGTCAATATCGATCAAATAGGATCAATATTGGGTAGAAAACGACGTACTTACCTTGAACATGTCATAAACACTTGAAATACATTGATTTGAGCAAAACTGGGTCAAATGGGAGAGGTTCTTGCTATAAAATGACTTAAGCACTTCGAATCAGACGATATTAGTCAGTATACGTCAAATGGAATTAGTTATGGTTAGAAAATGACGTATTTACATATGAACATGACATCAACACTTGAGATACATCGTTTTGAATCAAACTCGATCAAACGGGAGAGATCCTGAGTATAAAATGTCCTAAACACTTCAAATCGAACATAATGAGTCAATATTGGTCAATTGGGATCAATTTTCGATAGAAAATGACGTATTTACCCTTGATTATGTCATAAAGACTTGAAATACCTCAATTTGAGTCAAACTCGGTCAAACGGGAGAAGTTTTGTTTATTAAATGACCTAAACACTTCGAATCGGACGATATGAGTCAATATATGTAAACTGGGATTAGTTTTGGATGAAAATGACGTACTTACCCTTGAACATGTCAAATACACTTCAAATAAATCGATTTTTGTCAAACTAGGTCAAACAGGACAAGTTTTGTGTATAATTTTACCTAAACACTCAGAATCGGTTGATATGAGTCAATATAGGTCAAATAAGATCAATTTTGGGTGGAAAATGACAAATTTACCCTTTATAATATCATAAACACTTGAAATACATCGATTTGAGTCAAACTCGGTCAAAAGGGAGAGGTTTTGTTTATAAAATGCCTAGTCACTTCGAATTGGACGATGTGAGTCAACATAGGTCAATTGGGATCTGTTTTCGATAGAAAATGACGTATTTACCCTTGAATAAATCATAAACACATGAAAATACAACAATTTACGTCAAACTTGGTCAATCGGGAGAGGTTTTGTCTATTAAATGACCTAAAAACTTCAAATCGAACGATATGAGTCAATATATGTAAAATAGGATTAGTTTTGGGTAGAAAATGACGTATTTATCCTTCAACAAGTTATAAACACTTGAAATTCAACGATTTGAGTCAAACTTGGTCAATTGGGAAAGGTTTTGTGTATTAAATAACCTAAACACTTGGAATCGGACAATATGAGTCAATATTGGTCAAATAGGAACAATTTTGGATAGAAAATGACGTATTTACCCTTGATCATGTCATAAACACTTGAAATACATCAACTTGAGTCAAACTTGGTCAAATGGGAGAGGTTCTGGGTATAAAATGACCTAGTCACTTCGAATCGGACGATATGAGTCAATAAAGGTCAAATGAGACAAAATTTGGATAAAAAATAAGGTATTTACCCTTGAACATGTCATAAAGACTTGAAATACCTTAATTTGAGTCAAACTCAGTCAAACGGGAGAGGATTTGTGTATTTAATGACCTAAACACTTCGAATCAGACGATATGAGTCAATATATGTAAAAATGGGATCAGTTTTTGATGAAAATGACGTATTTACCCTTGAACATGTCAAAAACACTTCGAATAAATCGATTTTAGTCAAACTCGGTCAAATAGGACAGGTTTTGTGTATTAAATGACCTAAATACTTCGAATCAGACCATATGAGTTAATATAGGTCAAATAGGGTCAACTTTGGGTAGAAAATGACGTATTTACCCTTGATAATATCATAAACACTTGAAATACATCGATTTCAGTTAAACTCGGTCTAAAGGGAGAGGTTTTGTGTATAAAATGACCTAGTCACTTCGAATCGGACGATATGGGTCAATATAGATCAAATGGGATTAGTTTTGGATAGAAAATGATGTATTTACCCTTGAACATGTCAAACACTTGAAATACAACGATTTACGTCAAACTTGGTCATCGGGAGAGGTTTTGTGTATTAAATGACCTAAACAATTTGAATCGAATGATATGAGTAAATATATGTCAAATAGGATCAGTTTTGGGTAGAAATTGACGTATTTATACTTGAACATGTCATAAACACTTGAAATACAACGTTTTGAGTCAAACTTGGTCAATTGGGAAATGTTTTGTGTATTAAATAACCTAAACACTTGGAATCGGACGATATGAGTCAATATAGGTAAAATAGGAACAGTTTTGGATTGAAAATGACTTATTTACCCTTGAACATGTCATAAACACTTGAAATACATCGATTTGAGTCAAACTTGATCAAACGAAGAGGTTTTGTGTATTAAATGACCTAAGCACTTCGAATCGGACGATATGAGTCAATATAGGTGAAATAGGATCAATATTGGTTAGAAAATGACTTATTTACCCCTGACCATGTCATAACTTGAAATACATCGATTTGAGACAAACTCGGTCAAATGGGAGAGGTTCTAGCTATAAAATGACTTAAACATTTTGAATCAGACGATATTAGTTAGTATAGGTCAAATGGAATTAGGTATGGGTAGAAAATGACGTATTTACCCATGAACATGTCATCAACACTTGACATACATCGATTTGAGTCAAACTTGATAACCGGTATTTTAGGTCGTTAACTAAAAGACAAGTTGTGCAAACAAAATTTATTCCAACCTATGAACTATAAGAGTATAGTGGAGTAGGGGGGTCAAATCATGAGGATAAGGTATATTAAGACTTTAACTCTTAACACAACCAGACTATTTGGATTTAGAAAACAACTAAATTGACAACGAGAATGTAGATCACAATGAATTAAGCGGTAAATCAAATAGATAAAAACGAGGACAAGATTAGATTCACCCAAGGAATGAAGCTTTCAAAACCGAACATGATAGGTTAGAGAAAACCTGATAATAACTGGCATGGACATCCAATAATATGAGTGGAAGTTGGTGATTCCACAAATCACAACAAACGACCTATAATCGCCCTATGTCTCCAAAGGAGTGGCAGGACAAGATTTGCATTGGATTCCGAAACTACTTATTATCATCATTCCTACAACCTTAAGCAATAAAGATCATAACTTTCCTAGGGGTTCACCAATCAAAACCCCTAAAAGAACTACTCACACATATTCATGTTTAACAACATAAAGATATTCAACAATACAAATGAAACGAACATGGAAGGAAATCACGAGAATGAAAGAAAATCAGAATTTACGCTAATAAACGATAAATATAGAACTAAACATGCAATGAAATAAAGCAAATGAATTAAGAGCAAAGGAATAGATTAAAACTCACAAAAGCTTCAATTTGATATCCACAAACATAATTTGAATGACCAAGTGTTGAGGAAGGGGTATTTATAACAAAACATGTAAAACCTACGAAAGCCCTAAAATGCATATGGGCTGGCCCTAAAAGGAGGTAGTTGTTCCGGAGAAAACACTGTCATTCGACCAAATTCAAGTCCCATTCGTCCGAATACAGCTCCATTCGCCCACTCCAAAGGCTCCAAAGAATCGATCCCTGTCCACCATTCGCCCGAATGTTGATGTGAATCTAGGTATTGAAACCTTAATCCACACAAAAGGGATAGAACTAGATAGAAAACCCTCTAAAGCTACGCACCAAAGGTTTAAAATCTAGGGCGAAAGTTTAAGAATTGATTAAAGCAAAGCACCCTCAATTCCTACACTTCCTCACGTGAATCTAAAGCTTTAAGCACCAATTCACAACTCTTTGTTACACACAAAGAAAAACAACAAACTCTCTAAGTTTATTGAAGAATATATAGAAAAGAATCTCCAAATCTGATTTTTCCAAGCTTGGGTGCACATCTATTTATACCCATAGCTTGAGAGTTTCAATCATATTATGACTAGGCCTCCTACTTCTAAAAGGACTCCTAATAACCAATAGGATAATGCCACCTATTTATTACATAATCCTACTAAAACTCTAACACTATCTTATCTTAATTAGAATCTTATCCTACCTAAAAAGATAATATTACAATTTAACTACTCTAATCCTATTTTATTTAAAGTAAAACACTAAATATCCAATGCCATGTGTGTAGCCACGTCCATACCCATGCCATGTCACTTGCCATGTCACTTAAGTCATAATAAAGCACCGATAAGATGTAATAAGCACATCTCATTGTAACAAGCACCTCCCCTTGTCTTAAAATTTTCCTCCTTGGTCAAAATTTTCAATCTTCGAAAATTACTCCAAGATTTTAGCTTTTGATCAAGGCCTTCCATCAATCATCACCTCCATGGCTTCCATACATTATAGAATCATAAAATCTGAAAATGGAAAGTTCAAAACACACCTATGCCTAAAATGAGAAAAACCCTATCAAATGAAATGGGAGAAAACTCATAGGCAAAACCAACTTATTCCCTATGTCCACCAATCCTCATTTACATTTGCATGTTATCATGCACATGCAAATGTTCCCCTTTGATGGCTAGAAGATTCGTGTCTCCATAAGCCAACAACTCTCCCATGGTAGCGTTCTTCTTTAAAGCTTCAACCAATCCTTCGAATTTGGCATCCTCTATCATATCATCCTCCTCTTCTTCAAAAGAGTTTGTCCTCAAACTTCGAAGTTGATCATCAGGCACATAAGGTGCTAAGTCGCCTATATTGAATGTGGCATGAACTCCATAGTCTCCAGGCAACTGAAGCTTATATGCATAATCACCCACCTTACTGATGATTTTGAATGGACCATCACACCTAGGCATAAGCTTGTTCTTACGTCGATTAGGAAATCTTTCCTACCTACAGTGTAACCAAACCAATTCTCCCTCCTTGTAAGTATGTTGAGTCTTGTGTTTGTTAGCTCTAGCCTTATAGATATCATTGACCTTCTCAATTCTTTCTCTCACTTGGGTGTGAAGCTTTTGCATATAGTCAACCTTGGCCTTCGCATCCTTCTCTAATTCCCTTCCATCCACCAATAACACTCCCTTGCCATTATCTTTGTTAGAACGAGTTTTTAGTGCCATAAAAGGCTTCAAAGCAAATGCTTTGGCTTGTGCGTTCTTCCTCACAACATATATGTTTGTCCTTCCATCAAACTTTACAAATCTGTCATATTGCCAAGGTCTTCCCAAGAGAATATGACACGCATCCATGGGACAAACATCACAAAGCACTTGATCTTCATAATTGCCAATTTTGAACGAAATCAATGCTTGTTTACTAACCTTTACGTCACTTGACTTGCTAAGCCAATGGAGCTTATATGGTTGAGGATGGATTTGAGTGGGCACCTCCAACTTGTCCACCAAGAGTGTAGAAACCACGTTAGTGCAACTCCCTGAATCTATAATCACATCACATAGTCTTCCATGGACATTGCATCTTGTGAGGAAGATTTTCTCCCTTTGGCTCTCCTCTAATGGTAAGGACTTGGATTGCAATGCCCTTCGCAACACTAGGCTAGATCCCCTAGTTTCTGCCATCACCTCCTCCACATCCTCCTCTAGGAATTCAAAAGATGTGTTACCTTCTTCCTCTTCAAGCTCATGCTCCTCTTCTTCAAAGGTTTCATCTTCCTCCCAAGTCCGAGTAGAAGCAATCCTAGCATGGGGACAATCCCTTTGGATATGGCCTTGTCCCTTACATTTGAAGCAAGTTCGTTGATCTCCCATAGGGGGCCTCGAACTTCCTCCCTTATCTCTCCCAAAAGATTGTGGCTTTATGGAATTCTCGAGATTAGGCTTCATATTAGACATCTCACGCACCCCTTTAGCTTCAAATGATCGAAAGATCCCTCTAGGTTTATGTGTTTGCCTTTCAACCCTAGTTGCTATTGTACACACCTCATCAAAGCTCCAATAGGGTTGTAATTCCACCTTTTCCTTGATTGGGTCATTTAACCCAGCCACAAAACGAGCCACCTTGTGGTCTTCTTTCTCCTCTAGCCCACACACCATGGCTAGATTTTCGAATTCCATCAAGTATTCCTCCACAGACCTCCTTTCTTGCTTCAAAGTATGCATTTTTATAAAATTGTTTTGTTCAAAGTCTTGAGGAACAAACCTTTTTTGCATGTACTTCTTTAGTTTTGTCCAAGATGAGATCTTGGAACGCCCCTCCTTTCTCCTCTTCTTTTGCAAACCTTCAAGCCACAAACTTGCATAAGAAGTGAGTTTGAGTTCAGCAACCTTAAAGGATCTATGATCATCATAGTCCTTATATCTGAAAATTCGTTCAACTCTACGGATCCAATCTAGGAACTTGTCTGGGTCCAAACTGCCATTGAACTCAGGGATTTCAAGTCTCAAGCTTTGATCCTCTTTCCCCCTTAAACTCTTTCTCCTACGCCCTTTATATGATTCTTCATCATCACCTGAAGAGGATGGGTCCCTCTTGCTAGGCCTCCTTGAGCTTCTAACACTGGATTCACCATCACTTTCGCTAGAGTTAGATTCATGAGAAGAGAGTTTACCTTTGCTTGAGGACTTTTCCTTCTTCCCCACGATTTGCAACAGCTCATTCATACGTTCCTTCAGTTCCTTCAACTCGCGTTCCATGCACAAGGCTTTGGCTTCTTGTAAGGTTAAACCTTTTTTGAAGCCTGGTGGCATCTCGTGTGCATCATCACCACTGGAATCCATATTGCTTGAGTATTCTTCGAATCCTCTCAATGAAAGCACCAAAAGTTGATGTGAATCTAGGTATTGAAACCTTAATCCACACAAAAGGGATAGAACTAGATAGAAAACCCTCTAAAGCTACGCACCAAAGGTTTAAAATCTAGGGCGAAAGTTTAAGAATTGATTAAAGCAAAGCACCCTCAATTCCTACACTTCCTCACGTGAATCTAAAGCTTTAAGCACCAATTCACAACTCTTTGTTACACACAAAGAAAAACAACAAACTCTCTAAGTTTATTGAAGAATATATAGAAAAGAATCTCCAAATCTGATTTTTCCAAGCTTGGGTGCACATCTATTTATACCCATAGCTTGAGAGTTTCAATCATATTATGACTAGGCCTCCTACTTCTAAAAGGACTCCTAATAACCAATAGGATAATGCCACCTATTTATTACATAATCCTACTAAAACTCTAACACTATCTTATCTTAATTAGAATCTTATCCTACCTAAAAAGATAATATTACAATTTAACTACTCTAATCCTATTTTATTTAAAGTAAAACACTAAATATCCAATGCCATGTGTGTAGCCACGTCCATACCCATGCCATGTCACTTGCCATGTCACTTAAGTCGTAATAAAGCACCGATAAGATGTAATAAGCACATCTTATTGTAACAAGCACCTCCCCTTGTCTTAAAATTTTCCTCCTTGGTCAAAATTTTCAATCTTCGAAAATTACTCCAAGATTTTAGCTTTTGATCAAGGCCTTCCATCAATCATCACCTCCATGGCTTCCACACATTATAGAATCATAAAATCTGAAAATGGAAAGTTCAAAACACACCTATGCCTAAAATGAGAAAAACCCTATCAAATGAAATGGGAGAAAACTCATAGGCAAAACCAACTTATTCCCTATGTCCACCAATCCTCATTTACATTTGCATGTTATCATGCACATGCAAATGTTCCCCTTTGATGGCTAGAAGATTCGTGTCTCCATAAGCCAACAACTCTCCCATGGTAGCATTCTTCTTTAAAGCTTCAACCAATCCTTCGAATTTGGCATCCTCTATCATATCAAATGTAAAGGCTGATTCGATCGAATAGAAGCTCATTTGCCCGAATGAGTTCCATTCCGCCTAAGGGTAAGGACTTAAAAGCTCTGAAGTTATCCTTGCATTCGACCGAATGTGGCACAAATTCGATCAAATCTGCACCATTCGGCTGAATGTGTCTCAGATTCGATCAAATCTAAGACCATGCATTCCTCTTTTCACATCTCTCATTTTTGAATTTCGTGGGATCTTCATGAGTGACTTGAAACATTTGCCCAAGCTATGATACGCGTGTCAAAGGCTCGAATGCATTGCATTTCACCTCAAAATCATCAAAAGTACCTGAAATGAACTTATGACAACTCGAAGACAAGATCAAGGTGAAATCAAGCATAATATGATAAAACCAATACAAAACTACGAGACTTGACACTAAAACGAGGTAATAAACGTGCTCTAAAATGAGCACATCAACTTCCCCCAAGCTAAACCATTGCTAGGCCCTAGCAAACGAAATAGGAAGGTGAAGTGATAGCTTAGGGCAAAACATCCATAAAAACGAATGAAGAAACGAATGAAGAACATGGGAAATGAAAATCAAGACGATGCAAGCCGTGCACGTGAAAAACTCTTCCCTAGCCATGGGTGTGCAAGTACAATGGGACTTAAAAAATATAATCAATGTTTTACACCTACTCGGGATTACCAAGAAAAATACATCATAATTCATTCCGCCCACTACCTAATGAGGTCGCAAGTCTACGCTCCCAAGGTTATTTCCTAAGAGGTGTGGCAAATTTCCATTACGCTCATATGTTTATAGGGTATGTGTTTCGCTCGAAATCATCCGACTGAAGATGAGTTGGGAATTAAACACCTAAACAGGGAGAAATCTCGGGGATTGTGTCTTATCTACTCTCCAGCACTGATCTTACTAATCAGGTCAAGTCGAACAAGTTTGGAAAGGGTTGCAATGTAGGCTCGGATCGAGGTATGGTAGAATTTGGGGATGTGGAGTTAAAATAGAGGATAGTAAGTGATCTAAGGAAATAAAACCAAGGAAGACTACACCTTCCGACAACCATGCCAATCCCAAAATTCCCAATAATAGACTCAAATACATTATGTCAACTTTATTCTCAAACTTTTGTCTAATTTCTTTTGTTTGTTTTCTTTTCTTTTTCTCTTTTTTTTTTCTTTTTGTGCTTTTCAAGCTTTTTCTGAACTTTCCATGTGAATACTTCTTTGAAACGCACCTAGACTAGTGTATGTAGTCAAATTACCCAATAATCATTTCCCGAAACCGAAATCCTATATTACAATGCTACAAATACCAACTTCATTAAGATCACATGACTATCCTCTAGGTAAAAAGAGGGGACATTTGGCTCATGTAGAGTTAGATAGCGTGGCTACAAAAAAAAAGGAGGTATAGGCACAAATTGGCTTAACCTAGAGTAAATTGATTTCCATGGTAGGCACTTTGGCTATGTAGCTTCAACTACAAACATGTTATCATCCCTAACCTTTAGAAAAGTAGACTATGCTGGAGGAGAATAGACACAATTCTTAAGATTCCCTGACTAACACTCAACAATATATAACTCATAATAAAGTCCTGAAACGCTCAATCCTCACTAGGTTAGTCGAAATGCGCCTCAATAGGTAGTTATTCAAACCACATACCAAGCATGTTCAGATTCCCTAAGCTAAGTGAAAAATAGTCTATAAACTCAGACCCAAAATAGGCACAGGGCTAGGGGAATACTAGTTTGCATAAAACCAATGTAAAGTGCATAACAAAAGCTTACATGCTTGTTTGGAACATATGATGGAAAAAAGGGGGCACATGATGGAAAAAAAGGGAAAACAAATACAAATATAACTAAATACATAAATTTGGATTTTCAAGTGAGCAATTTTACCAGTACGTAGGTGCAGCGGCATGTGGAACTTATTATATAACCACCTGAAAACAACACCAAAAAGCAAAGCGCAAAACACAAAACAACACCAAGAAATAGAACACAAGAACACAAAACAACGCAAAACTACACAGCACTAAAACTGACAGCTAAGACCAAAGGACACGCGAAATAATGAGTAGTGGACTATGGATACCTCCCCAAGCTAGGGTGAAGCTGTCCTCGGCACTAAGGGAGGCCGTTAGGTCTACCACTACTCATCCCCTATAAATTCCTCATCATCCCCATGGTCATCCTCCTCATTAACCTCCTCCTCTCCACCCATGTAATCTATCCCATAGTCATCCGAGGCTCTTCTAGGAGTCGGTGGGGTAAAGTTACTAAACCTACGCCTACCCACCCGCAACCTATCAAACCCATGACTTAGTGATATCTCGTTATAGTTGTCATGGTGAGGGTATAAGGAAGGGGTGTCCATGCTTTCACCGACCATATGGGAGCGGTAGGCCATGTCATACCATGGGTAGTTTGCCCGCTTGAAGTTTTTCTCGAGGTGATCGAGCCGGGCGGTGTGGTGGGCTTGGGTGGTGAGGACCTGGTCCAGCCTTCTCTCTATACGTCCTAAGGAAGACATAATATCGGATTCAGACTCATCATCTAAATCGTCATGGTCTAGTAAGACCGAGGTGAAGGCCCTAGGTTTGTCACGCATAGAAAGGGTGTGAGGGCGAGGAGGGGGGGTACAAGTGGGGGCTCGATAGCGTATCTCGGCACATCGCCGTCTAAGAGATACGAGGCCCCAAACTGGACTAGGGGAGGGAATTGAGGACAGGGGAGGGGGATGGTGAGGTCTTTCAAGTACCGCCATCGCAAGGGATCAGGGAAAATAAAACCAGCCCATACGAGGCATTGCTCGTGAAGGGTGGTGGAACTGGTATATCGTTCATTGAATTCCACAGGATTCATAACGTTTAGGAATTCAGCGATGCGGAATACGTGTCCCCCTAGACATAAGTCAGTGGTTGCATTCAAGGTGGCTGTGTTGTTTATAAACTTCCCCAGCGTCATAGGCAGGCTCAGTGCAGTGTCGTCGCGTGGTGCAAGGTAACGGTGCAAAATGTACACTTCGTGTGTTTGTACTAGGTGAGGGCTAGGGGAAGGGAACAAAGTCTCCTTAGCAAATTTAAAGAACATGCATAAAATAGGGTGTTGTACATCAGAAGCATATATGTTTCTATTCGGATAAATAATCTGGCCAGCAATTTTAGGCCATAGCTCAGAAACCCGAGAGTTGTTTAGTTGTTTATCCGGGATAGGCTCGCTATTTAAACCAAATACGGCGCAAAAAGCAGCATAATCAAGAAAATAGGTTGCATTCCTTAGCCTATAAGACAAATGCAGCCTACCATCCTGTTGACACGGGGTTAGGGAACTAAGAAACTCATAAGTTAAGAGCTTATGAGTCGGGTGCCAAATGTTTATCTAGTTCTCTAACCCACATGCTGTTAATAATGCAACAAATTGCTCGTATATACCCATTTGTTGCAAAATTGAAAGGTCTAAATAACGAGTGGAGTTAATTTTTCGTACCTTAAGCCTTTAGAAACGTTCATATTGCTCCAAAGATATGAAAATTACTGTAGGATGGTCCTCATCGAACCATAATTCTTGGCCGAGAAGTTGTCGTTGGCCCTCCGGTTGTTGAGAACCAGTTTGCTATTCTTCCCGTGCGGCACCTAAAGAAGAACCCTCTCCATGTTTTTTTGGACCTCTTGAAGGGATTCCTCAAGGATTTCCTTAGACCCATAACGATTGTTGAGGATTGGGAAGGAAAAAGAGAAGTTTGGGAGAGAGCAAGTGAGTGAGGGAGCTCGGGTGTACTTTGGTCTGAAGGAATTTTCTGTGCGAAGTCCCATGGAATGAACTTATATTTATAGGCCTGGCTTCCATTCGGTCAAATGGAGCCTCCATTCGACCGAATGGACCTCCATTTGACCGAATGTATGCCCTATTCGGTCGAATGGTTATGCGCTACGAAGAATTCTTCGCTCCCATTCAACTGAATCCTATATACATTCGGGGTTACCAGAAGCCTCTAAAATCTCCCTCAGCATATCTATTTGACCGAATTAGGGTCTCCATTTGGTCGAATGAGATCTATTCGGCCGAATTGAACTCGTCATTTGACATTTAAAGAGACTTTTGCAATTTTTATTAACTTCATGGTTAATACTCATTCGGCCGAATAGACCTATCATTTGGCCGAATAGAGTGCGATTTTGAACATTCTTTACTTTGAGTAATCAAAACACTCGTGCCTTCTCAAAATCAATCAAGGTACTATGATTATGCTTTACGAAAATCCAAATACAACCGTATTACCTCTCCTAAGTGCTTTGTTTAACGTCGTTTAGCTCGACATAGCTCGGGTAATCAAGAAACAAAGATAAAAGTTAAACTAACGACTTAAAACTTAACAAAACGCTAAAGAACGATGATTCGAAGTAAAGATACTCGATAAGTGCCAATGATTATACCAATCATTCGACTTCGACATCATCTAACCTTATAAGCTCAATGGTATTGACATCGTGAAGGCTTCTCTCATGGAAAAGTTTTAACCGATGTCCATTAACAACGAAACTTCCTCCATGATAGTCTTTCAGCTCTACCATTCCATAGGGGAAAACTTGTAAAATTTCTAATGGCCCAGACCATCTCGATTTTAATTTCGTGGGGAATAACTTTGCTCATGAATTAAAGAGCAACATTTTATCTCCTACAAGGAACTCTCGTTGGATGATACGTTGGTCGTGCCAACGCTTAGTACGTTCCTTGTAGATGTGCATGTTATGGAATGCGTCGAGACGTAGTTCTTCCAATTCTAGTAATTGGGCAGCTCGCTTCTCAAAGAATAAGGTAGGGTCCAAATTTAGAGTTTGGATCGCCCACCAAGACTTGCATTCCAATTCCACCGGTAGATGACAGGATTTCCCATACAATAGCCGGAACGGGGTGGTGCTAATAGGGGTTTTGTAACATGTACGGTGGGCTCAAAGAGCGTCGTCTAACTTTAGAGACCATTCTTTTGTATTTGGGTTTACCACCTTCTCAAGAATTCTCTTGATTTCCCTATTGGCAACTTCCACATGTCCTAGAGTTTTGGGATGGTAGGGTGAACCCACTTTGTGCACGACTCCATAATTTTTCAATAATTTATTCAGTTCGTGCCTAGCAAAGTGTGAACCCCCATCACTTATGACTATTTTGGGAACACTGAATCGAGCAAAGATTATGCTTTTAAAAAGCTTAATAACCACTTTGTGATCATTCGTAGGTGAGGTAATGGCCTCCACCCACTTAGACACGTAGTCAATCCCTACTAACATATATTGGTTCCCATGAGATGAAACAAATGGGCCCATAAAGTCGATTCCCCAACAGTTAAACACTTCACAATCAAGGATGTAGTTCTGAGGCATCTCATTTCGTATTGAGATGTTGCCAAATTTTTGGCACCTCTCATAGCTCTTCACAAAATTTTCAACATCCTTGTGTAATGTTGGCCAATAGAACCCCCCGGTGGCGACCTTAGCGGCAGTGTTCATTATACCATGGTGGCCGCCACACGCGTATAAATGACAGTGAGTTAGGATTTTGGGAACTTCCTCTTTAGTGACACAATGACAAATTATTCCATCGGCGCAGGCATGAAATAAATAAGGGTCATCCAAAAGAAATTCCCGACTTTACCAAAGAAAGCCTTTTTCATAGCCCTTGATTCGAACTCTGGAAGTTCTCCACAAGCTAAATAATTCACGATATCCGTGAACGAAGGGGCTTTCCCAACTACTATAGCTGTCATTAGGGTTTCTTTGACCACTTCGTCTTGGATAGGTAAGGCGTCATTATTAAGCTCGGGTAACCTAGACAAATGGTCAGCTACCATATTTTCGCTACCCTTCCAATCTTGTAACTCAAAATCAAACTCCTGTAATAGGAGCACCCAATGGATCAACCTCGGCTTTGTATCTCGCTTTATCATTAAAAACTTCAGAGCCGAGTGATCAGTGAAAACTACAACTTTTGAACAAATAAGATATTGGCGCAGTCTCTCAAAAGCATAGACTACCGCCAGCATTTCCTTTTCAGTTGTAGAGTAGTTACGCTGTGCAGGATCCAGTGTTTTATGGATATAACATATAACGTGGTGCTTTCCTTCCTTTTTCTGCACAAGGACAACACCAACAAAAATATCACTGGCATCACACATTAATTCAAATGGCAAACTCCAATCCGAAGCTTGCACGATGGGCGCAGAAATTAGAGCTTCCTTTAGCCTGTTAAAGGCATTCAGGCATCTCTCATCAAAGTTAAAATTGACATCTTTCTGAAGCAATTCATTCAAGGGTTTTTCTAGAGTAAAAAATCCTAAGATAAGACGCCTATAGAATCCTGCTTATCTAAGAAAGGATCATACTCCTGTAACTGAGGTAGGTACAGGAAGATTCCTTATCACATCAATTTTGACAGGATCTACCTCTATGCTTTTGAAAGACACTTTGTGGCCTAGGACGATGCTTCTTGAACTAAAAATTGACATTTCTCCCAATTTAGTACAAGATTCGTTTCTTGACACCTTAATAAAACTTTCTTGAGATATATCAAGCAAGTGTCAAGAGAAGACCCTCCAACAGAAAAATCATCCATTAACATGATGTGCTCATTTTAGAGCACGTTTACAACCCCATTTTAGTGTCGAGTCTCACTATTTTGTATTGGTTTTATGCACATAACATCCGGTTTTACCTTGATCTTGTCCTCAAGCTGTTTTTAAGTTATTTCAGGTACTTTCGATGATTTCGAGGTAAAATGAGATGTGTTTGAGGCTTTAACACTTTTATGAAGAGTTTGGATGCACATATCATAGCTTGGGCATGCATTCCAAGTCACTCTCGAAGATCCCATAAACTCCAGAAGCCATTAGACACTTCAAAGGAGCTGTTCAGCAAGGTTTACTTTAAGATTCGACCGAATCTGACATCCATTCGGTCGAATGGAAGACAGGGATTCAAGCACATAAATCAAGCTCTCGGGAATGGCCGAATGAACACTCATTTGGCTGAATCAAGGCCCATTCAGCTGAATAGTTGCACTTATTTGGCCGAATAGTTACACTCATTCGACCGAATAGTTGCACTCATTCAGCCAAATGGTGGACAGGGTGCAAAAACGTCAAGCTTCTATTTTAGGCAAATGAACACCCCTTTCGGCCGAATGGCCACCCATTCGACTGAATCCCGTCTTCATTCGGCCGAATGGTATTCTTTCCCGCAGTTTTTGGTTTTTTCTTTAGCCGGCGCTCTAGGGTTTTTTTCTAGGGTTTTACCCCTTATGTCCCTAGGGTATAAATACCCTCTTGCTCTATAAATAACCCTTATGCCTACTTTGAAAGCTCTTATGCCTCAACCTAGAACATCACTTTAAAGCTTTTCATTTCATCCATGCATTAGTTTAGATTTATAGCTTTCGTTGCACTTCCTTTCAAGCTTTGTATTTCAGATTTTGTTTCGTTCATGCGTTTTCATTTATGTAAGGTATTGATTCTTTTCTGTTTTATTTCATTTAATGCTTTCAAGTATTGTTTTCTTGAATTTCATTTTTCTTACTATTATCATTGCTTTATTTACAGTTTTGATAGAGTAGTTATCGGTTTTGTTATAGATCTTCGTTTTTCGTTTTCTTGTTCATTACATTAAAATTGTTTGTGCTTTTAATCATGTTCTTTTTTGTTGTTTATGCCCTAATCTTTATTACTATGTGTGAGTAGTTTTCTTAGGGGTTTGATTGGTGAAACCCTAGGTTGGGTCGTTCTTCATGCGTAGAATTAGGGTTTGAGATTGTTAATGATTGATTGATTGATATTCGATGTGAATCTTGTCCTGCCACTCGTTTGGAGACATAGGGAGATTATAGGTTGTTCATGTGATTTATAGGGTCACAAACTTCCTCCCGTCATCTTTAGTGTCATGATTTATTGTTGACTGATTTCTCCTAATTTAGCGTATTGATAGTTCGATTGTCCTTCCTAGGGTGGAACTGATTTGTCCCTGTTTTCCTTCCATAGCATATTATCATTTTAGTTCTTGCTTTATCTTTCTGTTATTAGTATAGTTCAATCAAATCCCCATATAAACCCTTTGCATCAAGTCTAGAAACTATCGCCCCTTGTCCTTGTGGTTCGATCCCCGACTTACCACTACACTAGTTGTAGTAGTATTAGGGTGTTTACAAATATTGTTTATATAACTATTCTTTTAATTAAATGACCTAAAAGAAAGGTTATCAAAATGGCGCCATTGCTGGGGACAAGGCGTTGTGTTTAGATTATAGTCTTGGTGTAAGTCCTTTTTGTTTTATTTATATTATTGTCTATTAGTTTACTTGTCAGTACTTACGCTTGGTCTCTAGTGTTGTTTGCATGCCATATAGCACACGTAGATCAAATCAACAACTAGAACCATACGACCCTGAGGTTCAATGCAGCAAACGGAGAATTCCAACCCAAACCTCGTCATAACCAAATACTTCCAACCCCCCTACACCACCAATGGAGAAAAACCAACAACTATTTGGTCAATTTGGGATGCCTGGGTCCCAAGAATTTCAAGGAGGTGTAGTGTTACCCATAGCCCCAAACCCTTATCACATACATCCTCAACTCACCCGGATGGTGAAGGAGACCCCTTTTTGCGGTTTGAAAAATGAATGCCCTCTCCAACACTTGGAGACATTCTCAGATATTTGTGGTCTCATACCTCCATGCCCCAATAGCCCAGATTATGTATGGATGCATTTATTTCACTTGAGTTTATCTGGTGATGCTCGGGATTGGTATAAATGCTTAGAGCCCAACTCAATCATTAATTGGGCTCAATTAAAGACATCATTTCTAGAAAGGTTCTATCCCACAGTTCGAACACAGAATTAGCGTAAGAAAATTGTGTCATTCACTCAAGAGGATGATGAGAACCTTAGTGCTACTTAGAGTCGGTTTAAGAGAATGATAAGAGCATGCCCCCATCATGAGTACGAGGAGAACCATCTCAATACATTCTTCTATGATGGTCTAAATGACTCCACCAAGGCACTCCTAGACTCGGTTGTTGGTGGCCAACTCTCTAAGGTCCCATGCAATCTGGTGAAGGCTAAGATTGAGGAGGTTGCTAAAAATAGCTCTTGGGGAGGAGCAAGGTGTAATGGATTATCGAGAGGAGGGATGGATTCAAGCAACTTGGACATGATTAGTTCAAAAATTGAGGCTATCTTGGATAAGAAGCTGTCCAAGTTTAAATTTGCACAAGGTTGTGCTAATGTATCATCGGTTAAAGAGACGCCCATTTCATGTAGAATCTACAGGGGCACCAACCATTATACATCCTATTGTGGGGGTTCGAATTCCGAACATATAGCGGTTGTTAACTACGGGGGGTATAACCAAGAAGGAACCCCAGTCATGAACTATAATGGATACGGGTATAATCCCAATTATGTGGCAGCTGTAGGGTTTGTTGGTCAAAACCAAGGGTTTGCTCAGCAAGGTCCTTACAACAATCAACCCTTTAGACCTCCCTGCAATCCGAATTCTAACCAAGGGAACTCCTACCAAGGGTACAACCCCACAAATCAAGCGAATGGGAGTTTTCCTAAGACGAATGGGAATAGGCCGTACCCTCAAATGCCAAGACCCAACCCCAACCTACCCTACCCATCTACACAACCACAACTAAACCCGCCTCCAACTAATGAATTCCTTTCCACCCAAGTGAACTCCCTTACGCAACAAATCAAACCCTCTCAAAAATTCATCAAAATTTGATAAATCAAATACAACAACTTCAAGTGCAGCAGAAGTTGTTTGAATCATAGCTTACACAGATGGCTAGTCCACCCCCACCATTGCTACTTCCTTCTCATCCTCAACAAAACCCATCCACCCAAACTCCGCCAGAAAACCCTCTTGACTCCAACCCTAAGCATCACACCTGTAAGGCGATCTTCTTAAGATCTGGAAACCTTATACCCTTCTCCAGTTGTAGCTAATGGAGATGATTTAGAGAAAGAATTCTCGAAGGATAGTGGTTGTTTAAGAGAAAATGAGCATAAGGAGAATCTTGAAGAGAGAGAAGAAAAGGAGGGTGGTGAAGAGGATGAGGGAATAAATGTCAAAGTAAATGGGCATGAGAGGAAGAAGAAGGATGAGGATGAGAGATGGAGGGTGATAACCGTTCTTTTAGGTTGTTTAACTAAAAGAATAATTATGCAAACTATATTTATTAACACCCTAAT
Source organism: Dysphania ambrosioides (assembly GCA_026401315.1). Taxonomy (NCBI): domain Eukaryota; kingdom Viridiplantae; phylum Streptophyta; class Magnoliopsida; order Caryophyllales; family Amaranthaceae; genus Dysphania; species Dysphania ambrosioides. Next base: position 15,430,491 of record CM048665.1, on the reverse strand, counting down.
ACTACTACAACTAGTGTAGTGGTAAGTCGGGGATCGAACCACAAGGACAAGGGGCGATAGCTTTTAGACTTGATGCAAAGAAGTTTAAATGGGATTTGAAAGAATTATACTAACAACAGAAAAACAAAGCAAGAACTAAAACAATGTTATACTATGTAAGGAAAACGGGGACAGATCAGTTCCACCCTAGGAAGGACAACCGAGCTATCAATACGCTAAATTAGGAGAAATCAATCAACAATGAATCATGACACTCAAGATGACGAGAGGAAGTTTGTGACCCTATAAATCACACGAACAACCTATAATCGCCCTATGTCTCCAAAGGAGTGGCAGGACAAGATTCGCATCGAATATCAATCAATCAACCGTTAACAATCTCAAATCCTAACTCTACGCATGAAGAACGAGCCAACCTAGGGTTTAACCAATCAAACCCCTAAGAAGACTACTCACACATAGTAATAACAATTAGGGCATACACAATGATAAAGGACATGATTGAAAGCATGAACGAATTGAATGCAAATGAACAAGAGAACGAAAACTAAGAACCATAACCGAACCAACAACTACTCTATCAAAACTGTAAATGAAACAACGATACTATCTAGAGGAATGAAATTAAGAAAAACAATACTTAAAAGCATTAAACGAACTAAAATAGAAAAGAAACAATACCTTGCATAAATTAAACTCCTTGAATGAAAGATAAATCGAATCCGAAATACAAAGCTTGAAAACGAGAACAACGAAAGCTGTAAATCTAAACTAATGCATGAAAGAAATGAAAAGCTTTAAAGTGATGTTCTAGGTTAAGGCACAAGAGCTCTCAAAATAGGCATAAGGTTATGTACAGAGAAAAAGGGTATTTATACCCTAGGGATAAAAGGAGTAAAACCCTAGGAAAAACCCTCAAGCGCCGACTAAAAAAAGAACCAAAATCTGCAGGAAAGAAGGCCATTCAGCCGAATGAATAGGGGATTCAGCCGAATGGGTGGCCATTCGGCTGAATGGTGTGGCCATTCGCCTAAAACAGAAGCTTGGTATTTGTGCGATCTATCCACCATTCGGCCGAATGAGTGGAACCATTCGGCCGAATGGGTCTTGATTAGGCCGAATGAGTCTTCATTCGGCTATTCGCGAGAGCTTGATTTATGTACTTGAATCCCTGTCTTCCATTCGACCGAATGGATGTCAGATTCGGTCAAATCTGAACCTAAACCTTGCTGAACAGTTCCTTTAAAGTGCCTAGTGGCTTCTAGAGTTTATGGGATCTTCGAGAGTGACTTGGAACGCATGCCCAAGCTATGATACGCGCATCCAAACTCTTGATAGAAGTGTCAAAGCCTCGAACACATCTCATTTTACCTCGAAATCATCGAGATCACCTGAAATGACCTAAAAACAGCTCGAGGACAAGATCAAGGTAAAATTGAATGTAACGTGCATAAAACCAATATAAAAGCACGAGACTCGACACTAAAATGAGGTTGTAAACGTGCTCTAAAATGAGAACATGAGAGGGAGATACAGGAACGGAGGAAATTTGAGCGTCAACATGCTCTGCCTCTACCTTTTCCTTACAAAAAGGTGGAGAAACAACTTCAAGAAAAGTTTCTTAAAATCCTGGAGCATATGCGGCAACTTGAAATGAAAATACCATTCTTAGAGGCCATGGAGCAAATGCCGCAGTATGCTAAGTATCTAAAAACCCTCTTAGGGAACAAGAGAAAGCTTGAGGGCAAAATGATCAATTTGCCAAAGCAGGTGAGTGCCATTTTACAAGGCACGTGGGCAAAGAAAGAAAAAGCAAGAGGACCCTTTGTGCTCCTGGTCACCCTTGGAAAACTCAATTCTAAGGGAGCACTTTCTAACCTTGGGGCCTCTATTAGCCTAATACCGATGTCCATCGCTAAGAAACTAACCTTTGAACTCAAGCCTTTAAAGAAAACCATCCAGTTGGCCGACCGTAGTATAAAAGTGCCATGTGGGGAGTTTGAGGATCTTTCGATCCAAGTAGGGAACATAGTGGTACCATATGACTTCATAGTGCTTGATATGGCCTAGGATCCCTATACTCCCCTCATCTTAGGGAGGGATACTTTGAAGACTTTGGGTGCCCTGATCAAATGTGAAATGGAAACTATAACAGTGAGGGTAGCCCAAGAGAAGGTTATGTTTGCCTTTTCTAAGTCTTCAAAGGAATCCATGGTCGAGCAGATTTGTTCCTTTAGGGTTATTGAGAATGCAGCTGTGAAAGAGGTTGAGAGGTGTAATGTTTTTGCTACCCCAATGATGGTTGAGGTGTCGGATAAGGAGCACGCACAAGAGCGTCTTGTTTTTAAGGTTGAAAAGGGAATTGTTCCGCCAGCGGAGATGTATTACATATCTGAGGGAGCTGACAAGCCAACCCGTAAAAGGAAGAGGGCTAGAAAAAGAAAAAACAAAAAGAGATCGATGGCTCCACCCTGTCTTGGGGGAGCCCCGCATTATATCCCACCTCTAAATGACCCTGGTTATCCGTTGCTTACTTCTGCTAGTGCGGCTCGGTGGAGAGTTTTGACTCCCCATGCTGGAGGCGATGGAGATTCTAGGAGTGAATCCACTCCTACTACAGGTTTGATTTCATTGTTTTCTTTTTTTGTATAAACTTGTGCCTAATTGTGTCGAACTTACCGACGTTAAATAAAAGTACTTACGGGAGATAACCCGGTGTTTGTTTTGTTTATTTGTTTGTATAGCAATAGCTTCCATAATGCTGATCTTTCTCAATCTTGGTTCTCTTCTCCCAAGTGCCAAGACGGCTCTTGAGCTGGCTTGGGGGAGGGTCCTTGTGTTTTCAAAGCTTTGAAAGATCAACATTATTGAAACTATTGCCTTGATTTTTGTTTTAGTTTTTCTTTACGTCTAGGTGTGTCAAGTTGATGTGCTTGAGTTGTGAAACCAACATGCGATCTCCTAACATGTACATTATAGTGGTCCTATGCATACTCATGTCTTCTGAGCCTTGTGTCTATTTTGGGACCGAATGATTGACTGTTTTCTACTTGACTTGAGGGATCTGGTCCTGCTTGGTTTGTGGCTTGGATGACTGCCTATTGAGGCGCATTTCGACTAGCCTAGTGAGGATTGAGCCTTCTAGGACTCCATTATGAGTCCTATGTTATTGAGTGCTAGTTAGAGACTCTAAGTATTGTGTCTGTTCTCCTCTAGCATAGTCTTCTTTTCTAAAGGTCAGGGATGATAACATGTTTGTAGTTACAGCTACATGGCCAAATTGCCTACCATGAATATCGATTAACTTTAGGGTAAGCCAATTTTGTGCCTTTACTTTTTCTTCATAGCTACATCACCTAACTCCACATGAGCCAAATATTCCCTCTTTTAACCAAGAGGATAGTCAAGTGATCACAGTGAAGTGGTACCCAATGTATTGTGGTGAAAGATCTCGGTTTGAAAAATCGTTGTTATATGATATGACTCTTTACATTACTCTTATTTTATTTTAGAAACATTATCATGAAAAAAAAATAAAAAGAAAAAAAAAAGAAAGAAAAAGAAAAGAAAAAGAAAAGAAACAGAAAAAATAGAAAAAGGAAAAATTCGAGAATAAAGTTGGTGTAATGAGTTCATTTATGCGTATCTAGAGAATTTTGGGAAGTGGCATTGTTGTTGAAAGTCGTAGCCGTCCTTGGTTTGATTACCTTGGATTTCTTACTATCCTCTATTTGAACTCCACATCCCTAAATTTTACCCTACCTTGATCCTAGCCTACATTGCAACCGTTTCCAAACCTGTTCGACTTGGCCTGATTAGCAAGTTTTATGCCAAAGAGTAGATAGGATACAATCCCTAAGATTTCTCCCTAATTGAGTGTTTAATTCCCGACTCATCTTAAGTCGAATGATTCTGAGAGAAACACATATTGTATTAAATACACGAGCAAATTAGAAATTTCCCACATCTTTTGGGAAATAGCATGGGGAGGGTGGACTTGTGACCTCATTAGGTACTAGGTGGCATGGCCTATGTTGTAGCTTTTCCAGTAATCCCGAGTTTGTGGAAGATGTTGTTCATTTAGTATTATGCTCTTTTGAGCCCATTGTACTTGTACACCCATGGCTAGGGAAGAGTTTTGCGCATACACAGCTAGCATTGTCTTGTTTTCCGCTCACCTTGCTTTTCATATGCTTTACTCACGGTGTTATCTTGCTAGTTCATTTGCTAGGTACTAGCAAAGGTTTGTCTTGGTGGAAGTTGATAACCGGTATTTTAGGTCATTAACTAAAAGACAGGTTATGCAAACAATATTTATTAACACCCTAATACTACTACAACTAGTGTAGTGGTAAGTCGGGGATTGAACCACAAGGACAAGGGGCGATAGCTTTTAGACTTGATGTAAAGGAGTTATTTGGATACGTGATAGAACTATAATATTGACAGAAAAGTAAAGCAAGAACTAAAACAATAATATGCTATAAAAGGAAAACAGGGACAGATCAGTTCCACCCTAGGAAGGACAATCAAACTATCAATACGCTAAATTAGGAGAAATCAGTCAACAATGAATCATGACACTCAAGATGACGAGAGGAAGTTTGTGACCCTATAAATCACACGAACAACCTATAATCGCCCTATGTCTCCAAAGGAGTGGAAGGACAAGATTCGCATCGAATATCAGTCAATCAATCATTAACAATCTCAAATCCTAACTCTACGCATGAAGAACGAGCCAAACTAGGGTTTTAACAATCAAACCCCTAAGAAAACTACTCACACATAGTAATAAAAGATATGATTGAAAGCATGAATAGACTGAATGGAAATGAATAAGAGAACGAAAACTAAGAACTATAACCGAACCGACAACTACTCTATCAAAACTGTAAACGAAACAATGATAATATCTAGAGGAATGAAATTAAGAAAAACAATACTTGAAAGCATTAAACGAACTAAAACAGAAAAGAAACAATACCTTCCATAAATAAAACTGCTTGAACGAAAGAGAAACTGAATCCAAAATACAAATCTTGAAAATGAGAACAACGAAAGTTGTAAATCTAAACTAATGCATGATAGAAATGAAAAGCTTTAAAGTGATGTTCTAGGATGAGGCACAGGAGCTCTCAAAATAGGCATCAGGTTATGTACAGAGAAAGAGGGTATTTATACCCTAGGGACAAAAGGAGTAAAACCCTAGGAAAAACCCTCGAGCGCCGACTAAAGAAAGAACCAAAATATGCGGGAAAGAAGGCCATTCGGCCGAATGAATAGGGGATTCGGCCGAATGAGTGGCCATTCGGCCGAATGGTGTGACCATTCGCCTAAAACAGAAACTTGACATTTGTGCAATCTGTCCACCATTCGGCCGAATGGGTCTTGATTCGGCCGAATGAGTCTTCATTCGGCTATTCCCGAGAGCATGATTTATGTGCTTGAATCCCTGTCTTCCATTCGACTGAATGGATGTCAGATTCGGTCAAACATGAACCTAAACCTTGCTAAACAGTTCCTTTGAAGTGCCTAGTGGCTTCTAGAGTTTATGGGATCTTCGAGAGTGACTTGGAACGCATACCCAAGCTATGATACGCGCATCCAAACTCTTGATAGAAGTGTCAAAGCCTCAAACACGTCTCATTTTATCTCAAAATCATCGAGATCACCTAAAATGACCTAAAACCAGCTCGAGGACAAGATCAAGGTAAAATTGAATGTAACGTGGATAAAACCAATATAAAAGCACGAGACTCGACACTAAAATGAGGTTGTAAACGTGCTCTAAAATGAGCACATCAACTTCCCCCAAGTCAAACCTTTGCTAGTCCCTAGCAAATGAACTAGCAAGGCAGCACCGTGAGCAAAACTCATGAATAGCAAGGTGAGCGGAAAACAGGACAATGCTAGCCGTGTACTCGCAAAACTCTTCCCTAGCCATGGGTGTGCAAGTACAATGGGCTCAAAAGAGCATAATACCAAGATAAACAATGTTTTCCACAGACTCGGGATCACTGGAAAAGCTACAACACAGGCCATGCCACCCACTACCTAATGAGGTCACAAGTCCACGCTCCCCATGCTATTCCCCAAAAGATGTGGGAAATTTCTAGTACGCTTGTGTGCTTAATATGGTACATGTTTCGCTCATAACCGTCCGACTTAAGATGAGTCGGGAATTAAACACTCAACCAAGGAGAAATCTTAGGGATTGTATCCTATCTACTCTCTATCACAAAACTTGCTAATCAGGCCAAGTCGAACAGGTTTGGAAACGGTTGTAATGTAGGCTGGGATCAAGGTAGGGTAAAATTTGGGGATGTGGAGTTCAAATAGAGGATAGTAAGCAATCCAAGGTAATCAAACCAAGGATGGCTACGACTTCCGAAAACCATGCCACTTCCCAAAATTCTCTAGATACGCATTAATGAGCTCATTACACCAACTTTATTCTTGAATTTTTCTTTTTCAATTTTTTTCTTTTCTTTTTCTTTTTCTTACTTTTTTTTCTTTTCTTTTTATTTTTAAGAAAATGCTTCTAAAATAAACTAAGAGTAATGTAAAGAGTCATATCATACGACAATGATTTTTCAAACCAAAATCTTTCACCACAATGCAACGGGCACCACTTCACTGCAATCACTTGACTATCCTCTAGGTAAGAAGAGGGAATATTTAGCTCATGTGGAGTTAGGTGATGTAGCTACGAAGAAAAAGTAAAGGCACAAATTGGCTTCCCCTAAAGTCAATCGATATTCATGGTAGGCAATTTGGCCATTTAGCTGTAACTACAAATGTGTTATCATCCCTGGCCTTTAGAAAAGAAGACTATGCTGGAGGAGAACAGACATAATACATAGACTCTCTAACTAGCACATAGGACTCATAATGGAGTCCTAGAAGGCTCAATCCTCACTAGGCTAGTCGAAATGTGCCTCAAAAGGTAGTCATCCAAGCCACAAACCAAGCAGGACCAGATCCCCCAAGTTAGGTGGAAAACAATCAATCATTCGATCCTAAAACAGGCACAAGGCTAGGAAAAACATGAGTATGCATGAGACCATTATAATGTACACGTCAGGAGCTAGCATGTCAGTTTCACAACTCAAGCGCATTAATCTTAACACACCTGGACATGCAAAGAAAAACTAAAACAAAAAGCAAGGTAATAGTTTCAATAATGCTAATCTTTCGAAGCTTTGAAAACACAAGGACCCTCCCCCAATCCAGCTCAAGAGCCGTCCCGACACTTGGGAGAGAAGAAACAAAAGGGAGAAAGATTAGCATTATGGAAGCTGTTGCTATACAAATAAACAAACAAAACAAACATCGGGTTATCTCCCGTAAGTACTTTAGTTTAACGTTGGTAAGTTCGACACATTTAGGCACAAATTTATACAGAAAAAGAAAACAAAGAAATTATACCTACTGTAGGAGTGGATTCACTCCTAGCATCACCATCACCTCCAGCGTGGGGAGTCAAAACTCTCCACCGAGCCGCAGTGGCGGAAGTAAGCAATGGAGAACCAGGGTCATCTGGAGGTGGGTTAGAATGCGGGGCTCCCCCAAGCCAGGGTGGAGCCATCAGTCTTTTTTTTCTTTTTATAGCCCTTTTCCGTTTATAGGCTGGCTCGTCAGTTCCCTCAGATTTATAATACGTCTCCGTTGGCGGAGCAATTCCATTTGCAACCCCAAAAATAAGACACTTTTGCGCGTCCTCCTCATCCGACACCTCAACTGTCATTGGAGCAATAGAAGCACTATACCTCTCGACTTCTTTCACAACGTCTTTCTCGACCACCCCAAAGGAACAAATCCGCTCGACCATGGGTTCCATTGAAGACTTAGAAAAGGCAAACACAACCTTCTCTTGGGCTACCCTGACGGTTATAGTTTCTGATTCACAATCGATCAGGGCACCCAAAGTTTTCAAAGCATCCCTCCCTAAGATGAGGGGAGTATAGGGATCCTAGGCCATATCAAGCAGTATGAAGTCATATGGTACCACTATGTTCCCTACTTGGATCGAAAGATCCTCAAACTCCCCACATGGCACTTTTATACTACGGTCGGCCAGCTGGATGGTTTTCTTTAAAGGCTTGAGTTCAAAGGTTAGTTTCTTAGCGATGGACATCGGTATTAGGCTAATAGAGGCCCCAAGGTTAGAAAGTGCTCCCTTAGAATTGGGTTTTCCAAGGGTGACCAGGAGCACAAAGGGTCCTCGGCCATATCAAGCACCATGAAGTCACATGGTACGACTATGTTCCCTACTTGGATCGGAAGGTCCTAAAACTCCCCACATGGCACTTTTATACTACGGTCAGCCAGCTAGATTGTTTTCTGTGATGGCTTGAGGTCGAAAGTGAGTTTCTTGGTGATGGACATCGGCATTAGGCTAATGGAGGCCCCAAGGTCAGCAAGTGCTCCCTTAGAACTGAGTTTTCCAAGGGTGACTGGGAGCACAAAGGGTCCTCTAGCTTTTTCTTTCTTTGCCCACGTGCCCTGAATGATGGCACTTACTTGCTCTGGCAAACTAATCACTTCGCCCTCAAGCTTTCTCTTGTTCCTTAGGAGGGTTTTCAGATATGTAACATATTGCGGCATTTGCTCCATGGCCTCTAGGAATGGTATTTTCATTTCAAGCTGCTGCATATGCTCTAGGAATTTAAGAAACTTTTCTTGAAGTTGCTTCTCTACCTTTTTGTAAGGAAAAGGTAGAGGCAGAGCATGTTGACGCTTGAGTTTCCTCCTTTCTTATATCTCCCTCCATCTCTCATCTTCGTCGTTCTTCTTCTCCTCATACCCATTGATTTTGACATTGTGCCCCTCAATTTCTTCACCACCCTCCTTTTCTTCTCTTCCCTCAAGGGTCTCCTTGTGCTCATTTTCTCTTAGAAAACCACTACCCTTCAAGGGATCTTCCCCTAAATCATCTCCATTGGCTACAACTAGAGAAGGATGTGAGGTTCCAGATCCTAGGAAGATCGCCTTACAGGTGTGATGCTTAGGGTTAGAGTCAGGAGAGTTTTGTGGTGGAGGCTGGGTGGATGGGTTTTGTTGGGGGTGAGAAGGAAATGGCAATGGTGGGGGTGGACTAGCTATCTACGCAAGCTATGATTCAAATAACTTCTGCTACGCCTGAAGTTGTTGCATTTAATTCATCAAAGTTTGGTTGATGTGCGAGAGGGTTTGGTTTTGCTGCACAAGGGAGTTCACTTGGGTGGAAAGGAATTCGTTAGTTGGAGGCGGGTTTGGTTGACGCTGTATAGATGGATAGGGTAGGTTGGTGTTGGGCTTGGCATTGGAGGGTATGGCCTATTCCCATTTGGCCTAGGAAAACTCCCATTCGCTTGATTGTTGGAATTATATCCTTGGGAGGAGTTTCCTTGGCTAGAATTCGGATTGAAGGTAGGTCTAAAGGGTTGGTTATTGTAAGGACCTTGCTGAGAAAACCCTTGGTTTTGACCACCATATTCCACAGCTGCCACATGGTCGGGATTGTACCCGTATCCATCATAGTTCATGATTGGGGTTCCTTCTTGGTTATACCCCCCATAGTTAATAGCCGCTATGTGCTCAGAATTTGCACCCCCACAATATGATGTATCCTTATTGGTGCCCCCACATATTCTACATGAAAAGGGCGTCTCTTTAACCGATGATACATTGGAGCTACCTTGGGCATATTTGAACTTGGACAGCTTCTTATCCATGATAGCCTCGATTTTTGAAGTAATTGTGTCCAAGTTGCTTGAATCCATCCGTCCTCTCGATAATCCACTACCCCTTGCTCCTCCCTAAGAGCTATTTTTAGCAACTTCCTCAATCTTAGCCCTCACTTGATAGCATGGGACTTTCGAAAGTTGGCCACCAACAGCCGAGTCTAGGAGTGCCTTGGTGGAGTCATTTAGACCATCATAAAAGAATGTATTGAGATGGTTCTCCCCGTATTCATGATGGGGGCATGCTCTTATCATTCTCTTAAACCGACTCCAAGTGGCACTAAGGTTCTCATCATCCTCTTGAGTGAATGACGTAATTTTCTTACGCCAATCCTGCGTTCGAACTGTGGGATAGAACCTTTCTAGAAATGTTGTCTTTAATTGAGCCCAATTAATGATTGAGTTGGGCTTCAGGCATTTATACCAATCCCGAGCATCACCAGATAAACTCAAGTGAAATAGATGCATCCGTACATAATCCGGGCTATTGGGGCATGGAGGTATGAGACCGCAAATATCTGAGAATGCCTCCAAGTGTTGGAGAGGGCATTCATTTCTCAAACCGTAAAAAGGGGTCTCTTTCACCATCCGGGTGAATTGAGGATGTATGTGATAAGGGTTCGGGGCTATGGATAACACTACACCTCCTTGAAATTCTTGGGACCCAAGATTCCCAAATTGACCAAAAAGTTGTTGGTGGTTTTCGTCCATTGGTGGTGTAGGGGGGTTGGAAGTATTTGGTTGAGACGAGGTTTGGGTTGGAATTCTCCGTTTGCTGCGTTGAACCTCAGGGTCGTATGGTTCTAGTTGTTGATTTGATTGACGTGTGCTATAGGGCATGCAAACAACACTAGAAACCAAATGTAAGCACTGACAAGCAGATTAAAAGACAATAAAATATATAAAACAAAAATAAATTACACCAAGGCTATAATCTAAACACTACGCCTTGTCCCCGGCAACGGCGCCATTTTGATAACCGGTATTTTAGGTCGTTAACTAAAAGACAGGTTATGCAAACAATATTTATTAACACCCTAATACTACTACAACTAGTGTAGTGGTAAGTCGGGGATCGAACCATAAGGACAAGGGGTGATAGCTTTTAGACTTGATGTAAAGGAGTTATTTGGATACGTGATAGAACTATAATATTGACAGAAAAGTAAAGCAAGAACTAAAACAATAATATGCTATAGAAGGAAAACGGGGACAGATCAGTTCCACCCTAGGAAGGACAATCGAACTATCAATACGCTAAATTAGGAGAAATCAGTCAACAATGAATCATGACACTCAAGATGACGAGAGGAAGTTTGTGACCCTATAAATCACACGAACAACCTATAATCGCCCTATGTCTCCAAAGGAGTGGCAGGACAAGATTCGCATCGAATATCAGTCAATCAATCATTAACAATCTCAAATCCTAACTCTACGCATGAAGAACAAGCCAACCTAGGGTTTCAACAATCAAAACCCTAAGAAAACTACTCACACATAGTAATAAAAGACATGATTGAAAGCATGAATAGACTGAATGGAAATGAACAAGAGAACGAAAACTAAGAACTATAACCAAACCGACAACTACTCTATCAAAACTGTAAATGAAACAACGATTATATCTAGAGGAATGAAATTAAGAAAAACAATACTTGAAAGCATTAAATGAACTAAAACAGAAAAGAAACAATACCTTGCATAAATGAAACTCCTTGAACGAAAGAGAAACCGAATCCGAAATACAAAGCTTGAAAACGAGAACAACGAAAGCTGTAAATCTAAACTAATGCATGAAAGAAATGAAAAGCTTTAAAGTGATGTTCTAGGTTGAGGCACAAGAGCTCTCAAAGTAGGCATCAGGATATGTATAGAGAAAGAGGGTATTTATACCCTAGGGACAAAAGGAGTAAAACCCTAGGAAAAACCCTCGAGCGCCGACTAAAGAAAGAACCAAAATCTGCAGGAAAGAAGGCCATTCGGCCGAATAAATAGGGGATTCAGCCGAATGGGTGGCCATTCGGCCGAATGGTGTGACCATTCGCCTAAAACAGAAACTTGACATTTGTGCAATCTGTCCACCATTGGGCCGAATGACTGGAACCATTCGGCCGAATGGGTCTTGATTCAGCCGAATGAGTCTTCATTTAGTTATTCTCGAGAGCTTGATTTATGTGCTTGAATCCCTGTCTTCCATTCGACCGAATGGATGTTAGATTCGGTCGAATCTGAACCTAAACCTTGCTAAACAGTTCCTTTGAAGTGCCTAGTGGCTTCTAGAGTTTATGGGATCTTCGAGAGTGACTTGGAACACATGCCCAAGCTATGATACACGCATCCAAACTCTTGATAGAAGTGTCAAAGCCTCGAACACGTCTCATTTTACCTCGAAATCATCGAGATCACCTGAAATGACCTAAAAGCAGCTCGAGGACAAGATCAAGGTAAAATTGAATGTAACGTGCATAAAACTAATATAAAAGCACGAGACTCGACACTAAAATAAGGTTGTAAACGTGCTCTAAAATGAGCACATCAGAAGTTTATGTGCTCATTTTAGAGCATGTTTACAACCCCATTTTGTATTGGTTTTATGCACATTACATCCGGTTTTACCTTGATCTTGTCCTTGAGCTGTTTTTAGGTTATTTCAGGTACTTTCGATGATTTTGAGGTAACATGAGACGTGTTAAAGGCTTTGACACTTTTATCAAGAGTTTGGATGCGCATATCATAGCTTGGGCATGCATTCCAAGTCACCCTCGAAGATCCCATAAACTCTAGAAGCCATTAGACACTTCAAAGGAGCTGTTCAGTAAGGTTCAGGTTCAAATTCGATCGAATTTGACATCCATTCGGTCGAATGGAAGACAGGAATTTAAGTACATAAATCAAGCTCTCAGGAATAGACAAATGAACACTCATTCGGCCGAATCAAGGCCCACTCGGCGGAATAGTTGCACTCATTCGGCCGAATGGTGGACAGGGTGCAAAAACATCAAGCTTCTATTTTAGGTAAATGACCACCCCTTTCGGTCGAATAGCCACCCATTCGGCCAAATCCCCTCTTCATTCGGCCAAATGGTATTCTTTCCCGTAGTTTTTGGTTCTTTCTTTAGCCGGCGCTCGAGGGTTTTTTCTATGGTTTTTACCCCTTATGTCAATACCCTCTTGCTTTGTAAATAACCCTTATGTCTACTTTGAAAGCTCTTGTGGCTCAACCTAGAACATCACTTTAAAGCTTTTCATTTCATTCATGCATTAGTTTAGATTTATAGCTTTCGTTGCACTTCCTTTCAAGCTTTGTATTTCAGATTCTGTTTCGTTCACGCGTTTTCATTTATGCAAGGTATTGATTCTTTTATGTTTTATTTCATTTAATGCTTTTAAGTATTGTTTTCGTGAATTTCATTTCTCTTGCTATTATCGTTGCTTCATTTACAGTTTTGATAGAGTAGTTGTCGGTTTTGTCATAGATCTTCGTTTTCCGTTCTCTTGTTCAGTACATTAAAATTGTTTGTGCTTTCAATCATGTTCTTTTTCGTTGTTTATGACCTAATCTTTATTACTATGTGTGAGTAGTTTTCTTTGGGGTTTGATTGGTGAAACCCACCATACTTTCTCTCTCTTCCATATTCACCAATTTTACTTAATTTTCTAATTAATGTATGATTATGATTAATAATTTTGTATCGTTATTAATTAATTTATGTTATTATTGCGTAGTTAGCATTTTAATCAATTTATAATGTACTTAATATTTTTAATTAGCGGTTATAGTTATCGTCTTTAACTACAGTATTTAATTATCGTTTTTAATTATCGTATTTTTATATCGTTTTTCATAATCGTTTTTTAATTTTCTTTTTAAACTAAAAAATCACAGGGGACCACTAGTTCTCCTACCTGAATAGGTATGTCGTCAAGCTCTCCACATGGCACTTTAATGCTTCTATCAGCGAGTTGGATCATTTTCCTTGAAGGTCTGAGGTTAAACGGGAGCTTTTTGGCGATCGATAGAGGCATAAGACTAATCGAAGCCCCTAGATCGGCGAGCGCCCCTTTCGGATCAAGGTTTCCCAACTTCATAGGGAGGTTATAAGGACTAGGATCTCGCTCCTTCATAGGCATTTTCCCTTGCAGTATGGAGCTAACCTAATGGAGGAGACTGATTACCTCTTCCTCAAGCTTTTTCTTATTGGACAATAAGTCCTTTAAGAACTTAGCATACTTTGGCATATGTGCCATAGCATTAAGGAATGGAATTTTCATCTCCATCTTCTATAGATGTTCAAGAAACTTCTTGAATTTATCATGAAGTTGCTTCTCAACTTTCCTATAAGGAAAAGGAAGCAGGGGTGTATATAACCATTCTAACCTCTTTCTCTCCTTAATCTTCTTCCTCCTCTCTTCCTCACTCTTTATTAGCTTCTCACTCCTTTTATCATTTACGTCCTCCTCACCTCTTTCACTTTTAACTAGTGACCCCTTACCTTGTTCCTCCTCTTTTCCATTTTTATTCACTCTCGTCTCATCACTCACCCATACCAAAGGTGTATCAATCGGATATGAAGGACTGTCATACTAAATCCCTAATCTCAGGTGGATAGCTTTAGCAATGTGTTGGTTTGGGTTTGGGTGCTGAGGTGGAGGTTGTGTAGAGGGATTAGGTTGAGGGTGAGATGGGAATAGAGGTGGTGCAGGAGGATTAGCCATTTGGGCAAGTTGAGTTTCAAACAGCTTTTGCTGAGCTTGAAGTTGTTGCATTTGTTGGATGAGAGTCTAATTAATCTGAGTTAGACTCTTATTCTACTGAGCAAGAGTTGTTACTTAGGAGGCTAAGTGGTCATTGGCTGAGTTATGACCTTGTTTTGGTTGAGAAGCCACATGATGAGGTTGATTAGGCGGGAAAGGTAGGTTTGAACCATTTCTAGGTCCTTGGTTAAACCTTGGGGGTCTATACACATTAGGCATAGGTACATTCCCATTAGTTTGGTTCCATTGGAAACCTTGGTTGTTAAACCCACCTTGACCATTTCTGTTGTATCCCGGGTGGAAGTTTCCCTGGTTTTGGTTTGAGTTAAAGGGAGGTTTGTATGGTTGGTTCGGGAAAGGTTGCTGCCCATACCCTACTCCTTGTCCCTATCCACTATAGTTAAGGGCTGCTATATGATCAGGGTTATACCCATAACCGTCATAGTTCATCACCTGCGGTTCTAGGTTATACCCTCCATAGTCAACTGCAGCTACGTGCTCGGAGTGTGAACCACCACAATAAGATGTATTATGGTTGGTACCCCTACATATGGCACATGCAAAGTGCTTTTCACGCACTAGAGGGGTGTTCAAACTACCAGCTAGGCTTAGTTTGGACAACTTTTTATCAATAACAACTTCTATTTTGGCGCTAATATTATCCAAGTTAGTTGTGTCTATCATCCCTCTAGGTAATCCCTGACTCCCAGTTCCTCCCCAGGCACTATTCTTAGCGACTTCCTCTATTTTGGCTTTTACCTATAACTACAACTGAGTCTAAAAGTGCTTTAGTCAAGTCATTAAGACTGTCGTAAAAGAATGTGTTGAGATGGTTTTCCCCGTACTCATGGTGGGGGCGTGCTCTAATCATTCTTTTAAATCTACTCCAAGTAGCACTAAGGTTCTCATCATCCTCTTGGGTGAATGACGTAGTTTTCTTACGCCAATCTTACGTTCGAACCATAGGATAGAACCTTTCTAGATATACCGTTTTTAGTTGAGCCTAATTAACAATCGAATTGGGTTCTAAGCATTTGTACCAATCTTTGGCATCTCCTGCTAGACTCAAATGAAACAGGTGCATTCGCACATAATCAAGGCTATTAGGGTAAGGAGGGATAAGTCCACAAATATCTGAGAATGCCTCTAAATGTTGAAGAGGACATTCATTCCTTAAGCCACTAAAGGGTGTTCCTTAACCATTCTAGTGAACTAAGGGTGTATTTGGTAAGGTGTAGTGGCAACAGGAAGTATTACACCCCCTTAGAACTCTTGTGAGCCAGGAGTTCTGAATTGACCAAATAATTGATGTTCGTTGGCCATTATGCATATGGATGGGTTTTGGACAGATTATGGGGTGTGCTTTGAAGGGCGTTGTCTACTCACACATTGGATTTCAGGACTAAAGACTCCACCTTAAGTACTAACGTTTTTATGTATAATGATGGAAGCCAAAATGCAAAGTCAAATAGAGTTGAAAACATGATGGAAGCAAAAATGCAAAGTCAAATAGAGTTGAAAACATGATGGAAACCAAAATACATAGAGTTGACAATGTATTGGAAGTAATGGAAGCTATAATGCAAAGCTTTATGCATTCTGTCAAAGGATGAGAATACAACATTTGAGCCACATTTTCAAAAGCTTGAGCCACATTTTCAAAAGCTTGAGCCACGTCTTCAAAAGCTTGAGCCACGTCTCAAAGCATTCAGCATAGTTCAAACACTTTTGAAGAATCAATAGGGAGATGGAATATGATTAATTATACTCTAGAGGGGGGGTGAATAGAGTATAACCGATTTTCGTGTTCAGGATCTCAAGGTCTTGAACTGACTTTCAAAGGCGGAATATAAGCGTTAAGGCTTATCTTTAAAACTGGACGTCAAAGCCTTGAAATTGGTTTCAAAGGCTTTTACTCAGGCTTTGACTGTTCGCTGCTTTGATTGATGAGCGAAGCAAACATAAAATGTAAGCAATGAAGGCAGAAATGAGATGAGACAAAACACGGAGATTTGATACGAAGTTCGGCAACTAATTTGCCTACGTCTCCACCTAGGGTTGTCCAACCCTTAGAATTTAACTCGCTCTTTTATTACTTCCTTTAGAGATCTAAAGCACCCTAGAAGATCTTAATCCCCATCTTCTACTCCATAGCACCCCAGCTACACTTTAGCATCTCAGATCCTAGTAATAAAAAGCTCTCTCTTTTTCTATACGTTTGAGTATTATGGGTATACTCTTAGTATAACACTCTCTAAAAAAAATTCTTTTAAACGCTCAAGAGATTATACTTTGATTTTCTCTCAATCTAAATACAAGAAAATTTTATGGAACTAGAGAGAAAATAATGAAGCTTTGTTGATGTGCTTGTGACTGAAATTCACGATTAAAGCTTCTGCTCTTTTCTTTTTGTTTTGTTGTGTCTCACGTTGTCTCTCTTACTTTCTTCAGCTTCAAAGCTTTGAATATATACTGAACTTGATTTCAGGCCGTTGAAAGGAGGCTCAAAATAGGCTGCTGAAAATCTGATTTGTCTTCAATACTTTCAGCAATATTTCCTCCAATATGGCTGTAGAGAATAATTCATTTTGGCTGTAGAAGATTAATATCATTGAATATATTACAGCAAGAATATTTCCACTTTATTTGCTGCACTTTGAAGCTTCAAAATAGATTTCGTCTTCCATAACCACAATGCTTGAATTTTGGTATTTACCAAAATTAACTTGAACAATCTTCAACATATATGAGCATCACTTATTTGCTGAAAATAAGATATATCTTTGACAGTAAAATCATGTATAAATAAGTTAGGTTAGAGCATAAAATAAGTGAAATAGGGAAAGGATAAAACACAAGATAGGCAATTAGAATATTCTTATCCTTTGACAAAGTGTTTAAACTTTGCTGACTGTTTTGAGACGTGGCTCAAGCTTTTGAAGACCTTATCCTTTGACAAAGTATTTTGGCTTTGAAGGATCCTTTTGTTTGTTTACCTCTTGCACATGCTTTGCAAATCTCTTTTTCTTTGAAATCTAACTTTGGTAGTCCACGTACTAAGTCCTTTGAGAAAAGCTTCTTCATGGTATGCATATTAATATGACCTAACCTTCTGTGCCAAAGCCTTGAGTCGCTGGTCAAGGCCTTAAGACATTTTAAGCTAGTACTTGCAACTTGGTTAGTATGAAAAGCATAAACATTATTGCAACGAGGAGCAATTAAAATAAATTTACCGTCCACCTTTCTTTGTACCTCGCATTTTTCTTCATCAAAGATGACTTTATTACCTTTATCGCATAATTGAGAGATGCTAAGCAAGTTGTATTTAAGACCTTCAACTAGGTACACATCATCAATGGTGTTTGATGCATTATCTCCAACTTTTCCAATACCAATTATTCTACACTTTCCTTTATCACCAAGTGTAATTGTTCCAGCAGATTGCTCTTTGATCATTGAAAATAAAGAGGACTTCCCACTCATGTGCCGTGAGCATCCACTATCTAGAATCCACTTATAATCTTTTCTCTTGGTGATTTCCTACAAAAGAACAAAACATCAAACCTTTCGACTAGACCAAATTGCAAATTTAGATTCATAATCGGGATGGACCATGTTAGGTGGTCTAGTCCCTTTAGGAACCCATACTTTCTTGATCTGGTCTCGAAGAACAATAGGAAATGAATTTTTAAGAATTTGAGGGTCATTCCTACGAAAAGGACAAGTTAGCTTAGTATGACCCTTTTTACAACAGTAAAAACATGTAGGTGTTCGCCAATTTGCTTTTACAAATGTGGTCATGGTTTTATTTGGAAATTTTTTGTTGTAACCAAGACCGCTTTTATTCAAGGATGATTGGTGCTCACCTAGCATTTTTTCAAGAGTAGATTCGGAGTGAGCAAATCTAACCAAGGAATTATGTTGCTCTCTACACTTCCCAGCCAGTAGCTTCTTTTCCTTCTCCAAGTTATCATTACAATAACTCAAAGAGGCGAGCTTTCGTTTTAAAACAGTGTTTTCAGTTTTCAAGGTCTTGACCTGGGTGTCAAAGGATGACTCCGAGGCTTGAACCCTGAGTTTAAAAGCTGACTGAGAGGCTTTGAGATCAGTTAGTTCCTTAGCGAGACTTTCAGAAATACTTACCTGTTGGTTTAGCTTCTCCTTAAGAATCTTGGATTCAAGAATCAAACTCTCTTAATTTATAATCATATTTTGCAAGAATTCGGACAGAACATCAATTGGACTTGAGATTAAATTTTTCACCATTACCTCAAGATGTTCTTTCTTTGCATCATCATGATTAGCCATAAGACATAGGTTTGCTTGTTCATCTTCTGAGTCACTAGATGAATCTGAATCACTCCATGAAGCAACCATAGCTTTCTTCTTATAATCCTTTTTGTGGAAAGGCTTCTTCTTTCGTTGAGGGCAATCTTTCACTAAGTGATCTGTTTCACCACACTCATAGCATGTTAGTGTATTAACTTTATTCATTGAGTTGGATGACTTACCCTTATATTTATTTGAATGATAGTCTCTGTCTCTTGAGTAATTCTTCTTCATTTTCAGAATCTTGGCAAGACTTCTAGCGATGAGAGCAAATGGATCTTCATCATCACTATCATCACTATCTTCATTTTCCGTTGTAGCTTCTTCTCTCTTTGCTTTGAGTGCTAAATTTTTGGTTGAAGATGCTGGTTCACCATCTTCTTCATTAAGAGACATCTCATGTGTGATCAATTTTCCAAGAAGATCATCCAAAGGCAAGGTTCTCAAATTTTAAGCTTCTTCTATCGCGGTTACCTTCGGACCCCACTTTGATTTTGGAAGGCACCGTAGAATCTTTCTCACCTTTTCTTCATTTGTGAATACCTTACCAAGAGAATCCAGATTGTTCACTATTTGGGTAAATCTTGTGAACATCTCTTTCACGGTTTCATTAGGCGTCATTTTGAACAACTCATATTGCCGAAGGAAGATGCTTATCTTGCTCTCTTTGACTTGACTCGTTCCTTCATATGTGACCACCAATTTATCCCATATCTCTTTAGCACTTTTGCATGCAGAAACTCTATTGAATTCATTTGCATCTAAACCACAATAGAGAAGGTTCATGGCTCGATAGTTTTTAGCAACACTTTCCAAATTTGATTGCGTAAAATCATCATCTTCTTTAGGAACCATTGTGCCGCTTTCATTAGTCTTCATTGGCACCCTAGGACCTTTCTTGATAATATCCCAGAGTTCCAAATCTTGATCAATCACAAACATTTGCATTAATGAACGCCAATGGGCAAAATTATTACCACAAAATAGAGGAGGGCGATTGGTAGACCTTCCTTGAGCAAAACCACCATCACCTATTGAATTCATTTTTCCTCACAGATGATTAAATCTTTTCCTTGTGAGTCTAGCTCTGATACCAATTGAAGAATCAATAGGGAGATGGAATATGATTAATTATACTCTAGAGGGGGGGTGAATAGAGTATAACCGATTTTCGTGTTCAGGATCTCAAGGTCTTGAACTGACTTTCAAAGGCGGAATATAAGCGTTAAGGCTTATCTTTGAAACTGGACGTCAAAGCCTTGAAATTGGTTTCAAAGGCTTTTACTCAGGCTTTGACTGTTCGCTGCTTTGATTGATGAGCGAAGCAAACATAAAATGTAAGCAATGAAGGCAGAAATGAGATGAGACAAAACACGGAGATTTGATACGAAGTTCGGCAACTAATTTGCCTACGTCTCCGCCTAGGGTTGTCCAACCCTTAGGATTTAACTCGCTCTTTTATTACTTCCTTTAGAGATCTAAAGCACCCTAGAAGATCTTGATCCCCATCTTCTACTCCATAGCACCCCAGCTACACTTTAGCATCTCAGATCCTAGTAATAAAAAGCTCTCTCTTTTTCTATACGTTTGAGCATTATGGGTATACTCTTAGTATAACACTCTCTAAAAAAAATTCTTTTCAACGCTCAAGAGATTATACTTTGATTTTCTCTCAATCTAAATACAAGAAAAGTTTATGGAACTAGAGAGAAAATAATGAAGCTTTGTTGATGTGCTTGTGACTGAAATTCACGATTAAAGCTTCTGCTCTTTTCTTTTTGTTTCGTTGTGTCTCACGTTGTCTCTCTTACTTTCTTCAGCTTCAAAGCTTTGAATATATACTGAACTTGATTTCAGGCCGTTGAAAGGAGGCTCAAAATAGGCTGCTGAAAATCTGATTTGTCTTCAATACTTTCAGCAATATTTCCTCCAATATGGCTGTAGAGAATAATTCATTTTGGCTGTAGAAGATTGATATCATTGAATATATTACAGCAAGAATATTTCCACTTTATTTGCTGCACTTTGAAGCTTCAAAACAGATTTCGTCTTCCATAACCACAATGCTTGAATTTTGGTATTTACCCAAATTAACTTGAACAATCTTCAACATATATGAGCATCACTTATTTGCTGAAAATAAGATATATCTTTGACAGTAAAATCATGTATAAATAAGTTAGGTTAGAGCATAAAATAAGTGAAATAGGGAAAGGATAAAACACAAGATAGGCAATTAGAATATTCTTATCCTTTGACAAAGTGTTTAAACTTTGCTGACTGTTTTGAGACGTGGCTCAAGCTTTTGAAGACGTGGCTCAAGAGTTATTCTCGTCCTTTGACAGAATGCATAAAGCTTTGCATTATAGCTTCCATTATTTCCAACACATTTGTCAACTCTATGCATTTTGGTTTCCATCAAGTTTTCAACTCTATTTGACTTTGCATTTTGACTTCCATCATTAAACATAAAAACATTAGTAATCAAGGTGGAGTCTTCAACTTTGTCAAAGGATAAGAATATTCTAATTGCCTAAATCTTGTGTTTTATCCTTTCCTTATTTTACTTATCTTATTCTCTAACCTAACTTATTTAGACATGATTTTACTGTCAAAGATATCTCTTATTTTCAGCAAATAAGTGATGCTCATATATGTTGAAGATTATTCAAGTTAATTTTGGTAATTACCAAAATTCAAGCATTATGGTTATGGAAAAAGAAATCTGTTTTGAAGCTTTAAGGTGCAGCAAATAAAGTGGAAATATTCTTCCTATAAAATATTCAATGATATCAATCTTCAACAGCCAAAATGAACGATTCTCTACAGCCATATTGGAGGAAATCTTGCTGAAAGTATTAAAGGCAAATCAGATTTTCAGCAGCCTATTTTGAGCCTCCTTTCAACGGCCTGAAATCAAGTTCAGTATATATTCTAAGCTTTGAAGTTGAAGAAAATGAGAGACAACGTGAGACACAACGAGACAAAAAGTAAGACAAGAGTAGAAGCTTTAATCGTGAATTTCAGTCACAAGCACATCAACAAAGCTTCATTATTTTCTCTCTAGTTCCATAAACTTTATCTTGTATTTAGACTGAGAGAAAATCAAAGTATAATCTCTTGAGTATTTAAAAGAATATTTTGAGAGAGTGTTATACTAAGAGTATACCCATAATACTCAAACGTATAGAAAAAGAGAGAGAGCTTTTTATTACTAGGATCTGAGATGCTAAAGTGTAGCTGGGGTGCTATGGAGTAGAAGATGGGGATTAAGATCTTCTAGGGTGCTTTATGTCTCTAAGGGAAGTAATAAAAGAGCGAGTTAAATCCTAAGGGTTAGACAGCCCTAGGCGGAGACGTAGGCAAATTAGTTGCCGAACTTCATATCAAATCTCCGTGTTTTATCTCATCTTATTTTTGTCTTTATTGCTTATGTTGAGTCCCTTAGGTTTTGAGTGATGACAAACGGTTACAGGAAACAGGTTACAATAAGCATGGTGAATAGTTGGCTGGAAACCAGCTGGAATTTAACACTATTTTCCTAGACAAGTTATTACTTATTCATGTTACTCATTTGACTAACTTGTCTATATGTAGGAAATGGTTGGATATAAATTGATCCATGTACTGGTGGGAAACCAGTAGGAATTGTTTCCTTGACTGCTATGCTAAAAAGCAGTCACATACTCTCTATTATACATTAACCATGTTACATGTGCAGTAGTGAAGTTGATTCCAAGACTTGGAGAATAGAGGCCTTTCGAAGACATTCGAAGAAAGATACATTGCTCAAAATGTAAGTATTCAAGGAAGATTCAAGTCTTAAAGATTACATGAAGAAAAGAGGATCTGTACTTTAATGCTTAAATCATGTAATGTGCTCCGTAGTATTACTTGCATGTTTGGGTAAAATAAGTGCTTATAAGTGTATCGAGTCATATTATGAATTCTGGTACAAAGCTAGAACAGAATTCATAACATACTCAATTCAGGGAACCAAGTTGAAGAACCAGGTTCACTATACGGAATATCCGAGCTGCATGTTTTGAGAAAAATAAAAGATTTCATAAAAACCTTTTTTAAAGAATTATTCTAAAAATATCCTAAGTAGCTGGAGATTAGATGATAATATTATGGTTACCTAAAAACTAGGAGTATCTATCTTATTTGATTCTATCTTTATAAGTAAATCAAATAAGATAAATACTTTCCTAAAATCACGCTATTACTTGCTCATCAAGTTTACGTGATTTAAGGAAACTAGGGTTTTTGTATCCAAGTATATAAACCCATCTAGTCTCTCAAATTCTGATAAGTCTCTCTGAAATTAAAACGGAGGATAATTGAGAGACACATACACTTAAGCACAAAAGCCTTTTCATCGAGTCATATACAAGAGCACTATTAGAGCTTAAATAATTTCTCTTAATTAGCTTTCAGAAGTGAGATTAAAAGAGAACATTTGATTGTGTCAAAGCCTTCAACAGAGGGGTTGAAAGGCTTGGTGTGTGTTTGTGAGTTCAAACACAAGGGGCTTAATAGTGTAAGTCGAGCGCACATTTGGAGTAGAGTGTGGGGTATACTGGTTCCCGGAGTAGGGAAACAGTAGAGCGTCTGTGGTCTTTATTTTTCATAGTAGATTAATAAAAGAGCATAGTGTAGGAGGACGTAGGCCATAGTTGGCTGAACCTCATTAAATCTTATGTTTTCGTTATTGCCTTTCTTACATTCCGCTGCTTACAGGAACCAACCCAATTGGTTCCTCTCGTAGATCGAAAAGAAAGAAAAATAGGCCAAGGCTACTTAACACTCAATTCACCCCCCCCCCCCTCCCTCTTGAGTGCTCTAAAACCTTCAATTGGTTTCAGAGCCTAGGCTTCTCACAAGAGTAACAGCTAGAGGAGTCAAGCATGAGTACTCAAGATATAAATGCTATGGGCTATGACAACAAGACACCAAAGTTCAACGGAAATAACTATGCTTGGTGGAAGAATAGGATCAAGAACGTAATCATGGGAATTGATTATGAATGTTGGCTAGTTGTTAAGAATGGTCCCAATATCATCCTCAAGACAGATGCTGAGGGTAACCTGGTTCCCAAGAAAGACAGTGAATTAGTATCTGCTGATTACAAACTGCTGGAGAAGAATGCCAAAGCAATGTTAATTCTACAACAAGTTATAGGTGAGAATGAAATAAACTGGATCTCAGGTTGCAGCAATGCAAAAGAGATTTGGGATACCCTTAAACTTGCTTTTGAGGGAACCAGTGAGATAAAAAGGTCCAAAATTGATTTACTTATGTCTAAGTATGAGTTGTTTACTATGAATAAAAATGAAAAGATTAATGATTGTTTTCGTAGATTTATGACAATTATCAATGATTATAGATCTCTTGGTAAGAACTTTTCTGATGAGGATCTTATGAGAAAAGTTTTGCACAGCTTGACAGATACATGGACAGCCAAAGTAACAGCAGTCTATGAAGCAAAAGATCTATCCACCCTGTCTCTGGAACAGCTGATTGGTTCCCTTATGACTCATGAGATGTTGATTAATTCTAAGACTGAGAAAAAACCAGCCAGAGGCATGGCTCTTAAGGGAACAGTAGAAGAAGAAGAAGATGAGATCAGCATGATTGCTAAAAGATTTGAGAGATCACTTCGAGACCAGAGGAAGAACTTCAAAAGTAAGAATTTTAAGAAGTCTAACTCCTCTTCTGCAGGATGCTTCAAGTGTGGTGATAAGGGATATCTTATTCAAGATTGTCCTAGGTGGAAGGACAAACAGTCCCAATCTGGAGATAAACGTGCCTTCAAGAATGCTATGATAGTATCCATGTGGGGTGATTCTGATTCAGGGTCTGATGAGGATGAAGAATCACCTAACTATGATGTTTGCTTAACCGCCTTTGCAAACACTAAGGGAAACAACACTAATCTAGGAACCAAAGGGGGAACCAATACATTAATAGAATGCTTGATGGCAAAGAAGGATGTACTACATGAACACAAGGTAAACTTAGAACAAGTTAGAGAAGATATGCATGAAAATGATAGAGATAATATGATTGCTTGTATTAACTCTTTATTTGATGAATGCTATAAATTGGGTGAAACTTACATAAATGGCAAAAGAAAGCTTAAAGAAAAATGTGTTGAATGTGAAATTGTTGTTGCTAGTTGTGATCACCTAGAAGAAGTTTGCCATGAACTGAAAAGTCAAGTGGAAGAGCTAGAAGTTGAATTGGACAAGTCTAAAGTGGAACTGGAAAAGACAAGATCCTCTAAACCTAACTATCCTAGTGATGGTGAAGAAGATTTAACCTCCTGGTTCCCCAGAGACTTAACAACCACTAGTGAATCTCTTGATTTTTCAGCAGCTAGGGTAAAGCAAATTCCTGTAGTAGAACTTCCTTGTTGAAAGCCTTTGAGATATTGGCTCGCAATTTGAAAGATTCTCATAAGGAAATTACTTCACTTAAAGCTGCTCAGTTCACTGAATCCTCTTCAGGTACTAGCATTGAAATTAGTGATGTGATAGATAAATATGAAAATAATATTTGTGAATTGCATGCTGATATCTATCAATTGAAAAAGAGCAAGCAGCCAGTAGTTGTTGACATGACTATTGATTCTATGGTTTCAAAGCTTAATTTACAACTTGAAACATCAAAAAGTAATTTTTATTTTCTAAAAGAGAAAAACGAGTTGTTGACTAAGAATCTTGAAACCAGAGAAAAGAAACTTCATGATAGTCATAGACATGTTGAAAAATTATTGACTGCTCAGGAAACTTTGAATTTTTTAACCTCATCGAAAGGTAACAAAGGGAAGGTTGGTCTTGGATATACCTAGCAGAGAACCAGGACTAACTGGTCCCCTAGAGAAACCACATGGATTAAAGAATTCAAACGAGGTAAGTATGTTATGACTAAAGAGATGTTTGTCTGCTATAATTGTGGTATGAATGGACATAAGATTCATGAATGTCCAGCTAGGAAGAACAGTGTGAATAAGAATAATAAACATATGGAATTAGTCTGGAGAAGAAAAGATTAACTAGAGCTTATTGTTGTTGAAAAGGAACCCAAGAATGTTTGGGTTCCTAAATCTAATGTTTAATTTGTTCTTGCAGGCTAAAGTGAAGGGAAGTACCTATTGGTATTTGGACAGTGGGTGCTCAAGACACATGTCCGGGGATAAGAAGAAATTCCTCTCACTAGTAGCCTTTGATGGTGGAAAAGTCACCTTTGGAGACAACAGCAAGGGAACCATCACTTGTTTAGGTAAAGTAGGTAAGACACTTTCAAACGCAAGTATTTCTCAATTATGTGACAAAGGTAATAAAGTTGAGTTCCAAGCCAATTTCTGTCACATAATTAACTCTCTAATAGGCGAGCTTGTGTGTGAGGGAATCAAGAAACATGATGTTTACATTACCTTTCTGGATAAAATTCCTCAAGACAAGTCTATCTATTTGAGAGCTATGTCTAACAATAATCAATGGATTTGGCATAAGAGATTTGGACATGCGAGCTTGACACTCTTGAATAAACTAAAATCTCATGACTTGGTGGTAGGACTCCCTAACATCACATACGAGGCATATAAAGTGTGTTCAAAATGTGTTAAAGGGAAATAGGTCAAGATCTCTTTTAAGCCTAAAACAGTTTTGAGTACCAGAAGACCCTTTGAACTTGTACACATTGATTTATGTGGTCCCATGAGAGTACAAAGTCGAAGAGGTCATAGATATGTCTGTGTTATGGTTGATGATTATTCCAGGTACACTTGGGTGATAATGCTACATTCAAAAGATGAAACATTTGACGAGTGGGTAGCATTGGTGAAGCAGATTGAGAACCAGCTTTCTCACAAGCTGGTCTCGGTAAGATCAGACCATGGTACTGAATTTGATAATGCTAACTTTGTTGATTATTGTAGGGAACAAGGAGTTAGTCACAACTTCTTAGCCCCCAGAACACCACAACAAAATGGTGTTGTTGAAAGAAAGAATAGAACTCTTGAGGAAATGGTGAGGACGATGCTCATTGACAGTGGTCTCCCTAAGAGTTTTTGGGGTGAAGCTGTTGACACTGCTTGTTATATACTGAATAGAGGTCTCATTAGACCAAAGTTAAATAAGACTCCCTATGAACTCCTTAAAGGTCGAAAGCCTAATATTGCATACTTTCATGTCTTTGGGTGCAAATGCTATGTACATAACAATGGGAAGAACCAGCTAGATAAATTTTATCCTAGGAGTGATGAAGGAATCTTTCTTAGATATTCTACTCAAAGAAAAGCATATAGAGTCTTTAATAAGAGGACTTTGTGTATTGAGGAGAGTGTCCATGTCATTTTTGATGAATTTAACATGTCTTATGAGATTGCGCAGGTACAACCTGATGAAATGATTGGACTGATGGAGTTTACCGGGGAACCATGACACTAGTTCTCTAAGTGAAGTACAAGTAAATCTAAGCTCTCCTAATGCTCCACCAGATGATAATGGTGAAGAGCCTAGAGAAGAAAATGTGAACAACGAGATCTCAGAAGGGGAACCAAGATCTAATGGCTTCCCAAGTGACAAACAGGTAAGAAGTTCAGGGGGAATGGATGAAGAGGCCTCCTCTGAACCTGAGGTAAGTGATGTAAATAGAAATAGTGTGAACATGAATTCTTCTGGTTCCACAGAAGAAGAAGTGATTCACGATCATGCTAGTTCCTAACCTAATGAAGAAGCACAAAATGATTTCACTTTCAAAAGTTATAAATACCTATCCTCTCATCCCCTAGATCAGATCATTAGTAACATTAACAAGGGAATTCAAATGAGAAGAAATGCTTTTCAAAAGTTTTGTGCTTTTCATTCTTTTCTGTCTAGTGTAGAGCCAACTAACTACAAAATGGCTTTGACTGATCCTGATTGGGTTCTAGTAATGCAGGATGAATTAAATCAGTTCCACAGGAACCAAGTTTAGCATCTTGTACCTAGACCAAAGGATAGGTCAGTTATTGGTACAAAATGGGTCTTTAGATACAAATTGGATGACCTAGGTACAATAGTCAGAAACAAAGCTAGGCTAGTGGTGCAAGGTTACAATAAACAAGAAGGAATTGACTATAATGAAACTTTTGCACCTGTAGCTAGACTAGAGGCCATTAGAATTTTGATTGCTTATGCTGCTCACATGAATATGAAACTGTTTCAGATGGATGTAAAGACTGCCTTTCTGAATGGCTACTTGAAGGAAGAGGTATATGTAGAGAAGCCACTTGGTTTTGATGACAAGTTGTTCCCCCATCATGTATACAAGCTTGACAAAGCGTTATATGGATTGAAACAAGCTCCAAGAGCTTGGTATGAAAGGTTGTCTACATTTTTTATGGAGAATGAATATAAGAAGGGAACAGTGGATAAGACTTTGTTCATCAAAACCAGAGGGAACCACTTGATTATAGTACAAATTTATGTTGATGATATTTATTTGGTGCTACTAATTAGGTATTATGTGATGAGTTTGCTAATCTTATGCAGAGTGAATTTGAGATGAGCATGATGGGAGAATTAGGATTCTTCCTAGGACTGCAAATTAAGTAAATGGAAAATGAAATCATGATTCATCAGCAAAAGTACTTAAAAGAGTTGCTGAAAAAATTTGGCATGGAGAACAGCAAGGCCTATGATACACCTATTCCCACATCCACTAAATTAGATTTTGATCTAAAGGGAAAAGATGTTGAAGCTTCACTATATAGAGGGATGATTGGCT
The DNA here is from genome assembly GCA_026401315.1 of Dysphania ambrosioides. NCBI lineage: Eukaryota > Viridiplantae > Streptophyta > Magnoliopsida > Caryophyllales > Amaranthaceae > Dysphania > Dysphania ambrosioides. The sequence goes on along the minus strand of CM048665.1, from coordinate 15,401,899 downwards.
CCCTCCTTTATCTAACAGCAAGTAGGCCTGACATTGTGTTCTCTGTTGGATTATGTGCCAGGTTTCAAAGCAATCCAAAAGAGTCTCATTTGAAGGCTGTTAGAAGGTTACTTAGATATCTTGTGGGAACAACAGATCTGTGCTTGTGGTACCCCAAAGGTAGTTCAATTGATCTTATTGGGTACACGGATGCAGATTATGCTGGCTTCCAATTACTATGGATAAGGAACCAGCTGAAGGATTTTGGTGTTGTTTATGATAGTGTTCCTATCTATTGTGACAACACTAGTGCTATTAATATTTCAAAGAATCCTGTCCAACATTCCAAAACCAGACACATTGAGATAAGACATCACTTCTTAAGAGACAATGTGGAAAAAGGTGTGGTGGAGTTGTTGTTTTATAAAAGTGAAGATCAGATCACTGATATCTTCACAAAGCCTTTGTGTCGAGAGTCGTTTTGTAAGTTAAGATTCTTATTAGGTCTAGTTAGATTTTAGGCCTTTGGCTTCAATTACTTCCCTTAATAATTGGCTAGAATGGCATTCTTTTGTATAGTTGTGTATATACCTATGTCAAAATCCTTCAAGTTTTGTGTAAATGGTTCAAGATCCCAAAAGGGTTGAGAATTATTGGTGCAAGAAACAGGTAAAATCAGGCCAAGTTACCAAAAACAGGGTGACGTGGTTCTGTATAGGTACCAGCAAAGGGAAACAGCAGATCATCTCAGATATGTCATCTGATTAATATTTTTATATTTTTTGGAAGATTACTATAAGATCTTTTCCTTTTGGAAGGAAATAATCTTATTTTAGTTATTTGACCTATTGATCAAGGCAATATATCACATGCCTAAATTTTAGGTCGGTTGAGATATTCAAGGCAAAGAATCATTGCCAAAATTGATTTCAATTTTTAAATTTTGTGTCGTTGCTCTTCTTGGCTTAACCGACTTATTTCTTTTCCTCTCTTCTCTCCTCTTTCTGTGCTATAAATATATGATCTCTAACCCCTTGTGCAGCTCACAACTCTCATCATCATTCGAAACTCTCTCACTCTCTTGTGCTCTATTCAGAAATCTCTGCTCACAACGGCTACTGTTCATCAACCTCCTCTTCACTCTCTTATCTACTATTGCATAATCAATATGGGTAGAAAATCAAGTGCATCTAAAAGAGGCAAGGGAAGGGGACACGCAAGTGATTCCTCACAATCTTAGGGAAACACTGATGTGACTCCTCACCTCGATCAAAATCCAACCAAACCACCACCCAATTTCACTTCCACAACTTCCTCACCCAAAAAATTACCAACCACCATCCTCGATCCACCACAAGAATCTACCTCACCACCAAAATCAACCCAACCAAAATCACAACAAACCGCGCTTGTTACCGATCCTTCAGAAGCTGATGATTCCATCATCAAGGAACTAGCTTAGTCTTAAGGGAAACATCAACATGAAGCACGAAGAACACTAAGCCAGGAGTTGGAAGATATCAGTCAGAGTGTAGGAGATGATGAAGTAGAGATCACTGGTCACAAGGAGGGGACATTCACTGAAGAAGTCTTGGTACGCGGTAGAGTAACTCGGTCTTCAGTAAAGAAGATTATTGAGGAAGTTCCGGAGGATTAATCCACTAGTTTTATTCAGGGAACCAAGAGGAAACAGGTACCAATAAGAACCCCTCGCACTACAAAAGGTACATCTGTAGAATCTCTAACTACTGGTTCTACTGATTTAAATGCTCGATTGGTTCTTTCTGGTTGTCGGGTTGAGAAGGGATATTTTGATGTACCTGCTTTGTCTGATTTTAAAAGTTTGATTGAGTATCAAGGATAGATGCCATTGTTTGATTGTAGTGTTGCTAATGTGTCTGGAGTCAAAGACTTTTATGTGAATTTGAAGCAGTTGCCTGATATGTCTGTTGGTTCTCATGTGAATGATGTGGATGTAAGCTTTTCTGTTGCCACTTTGTCTAGCATGTTAAGGGTGCCTAGGGATGGATTTGATAAGTATTCAAGTGATTGGTGGCCCGTGTTGGTAGGGGTAACCCCTGATGAGATTTATGAGCATTTGTTTGGAGGAAAGATGTCTAAGAAACCGGGTGTCTTTAAATCTGCTAATTTAAAGGAACCAGTAATGCTGGTTCTGCATTCATTGTGCAATAAAGTCTTGATCCCACGGGCTCAAGGAAGGGGAACAGTACGCATCATGAAGATGGTTCTGATGTATCTCATGATGAAGAGAATTAAGATTAATCTCCCCTCCTTGATGCTAGATCACATTATGAATTGTTATGGTTCATCTCACCATTCTCTGCCTTATGGATCTGTCATTACTCAATTGCTTATGGATAACAATGTTACTATGAGTGGGTCCACCGTGCCTGTCACGGTGTTCACAAAAGAAATCCTAAAGCTAAAGGGTCTTGACATAAGTGGTGATATATTAAGTTTTAAGCTTGAGGAACCAGCAGAGGAGATGAGGCCCCCATCAAAGAAGAAGAAGAAGGTAGAGGAACTAGCAGGTCAGGAAATGATTCTAAAACGGTTAGAGAATCAGGAGGATATGCTGAGAAAGATAATCAGTTTGGTTCAAAGCTTGTCATCTTCTTTCGGTATCAGGATGGAGCAGATGAAAAAAATGCTAGCTGGCACTCAAGCTCAGATGGCTCCAAGTATAGGTTTGGGTACTCCACAGACTCAGCCCGAGGAAGAAGCGCCTGGTGAAGAAGATGAGGAAGATGAAGAGGAATCAGTTGCTGATGTAGACAATGATGCTAAGTCCGAGGAGGAGGAAGAGGAAGAGAATGATGATGAGGAGTGATGCTAGTTCCCGCTCTTGTTTTCCCTCCCCTTTATTTTTATTCAACAATAATTGATTCTGTTGGTCTGTATATTTCTCACCCAATCCATTAACTTTCCTTTTGATATGGATTTGGGTTCCTTTTGTTGAACTTTGTTGGCTTGTATGGACCATTAATTCTGCTATGGTATGCACTGTCTAACTAATCTTCTCCTGCAGCATACTACTTGAATGGTGGTTGATGCCACTGCATGGATGAGCACATTTAACAATTTGTGCACATCACTTTTACTTAAGAGTACTTTTTAATGATGCCCAAAGGGGGAAGTAGTGTGCCAAAGCCTAAGTCAGTTTAGATTGTGTCAAGTAGCTCAGTTTGATAGTTTAGGGAAGTCTATTTGATAGTTAGTTTTTGGAACCAGTTAGCTTCAATAACTTGTTCAGTTGAGTCTTGAGTCTGTTAGTTGTACTAAAAAATATTTGAGTAGTTAATTGGAGTTTTTCTATGTTTTTGACTTGATTGGTTGCAGGAACTTCAATTAGTTTGTCATCATCAAAAAGGGGGAATTTGTTGAGTCCCTTAGGTTTTGAGTGATGACAAACGGTTACAGGAAACAGGTTACAATAAGCATTGCGAATAGTTGGCTAGAAACCAGCTGGAATTTAACACTGTTTTCCTAGAAAATTTATTACTTATTGATGTTATTCATTTGACTAACTTGTCTATATGTAGGAAATGGTTGGATATAAATTGATCCATGTACTGGTGGGAAACCAGTAGAAACTGTTTCCTGGACTGCTATGCTAAAAAGCAGTCACATACTCTCTATTGTACATTAACCATGTTACATGTGCAATAGTGAAGTTGATTCCAAGACTTGGAGCATGGAGGCCTTTCGAAGACATTCGAAGAAAGATACATTGCTCAAAATGGAAGTATTTAAGGAAGATTCAAGTCTTGAAGATTACATGAAGAAAAGAGGATATGTACTTTAATGCTTAAATCATGCAATGTGCTCCATAGTATGACTTGCATGTTTGGGTAAAATAAGTGCTTATAAGTGTATCGAGTCATATTATGAATTCTGGTACAAAGCTGGAATAGAATTCATAACATACTCAATTCAGGGAACCAGGTTCACTGTACGAAATATCCAAGCTGCATGTTTTGAGAAAAATAAAAGATTACGTAAAAACCTTTTTTAAAGAATTATTCTAAAAATATCCTAAGCAGCTGGAGATTAGATGATAATATTATGGTTACCTAAAAACTAGGAGTATCTATCTTATTTGATTCTATCTTTATGAGTAAATCAAATAAGATAAATACTTTCCTAAAATCACGCTATTACTTGCTCATCAAGTTTACGTGATTTAAGGAAACTAGGGTTTTTATATCCAAGTATATGAACCCATCTAGTCTCTCATATTCTGATAAGTCTCTCTAAAATTAAAAAGGAGGATATTTGAGAGACATATACACTTAAGCACAAAAGCCTATTCATCGAGTCATATACAAGAGCACTATTAGAGCTTAAATAATTTCTCTTAATTAGCTTTCAGAAGTGAGATTAAAAGAGAACATTTGATTGTGTCAAAGCCTTCAATAGAGGGGTTGAAAGGCTGGGTGTGTGTTTGTGAGTTCAAACACAAGGGGCTTACTAGTGTAAGTCGAGAGCACATTCGGAGTAGTGTGTGGGGTATACTGGTTCCCGGAGTAGGGAAATAGTAGAGCGTCTATGGTCTTTATTTTTCATAGTAGATTAATAAAAGAGCATAGGGTAGGAGGACGTAGGCCATAGTTGGATGAACCTCGTTAAATCTTGTGCTTTCATTATTGCCTTTCTTACATTCCGCTGCATACAGGAACCAGCCCAATTGGTTCCTCTTGTAGATCGAAAAGAAAGAAAAATAGGCCAAGGCTACTTAACACTCAATTCACACCCCCCCCCCCCCCCCCTCTTGAGTGCTCTTCATATCAAATCTCCGTGTTTTGTCTCATCTTATTTCTGTCTTTATTGCTTAAATTTTATGTTTGCTTCGCTCATCAATCAAAGCAGCAAACAGTCAAAGCTTGAGCAAAAGCCTTTGAAACCAATTTCAAGGCTTTGACATCTAGTTTCAAAGATAAGCCTTAACGCTTATATTCCGCCTTTGAAAATCAGTTCAAGACCTTGAGATCCTGAATGTGAAAATCGGTTATTAATAACCGTTCTTTTAGGTCGTTTGACTAAAAGAATAGTTATGCAAACTAAATTTATAAACACCCTAATACTCCTACAACTAGTGTAGTGGTAAGTCGGGGATCGAACCACAAGGACAAGGGGCGATAGCTTATAGACTTGATGTAAAGGATTTAAATGGGGTTTGAACAGAATTATACTAATAAAAGAAAAATAAAGCAAGAACTAAAACAATGTTATACTTATGAAAAGAAAATGGGGATAGATTAGTTCCACCCTAGGAAGGATAATCAAACTATCAATACGCTAAATTAGGAGAAATCGGTCAACAATGAATCATGACACTCAAGATGACGAGAGGAAGTTTGTGACCCTATAAATCACACGAACATCCTATAATCGCCCTCTGTCTCCAAAGGAGTGGCAGGACAAGATTCGCATCGAATATCAATCAATCAACTGTTAACAATCTCAAATCCTAACTCTACGCATGAAGAACGAGCCAACCCAGGGTTTCACCAATCAAACCCCTAAGAAGACTACTCACACATAGTAATAATAAAAGATATGATTAAAAACATGAATAGACTGAATGGAAATAAACAAGAGAACGAAAACTAAGAACTATAACCGAACCAACGACTACTCTATCAAACAGTAAACGAAACAACGATCATAGCTAGAGGAATGAAATCAAGAAAAACAATACTTGAAAGCATTAAAAGAACTAAAACAGAAAAGAAATAATACCTTGCATAAACGAAATTGTATGAACGAAATAGGAACCGAATCCGAAATACAAAGCTTGAAAACTAGAACAACGAAAGCTGTAAATCTAAACTAATGCATAAAAGAAATGAAAAGCTTTAAAGTGATGTTCTAGGTTGAGGCACAAGAGCTCTCAAAGTAGGCATAAGGTTATGTACAGAGAAAGAGGGTATTTATACCCTAGGGACAAAAGGAGTAAAACCCTAGGAAAAACCCTCGAGCGCCGACTAAAGAAAGAACCAAAATATGCGGGAAAGAAGGCCATTCGGCCGAATGAAGGGTGGATTCGACCGAATGGGTGGCCATTCGGCCGAATGGGTATGCCATTCGGCTATAACAGAAGTTTGGCGTTTTTGCGATCTGTCCACCATTCGGCCGAATGAGTGGAACCATTCGGCCGAATGGGACTTGATTCGGTCGAATGACTTCTCATTCGGCTATTCCCGAGAGCTTGATTTATGTGCTTGAATCCCTGTCCACCATTCGACCGAATGGATGTCAGATTCGGTTGAATCTGAACCTAAACCTTGCTGAACAATTCCTTTGAAGTGCCTAGTGGCTTCTAGAGTTTATGGAATCTTGGAGAGTGACTTGGAACACATGCCCAAGCTATGATACGCGCATTCAAACTCTTGATAGAAGTGTCAAAGCCTCGAACACGTCTCATTTTACCTCGAAATCATCGAGATCACCTGAAATGACCTAAAAACAGCTCGAGGACAAGATCAAGGTAAAATTGAATGTAACGTGCATAAAACCAATATAAAAGCACGAAACTCGACACTAAAATGAGGTTGTAAACGTGCTCTAAAATGATCACATCAACTTCCCCCAAGCCAAACCTTTGCTAGTCCCTAGCAAATGAACTAGCAAGACAGCACCGTGAGCAAAACTCATGAAAAGCAAGGTGAGCGGAAAACAGGACAATGCCAGCCGTGTACGCGCAAAACTCTTCCCTAGCCATGGGTGTGCAAGTACAATGGGCTCAAAAGAGCATAATACCAAGATAAAAGACGTTTTCCACAGACTCGAGTTCACTGGAAAAGCTACAACACAGGCCATGCCACCCACTACCTAATGAGGTCACAAGTCCACGCTCCCCATGCTATTTCCCAAAAGATGTGGGAAATTTCTAGTACGCTCGTGTGTTTAATATGGTACGTGTTTCGCTCATAATCATCCGACTTAAGATGAGTCGGGAATTAAACACTCAATCAAGGAGAAATCTTAGGGATTGTATCCTATCTACTCTCCAGCATAGAACTTGCTAATCAGGCCAAGTCGAACAGGTTTGGAAACGGTTGCAATGTAGGCTGGGATCAAGGTAGGGTAAAATTTGGGGATGTGGAGTTCAAGTAGAGGATAGTAAGCAATCCAAGGTAATCAAACCAAGGATGGCTACGTCTTCCGAAAACCATGCCACTTCCCAAAATTCTTTGGATACGCATAAATGAGCTCATTGCACCAACTTTATTCTCGAATTTTTTCTTTTTCTATTTTTTTCTTTTCTTTTTCTTCTTTTTTTTTTTTTTTTGTTTTCTCTTTTTTTCTTTTTGTTTTCAAGAAAATATTTCTGAAATAAACTAAGAGTAATGTAAAGAGTCATATCATACGACAACGATTTTTCCAACCAAAATCTTTTACCGCAATGCAACGGGCACCACTTCACTGTAATCACTTGACTATCCTCTAGGTAAGAAGAGGGAATATTTGGCTCATGTGGAGTTAGGTGATGTAGCTACGAAGAAAAGGTAAAGGCACAAAATCGGCTTACCCTAAAGTCAATCAATATTCATGGTAGGCAATTTGGCCATGTAGCTGTAACTACAAACGTGTTATCATCCCTGGCCTTTAGAAAAGAAGACTATGCTGGAGGAGAACAGACACAATACTTAGACTCTCTAACTAGCACTTTATAACATAGGACTCATAATGGACTCCTAGAAGGCTCAATCCTCACTAGGCTAGTTGAAAATGTGCCTCAGAAGGTAGTCATCCAAGCCGCAAACCAAGCAGGACCAGATCCCCCAAGTCAGGCGGAAAACAATCAATTATTCGGTCCCAAAACAGGCACAAGGCTAGGAAAAGCATGAGTATGCATAAGACCACTATAATGTACACGTCAGGAGCTAGCATGTCAGTTTCACAACTCAAGCACATTAATCGTAACACACCTAGACATGCAAAAATAAAAAAAACAAGGTAATAGTTTCAATAATGCTAATCTTTCAAAGTTTTGAAAACACAAGAACCCTCCCCCAAGCCAGCTCAAGAGCCGTCCCGGCACTTGGGAGAGAAGAAACAAGAGGGAGAAAGATCAGCATTATGGAAGCTGTTGCTATACAAATAAACAAACAAAATAAACACCGGGTTATCTCCCGTAAGTACTTTTGTTTAACGTCGGTAAGTTCGACACATTTAGGCACAAATTTATACAGAAAAAGAAAATAAAGAAATTATACCTGTTATAGGAGTGGATTCACTCCTAGCATCACCATCACCTCCAGCGTGGGGAGTCAAAACTCTCCACCGAGCCGTAGTGGCGGAAGTAAGCAATGGAGAACCAGGGTCATCTGGAGGTGGGTTAGAATGCGGGGCTCCCCCAAGCCAGAGTGGAGCCATCAGTCTTTTTTTTCTTTTTCTAGCCCTTTTCCGTTTACGGGCTGGCTCGTTAGTTCCCTCAGATTTATAATATGTCTCCGTTGGCGGAGCAATTCCATTTGCAACCCCATAAATAAGACGCTTTTGTGTGTCCTCCTCATCTGACACCTCAACTGTTATTGGATCAACAGAAACACTACACCTCTTGACTTCTTTTGCAGCATCATTCTCGACTACCCCAAAGGAACAAATCCGCTCAACCATGGGTTCCATTGAAGACTTAGAAAAGGCAAACACGACCTTTTCTTGGGCTACCCTGACGGTTATAGTTTCTGATTCACAGTCGATCAGGGCACCCAAAGTTTTCAAAGCATCCCTCCCTAAGATGAGAGGAGTATAAGGATCCTCAGCCATATCAAGCACCACGAAGTCACATGGTACTACTATGTTCCCAACTTGGATCGGAAGGTCCTCAAACTCCCCACATGGCACTTTTATACTACGGTCGGCCAGCTGGATTGTTTTCTGTGATGGCTTGAGGTTGAAAGTGAGTTTCTTGGCGATGGACATCGGCATTAGGCTAATGGAGGCCCCAAGGTCAGCGAGTGCTCCCTTAGAATTGAGTTTTCCAAGGGTGACTGGGAGCACAAAGGGTCCTCTAGCTTTTTCTTTCTTTGCCCACGTGCCCTGAATGATGGCACTTACTTGCTCTGGCAAACTAATCACTTCGCCCTCTAGCTTTCTCTTGTTCCTTAGGAGGGTTTTCAGATACGTAGCATATTGCGGCATTTGCTCCATGGCTTCTAGGAATGGTATTTTCATTTCAAGCAGCCGCATATGCTCTAGGAATTTAAGAAACTTTTCTTGAAGTTGCTTCTCTACCTTTTTGTAAGGAAAAGGTAGAGGCGGAGCATGTTGACGCTCAAGTTTCCTCCTTTCCTGTATCTCCCTCCATCTCTCATCTTCGTCCTTCTTCTTCCCCTCACACTCATTTATTTTGACTTTTGGTTCCTCAGTCCCTTCACCACCCTCCTTTTCTTTTCTTCCCTCAAGGTTCTCCTTGTGCTCAGTTTCTCTTCGACAACCACTACCCGTCGAGGGATCTTCCCTTAAATCATCTCCATTGGCTACAGCTGGATAAGGATGTGAGATTCCAGATCCTAGGAAGATCGCCTTACAAGTGTGATGCTTAGGGTTAGAGTCAGGAGAGTTTTGTGGTGGAGGCTGGGTGGATGGGTTTTGTTGGGGGTGAGAAGGATATGGCAATGGTGGGGGTGGACTAGCCATCTGCGCAAGCTGTGACTCAAACAACTTCTGCTGCGCCTGAAGTTGTTGCATTTGGTTCATCAAAGTTTGGTTGATGTGCGAGAGGGTTTGGTTTTGTTGTGCAAGGGAGTTCACTTGGGTGGAAAGGAATTCATTAGTTGGAGGCGGGTTTGGTTGAGGCTGTATAGATGGATAGGATGGGTTGGTGTTGGGTCTTGGCATTGGAGGGTATGGCCTATTCCCATTCGGCCTAGGAAAACTCCCATTCGCTTGATTGGTAGAGTTGTACCCTTGGTAGGAGTTCCCTTGGTTAGAATTCGGGTTGAAGGGAGGTCTAGAGGGTTGATTGTTGTAAAGACCTTGCTGAGCAAACCCTTGGTTATGACCACCATACCCTACTGCTGCCACATAATCGGGATTATACCCGTATCCATCATAGTTCATGACCGGGGGTCCTTCTTGGTTATACCCCCCGCAATTAACAGCCGCTATGTGCTCGGAATTTGCACCCCCACAATATGATGTATCATGATTGGTGCCCCCACAGATTCTACATGAAAAGGGCGTCTCTTTAACCGATGATACATTAGAGCTACCTTGGGCGTATTTGAACTTGGACAGCTTTTTATCCATGATAGCCTCAATTTTAGAAGTAATCGTGTCCAAGTTGCTTGAATCTATCCCTCCTCTCGGTAATCCACTACCCCTTGCTCCTCCCCAAGAACTATTTTTAGCAACCTCCTCAATCCTAGCCCTCACTTGATTGCATGGGACTTTCGAAAGTTGGCCTCCAACAGCGGAGTCTAGGAGTGCCTTGGTGGAGTCATTTAGACCATCATAGAAGAATGTATTAAGATGGTTCTCCCCGTACTCATGATGGGGGCATGCTCTTATCATTCTCTTAAACCGACTCCAAGTGGCACTAAGGTTCTCATCATCCTCTTGAGTGAATGACGCAATTTTCTTATGCCAATCCTGCGTTCGAACTGTGGGATAGAACCTTTCTAGAAATGCTGTCTTTAATTGAGCCCAATTAATGATTGAGTTGGGCTCTAAGCATTTATACCAGTCCCGAGCATCACCAGATAAACTCAAGTGAAATAGATGCATCCGTACATAATCCGGGCTATTGGGGCATGGAGGTATGAGACCGCAAATATCTGAGAATGCCTCCAAGTGTTGGAGAGGGCATTCATTTCTCAAACCGCAAAAAGGGGTCTCTTTCACCATCCGGGTGAATTGAGGATGTATATGATAGGGGTTCGGGGCTATGGGCAACACTACACCTCCTTGAAATTCTTGGGACCCAGGTGTCCCAAATTGACCAAAAAGTTGTTGGTGGTTTTCATCCATTGGTGGTGTAGGGTGGTTGGAGGTATTGGGCTGCGATGAGGTTTGGGTTGGAATTCTCCGTTTGCTGCGTTGAACCTCAGGGTCGAATGGTTCTAGTTGTTGATTTGATTGACGTGTGCTATATGGCATGCAAACAACACTAGAGACCAAGCGTAAGTACTGACAAGCAGATTATTAGACAACAAAATAAATAAAACTAAAATGAATTACACCAAGAATATAATCTAAACACAACGCCTTGTCCCCGGCAACGGCGCCATTTTGATAACCGTTCTTTTAGGTCGTTTGACTAAAAGAATAGTTATGCAAACTAAATTTATAAACACCCTAATACTCCTACAACTAGTGTAGTGGTAAGTCGGGGATCGAACCACAAGGACAAGGGGCGATAGCTTATAGACTTGATGTAAAGGATTTAAATGGGGTTTGAACAGAATTATACTAATAACAGAAAAATAAAGCAAGAACTAAAACAATGTTATACTTATGAAAAGAAAATGGGGATAGATTAGTTCCACCCTAGGAAGGATAATCAAACTATCAATACGCTAAATTAGGAGAAATCAGTCAACAATGAATCATGACACTCAAGATGACGAGAGGAAGTTTGTGACCCTATAAATCACACGAACATCCTATAATCGCCCTCTGTCTCCAAAGGAGTGGCAGGACAAGATTCGCATCGAATATCAATCAATCAACTGTTAACAATCTCAAATCCTAACTCTACGCATGAAGAACGAGCCAACCCAGGGTTTCACCAATCAAACCCCTAAGAAGACTACTCACACATAGTAATAATAAAAGACATGATTAAAAACATGAATAGACTGAATGGAAATAAACAAGAGAACGAAAACTAAGAACTATAACCGAACCAACGACTACTCTATCAAACGGTAAACGAAACAACGATCATAGCTAGAGGAATGAAATCAAGAAAAACAATACTTGAAAGCATTAAAAGAACTAAAACAGAAAAGAAATAATACCTTGCATAAACGAAATTGTATGAACGAAATAGGAACCGAATCCGAAATACAAAGCTTGGAAACTAGAACAACGAAAGCTGTAAATCTAAACTAATGCATAAAAGAAATGAAAAGCTTTAAAGTGATGTTCTAGGTTGAGGCACAAGAGCTCTCAAAGTAGGCATAAGGTTATGTACAGAGAAAGAGGGTATTTATACCCTAGGGACAAAAGGAGTAAAACCCTAGGAAAAACCCTCGAGCGCCAACTAAAGAAAGAACCAAAATATGCGGGAAAGAAGGCCATTCGGCCGAATGAAGGGTGGATTCGACCGAATGGGTGGCCATTCGGCCGAATGGGTATGCCATTCGGCTATAACAGAAGTTTGGCGTTTTTGCGATCTGTCCACCATTCGACCGAATGAGTGGAACCATTCGGCCGAATGGGACTTGATTCGGTCGAATGAATTCTCATTCGGCTATTCCCGAGAGCTTGATTTATGTGCTTGAATCCCTGTCCACCATTCGACCGAATGGATGTCAGATTCGGTCGAATCTGAACCTAAACCTTGCTGAACAATTCCTTTGAAGTGCCTAGTGGCTTCTAGAGTTTATGGAATCTTGGAGAGTGACTTAGAACACATGCCCAAGCTATGATACGCGCATTCAAACTCTTGATAGAAGTGTCAAAGCCTCGAACACGTCTCATTTTACCTCGAAATCATCGAGATCACCTGAAATGACCTAAAAACAGCTCGAGGACAAGATCAAGGTAAAATTGAATGTAACGTGCATAAAACCAATATAAAAGCACGAAACTCGACACTAAAATGAGGTTGTAAACGTGCTCTAAAATGAGCACATCAGTTATACTCTATTCACCCCCCCTCTAGAGTATAATTAATCATATTCCATCTCCCTATTGATTCTTCAAGGACTATAAGGGGTAATTGGCTAGTTTGAGTGTGCTATGGGGCATGGAAATAGAAAAGTCAAAGACAACCAAAAAGAAAAACAAAATATAGAAATGAAATGAAATAAAATAAAGTTATATTAAGAATAGAAGAGTCTAAATATTACGCCCTGTCCCCGGCAACATCGCCATTTTGATAACTGGTATTTTAGGTCATTAACTAATAGACAAGTTATGCAAAAAAATTTATTCCAACCTACAAACTATATGAGTATAGTGGAGTAGGGGGTCGAACCACGAGGACAAGGTATATCAAGACTTTAACTCTTAACACAACCGGACTATTTGGATTTAGAAAAACAACTAAACTGACAACGAGAATGTAGATCACAATGAATTAAGCGGTAAATCAAATAGAGAAAAACAGGGACAAGATTAGATTCACCCAAGCAATGAAGCTTTCAAAACCAAACATGATAGGTTAGAGAAAATCTGATAATAACTAGCATGGATATCCAAGAATACGAGAGGAAGTTGGTAATTCAACAAATCACAACGAACGACCTATAATCGCCTATGTCTCCAAAGGAGTGACAGGACAAGATTTGCATCGGATTCCGAAACTACTTATTATCATCATTCCTACAACCTTAAGCAATAAAGATCATAGCTTTCCTAGGGTTTCACCAATCAAAACCCCTAAAAGAACTACTCACACATATTCATGTTTAACAACATAAAGATATTCAACAACGCAAATGAAACGAACACGGAAGGAAATCATGAGAAGGAAAGCAAATCAGAAATTACGCTAATAAACGATAAATATAGAACTAAACATGCAACGAAATAAAGAGAATGAATTAAGAGAAAAGGAATAGATTAAAACTCACAAATGCTTTAATTTGATATCCACGAACTGAATTTGAATGACAAAGTGTTAAGAAAAATGAAAACTAAAAGCTAAAACTAAAAGAATTTGGTGGCTAAAGAAAACTAAAAGTGCATAAAAATATATAAACCTAGCTACCCTTCCTCTCATCAGAGGAAGGGGTATTAATAACAAAACATGAAAAACCTACAAAAACCCTGAATTGCATTTGGGTCGGCCCTAAAAAGAGGTAGTTGTTCTGGAGAAAACACTGTTATTCGACCGAATTCAAGTCCCATTCGGCTGAATACAACTCTATTCACCCCAATGCACTTCCATTCGCCCATTCTAGAGGCTCCAAAGAATCGATACCTGTCCACCATTTGCCCGAATGTAAGGGTTGATTCAGTCGAATGGAAGCTCATTCACCCGAATGAGTTCCATTCGGCCTTTCCAATGGAAGGACTTAAAAGCTCTGAAGTTAGCCTTGCATTTGACCGAATGTGGAACAGATTCGGTCAAATTTGCACCATTTGGCCGTATATGTCTCAGATTCGGTCGAATTTGAGACCATGCATTCCTTTTTTCACTTCTCTCATTTCTGAACTTTGTGGGATCTTCATGAGTGACTTGAAACATTTGCCCAAGCTATGTTACGCGTGTCAAAGGCTCAAATGCATTGTAGAAGTACTTGAAATGAACTTAACACAACTCGAAGACAAGATCAAGTTGAAATCAAGCATATTATGCATAAAACCAATACAAAACTACGAGACTTGACACTACAACGAGGTAATAAACATACTCTAAAACGAGCACATCAAAAATCTGTCAAACGGGAGAGGTTCTAAGTATAAAATGACTTAAACACTTCAAATCAGACATAATGAGTCAATATAGGTCAAATGGGATCAGTTTTGGGTAGAAAAGGACGTATTTACCCTTGAACATGTCATAAACACTTAAAACACATCGTTTTGAGTCAAACTTGGTCAAATGAGAGAGGTTTTGTGTATTAAATGACCTAACACTTCTAATCGGACGCTATGAGTCAAAACAGATCAAATAGGATCAGTTTTGGGTAGAAAATAACTTATTTTCCCTTGAACATGTCATAAACACTTAAAATGCATCGATTTGAGCCAAAGTCGGTCAAATGGGGGAGGTTCTGTGTATAAATTGATTTAAACACTTTGAATCAAATGACATGAGTGAGTATAGGTCAAATGCGATAAGTTTTGGGTAGAAAATGACGTATTTACCCTTGAACATGTCATAAACACTTGAAGTACATCGTTTAAGTCAAACTCGGTCAGACAGGAGAGGTTTTGTGTATTAAATGACCAAACACTTCGAATCTGACAATATTAGTCAAAAATAGGTGAAATAGGATCAGTTTTGGGTAGAAAATGGCGTATTTTGCCTTGAACATGTCATAAACACTTGAAATACATCAATGTGAGTACAACTCGGTCAAACGAGAGAGGTTTTGTGTACTAAATGACCTAAACACTTGGAATCGGTTGATATGAGTCAATATAGATAAAATAGGATCAGTTTTGGGTAGAAAATGACGTCTTTACCCTTGATCATGTCATAAACACTTGAAATACATCAATTTGAGTCAAAATCGGTCAAATGGGAGAGGTTTTGTGTATTAAATGACCTAAACACTTTGAATCGAACTAAATGAGTCAATATATGTCATATGGGGTCAGTTTGGGTAGAAAAAGATGTATTTACCCTTGAACATGTCAAAAACACATGAAATAAATCGATTTGAGTCAAACTCAATAAAACGGGAGAGGTTTTGTGTTTAAAATGACCTAAACACTTGGAAGCAGTTGATATGAGTCAATAGAGGTGAAATAGGTTCAATTTTGGGTAGAAAATGACGTATTTACCCTTAATCATGTCATAAAAACTTGAAATACATAAATTTGAGTCAAACTTGGTCAAATGGGAGAGGTTCTAGGTATAAAATGACCTAGTCACTTCGAATCAGACGGTATGAGTCAATATAGGTCAAATGGGATCAGTTTTGGGAAGAAAATGATGTATTTACCCTTGAACATTTCATAAGCACTTGAAAAACATCAATTTGAGTCAAACTCAGTCAAACGGGAGAGGTTTTGTGTATTAAATGACCTAAATAATTCAAATCAGATGATATGAGTCAATATAGGTTAAATAAAATCTATTTTGGGTAGAAAATGAAGTATTTACTCTTAATTATGTCATAAATACTTGAAATACACCAATTTGAGTCAAACTTGGTGAAACGGGAGAGGTTTTGGGTATAAAAGGACTTGAACACTTCAAAACGGACATAATGAGTCAATATAGGTCAAATGGGATGAGTTTTGGGTAGAAAATTACGTATTAACATTTAAAACATGTCATAAACACTTAAAATGCATCGATTTGAGCCAAAGTCGGTCAAACGGGGGAGGTTCATTGTATAAAATGACTGAAACACTTTGAATCGAATGACATGAGTGAGTTTAGGTCAAATGTGATATGTTTTGGGTAGAAAATGACGTATTTACCCTTGAACATGTCATAAACACTTGAAGTACATCGTTTAAGTCAAACTCGGTCAGACAAGAGAGGTTTTGTGTACTAAATGACCAAACACTTCGAATCGGACGATATTAATCAAAATAGGTGAAATAGGATCAGTTTTGGGTAGAACATGGCGTATTTTCCCTTGAACATGTCATAAATACTTGAAATACATCAATGTGAGTACAACTCGGTCAAACGAGAGAGGTTTTGTGTACTAAATGACCTAAACACTTGGAATCGGTTGATATGAGTCAATATAGATAAAATAGGATCAGTTTTGGGTAGAAAATGACGTATTTACCCTTGATCATGTCATAAACACTTGAAATACATCAATTTGAGTCAAAATCGGTCAAATGGGAAAGGTTTTGTGTATTAAATGACCTAAACACTTTGAATCGAACTAAACGAGTCAATATATGTCATATGGGGTCAGTTTGGGTAGAAAAAGACGTATTTACCCTTGAACATGTCAAAAACACATGAAATAAATCGATTTGAATCAAACTCAGTAAAACGGGAGAGGTTTTGTGTATAAAATGACCTAAACACTTGGAAACAGTTGATATGAGTCAATAGAGGTGAAATAGGTTCAATTTTGGGTGGAAAATGACGTATTTACCCTTGATCATGTCATAAAAACTTGAAATACATAAATTTGAGTCAAACTTGGTCAAATGGGAGAGGTTCTAGGTATAAAATGACCTAGTCACTTCGAATCAGACGGTATGAGTCAATATAGGTCAAATGGGATCAATTTTGGGTAGAAAATGATGTATTTACCCTTGAACATTTCATAAGCACTTGAAAAACATCAATTTGAGTCAAACTTAGTCAAACGGGAGAGGTTTTGTGTATTAAATGACCTAAATAATTCAAATCAGATGATATGAGTCAATATAGGTTAAATAAAATCTATTTTGGGTAGAAAATGAAGTATTTACCCTTAAACATGTCATAAATACATGAAATACACGGATTTGAGTCAAACTCGGTGAAACGGGAGAGGTTTTGGGTATAAAAGGACTTAAACACTTCAAATCGGACATAATGAGTCAATATAGGTCAAATGGGATGAGTTTTGGGTAGAAAATTATGTATTCCCACTTAAAACATCTCATAAACACTTGAAATACATCGATTGGAGACAAACTTGGTCAATCGGGAGAGGTTTTCTGTATGAAATGACCTAAACGCTTTGAATCAAACGATATGACTGAATATAGGTCAAATAGGATCAATTTTGGGTAGAAAAGGACATATTTTCCCTTGAACATGTCATAGACACTTGAAATAAACCGATTTGACTCAAACTCGGTCAAACGGGGGAGGTTCTATGTATATAATGACTTAAACACTTTGAATTGGACAACATGATTCCAAATAGGTCAAATGCAATCAGTTTTGG
Organism: Dysphania ambrosioides; assembly: GCA_026401315.1. Lineage (NCBI taxonomy): Eukaryota > Viridiplantae > Streptophyta > Magnoliopsida > Caryophyllales > Amaranthaceae > Dysphania > Dysphania ambrosioides. The sequence continues at coordinate 15,384,191 of CM048665.1, read as the reverse complement.
GTAGAAAATGACGTATTTACCCTTGAACATGACATAAACACTTGAAATACATCGATTTGAGTCAAACTTGGTCAAATAGGAGAAGATTTGGAATAAATATAACCTAAACTCTTCGAATTGGACTATATGAGTTAATATAGGTGAAATTCGAACAGATTTGGGTAGAACATGAAAAATTTACACTTGATTATGTCATAAACACTTGAAATACATAGATTTGAGTCAAACTCAGTCAAACAGGAGAGGTTTTGTGTATTAAATGACCTAAACAATTCGAATCGGACGATTTGGGTAAATATAGGTAGAATAGGATCAATTTTTGATAGAAAATGACGTATTTACCCTTGAACATATCATAAGCAATTTAAATACATCGATTTGAGTCAAACTTGGTAAAGTGGGAGAGGTTTAGGGTATAAAATGACTTAACCACATCGACTCGGATGATATAAGTTAATATAGGTCAAATGTGATCAGTTTTGGGTAGAAAATGACGTATTTACTCTTGAACATGACATAAACACTTGAAATACATTTATTTGAGTCAAACTTGGTCAAACGGGAGAAGATTTGGAATTAATATGACCTAAACTCTTTGAATTGGACAATATGAGTTAATATAGGTGAAATTGGTACAGATTTGGGTAGAATATGACGAATTTACACTTGATTATGTCCTAAACACTTGAAATACATAGATTTCAGTCAAACTCAGTCAAACGAGAGAGGTTTTGTGTATTAAATGACCTAAATAATTCGAATCGGACGATTTGAGTAAATATAGGTAAAATAGGATCAATTTTTGATAGAAAATGACGTATTTACCTTGAACTTATCGTAAGCAATTTAAATACGTCAATTTGAGTCAAACTTGGTAAAGTGGGAGAGGTTTTGGGTTTAAAATTACTTAACCACTTTGAATCGAACGATATGAGTCAATATAGGTCAAATGTGATTAGTTTTGGGTAGAAAATGACGTATTTGACCTTGAATATGTCATACACACTTGAAATACATCGATTTTAGTTAAACTCGGTCAAACCAGAGAGGTTTTGTGTATTAAATGACTTAAACACTTTGAATCGGACGATATGAGTGAATATAGGTCAAATAGGATTAAATTTGGATTGAAAATGCCATATTTACCCTTGAACATGTCATAAACACTTGAAATAAATCAATTTTAATCAAACTTAGTTAAACGGGAGCGTTTTGTGTATTAAATGACCTAAACACTTCAATTCGGACAATATCAATTAATTTAGGTCAAATAGGATCAGTTTTGGGTAGAAAATGACGTATTTACCCTTGAATATGTCACAAACACTTCAAATACCTCGATTTAAGTCAAAATCAGTCAAATGGGAGAGATTCTCGGTATAAAAAGACCTATACACTTCAAATCAGACGATATAAATCAATATAGGTTAAATGGGATCAATTTTTTTTAGAAAATGATGAATTTACTCTTAAACATGTCATAAACACTTGAAATACATCGATTTGAGTCAAACTCGGTAAACAGTATTTATCCCATCATTTAACCTTGAATTCTCGGACTAACTTTTTTACTAGCCCTCAAAAGGATATTGAGAGCAAGGACCATTGAAAGGGTCAAAAGCTGTTTTAGAGTATGAGTAATCAGATTCTTCGTCCTTAGAGGTTTTTGAACTGGTTGAACCATTGATGATTCTTCTGGCAAAGTCTGGATCAGAACAAAGCTTTTCCAGTGCTTCTTTTTGAATAGGAGTTAGGTTTTTGTAAGAGGAAGAAGTTTTTTCTCTTCTTCGTGAGGAAGAATAGGCGGCTGTTTTTGAAACTCGATGGACCGCCTATTCAAGTTTTTTACCGGTTTGAATAAAGTCTTTCACATTTTTAGTGGAGCAAAGTTCTAAATAGAATTTCTCCCATCATTTAACCTTGAATTCTCGGACTAACGTTTTTACTAGCCCTCAAAAGGATATTGAGAGCAAGGACCATTGAAAGGGTCAAAAGCTGTTTCAGAGCTTGAGCAATCAGATTCTTCGTCCTTTGAGGTTTTTGAACTGGTTGAACCTTTGATGATTCTTCTGGCAAAGTCTGGATCAGAACAAAGCTTTTCCCGTGCTTCGTTTTGAATAGGAGTCAGGTTTTTGTAAGAGGAAGAAGTTTTTTATCTTCTTCGTGAGGAAGAAGAGGCGGCTGTTTTTGAAACTTAATGGATCGCCATTCAAGTTTTTTACCGGTTTGAATGAAGTCTTTCACATTTTCAGGGGAGCAAAGTTCTAAAAAGAATTTCTCCCATCATTTAACCTTGAATTCTCGGACTAACATCCAAGGGTATGGAGAAGGGAGTTGTGGTTTTAGACTATAACTCCAACAAAATATCCAAGGGATTTTTGTACTCAACATGGAAGAGAAGGGGATTCATAAATTTTTCTGACTTTGAGGCTGTTGAAAATGTTTGGAATCCTTCAATGCAAAGAGGAGGAAGGATTTCTTGAACTGGTCCATAAAAGTGCCACCAATGGAAAAACCATAATGGTATTTGTTCTTTTAGGAAAAACTTATCAAAAGAGAAGAACCATGAGTGATTAAAAGCCTGAAGGAGGAATGCTCTTGACCAGACCATTTTGTAATCAAAATATGAATAGGTTTAAGGAAAAAAGGTTTTTGAAAGTGGTTTTTCATCATAGGGACTTAACCATTCAGATTGGTTAACAATCCTTTTGGTGATACATTTTGAATAGATAATATTTTCGGTCGGAGATTTAACATGTTGAATTTCACAAGAATTTGAATCAATTAATATAAATTCATAAAATCTTTGAGTTTTTTCAAGGTTTTCAGGAAACCATTCACATCCTTCTGGGAAGGATTGCCTATTGAAGGCCTTTATGGTGTCTGGGTTTTGCGGGGAAGAGAATTTTGTAAGGCCAATGGCTTCAGTGGCTTCTTAAGTGAAATAAGCTGATTTTGGGATTTTTGAGTTTGTTTTTGAAGGGGTTTCATTTGTAATCGGTTTTTGAACAATTTGAGAATAAGCTAAACTAGCAAATTGGTTCGTAGTTGTAAAATTTTTTGAATCTGAAGGTAAATCTTTTGGAGGTTTCATCTCATAATCATCTGCTGACTGAAACCCTTTGAGTTTGTCAGATTTCTTCTTATGAGACATTTTGATGTCCTTGTAAGAATTCTCTGGTAAGAAAATCAGGAAGAGAATTATTTTCGCCTTTAATGTGCTCTATTTGAAAATCTAATATAGATAAAATAGCTTGCCAACGGGCAAAGATTTGTTTTGAAATAATATTTTGACATCTTTTTCCAAAACTTCTTTAGCAGATTTGCAATCAATGCAAATAAGAAATTTTTTATTGTATAAATCGCTTTGAAATTTTGAAACACATAAAATAATTGATAGAACCTCCTTTTTAGGACCTAACCAGACTCCGGAATGGAACCGTACTAGTTGTTCTAGACCATCTACCTTTTGTTTGAGTATACCACCATAGCCTACGTCTGAAGCATCTGTTTCAACTATCATGTATGTAGATGGATTAGGTATGCAAAGACAGGGTAATGATTTTATCTTTACTTTGAGGGTCTTGACAATCTCAATATGTTCTTTTGACCAAGCAGGGGGATTTTTTTGTAATCTTTGAAATAAGGGAGCACATAATTGACAAAGGTTAGGGAAAAATCTGAAACATAATTCACACATCCTAAGAATCTTTGAAGTTGGGTTTTCTCTTTAAGCTCATTAGGAAATTTTGAAGCAAACTCTATGGATCTATTAATGGGTTTAATGGTTCCTCTGAATATATCATGGCCAAGGAATCTAATTTTTGTTTGGAAAAGTTTCATTTTTGAGCTTGAAACAACTAAACCATTCTTTTCTATTAAATCGAATAAGAATTCTTTATCTTCGTTACTAGATATGACGATATGAATCAATATAGGTTAAATGAGATCAATTTTTTTTAGAAAATGATGAATTTACTCTTAAACATGTCATAAACACTTGAAATAAATTGATTTGAGTCAAACTCGGTAAAATGAGAGAGGTTTTGTATATTAAATGACCTAAAAACTTCAAATAAGATGATATGAGTCAATTTAGGTTAAATAAAATCAATTTTGGGTAGAAAATGAAGTATTTACCCTTAAACATGTCATAAATACTTGAAATACACCGATTTGAGTCAAACTCGGTGAAACAGGAGAGGTTTTGGGTATACAAAGACTTAAACACTTCGAATCGGACATAATGAGTTAATATTGGTCAAATGGGATGGGTTTTGGGTAGAAAATGACGTATTTATACTTGAACATGTCATAATCACTTGAAATACATCGATTGGAGTCAAACATGGTCAATCGGGAGAGGTTTTGTGTATTAAATGACCTAAACGCTTTGAAACGGACGATATGAGTGAATATAGGTCAAATAGGATCAATTTTGGGTAGAAAAGGACGTATTTTCCCTTGAACATGTCATAAACACTTGAAATACATCGATTTGAGTCAAACTCGGTTAAACGGGGGAGGTTCTATGTATAAAATGACTTAAACACTTTGAATCGGACAACATGATTCCATATAAGTCAAATGCGATCAGTTTTAGGTAGAAAATGATGTATTTATCCTTGAACATGACATAAACACTTGAAAAACATCGATTTGAGTCAAACTTGGTCAAACGGGAGAAGATTTGGAATAAATATTACCTAAACTCTTCGAATTGGACAATATGATTAATATAGGTGAAATTGGAACAGATTTGGGTAGAATATGACGAATTTACACTTGACTATGTCATAAACACTTGAAATACATAGATTTGAGTCAAACTCAGTCAAACGGGAGAGGTTGTGTGTATTAAATGACCTAAACAATTCGAACCGGACGATTTGAGTAAATATAGGTAAAATAGGATCAATTTTTGATAGAAAATGACGTATTTACCCTTGAACATATCATAAGCAATTTAAATACATCGATTTAAGTCAAACTTGGTAAAGTGGGAGAGGTTTAGGGTATAAAAGGACTTAACCACTTCGAATCGGACGATATAAGTTAATATAGGTCAAATATGATCAGTTTTGGGTAGAAGATGACGTATTTAACCTTGAATATTCATACACACTTAAAATACATCGATTTGAGTCAAACTCGGTCAAACGGGAGAGGTTTTGTATATTAAATGACTTAAACACTTTGAATTAGACGATATGAGTGAATATATGTCAAATAAGATTAAATTTGGATAGAAAATGACCTATTTACCCTTGACCATGTCATAAACACTTGAAATAAATTTATTTGAATCAAACTTAGTTAAACGGGAGCGTTTTGTGTATTAAATGACCTAAACACTTCAAATCGGACGATATCAATTAATTTAGGTCAAATAGGATCAGTTTTGGGTAGAAATTGACGTATTGCCCCTTGAATATGTCACAAACACTTGAAATACATCGATTTAAGTCAAACTCAGTCAAATGGGAGAGATTCTGGGTATAAAAAGACCTATACACTTCGAATCAGATGATATGAATCAATACAGGTCAAATGGGATCATTTTTTTTTACAAAATGACGAATTTACTCTTAAACATGTCATAAACACTTGAAATACATCGATTTGAGTCAAACTCGGTAACATGGGAGATGTTTTATGTATTAAATATCCTAAAAACTTCGAATCGGATGATATCAGTCAATATAGGTCAAATAGGATCAGTTTTGGCTAGAAAATTATGTATTTACCCTTACACATGTCATACAAACTTGAAATACATGGATTTGAGTCAAACTAGGTCAAATGGGAGAGGTTTTGGGTATAAAATGACTTAAACAATTCGAATTGGACAATATGAGTCAATATAGGTCAAATAGGATTAGTTTTGGGTTGAAATGACATATTTACCCTTGAACATGTCATAAACATTTGAAATACATCGATTTGTGTCAAATTCGGTGAAACGGGAGAGGTTTTGTATATTAAATGACCTAAACACTTCAAATCGGACGATATGAATCAATATAGGTTAAATAGGATGATATGAGTCAATATAGGTTAAATAGGATCAATTTTGGATAAAAAATGAAGTATTTGCCCTTAAACATGTCATAAATACTTGAAATACACCGATTTGAGTCAAACTCGGTGAAACGGGAGAGGTTTTGGGTATAAATAGACTTAAACACGTCGATCGGACATAATGAGTCAATATAGGTCAAATGGGATGGGTTTAGGGTAGAAAATGACGTATTTACACTTGAACATGTCATAAACACTTAAAATACATCGATTTGAGTCAAACTTGGTCAATTGAGAGAGGTTTTGTGTATTAAATGACCTAAACTCTTTGAATCGGACAATATGAGTGAATATAGGTCAAATAGGATCAATTTTGGGTAGAAAAGGGCGTATTTTCCTTGAACATGTCATAAACACTTGAAATACATCGATTTGAGTCAAACATGGTTAAACGGGGGAGGTTCTATGTATAAAATGACTTAAACACTTTGAATCGGACAACATGATTCCATATAGGTCAAATGCGATCAGTTTTGGGTAGAAAATGACGTATTTATCCTTGAACATGACATAAACACTTGAAATACATCGATTTGAGTCAAACTTGGTCAAACGGGAGAAGATTTGGAATAAATATAACCTAAACTCTTCGAATAGGACAATGTGAGTTAATATAGGTGAAATTGGAACAGATTTGGGTAGAATATGACAAATTTACACTTGACTATGTCATAAACACTTGAAATACATAGATTTGAGTCAAACTCAGTCAAACAGGAGAGGTTTTGTGTATTAAATGACCTAAACAATTCGAATCGGACGATTTGAGTAAATATAGGTAAAATAGGATCAATTTTTGATAGAAAATGACGTATTTACCGTTGAACATATCATAAGCAATTTAAATACATCGGTTTGAGTCAAACTTGGTAAAGTGGGAGATGTTTAGGGTATAAAATGACTTAACCACTTTGAATCGGACGATATAAGTTAATATAGGTCAAATGTGATCAGTTTTGGGTAGAAAATGATGTATTTAACCTTGAATATGTCATACACACTTGAAATACATCAATTTGAGTCAAACTCGGTCAAACGGAAGAGGTTTTGTGTATTAAATGACTTAAACACTTTGAATCGGATGATATGAGTGAATATAGGTCAAATAGGATTAAATTTGGATAGAAAATGACGTATTTACCCTTGACCATGTCATTAACACTTGAAATAAATTAATTTGAATCAAACTTAGTTAAACGAGAGCGTTTTGTGTATTAAATGACCTAAACACTTCAAATCGGACGATATCAATTAATTTAGGTAAAATAGGATCAGTTTTGGGTAGAAATTGACGTATTACCCCTTGAATATGTCACAAACACTTGAAATACATCGATTTGAGTCAAACTCAGTCAAATGGGAGAGATTCTGGGTATAAAAAGACCTATACACTTCGAATCAGACGATATGAATCAATATAGGTCAAATGGGATAAATTTTTTTTAGAAAATGACGAATTTAGTCTTAAACATGTCATAAACACTTGAAAATACATCGCTATGAGTCAAACTCGGTAACATGGGAGAGGTTTTGTGTATTAAATGACCTAAAAACTTCGAATCGGATGATATCAGTCAATATAGGTCAAATAGGATTAGTTTTGGGTAGAAAATTATGTATTTACCCTTAAACATGTCATAAAAACTTGAAATACATGGATTTGAGTCAAACTTGGTCAAATGGGAGAGGTTCTGGGTATAAAATGACTTAAACAATTCGAATCGGACGATATGAGTCAATATAGTTCAAATAGGATTAGTTTTGGGTTGAAATGACATATTTACCCTTGAACATGTCATAAACATTCGAAATACATCGATTTGTGTCAAATTCGGTCAAACGGGAGAGGTTTTGTATATTAAATGACCTAAACACTTCAAATCGGACAATATGAATCAAAATAGGTCAAATAGGATAAATTTTGGGTAGATATTTAAGTATTTACCCTTGAACATGTCATAAACACTTGAAATACATCGATTTGTGTCAAACTCGGTCAAATAGGAGAGGTTTTGTGATTCAAAAGACCTAAACACTTCGAATCGGACAATATGAGTCAAAATAGGTGAAAAAGGATCCGTTGTGGATAGAAAATGACATATTTACCCATGAACATGTTATAAACACTTGAAATACATCGATTTGAGTCAAACTTAGTCAAATGGTAGAGGTTTGGTTTATTAAATGACCTAAACACTTCTAATCGGACGATATGAGTCAATATAGGTCAAATAGGATCACTTTTGTGTAGAAAATGACATACTTACCCTTAAACAGGTCATAAACACTTGAAACACATTGATTTTTGGCAAACTCGGTCAAATGGGAGAGGTCTTGGGTATAAAATAACTTAAACACTTAGAATCAGACGATATAAGTCAATATAGGATCAATTTTAGTGAAACTTGGTCAAATAGGAGAAGTTTTGTGTATTAAATGACAAAACACTTCGAATCGGACGATAAATCAATTTACTCATAAAGATGTTATAAACACTTAAAATAAATCAATTTTAGTGAAACTTGGTCAAATAGGAGAAGTTTTGTGTATTAAATGACAAAACACTTCGAATCGGATGATATGATAAAACATAGATTAATAGGATCAATTTTTGGTAGAAAATATCGTATTTTCCCTTAAACATGTCATAAACACTTGAAATATATCGATTTGAGTTAAACTCGGTCAAACGGGAGAAGTTTTGTGTATTAAATCACTGAAACACTTCCAATCGAACGATATGACTCAACATAAGAAAGAAATGGGATCAATTTTTGAAGAAAAAAATGTATTTACCCTTAAACATGTCATAAACACTTGAAATACATCGATTTTAATCAAACTCAGTCAAACGAGAGAGGTTTTGAGTATTAAATGACCTAAACACTTTGAATCGGTCGATATGAGTCAATATCGGTCAAATCGAATCAATTTGGATAGAAAATGACGTATTTACCCTTGAACATGTCATAAATACTTCAAATACATCGATTTGAGTTAAACTCGGTCAAATAGGAGAGATTCTAGGTATAAAATGACCTAAACACTTCGAATCGGACGATATTAGTCAATATAGGTCAAATAAGATCAGTTTTGGATAGAAAATTACGTATTTACCCTTGAAGATGTCATAAACACGTGAATACATCAATTTGAGTCATACTCGGTCAAACGGGAGAGGTTTTGTGTATTAAATGACGTAAACACTTCGAATCGGACGATATGAATCAATATAGGTCAAATAGGATCAATTTGGATAGAAAATGACGTATTTACCCTTTTACATGTCATAAACACTTGAAATACATCGATTTAAGTCTAACTCGGTCATATGGAAGAGGTTTGGCTATAAAATGACTTAAACAATTCGAATCGGACGATATGAGTCAATATAGGTCAAATGGGATCAGTTTTGTGTAGAAAATGAAGTATTCACCCTTGAACATGTCATAAACACTTGAAATACATCGATATGAGTTAAAATGCGGTCAAACATGAGAGGTTTTGTGTATTAAATGACCTAAATACTTTGAATCAAATGGTATTAGTCAATATAGGTCACATAGGATCAATTTCGGTTAGAAAATGATATATTTACCCTTGAACATGTCATAAATACTTGAAATACATCGATTTGAGTCAAACTCGGTCAAATGGGAGATTTTCTAATTATAAAATGACTTAAACACTTCAAATCAGACGATATGACTCAATATAGGTGAAATAAGATCAGTTTTGGGTAGAAATTTAGGTATTTACCCTTGAACATGTCTAAAACACTGAAAATTAATCGTTATTTGTCAAACTCAGTCAAACGGGGAAGGGTCTTTGAATAAAATAACTTAAGCACTTTGAATAAACGATATGAGTCAATATAGGTCTAATGGGATCATTTTTGGGTAGAAAATGAAGTATTTACCCTTGAACATGTCATAAACACATGAAATACATCGATTTGAGTCAAATAGGGTCAAATAGGAGAGATTTTGTGTATTAAATGACCTAAACACTTCAAATCCGACAGTATGAGTCAATATAGGTCAAATAAGATCAATTTTGGGTAGAAAAATGACGTATTTACCCTTAAACATGTCATAAACAATTGAAATACATCAGTTTGAGTCAAACTTGGTCAAATGGGAGAGGTTCTGGGTATAAAATGACGTAAACACTTCGAATTGGACGATATGAGTCAATATATGTCAAATAGAATCAGTTTCGGGTAAAAAATGGTGAATTTACCCTTGAACATGTCATAAACACTTGAAATACATTGATTTGAGTCATACTCGGTCAAAGGTAAGAGGTTTTATGTATTAAATGACCTAAACACTACGAATCGGACAATATTAGTGAAAATAGTTCAAATATGATCAATTTTCTGTAGAAAATGACGTATTTAACCTTGAACATGTCATAAACACTTGACAAACATTGATCTGAGTCAAACTCGCTCAAACAAGAGAGGTTTTGTGTATTAAATGAATTAAACACTTCGAATTGGACAATAGGAGTTAAAATAGGTCAAATTTGGGTAGAAAATGACGTATTTACCCTTAAACATGTCATAAACACTTGAAATACATCGATTTTTGTCAAACTCGGTAAAATGGGAGAGATTCTAGGTATAAAATGACCTAAACACTTCGAATCGGACGATATGAGTCAATATAGGTCAAATGGGATCAATTTTGGGTAGAAAATGACGTATTTGCCTTGAACATGTCATAAGCACTTGAAATGCATCGATTTGTGTCAAAGTCGGTCAAACGGAGGAGGTTTTATTTATTAAATGACCTAAACACTTTGAATCGGACGATATGACTTAATATAGGTCAAATAGGATCAATTTTAAATAGAAATGACGTATTTACCCTTGAACATGTCATAAATACTTGAAATACGTCGATTTGAGTCAAACTCAGTCAAATAAGAGAGGTTTTGTGTATTAAATGAGCTAAACAGTTCGAATTGAACAATATGACTCAATACAGGTCAAATAGGATCAGTTTAGGGTAGAAAATGACGTATTTACCCTTGATCATGTCTTAAAAACTTAAAATTCATCGATTTTTGTTAAATTTGGTCAAATGAAAGAGGTATTGTGTATTAAATCACCTAAGCACTTCGAATAGGACGATATGAGTCAATATAGGTCAAATAGGATCAAATTTGGGTAGAAAATGACGTATTTACCCTTAAACATGTCATAGACACTTGAAATACATCAATTTTCTTCAAACTCGGTCAAATGGGAGAGATCGTGGGTATAAAATGACTTCAACACTTCAATTCGGATCATATGAGTCAATATAGGTCAAATGGGATCAATTTTGGGTACAAAATGACATATTTACCCTTGAACATGTCAAAAACACTTGAAATACATCGATTTGAGTCAAACTCGGTCAAACGGGAGAGGTTTTGTGTATTAAATGACCTAAATACTCTTAATCAGATGATATGAGTGAATATAGGTGAAATAGGATCAATATTAGGTAGAAAGTGACGTATTTTCCCTTGAATATGTCATAAAGACTTGAAATACCTCAATTTGAGACTAGGTCAAACAGGAGAGGTTTTGTGAATTAAATGACCTAAACACTTCGAATCGGAGGATCAATTTTGGGTAGAAAATTACGTATTTTCCTTGAACATGTCATAAACAATTGAAATACATTGATTTGTGTCAAACTCGGTCAAACGGGAGAGGTTTTGTGTATTAAATGACCTAAATACTCCGAATCGGACGATATGAGTGAATATAGGTGAAATAGGAGCAATTTTTGGAAGAAAATGACGTATTTTCCCTTGAACATGTCATAAACACTTGAAATACGTCAATTTGAGTCAAACTCGGTCAAACGAGAGAGGCTTTGTGTATTAAATGACCTAAACATTTCGAATCGGACGATATGAGTCAAAATAGGTCAAATAGGATCAATTTTTAGGTAGAAAATGACGTATTTACCCTTGAATATGTCATAAACACTTGAAATACATCAATTAGAGTCAAACTTGGTCAAATGGGAGAGGTTCTAGGTTTAACATGACTTCAACACTTTGAATCGGACGATATAAGTCTATATAGGTTAAATGGGATCGTTTTTTGGTAGAAAATGACATATTTACCCCTGAACATGTCATAAACACTTGAAATACATCGCCTTAAGTCTATTCCGATAAAATGGGAGATTTTGTGAGTATAAAATGACTTGAACATTTTGAATCAGACGATTTGAGTCAATATAAGTCAAAGGGGATCAATTTTGGGTAGAAAATGACGTATTTACCCTTGAACATGTCATAAACACTTGAAATACATCGATCTGAGTCAAACTCGATCAAACGGGAGAGGTTTTAGGTATCAAATGACCTAAACACTTTGAATCGGACGGTATGAGTCAATATTAGTCAAATAGGATAAATTTTGGATAGAAAATGACGTATTTACCCTTGAACATGTCATAAACACTTGAAATACATCGATTTGAGTCAAACTCGGTCAAATGGGAGAGGTTTTGTGTATTAAATGACCTAAACACTTCAAATTAGACAATTGATAACTAACTTTTAGGTCGTTAACTAAAAGATTAGTTATGCAAATAAAATTTATACCAACGTACGAACTATACGAGTATAGTGGAGTAGGGAGTCGAACCACGAGGACAAAGGATATCAAGACCTTAAGTTCTTAACACAATTGGACTATTTGGATTTGGAAATAACTAAATTAATAAAGAGAACATAGATAACGATAAATCATGAAGTAAATCAAATAGAGAAAAAACAGGGACAAGATTAGATTCACCCTAGGAATGAAGCTTTCAAAACCGAACATGATAGGTTAGAGAAAATCCAATAACAACTAGCATGGACATCCAAGAATACGAGAGGAAGTTGGTGATTCCACAAATCACAACGAACGACCTATAATCGCCCTATGTCTCCAAAGGAGTGGCAGGACAAGATTCGCATCGGATTCCAAAACTACTTATTACCATCATTCCTACAACCATAAGCAATAAAGATCATAGATTTTCCTAGGGTTTCACCAATCGAAACCCCTAAAAGAACTACTCAAACATTTTCACACTCAACAACATAATTATATTCCATAAAGCAAATGAAACGAACATGAAAGGAAATCAACCAGAACGAAAGCGAATCAGAAATTATGCTAATAAACGATAAACATAGAACCAAACATGCAATGAAATAAATCGAATGAATTAAAAGAAAAGGAATAGATTAGATATCACAAAAGCTTTAATGTATTATCCACGAACAGAATTTGAATGACAAAAACCCAGAACTCGGACTACAAATGTTGAGAAAACTGAAAACCGAAAGCTAAAACTAAAAGAATTTGGAGGCTAAACAAAAGTAAAAGTGCATAAAAATATAAAAACCTAGCTGCTCTCCCTCTCTTTAGAAGGGAGGGGTATTTATAACAAAACATGAAAGACCTACAAAAATCCTAAAATGCATATGGGCGGGCCCTAAAAAAAAGTAGTTGTTCTGGAGAAAATACTATCATTCGACCGAATTCATGTCCCATTCGGCCGAATACAACTCCATTTGCCTGAATGCACTTCTATTCGCCCATTCCAAAGGCTCCAAAGAATTGATCTCTGTCCAGCATTTGCCCGAATGCTTGGTCTTATTCTGCCGAATGGAAGCTCATTCACCCGAATGAGTTCCATTTGGCCTTCCTAGTGGCAAGGATTAAAATGATCTGAAGTCAGCCTTTCATTCGACCGAATGTGTCTTAGATTTGGTCGAATGTGCACCATTTGGCCAAATGTGTCTCAGATTCGGTCGAATTTGAGACCATATATTCCTCTTTTCCCTTCTTTCCTTTCTGCACTCCATGTTATCTTCATGAGTGCCTTGAAACATTTGCCCAAGCTATGATACACGTGTCAAACGCTCGAATGCATCGCATTTCACCTCGAAATCATCAAAAATACCTGAAATGAACTTAAGACAACTCAAAGAAAAGATCAAGGTGAAATCAAGCACAATATGCATAAAACCAATATAAAACTACGAGATTTGACACTAAAACAAGGTAGTAAACGTGCTAAAAAATGAGCACATCAACTTCCCCCAAGCTAAAACATTTGCTAGTCCCTAGAAAATGACATAGGAAGGTGTCATGAAAGCGTATGGCAAAACAGTCATAGAAACGAATGAAGAACAAGGAGAGTGAGAATAAGGACAATGCAAGCCATGCACGTGCAAAACTCTTCCCTAGCCATGGGTGTGGAAGTACAATGGGAATAAAAGAGCATAATCAACGTTTTACACCTACTTGGGATCACCAAGCAAGCTACATCATAGTTTATTCCGCCCACTACCTAATGAGGTCACAAGTCTACGCTCCCGAAGTTATTTCCCAAGAGATGTGGGAAATTTCTAATACGCTCATGTGTTTATAGGGTATGTGTTTCGCTCAAAATCATCCGACTAAAGATGAGTCGGGAATTAAACACCTAAACAGGGAGAAATCTCAGGGATTGTGTCTTATCTACTCTCCAGCACTGATCTTACTAATCAGGTTAAGTCGAACAGGTTGGAAAGGGTTGTAGTGTAGGCTTGGGTCGAGGTAGGGTAGAATTTAGGAGTGTGGAGTTAAAGTAGAGGATAGTAAGTGATCCAAGGAAATAAAACCGAGAAAGACTACGCCTTCCGATAACTATGCCACTCCCAAAATTCCCAATAATGGACTCTAATACACTATGTCAACTTTATTCTCAAATATTTCTCTATTTCCTTTTAGTCTGTTTTCTTTTCTTTTTCTCTTTTTTTTTTCCTTTTTCTTTCTTTTTCTCTTTCTTTGCTTTTTGTTTCTTTTTCTCTTTTTGTGCTTTTCAAGCTCTTTTTTTTCTCTTTTTTTCTTTTTTTTTTCTTTTTGAACTTTCCATGTGAATACTTTGAAATATACTAAGACTAGTGTATGTAGTCAAATCACCCAATAATCACTTTCCCAAACCAAAATCCTATATTACAATGCTATGAATACCAACTTCACTATGATCACATGAATATCCTCTACGTAAAAAGAGGGGGCATTTGGTTCATGTGGAGTTAGATAGCGCGGCTACAAAAAAAAAAGGTAAAGGCACAAATTTGGCTCAACCTAGAGTAAATTGATTTTCATGGTAGGCACTTTGGCTATGTAGCTTCAACTATAAACGTGTTATCATCCCTAACCTTTAGAAAAGTAGACTATGCTTGAGGAGAACAAACACAATTCTCAAGGTTCCCGGACTAACACTCAACAATGTAGGACTTATAATAATGTCCTAGAAGGCTCAATCCTCACTAGGTTAGTCGAAATGCGCCTCAATAGGTAGTCATCCAAACCACATACCAAGCAAGCTCAAATCCCCCAAGCTATGTGAAAAACAGTTGATAAACTTAGACCCAAAACAGGCACAGGGCTAGGGGAATACGAGTTTGCATAAAATCAATGTAAAGTGCACGACAAAAGCATACATGCTTGTTTGGAGCATATGTTGGAAAGAAGGAGGCATATGATGGAAAAAAAAGGGGGGCACATGATGGAAAGAAGGGGAAAACAAACACAAATATAACTAAATAAATAAATTTGGATTTTCAAGCGAGTAATCATACCAGTATGTAGGTGCAGCGGCATATGAAACTTATTATATAAGCACCCGAAAACACCAAAAAGAAAAGTGCAAGACACAAAACAACACCAAGAAAGTAGAACACAAAAACACAAAGCAACGCAAAACTACATAACATTAAAACTGACAGCCAAGACTAAAGGACATGCGAAGTAATGAGTAGTTGACTATGGATACTCCCCCAAGCTAGGGTGAAGCCGTACTTGGCGCCAAGGGAGGCGTTTAGGTCTACCACTACTCATCCCCTATAAATTCGTCAACATCCCCCTGTTCATCGTCCTCATTTTCCTCCTCATCCCCATCCGTGTAATCCATCCCATAGTCATTAGAGGCTCTCCTAGGAGCTGGTGGGGTGAAGTTATTAAATCTACGCCTACCCACCCGCAACCGGTCAAACCCATGACTTCATGATATCTCATTATAGTTGTCATGCCGAGGGTACCAGGAAGGGGTGGCCATGCTTTTACGGACCATATGGGAGCAGTAGGCCATGTCATACCATGGGTAGTTCGCCCGCTCAAAGTTTTGCTCGACGTGATCGAGTTGGGCGGTGTGGTGGGCTTGGGTGGTGAGGACCTAGTCAAGCCTTATCTCTATGCGTCCTAGGGAGGACATAATAATGGATTTAGACTCATCATCTGAATCTTCATGGTCTGGTAAGACCGAGGTGGAATCCCTAGGTCTGTCACGCATAGAAAGGGTCTGAGGGTGAGGAGGGGGTACAAGTGGGGGCTCGACAGCGTATCTGGGCACATCGCCGTCTAAGAGATACGAGGATCCAAATTGGACTAGGGGAGATAATTGAGGAAAGGGACGGGGGATGGTGCGGTCTTTTAAGTACCGCCATCGCATGGGGTCAGCGAAAATAAAACCAGCCCGTACGAGGCATTGCTCGTGAAGGGTGGTGGAACTGCCATATCTTTCACTGAATTCCACAGGATTCATAACGTTAAGGAATTCATCAATGCGGAATACGTGTCCCCCTCAGCATAGGTCAGTGTTTGTAGCTAGGGTGGCTGTGTTGTTTAAAAACTTCCACATCTCGTTGTGTGGTGCAAGGTAACGGTGCAAAATGTGCACTTCGTGTGTTCTGAATAAGTGAGGGCTAGGGGAAGGGAACAAAGTCTCCCTAGAAAATTTGAAAAACATACGCAAAATAGGGTGGTGTACATCAGAAGCATATATATTTCTACTTGGATAAACAAGCCGGCCAGTAATTTTAGGCCATAACTCGGAAACTCGAGAGTTGTCTGGTTGTTTATCTGGAATAGGTTCGTTATTGAAACCAAACACGGCACAAAATGCACCATAATCTAGAAAATAGGTTGCATTCCTTAGCTTAAAAGACAAATGCAACCTACCTTCCCATTGACAAGGGGTTAAGGAACTAAGAAGCTGATAAGTTAAGAGCTTATGAGTTGGGTGCCACATGTTTATCCAGTTCTCTAACCCACATGACGTTATTAATGCAACAAATTGCTCATATATACTCATTCGTTGCAAAATAGAAATGTCTAAATAATGAGTGGAGTTAATTTTCGTACCTTAAGCCTTTAGAAACATTCATATTGCTTTAAAGATACGAAAACTATTGTCGGATGGTCCTCATCGAACCATAATTCCTAGGCGGGAAGTCGTTGTTGGCCCTCCGGTTGTTGAGAACCGGTTTGTTGTTCTTCCCGTGCTGCACTCGAAGAAGATCCTTCTTCATGCTTTTTGGACCTCTTGAAGGGATTTCTGAAGGTTCTTCTTAGACCCATAGCAATTGATGAGGATTAGGAAGGAAAATGAGAAATTTGAGGGATGGTAAGTGCATGAGGGAGCTCGGGCAAATTAAAGGGGTGAAGAAAATTTGTGGCGAAATCCCGTGGAAATGAGCTAATTTATAAACTTGACCATCCATTCGGCCAAATGAAGCACTCATTCGGTCGAATGACACTTCATTCGCCCGAATGGATGCCCTCTTCGGACGAATGGCGGGAAACTACGCAGGATCCTTTACTCTCATTCGATCGAATTGCTACGCTATTCGGTCGAATGGGACCCCATTTGCCCGAATGGATTGTCCATTCGGGGTTCTCAGGAGCGCCCAATATTACCCTCTGTCGATCTATTCGGCCAAATGGGGGGCTCCATTCGGTCGAATGAGATCTATTCGCCCAAATTTGACCCTTTATTCTGCACTTTTAGAAACACCTCTAAACTTCATAAATCAAGCTCATTTGGCCGAATGGAATGTGAATTTGAAAATTCAATAGCTTGGAATAATCAAATCACATGTGCTTTTCCAAATCAACCATGGTACTATGATTATGTTTTACGAAAATCCAAATAAAATCGGGTTACCTCAAGTGCTTTAATTAACGTTGTTTAGCTCGACATAGCTCGGGTAATCTAAAGTAACATGAAACAAAGACCAAACTTAAACTAACTACTTAAAACTTAACAAAACTTTAAAGAACGATGATTTGAAGTTATGATACTCGATAAGTGCCAATGATTATACCAATCATTCGACTTCGACATCATCTAACCTTATACGCTCAAAGGTGTTGACTTCGTGAAGGCTACTCTCATGGAAGAGTTTTAATCGATGCCCATTAACAATGAATATTCCTCCATGATAGTCTTTCAGCTCTACCGTTCGATAAGGGAAAACTTGTAAAATCTCGAATGGCCTAGACCACCTTGATTTCAATTTCCCGGGGAATAACTTTACTCTTGAATTAAAGAGAAGCACTTTATCCCCTACAAGGAACTCTCGTTGGATGATACGTTGGTCGTAGATGTGCATGTTATGGAATGTGTCAAGCCGTAGTTCTTCCAATTCTCTTAATTGGGCGGCTCGCTTCTTGCAGAATAAAGTAGGGTCCAAATTAAGGGTTTGGATTGCCCACCAAGACTTGCATTCCAATTTCACAGGTAGATGACCAGATTTCCCATGCAATAGCCAGAACGGGGTGGTTCCAATAGGGGTCTTGTAACATGTACGGTTGGCCCAAAGAGCCTTGTCTAACTTTAGAGACCAATCTTTCCTGTTTGGATTTACCACCTTTTCAAGAATTCTCTTAATTTCCCTGTTGGCTACTTCCAGCTATCCTTGAGTTTGGGGATGGTAGGGTGAACCGACTTTGTGCACGAATCCATAATTTTTCAATAATTTGTTCAGTTCATGCTTAGCAAAGTGTGAACCCCCATCACTTATGACTATTTTGGGAACACCGAATCGAGGGAAGATTATGCTTTTAAAAAGCTTAATAACTACTTTGTGATCATTCGTAGGTAAGGTGATGGCCTCCACCTACTTAGACACATAGTCAATCCCTACCAAAATATATTGGTTCCCATGAGATAAAACAAATGGGCCTATAAAGTCAATTCTCTAACAGTCAAACACTTCACACTCAAGGATGTAGTTCTGAGGCATTTCATTTCTCATTGAGATATTGCCAACTTTTTGGCATCTCTCACAGCTCTTCACAAAAGTTTTAACATCCTTATGTAATGTTGGCCAATAGAAACCCGCGGTGGTGACCTTAGCAACAGTGTTCATTATACCATGGTAGCCGCCACACATGTATGAATGATAGTGAGTTAGAATCTTGGGAACTTCCTCTTCAGTGACACAATAGTGGATTATGCCGTCGGCGCAGGCATGTAATAAATAGGGGTCATCCCAAAAGAAATTCCCGACTTTACCAAAGAAAGCCTTTTTCATAGCCCTTGATTCGAACTCTGGAAGTTCTCCACAAGCTAGATAATTTGCTATATTCGCGAAACAAGGGGCTTTCCCAACTACTATTGTTGTCATCAGGGTTTCTTCAACCATTACGTCTTAGATAGGTAAGGAGTCATTATTAAGCTCGGGTAATCTAGACAAATGGTCAGCTACCACATTTTCACTACCCTTCCTATCTTTCAACTCAAAATCGAACTCTTGTAATAGGAGCACCCAATGGATCAACCTTGGCTTTACATCTCTCTTTGTCGTTAAAAATTTCAGAGCCGAGTGATCAGTGAAAACTACAACTTTTGAACAAATTAGATATTGGCGCAGTCTCTCAAAAGCATATACTACCGCTAGCATCTCCTTTTCAGTTGTAGAGTAGTTACGCTGTGCAGGACCCATTGTTTTACTGATATAACATATTACGTGGTGCTTTCTCTCCTTTTTCTGCCCAAGGACTGCACCAACAGAAATATCACTAGCATCGCACATCAATTTAAATGGCAAACTCCAATCAAGAGCTTGCACAATAGGCACAGATATCAGAGCTTCCTTTAGCCTGTTAAAGGCATTAAGGCATCTCTCATCAAAAATCGACATCTTTCTGAAGCAATTCATTTAAGGGTTTTGCTAAAGTCAAAAATCCTAAGATAAGACGCCTATAGAATCTTGCATGTCCAAGAAAGGATCGTACTCTTGTAACTGAGGTAGGTATAGGAAGATTCCTTATCACATCAATTTTAGCAGGATCTACCTCTATACCTTTGAAAGACACCTTGTGGCCTAGGACAATGCCTTCTTGAACTAAAAAGTGACACTTCTCCTAATTTAGTACAAGATTCACTTCTTGACACCTTAATAAAACTTTCTCGAGATGTGTCAAGAAAGTGTCAAGAGAAGACCCTTCAATAGAAAAGTCATCCATGAACACTTCCATGTAGTCCTCTAACATATCAGCAAATATAACCGACATGCACCTCTGGAAGGTGGATGGAGCATTGCATAAACCGAAGGGCATTCTCCTATAGGTAAAAGTCCCAAAAGGACAAGTGAAAGTTATTTTCTGTTGATCCTCGGGGTGGATTAGGATTTGAAAGAAACTCGAGTAACCATGTAGAAAAAAATAGTACTTGTTCCTAGCCAATCTTTCAAGCATCTCATCGATGAAGGGTAAAGGAAAGTGACCCTTTCTTGTAGCCTTATCGAGTTTGCGATAATCAATGCAAACTCGCCTTCCTGTGGTGGCTCTAGTGGCAATCATCTCTCCTTTGTCATTCTTGACAATGGTCATTCCTCCCTTTTTAGGAATAAGATGAACTGGGCTAACCTATCTACTATCTGAAATTGAGTAGATGATGCCAGCCTTGAGGAGTTTGAGGATTTCATCCTTAACTACCTCTTTCATGTTAGGATTTAGCCTTCTTTTTTGCTCAATGGAGGAAAAATGTTCATCATCAAGATGAATCCGGTGCATAACAAGGGATGGACTAATCCGTTTCAAATCACCTAGTGAATACCCGATGACATCTCGATACTTCCTTAATAAAACAAGTAGTTTTTCCAACGAAATGTCATCAAGCTTAGAATTCACTATGACAGGGCTGCCTTCATCATCTTCAAGATAGGCATATTTTAGGCTAGGAGGTAAAGGTTTCAAAGTTACTTGGGGAGAAGGCTTAGGACTTTCCCCTTTATGGATAGTACCTTCCTAAACCTCACAAAGTTGCTTAAAATCTACTTCTTTGTTCTTATAATCCTAGGCCTTATCTAATCAGCCCTCCAACTACTTATCTATTGTACAAGTATCCTCATCATTCATTTGATACCCAACATCTCTTTCCCTTTCCCCGTAAAAATCCTCACTCTCCCTATCGTCTACTTTAAGGCGATAGACCTATTCAACCATAGGCTTTTTTAAAAGAGGGGAGATTTTGAAGACTACCTTCACTTGGGCTACTTCTACCATTATGATGTCATCATGGCAATTAATAAGTGGAGTATAATGGTCCTCTTCCATTTCCATTACTACAAAATTACAAGGGACCACTAGTTCTCCTACCTAAATAGGTATATTGTCAAGCTCTCAACATGGCACTTTAATACTCCTATCAGCCAGTTGGATCATTTTCCTTGAAGGTCTGAGGTTAAAGGGGAGCTTTCTGGCGATTGATAGAGGCATAAACTAATCAAAGCCCCTAGATTGGCAAGCGCCCCTTTAGGATCAAGGTTTCCCAACTTTATAGGGAGATTATAAGGATCGGGATCTTGCTCCTTCATAGGCATTTTCCCTTGTAATATGGAGCTAACCTGATGTGGGAGACTGATTACCTCTTCCTCAAGCTTTTTTTTGTAGGACAATAAGTCCTTCAAGAACTTAGCATAATTTGGCATCTGTGCCATAGCATCAAGGAATGGAATTTTCATCTCCATCTTTTGTAAATGTTCAAGAAATTTCTTGAACTTATTATCAAGTTTCTTCTCAACTTTCCTATAGGGAAAAGGAAGTGGGGGAGCATATAAGAGTTCTAACCTCTTTCTCTCCTCAATCTTCTTCCTCCTCTCTTCCTCACTCTCTACTGGCTTCTCACTCCCTGTCTTATCATTGACGTCCTCCCCACCTCTTTCATGTTCAATACTGACCCCTTACCTTATTCCTCCTCTTTTCCATTTTTATGCACTCTCGTCTCATCACTCACATGTACCAAAGGTGCATCAACTGGATATGAAGGACCGTCATACTGAGTCCCTGATCTCAGGTGGATAGATTTAGTAGTGTGTTGGTTTGGGTTCGGGTGCTGAGGTGGAGGTTGTGTAGAGGGGTTAGGTTGAGATGGGAATAGCGGTGGTATAGGAGGACTAGCCATTTGGGCAAGTTGAGTTTTAAACAACTTTTGCTGAGCTTGAAGTTATTGCATTTGTTGGATGAGAGTCTAATTAATCTGAGTTAGACTCTAGTTCTGCTGAGCAAGAGTTGTTACTTGGGAGGCTAAATGGTCATTGGTTGAGGTTGACCATGTTGTGGTTGAGAAGCCACATGATGAGGTTGATTAGGCGGGAGAGGTAGGTTTGAACCATTTCTAGGTCCTTGGTTAAACCCTAGGGATCTATACACATTAGGCCTAGGTGCATTCCTATTAGATTGGTTTCCTTGGAAACCTTGGTTATTAAACCCACCTTGAGCATTTCTGTTGTATCCCAGGGGAAAGTTTCCCTGGTTTTGGTTTGAGTTAAAGGGAGGTTTGTATGGTTGGTTTGGGAAAGGTTGCTGCCCATATCCTACCCCTTGTCCCTGTCCACTATAGTTAAGGGCTACTACATAATCAGGGTTATACCCATAACCGTCATAGTTCATCACCTGTGGTTCTAGGTTATAACCTCCATAGTTAACTGTAGTAACGTGCTTGGAGTGTGAACCACCAAAATAAGATGTATCATGGTTGGTACCCCCCACATATGACACATGCAAAGTGCTTTTCACGCACTGGAGGGGTGTTCGACCTATCGGCTAGGCTTAATTTGGATAATTTTTTATTGATAACTGCTTCTATTTTGGCGCTAATATTGTCCAAGTTAGTTATGTCTATCATCCCTCTAGGTAAACCCTGACTCCTAGTTCCTCCCTAGGCACTATTCTTAGCAACTTCCTCAATTTTGGCTTTTACCAGGGTGCAAGGAATTTTGGATAGTTGGCCACCTACTGCTAAGTCTAGGAGTGCTTTGGTGGAGTCATTAAGACCATCGTAAGAGAATGTGTTGAGATGGTTTTCCCCGTACTCATGGTGGGGGCATACTCTAATCGTTCTTTTGAATCTACTCCAAGTAGCACTAAGGTTCTCATCATTCTCTTGGGTGAATGACGCAATTTTCTTACGCCAATCTTGCGTTCGAACCATAGGATAGAACCTTTTTAGAAATGCGGTTTTTAGTTGAGCCTAATTGATAATTGAATTGGGTTCTAAGCATTTGCACCAATCTTTGGCATCTCCCACTAGACTCAAATGAAGCAAGGGCATTCGCACATAATCTGGGCTATTAGGGCAAGGAGGGATAAGTCCTCAAATGTTAGAAAATTCCTCTAAATGTTGAAGAGGACATTCATTCCTTAAGACACTAAAGGGTGTTTCCTTAACCATTCTTGTAAACTGAGGGTGTATTTGATATTGTGTAGTAGCAATAGGGAGCACTACACCTCCTTGGAACTCTTCTGAGCTAGGAGTTTCGAATTGACCAAATAATTGATGTTCGTCGGCCATTGTGGATATGGGTGAGTTTTGGACAGACTGTGAGGTGTACTTTGAAGGGCGTTATCTACTTACATGTTGGATTTTAGGATTATAAGGGGTAATTGGCTGGTTTGATCTACGAGTGCTATGGGGCATGAAAACAGCAAAGTCAAAGACAACCACTAATAAAACAAAAACAAAAATAGCAAAAAGAAATGAAATGAAATAAAGTTATATCAAGAATAGAAAAGTCTAAATATTACGCCTTGTCCCCCGGCAACGGCGCCATTTTGATAACTGGCTTTTAGGTCGTTAACTAAAAGACTAGTTATGCAAACAAAATTTATACCAACCTATGAACTATATGAGTATAGTGGAGTAGGGGGGTCAAACCATGAGGACAAAGGATATCAAGACTTAAGTTCTTAACACAACTGGACTATTTGGATTTGGAAATAACTAAACTAATAAAGAGAACATAGAAAACGATAAATCACGAAGTAAATCAAATAGAGAAAAACGAGGATAAGATTAGATTCACCCTAGGAATGAAGCTTTCAAAACTGAACATGATAGGTTAGAGAAAATCCGATAACAACTAGCATGGACATCCAAGAATAAGAGAGGAAGTTGGTGATTCCACAAACACAATGAACGACCTATAATTGCCCTATGTCTCCAAAGGAGTGGTAGGACAAGATTCGCATGGGATTTCAAAACTACTTATTACCATCATTCCTACAACCATAAGCAATAAAGATCATAGCTTTTCCTAGGGTTTCACCAATCAAAACCCCTAAAAGAACTACTCACACATTTTCATGCTCAATAACATAATTATATTCAATAAAGCAAATGAAATGAACATGAAAGGAAATCAACAAGAATGAAAGAAAATAAGAAATTATGCTAATAAACGATAAACATAGAGCTAAACATACAATGAAATAAAGAAAATGAATTAAAAGCGAAGGAATAGATTAGAACTCACAAAAGCTTCAATGTATTATCCACAAACATAATTTGAATGACAAAATCAAGAACTCAGACTACAAACGTTGAGAAAACTAAAAATTGAAAGCTAAAACTAAAAGAATTTGGAGGCTAAACAAAAGTAAAAGTGCATAAAAATATGAAAACCTAGCTGCTCTCCATCTCATCAAAGGGAGGGGTATTTATAACAAAACATGAGAGACCTACGAAAACCCTAAAATGCGTATGGGCCGGCCCTAAAAAGAAGTAGTTGTTCTAGAGAAAACACTATGATTCGACAGAATTCAAGTCCCATTCGGTCGAATACAGCTCCATTCGCCTGAATGCACTTCCATTCGCCCATTCCACAGGCTTCAAAGAATCAATCTCTCTCCACCATTCGCCGGAATGCTTGGTCTTATTGGGCCGAATGGAAGCTCATTCGCCCAAATGAGTTCTATTCAGCCTTCCTAGTGGCAACGATTAAAATGATCTAAAGTCATCCTTTCATTCGACCGAATGTGTCTCAAATTCAGTCGAATCTGCACCATCCGGCCGAATGTGTCTCAGATTCGGTCGAATCTGAGACCATGTATTCTCTTTTCATTTCTTTCCTTTTTGCACTCCATGTTATCTTCATGAGTGCCTTGAAACGTTTGCCTAAGCTATGATACACATGTCAAAGGCTCAAATGCATCGTAATTCACCTCAAAATCATAAAAAATACCTGAAATGAACTTAAGACAACTCAAGGAAAAGATCAAGGTGAAATCAAGCATAATATGCACAAAACCAATATAAAACTATGAGATTTAACACTAAATTGAGGTAGTAAACGTGCTCTAAAATGAGCACATCAACGATATGAGTCAATATAGGTAAAATAGGATTAGTTTTGGGTAGAAAATGGCGTATTTATCCATAAAACATGTCATAAACACTTGAAATACTTCAATTTTTTCAAACTCGGTCAAATGGGAGAGGTTCTGGGTATAAAATGACTTAAACACTTTGAAACGAACAATATGAGTCAATATAAGTCAAATGGGATAAGTTTTGGGTAGAAAATGACGTATTTACCCTTGAACATGTCATAAACAATTGAAATACATCGATTTGAGTCAGACTCGGTCAAATGGGAGAGGTTTTGCATATTAAATGACCTAAACACTTCGAATCGGATGATATGAGTCAAAATAGGTCAAATCAATTTTGGGTAGAAAATTATGTATTTACCCTTAAACATGTCATAAACACTTGAAATACATCGATCTAAGTCAAACTCGGTACAACGGGAGAGGTTTTTGTATTAAATGACCTAAACACTTTGAATCGGACAATATGAGTCAATGAAGGTCAAATATGATCAATTTTGGATAGAAAATGACATATTCATCCCTAAACATGTCATTAACACTTAAAATAAAATGGGAGAGGTTTTGTGTATTAAATGACCTAAACACTTTGAATCGGACGATATGAGTCAATATAGGTCAAATAGGATCATTTTTGGGTAGAAAATTATGTATTTACCCTTAAACATGTCATAAACACTTGAAATATATCGATCTAAGTCAAACTCGGTACAACGGGAGAGGTTTTTGTATTAAATGACCTAAACACTTTGAATCGGACAATATGAGTCAATGAAGGTCAAATATGATCAATTTTGGATAGAAAATGACATATTTCATCCCTAAACATGTCATTAACACTTAAAATAAAATGGGAGAGGTTTTGTGTATTAAATGACCTAAACACTTTGAATCGGACGATATGAGTCAATATAGGTCAAATAGGATCATTTTTGGGTAGAAAATGACACATTTATCCTAGAACATGTCATAAACACTTGGAATACATCGATTTGAGTCCATCTCGGTCAAACTGGAGAGGTTTTGTGTATGAAATGACCTAACCACTTAGAATCGGATAATATGAGTCAAAATAGGTCAAATAGGATCAATTTCTGGTAGAAACTTGAACATGTTATAAACACTTGAAATAAATCGATCTGAGTCAAATTTGGTCAAACGGGAGAGGTTTTGTGCATTAAATGACCTAAACACTTCGAATCGGATAGTATGAGTCAATATAGGTTAAATAGGATAAATTTTGGATAGAAAATGATGTATTTACCCTTGAAAGTGTCATAAAAACATAAAGTACATCGATTTGAGTCAAACTCGTTCAAATGGGAGAGGTTTTGTGTATTAAATGACCTAAATACATCTAATTGGACGGTACGAGTCAATATAGGTCAAATAGGATAAATTTTGGATAGAAAATAGTGTATTTACCCTTGAACAGCTCATAAACACTTTAAATACATCGATTTTAGTCAAACTCAGTCAAATTGGAGAGATTTTGTGTATTAAATGACCTAAACACATTGAATCGGACAATATGAGTCTATATAGGTAAAATAGGATTAGATTTGGGTAGAAAATGACGTATTTACCCTTGAAAAGGTCATAAACACTTGATATACATCGATTTAAGTCAAACTTGGTCAAATGGGAGAGGTTCTAGGTTTAAAATTACTTAAACCCTTCGAATCGGTTGATCTGAGTCAATATAGGTCAAATAGGTTCAATTTTGGGTAGAAAATGACATATTTACCCTTTAACATGTCATAAACACTTGAAATACATCAATTTGAGTCAATCTCGGTCAAACTAAAGAGGTTTTGTGTATGAAATAACCTAAACACTTTGAATCGAAAAATATGAGTCAAAATAGGTCAAATAGGATCAACTTTGGGTAGAAAATTTCGTATTTACCCTTTAAGATGTCACAAACACTTGACATACATCGATCTAAGTCAAACTTGGTCGAACGGGAGAGGTTTTGTGTATTAAATGACCTAAACACTTCGAATCAAACGTTATGAGTGAATATAGGTAAAATAGGATAAATTTTTGATAGAAAATGACGTATTTACCCTTAAACATGTCATAAACACTTGACATACATCAATTTTTCTTCAAACTAGGTCAAATGGGAGAGGTTCTGTATATAAATCGACTTAAACACTTCGAATCGGACGATATGAGTCGATATAGGTCAAATCGGATTAGCTTTTGCTAGAAAGGGATGTATTTACCCTTGAACATGTCATAAACACTTGAAATACTTCGATTTGGGTCAATCTTGGTCAAACTAGAGAGGTTTTGTGTATGAAATGGCCTAAACACTTTGAATCGGATAACATAAGTCAAAATAGGTCAAATAGGATCAATTTTGGGTAGAAAATGATGTATTTACCCTTGAATAGGTTATAAACACTTGAAATACATCGATTGGAGTCAAACTTGTTCAAACGGGAGAGGTTTTGTGTATTAAATGACCTAAACACTTCTAATCGGACGCTATGAGTCAATTTATTTCAAATAGAAAAAATTTTGGATAGAAAATGACGTATTTACACTTGAATAGGTCATCAACACTTTAAATACATTGATTCTAGTCAAACTCAGTCAAATGGGAGAGGTTTTGTGTATTAAATGACCTAAACACTTCGAATCAGAAGATATGAGTCAATATAGGTCAAATTGGACTGGTTTTGGGTAGAAAATGACGTATTTACCCTTCAACATGTCATAAACACTTGAAATAATTTGATTTGTGTCAAACTCGGTTAAACGAAAGAGGTTTTCTGTATTAAATGACCTAAACACTTTGAATCGGACAATATGATTCAATATAGGTCAAATACGATCAGTTTTGAGTAGAAAATGACGTATTTACCCTTAAATATGTCATAAACACTTGTAATACATCAATTTTCTGCAAACTCAGTAAAATGGGAGAGGTTCTGGATATACAATGACTTAAACACTTTGAATCAGAAGATATTAGTCAATATAGATCGAATGGAATCTGTTTTAGGTAGAAAAAGTCATATTTACCCTTGACCATTCATAAAACACTTGAAATACATCGATACGAGTCAAACTCGTTCAAACGGGAGAGGTTTTGTGTATTAAATGACCTTAACACTTCGAATCGAACGGTATGAGTCAATATTGGTCAAATTGGATAAATTTAGGATCAAAATTAACGTATTTAACCTTGAACATGTCATAAACACTTGAAATACATCGATTTGAGTCAAACTTTGTCAAATGGGAGAGGTTTTGTGTATAAAAATGACCTAAATACTTCTAATCGGACAATATGAGTCAATATAGGTCAAATAGGATCAATTTTGGGTAGAAAATGACGTATTTACCCTTGACCATGTCATAAACAATTGAAATACATCAATACGTGTCAAACTCGTTCAAACGGGAGAGGTTTTGTGTATTAAATGACCTAAACACATTTCGAATCAGACGGTATAAGTCAATAAAGGTCAAATAGGATAAATTTTGTATAGAAAATGATGTATTTACCCTTAAACATGTCATAAATACTTGAACTACATCGATTTGAGTTAAACTTGGTCAAATAGGAGAGGTTTTGTGTATAAAAGGACTTAAACACATTGAATCGGACAATATGAGTCATTATAGGTCAAATAGGATCTGTATTAGGTAGAAAATGACGTATTTACCCTTAAACATGTCATAGACACTTGAAATACAATAATTTTTCTTCAAACTCTGTCAAATAGGAGAGGTTGTGGGTATAAAATGACTTAAACACTTCGAATCGGATGATATGATTGAATATAGGTCAAATTCGATCAGGTTTTGGGTAGAAAATGACGTATTTACCCTTTAACATGTCATAAACATTTAAAATACATCGATTTAAGTCAAACTTAGTCAAATGGGAGAGGTTTTGTGTACTAAATGACCTAAACACTTCAAATCGAACGATATGAGTTAATATAGATCAAATAAGATCAATTTTAGATAGAAAATTACGTAATTACCCTTAAACATGTCATAAACACATGAAATACATCAATTTTTCCTCAAACTAAGTAAAATGGGAGAGGTTCCAGGTATAAAATGACTTAAACACTTTGAATCGTACGAAATGAGTCGATATAGGTTAAATGGGATCAGTTTTGGGTAGAAATTGACAAATTTACCCCTAAACATGTCATGAAACTTCAAACACATCAATTTTCTTAAACTAGGTCAAATAGGAAAGGATCTAGGTATAAAATGATGTAAACACTTCTAATCGGACCGTATGAGTCAATTTATTTCAAATAGAATAAATTTTGGGTAGAAAATGACGTATTTACCCTTGAACAGGTCATCAACACTTTAAACACATCCATTTGAGTCGAACTCAGTCAAATGGGAGAGGTTTTGTGTATTAAATGACCTAAACACTTTGAATCGGACGATATGAGTCAATATAGGTTAAATTGGATTAATTTTGGGTAGAAAATGACGTATTTACCCTTGAACATGTCATAAACAATTGAAAAAAATCGATCTGAGTTAAACTCGGTAAAATGAAAGAGGTTTTCTGTATTAAATGACCTCAACACTTCGAATCGGACAATATGAGTCAATATAGGTTAAATAAGATCAGTTTTGGGTAGAAAATGACGTATTTACCCTTAAACATGTCATAAACACTAGGAGAGGTTCTGGGTATAAAATGACTTAAACTCTTCGAATCGGACGATATGAGTGAATATAGGTCAAATGGGATCAGTTTTGGGTAGAAAAGACGTATTTACCCTTGAACAGGTCATAAACACTTGAAATACATCAATTTGAGTCAAACTCATTCAAACGGGAGAGGTTTTGTGTATTAAATGACCTAAACACTTTTAATCAGACGGTATGAGTCAATATATAGGACAAATAGGATAAATTTTGGATAGAAAATGACGTACTAACCCTTGAACATGTCATAAACACTTGAAATACATCGATTTGAGTCAAACTTGGTCAAATGAGAGAGATTTGTTGTATTAAATGACCTAAGCACTTTCAATCAGACAGTATAAGTTAATATAGGTGAAATAGGATAAATTTTGGATAGAAAATGACGTATTTACCCTTAAACATGTCATAAACACTTGAAATACCTCGATTTGAGTCAAACTTGGTCAAATAGCAAAGGTTTTGTGTATTAAATGACCTAAACACTTTGAATCGAACAATATGAGTCAATATAGGTCAAATAAGATTAGTTTTGGGTAGAAAATGACGTATTTACCCTTAAACGTGTCCTAAACACTTGAAATACATCAATTTTTCTTCAAACTCGGTCAAATGGGAAAGATTCTATTTATAAAATGACTTAAACACTTCGAATCGGACGATATCAGTGAATATATGTCAAATGGGATCAGTTTTGGGTAGAACATGATGTATTTACCCTTAAACATGTCATAAACACTTGAAATACATCAATTTTTCTTCAAACTCGGTCAAATGGGAGAGGTTCTAGGTATAAAATGACTTAAACACTTCGAATCGGACGATATGAGTCGATAATGATCAAATGGGATAAGTTTTGGGTAGAAAAGGACGTATTTACCCCTAAACATGTCATAAATAATTGAAATACATCAATTTGAGTCAAACTCGGTCAAACGGGAGAGGTTTTGTGTATTAAATGACCTAAATATTTTGAATCGGACGATATGAGTCGATATAGGTCAAATGGGATAAGCATTTGCTAGAAAAGGACATATTTACCCTTGAACATGTAATAAACACTTGAAATACATCGATTTGAGTCAATCTTGGTCAAATAAGAGAGGTTTTGTGTATGAAATGACCTAAACACTTCGAATCGAATAATTTGAGTCAAAATAGGTCAAATAAGATCAATTTTGGGTAGAAAATTATGTATTTACCTTTGAACGGTTTATAAACACTTGAAATACATCGATTGGAGTCAAACTCGTTCAAACGCGAGAGGTTTTATGTATTAAGTGACCTAAACACTTCTAACGGAGGGTATGAGTCAATTTATTTCAAATAGAATAAATTTTGGATAGAAAATGACGTATATACCCATGAATAGGTCATCAACACTTTAAATACATCCATTCGAATCAAACTCAGTCAAATAGGAGAGGTTTTGTGTATTAAATGACCTAAAAATTACGAATCGGACGATATGAGTCAATATAGGTTAAATTGGATTAATTTTGGGTAGAAAATGACGTATTTACCCTTGAATATGTCATAAACACTTGAAAAAAATCGATTTGAGTCAAACTCGGTAAAAGGAAAGAGGTTTTCTGTATTAAATGACCTAAACACTTCGAATCGGATAATATGAGTCAATATAGGTCAAATAAGATCTGTTTGGGGTAGAAAATAACGTAATTACCCTTAAACATGTCATAAACACTTGAAATAAATCAATTTTTCTTTACACTTGGTCATATAGGAGAGGTTTGGGTATAAAATGACTTAAACACTTCGAATCGGACGATATCGGTGAATATAGGTCAAATGGGATCAGTTTTGGGTAGAAAATGACGTATTTACCCTTAAACATGTCATAAAACTTGAAATACATCAATTTTCTTCAAACTAGGTCAAATGGGAGTGGTTCTGGATATAAAATGACTTAAACACTTCGAATCGGACGTTATGAGTCGATATTGGTCAAATGGGATCAGTTTTGGGTAGAAAAGGACGTATTTACCCTTGAACATGTCATCAACACTTGAAATACATTGATTTTAGCCAAACTTAGTAAAATGAGAGAGGTTTTGTGTATTAAATGACCTAAACACTTCGAATCGGACGATATGAGTCAATATAGGTCAAATAAGATCAGTTTTGGGTAGAAAATGATGTATTTACCCTTAAACATGTCATAAGCACTTGATATAAATCAATATTTCTTCAAAGTCGGTCATTTAGGAGAGGTTCTAGGTATAAAATGACTTAAACACTTCGAATCGGACGATATATGTTAATATAGGTCAAATAGGATCTGGTTTGGGTAGAAAATGACGTATTTACCCTTAAACATGTCATAAACTTTTGAAATAAATCAATTTTTCTTCACACTCGGTCATATAGGAGAGGTTCTGGGTATAAAATGACTTAAACACTTCGAATCGGACGATATGAGTCAATATAGGTCAAATAAGATCAGTTTTGGGTAGAAAATGATGTATTTACCCTTAAACATGTCATAAGCACTTGATATAAATCAATATTTCTTCAAAGTCGGTCATTTAGGAGAGGTTCTAGGTATAAAATGACTTAAACACTTCAAATCGGACGATATATGTTAATATAGGTCAAATAGGATCTGGTTTGGGTAGAAAATGACGTATTTACCCTTGAACATGTCATAAACACTTGAAATACATCAATTTGAGTCAAACTTAGTCAAATAGGAGAGGTTTTGTGTATTAAATGACCTAAACACTTCGAATCGGACGATATGAGTCAATATAGGTCAAATAAGATCAGTTTTGGGTAGAAAATGACGTATTTACCCTTAAACATGTCATAAGCACTTGATATAAATCAATATTTCTTCAAAGTCGGTAATTTAGGTAAGGTTCTAGGTATAAAATGACTTAAACACTTCGAATCGGACGATATATGTTAATATAGGTCAAATGGGTTCTCGTTTGGGTAGAAAATGACGTATTTACCCTTGAACATGTCATAAACACTTGAAATACAACAATTTTCTTTAAACTCGGTAAAATGGGAGAGGTTTTGGTTATGAAATGACTTAAACACTTTGAATCGGAAGATATGAGTCGATATAGATCGAATGGGATCAGTTTTGGGTAGAAAAAGACGTATTTACCCTTTACCATGTCATAAAACACTTAATACATCGATACGAGTCAAACTCGTTCAAACGGGAGAGGTTATGTGTATTAAATGACCTAAACACTTCGAATCGGACGGTATGAGTCAATATTGGTCAAATAGGATAAATTTTGGATAGAAAATGACGTATTTAACCTTGAACATGTCATAAACCCTTGAAATACATCGATTTGAGTCAAACTTAGTCAAATGGGAGAGGTTTTGTGTATCAAATGACCTAATCACTTCGAATCGGACAATATAAGTCAAAATAGGTCAAATAGGATCAATTTTGGGTAGAAAATGACGTGCTTACCCTTGAACATGTCACAAACATTTGAATACATTGATATGAGTCAAACTCGTTCAAACGGGAGAGGTTTTGTGTATTAAATGACCTCAACACTTCAAATCGAACGGTATGAGTCAATATAGGTCATATAGGATAAATTTTGGATAGAAAATGACGTATTTACCCTTAAGCACGTCATAAACACTTGAAATACATCGATTTGAGTCAAACTCGGTCAAATAGGAGAGGTTTTGTGTATTAAATGACCTAAACACTTTGAATCAAACGATACGAGTCAATAGAGGTCAAATAAGATTAGTTTTGGGTAGAAAATGACGTATTTACCCTTAACCATGTCATAAACACTTGAAATACATCACTTTTTCTTTAAACTCGATCCAATCGGTGAGATTTTGGGTATAAAATGACTTAAACACTTCGAAACGGACGATATCAGTGAATATAGGTCTATTGGGATCAGTTTAGGGTAGAAAATGACATATTTACCCTTAAGCATGTCATAAACACTTGAAATACATAAATTTTTCTTCAAACCTGGTCAAAATAGGTCAAATAAGATCAATTTTGGGTATAAATTGACCTATTAACCCTTGAACATGTCATAAACATTTTAATACATCGATATGAGTCAAACTCGATCAAACGGGAGAGGTTTTGTGTATTAAATGACCTAAACACTTCGAATCGAATGGTATGAGTCTATATAGGTCAAATAGGATAAATTTTGGATAGAAAATGACGTATATAACCTTGAACATGTCATAAACATTTGAAATACATCGATTTGAGTCAAACTTGGTCAAATGGGAGAGATTTGTTGTATTAAATGACCTTAGCACTTTGAATCGGACAGTATGAGTCAATATTGGTGAAATAGGATAAATTTTGATAGAAAATGACGTATTTACCCTTAAACATGTCATAAACACTTGAAATATATCCATTTTAGTCAAACTTGGTTAAATAGAAAAGGTTTTGTGTATTAAATGACCTAAACACTTTGAATCGAACGATATGAGTCAATATAGGTCAAATAAGATTTGTTTTGAGTAGAAAATGACGTATTTTCCCTTAAACATGTCATAAACACTTGAAATATGTCGATTTGAGTCAATCTTGGTCAAACAAGAGAGGTTTTGTGTATGAAATGACCTAAACACTTTGAATTGAATAATATGAGTCAAAATAGGTCAAATAGGATCAATTTTGGGTAGAAAATGATGTATTTACCCTTGAACAGTTTATAAACACTTGAAATACATCGATTGGAGTCAAACTCGTTTAAACGGGAGAGGTTTTGTGTATTAAATGACCTAAACACTTCTAGTCGGACGGTCTAAGGCAATTTATTTCAAAAAGAATAAATTTTGGATAGAAAATGACGTATTTACCCTTGAACAGGTCATCAACACTTTAAATACATCCATTTGAGTCAAACTCAGTCAAATGGGAGAGGTTTTGTGTATTACATGACCTAAACACTACGAATCGGACGATGTAAGTCAAAATAGGTCAAATAGGATCAATTTTTGGTAGAAAATGACGTATTTACCCTTGAACATGTCAAAAACATTTAAATACATCGATATGAGTCAAACTCGATCAAACGGGAGATGTTTTGTGTATTAAATGACCTAAACACTACGAATCGAATGATATGATTCAATATAGGTCAAATAGGGTAAATTTTGGAGTGAAAATGACGTATTTACCCTTGAACAGGTCATCAACACTTTAAATACATCCATTTGAGTCAAACTCAGTCAAATAGGAGAGGTTTTGTGTATTAAATGACCTAAACACTACGAATCGGACAATGTAAGTCAAAATAGGTCAAATAGGATCAATTTTTGATAGAAAATGACGTATTTACTGATGTGCTCGTTTTAGAGCACATTTATTAACTCATTTTAGTGTCAAGTCTCGTAGTTTTGTATTGGTTTTATGTATATTATGCTTGATTTTACCTTGATATTGTTTTCGAGTTGTCTTAAGTTCATTTTAGGCACTTTTGATGATTTCAAGGTGAAAGGTGATACATTCGAGCCTTTGACACACGTATCTTAGCTTGGGCAAGTGTTTGAAGTCACTCATGAAGATTTCACGGAGTTCAGAAAAGAGGGAAGTGAAAAGAGGAAAGAATGCTCTCAGATTCGACCGAATCTGAGAGACATTCGACCGAATGGCTGCAGATTCGACCGAATCTGAGACTCATTCGGTCGAATGAGGCAGTCTTCAGAGTTGTCGAGCCTTGCTACTGGAAAGGCCGAATGGAACTCATTCGGGCGAATGAGCTCCCATTCGGCCGAATCAACCTATACATTCGGGCGAATGCTTGACAGAGATCGATTCCCCGAAGCCTCTGGAATGGGCAAATGGAAGACAATTCGGGCGAATGGGATCACATTCGGTCGAATGATACCCATATTCGGGCGAATGACAGTGTTTTCCTCCGGATCAACTACTACTTTTTAGGGCCGACTCCTAGGCATTTTAGGGTTTTTCGTAGGTTTTTCTTATTTTGTTATAAATACCCCTTTCCTCTGATGAGGAGGAGGGGAGCTAGGTTTAATACTTTTATGCACTTTTAGATTTCTTAGCCTCCAAATTCTTTTAGTTTTAGCTTTCGATTTTCAGTTTTTCTTCAACGCTTTGTAGTTCGAATTCTTTTCGTGGATATCAATCTGAAGCTTTTGTAAGTTTAATTCCTTCCTTTAATCTGAATTCATTGCTTTATTTCATTGCATGTTTAGTTCTAAGTTTATCGTTTATTAATTCTGATTTTGTTTTCATTCTCGCGATTTCATTCCATGTTCGTTTCTGCTGCATCTTTTAATATCTTTATGTCTTTAAGCATGAATATGAGTGAGTAAATCTTTTAGGGGTTTTGATCGGTGAAACCCTAGGAAAGCTATGATCTTTATTTCTTAAGGTTGTAGAAATGATGTTAATAAATAGTTTCGGATTCCGATGCGAATCTTGTCCTGCCACTCCTTTGGAGACATAGGGCGATTATAGGTCGTTTGTGTGATCTATAGGGTCACAAACTTCCTCTTGTATTCTTGGATATCCATGCTAGTTATTATTAGATTTTCTCTAACCTATCATGTTCGGTTTTAAAGCTTCATTCCTAGGGTGAATCCAATCTTGTCCCCGTTTTTCTCTACTTGCTTTACTTCGTGATTTGTCGTCATCTATTTTCCACCTATTAGTTTTAACTGAATTTCCAACCCCAATTAGTCCGGTTGTGTTAAAAGTCAAAGTCTTGATATACCTTGTCTTCGTGGTTCGACCCCCTACTCCGCTATACTCATATAGTTTGTAGGTTGGAATAAATATTGTTTGCATAACCTGTCTTTTAGTTAACGACCTAGAAAACCGGTTATCAAAATG
Organism: Dysphania ambrosioides; assembly: GCA_026401315.1. NCBI lineage: Eukaryota > Viridiplantae > Streptophyta > Magnoliopsida > Caryophyllales > Amaranthaceae > Dysphania > Dysphania ambrosioides. The sequence continues at coordinate 15,347,103 of CM048665.1, read as the reverse complement.
GCGCCGTTGCCGGGGACAAGGCGTAATATTTAGACTTAACTTGTTTTAGCATAACTTTATTTATTTTATTTCTATTTTTGTTTTCCTTTCTGTGTGTGGTTGTCTTTGACTTAGGTGTTTGCATGCCCCATAGCACGCGTAGGTCAAACCAGCCAATTACACCCTTAAATCCTGAAATCCAACGTGTTAGTAGACAACGCCCTTCAAAGTATACCTTACAATCTGTCCAAAACCCTACCATATCCATAATGGCCGAAGATCATCAATTGTTTGGCCAATTCGGAACTCCTGGCTCACAAGAGTTCCAAGGGGGTGTAGTACTTCCTGTTGCTACTACACCTTACCAAATTCATCCTCAGTTCACAAGAATGGTTAAGGAAACACCATTCAGTGGCTTAAGAAATGAATGTCCTCTTCAACACCTAGAGGCATTCTCAGATATTTGTGGACTTATCCCTCCTTGTCCTAATAGCCCTGATTATGTGCGAATGCACCTTTTCCATCTGAGTCTAGCGGGAGATGCCAAGGATTGGTATAAATGCTTAGAACCCAATTCAATTGTTAATTGGGCTCAACTAAAAACCGCATTTCTAGAAAGGTTCTATCCTACGGTTCGAACGCAGGATTGGCGTAAGAAAATTGCGTCATTCACCCAAGAGGATGATGAGAACCTTAGTGCTACATGGAGTAGGTTTAAAAGAATGATTAGAGCATGTCCCCACCATGAGTACGGGGAGAACCATCTCAACACATTCTTTTACGATGGTCTTAATGACTCCACCAAAGCACTTCTAGACTCAACTGTAGGTGGCCAGCTTTCCAAAATTCCTTGCACCCAGGTAAAGGCCAAAATAGAGGAAGTTGCTAAGAATAGTGCCTGGGGAGGAACTAGGAGTTAGGGATTACCTAGAGGGATGCTAGACACAACTAACTTGGACAACATTAGCGCCAAAATAGAAGCCGTTATTGATAAAAAGTTGTCCAAACTAAGCCTAGCCGGTAGTTCGAACAACCCCCCAGTGCGTGAAAAGCACTTTGCATGTGCCATATGTGGGGGTACCAACCATGATACATCTTATTGTGGTGGTTCGCACTCCGAGCATGTAGCTGCAGTTGACTATGGAGGGTATAACCCAGAACCGCAGGTGATGAACTATGACGGTTATGGGTATAACCCTGATCATGTGGCAGCCCTTAACTATAGTGGACAGGGCCAAGGAGTAGGGTATGGGCAGCAACCTTTCCCGAACAACCAACAGTACAAACCCCCCTTTAACTCCAACCAAAACCAGGGAAACTTCCACCCGGGATACAACAGAAATGGACAAGGTGGATTTAATAACCAAAGTTTCCAGGGGAACCAGACTAATGGGAACGTACCTAGGGCCAATGTGTATAGACCCCTAGGGTTTCACCAAGGACTTAGAAATAGTTCAAACCTCCCTTTTCCCCCTAGTCAGCCTCATCATGTGGCTCCTCAACCACAACATGGTCACACTTCAACCAATGACCATTTAGCCTCCCAAGTAACAACTCTTGCTCAACAGAACCAGAGTCTGACGCAAATTAATCAGACCCTCATCCAACAAATGCAGCAACTTCAAGCTCAGCAAAAGTTGTTTGAAACTCAACTGGCCCAAATGGCTAATCCTCCTGCACCACCGCTATTCCCATCTCACCCTCAACCTAACCCCTCTATACAACCTCCACCTCAGCAAACGAACCCAAACCAGCACACTGCTAAGGCTATCCACCTGAGATCAGGGACTCAGTATAACAGTCCTTCGTATCCGGTGGATACACCTTTGGTGCGGGTGAGTGATGAGACGAGAGTACACAATGATGAAAAAGAGGAGGAACATGGTAAAATACCAGAGGTTGAAGATGAAAGAGGTAGGGAGGACGTCAATGCTAAGGCAGGGAGTGAGAAGCCAGTAGAGAGTGAGGAGGAGAGGAGGAAGAAAGCTGAGGAAAGAAAGAGGTTAGAACGGTTATATGCACCACCGCTTCCTTTTCCCTATAGGAAAGTTGAGAAGCAACTTGATGATAAGTTCAAGAAGTTTCTTGAACATCTTCAGAAGATGGAGATGAAAATCCCATTCCTCGATGCTATGGCACAAATGCCAAAGTATGCTAAGTTCTTGAAAGACTTACTGTCCAACAAGAAAAAGCTTGAGGAAGAGGTAATCAGTCTGCCTCATCAAGTTAGCTCTATACTGCAAGGGAAAATGCCTATGAAGGAGCGAGATCCCGGTCCTTATAACCTCCCTGTGAAGTTGGGAAACCTTGATCCTAAAGGGGCGCTCGTCGATTTAGGGGCTTTGATCAGTCTTATGCCCCTATCGATCGCCAAAAAGCTCCCCTTTGCCCTCCGACCTTCAAGGAAAACAATCCAACTGGCTGATAGGAGCATTAAAGTGCCATGTGGAGAGCTCGACGACATACCTATACAAGTAGGAGAACTAGTGGTCCCTTGTGATTTTGTGGTAATGGAAATGGAAGAGGACCCTTATACTCCACTTATCTTGGGCAGAGCCGTCCTGAAAACGCTTCGGGCAGTTATTAATTGCCATGATGATACCATAACGGTAGAAGTTGCCCAAGTAAAGGTAGTTTTCAAAATCTCTCCCCTTTTAAAGAAGCCTATGGTTGAGCAGGTCTGTCGCCTTGAAGAAGGTGAAAGGGAGAGTGAGGTTAGTTATGAGAACAAGGAAGTAGAGGTTGGGTGTCAAATGATTGATGAGGATACCCCTACTATAAATGAGCTGTTGGAAGGCCGGTTAGATACGGCCCAGGATTCTGAAAAAGAAGCAGAATATGAGCACCTTTACGAGGTAGAGGAAAGTATTACGCACAAAAGGGAAGGTCCTAAACCTTTCCCCAAAGTGACTTTGAAACCTCTACCTCCTAGCTTAAAATATGCCTATCTCGATGAAGATGAAGGAAGCCCGGTCATAGTGAATTCTAAGCTCGATGACATTTCTTTGGAAAAATTACTTGTTTTATTAAGGAAATATCGAGATGTCATCGGGTATTCACTAGGTGATTTAAAAGGGATTAGTCCATCCCTTGTTATGCACCGGATTCATCTTGATGATGAACAATTTTCCTCCGTTGAGCCTCAAAGACGGGTGAATCCCAACATGAAAGAGGTTGTTAAGGATGAAATCCTCAAACTCCTCCAGGCCGGCATCATCTACTCAATTTCAGATAGTAGATGGGTTAGCCCAGTTCATGTTGTTCCTAAAAAGGGAGGAATAACCATCGTCGAGAATGACAGAGGAGAGATGATCCCCACAAGAGCCACCACGGGATGGCGAGTTTGCATTGACTATCGCAAACTCAATAAAGCAACCAGAAAAGATCACTTTCCCTTACCCTTCATCGATGAGATGCTTGAAAGACTGGCCAGGAACAAGTACTATTGTTCTCTAGATTGTTACTCGGGTTTCTTTCAAATCCCAATCCACCCCGAGGACCAACAGAAAACAACTTTCACCTGCCCTTTTGGGACTTTTGCCTACAGGAGAATGCCCTTCGGTTTATGCAATGCTCCATCCACCTTCCAGAGGTGCATGTCGGCTATATTCGCCGATATGTTAGAGGACTTTATGGAAGTGTTCATGGATGATTTTTCTGTTGGAGGGTCCTCTCTTGACACGTGCTTGATACATCTTGAGAAAGTACTATTAAGGTGTCAAGAAACGAATCTTGTACTAAATTGGGAGAAATGTCACTTTTTAGTTCAAGAAGGCATCGTCCTAGGCCATAAAGTGTCTTACAAAGGCATAGAGGTGGATCCTGCCAAAATTGACGTGATAAGGAATCTTCTTGTACCTACCTCAGTTACAAGAGTACGATCCTTTCTTGGACACGCAGGATTCTATAGGCGTCTCATCCTAGGATTTTCGACTCTAGCAAAACCCTTGAATGAACTTCTTCAGAAAGATGTCGAATTTCACTTCGATGAGAGATGCATGAATGCCTTTAACAAGCTAAAAGAGGCTCTAATTTCTGCGCCCATCGTGCAAGCTCCGGATTGGAGTTTACCGTTTGAATTGATGTGCGATGCCAGTGATATTTCTGTTGGTGCTGTCCTTGGGCAGAAAAAGCACCATGTTATATGTTATATCAGTAAAACACTGGACCCTGCACAACGTAATTACACTACAACTGAAAAAGAAATGCTGGCAGTAGTCTATGCTTTTGAGAGACTGCGCCAATATCTTATCTGTTCAAAAGTTGTAGTATTCACTGATCACTCGGCTCTGAAGTTTTTAATGACCAAGAGAGATGCAAAGCCGAGGTTGATCCGTTGGGTGCTCCTATTACAGGAGTTTAACTTTGAGTTGAGAGATAGGAAAGGTAGCGAAAATGTGGTAGCTGACCATTTGTCTAGGCTACCCGAGCTTAAAAACGACGCCGTACCTATCCAAGATGAAATGGTTGAAGAAACCCTAATGACAGCAATAGTAGTTGGGAAAGCCCCTTGGTTCGCGGATATTGCGAATTATTTAGCTTGTGGAGAACTTCCAGAGTTCGAATCAAGGGCTATGAAAAGGGCTTTCTTTGGTAAAGTTGGGAACTTCTTTTGGGATGATCCCTACTTATTTCATGCTTGCGCAGACAGCATAATCCGCCGTTGCGTCACTGAAGAGGAAGTTCCAAAAATCCTAACTCACTGTCATTCGTACGCGTGTGGCGGTCACCATGGTGTAATGAACACTGCTGCTAAGGTTGCCACCGCAGGTTTCTATTGGCCAACGTTACACAAGGATGTTGAAACTTTTGTGAAAAGCTGTGAGAGGTGCCAAAAGGTTGGCAACATCTCAATGCGAAATGAGATGCCTCAAAACTACATCCTTGAGTGTGAAGTGGTCGACTGTTGGGGAATTGACTTTATGGGCCCATTTGTTTCATCTCATGGGAACCAATATATTTTAGTAGGAATTGATTATGTGTCTAAGTGGGTGGAAGCCATCGCCTCACCTACGAATGATCACAAAGCGGTTATTAAGCTTTTTAAAAGCCTAATCTTTCCTCGATTCGGTGTTCCCAAAATAGTCATAAGTGATGGGGGATCACACTTTGCTAAGCACGAACTAAATAAATTATTGAAAAATTATGGAGTCGTGCACAAAGTCGGATCTTCCTACCACCCCCAAACTCAAGGACAGGTGGAAGTAGCTAATGGGGAAATCAAGAGAATTCTCGAGAAGGTGGTAAACCCAAATAGGAAAGATTGGTCTCTAAAGTTAGATGACGCTCTTTGGGCCCACCGAACGTGTTACAAAACCCCTATTGGCACCACCCCATTCCGGCTTTTATATGGGAAATCCTGTCACCTACCGGTGGAACTGGAATGCAAATCTTGGTGGGCGATCCAAACTCTAAATTTGGACCCCACCTTATTCTGCGAGAAGCGAGCCGCCCAATTACGAGAATTGGAAGAACTACGGCTCGATGCATTCCATAACATGCACATCTACAAGGAACGTACTAAGCATTGGCATGACCAACGTATCATCCAACGAGAGTTCCTTGTAGGAGATAAAGTGCTGCTCTTTAATTAAAGAGCTAAGTTATTCCCCGGAAAGTTAAAATCACGGTGGTCGGGGCCATTCGAGATTTCACAAGTTTTTCCGTATCGAACGGTAGAGCTGAAAGACCATCATGGAGGACGTTTCGTTGTTAATGGACATCGGTTAAAACTCTTCCATGAGAGCAGCCTTCACAATGTCAACACCATTGAGCTTATAAAGTTAGATGATGTCAAAGTCGAATGATTGGTATAATCATTGACCCTTATCAAATATCCCTACTTTGAATCATCGTTCTTTACCGTTTTTTTTTTAGGTTTTAATTGCTTAGTTTCCCTTTTGTCTTTGTTTAATTACCCGAGCTACGTCGAGCTAAACGACGTTAAACAAAGCACTTATGGGAGGTAACCCGGTTTATTTGGATTTTCAAACAACTTAATCATAGTATATTGATTGATTTTGAGAGGGCACAAGTGATTTGATCTAAACAGAGCGAAATTGCTGTTTATTCGGCCGAATGATAAGTCCATTCGGCCGAATGAAATTGAAGATGGAGCTAAAACCAATTTTGGCCAAGTTCCTGATAATGCCGAATGAAGCTTCAATTCGGCCGAATGAATCTCATTCGACCAAATGAAGTGATCCATTTGGTCGAATAGATCTAATGGGAGTATTTATGAGGCTGCTGATAATGCCGAATGAAGCCAACATTCGGTCGAATGAAGTTACATTCGACCGAATTAAGAAACCTATTCAGTCGAATGGGAGCGAAGATTTCTTCGTAACACTACTCCATTCGACCGAACAGGTTATCCATTCGGTCGAATAGGACCCCATTCGACCGAATGGAAGCCCCATTCGACCGAATGGAGGTCAGTTCTATAAATATCAGCTCATTCCACGTAAAATCGCACCGAAACTTTTCTACTTCTTTCATTCGGCCGACTTCCCCCCCACATTCTTGCTCTTTCTCAAATCCTTCTACTCCCCTCCAAATCATCTTCAATTACCATGGGTCCAAGGAGAACTTTAAGGAACCTGATGTGAATCTAGGCATTGAAACCTTAATCCACACAAAAGGGATAGAACTAGATAGAAAACCCTCTAAAGCTACGCACCAAAGGTTTAAAATCTAGGGCGAAAGTTTAAGAATTGATTAAAGCAAAGCACCCTCAATTCCTACACTTCCTCACGTGAATCTAAAGCTTTAAGCACCAATTCACAACTCTTTGTTACACACAAAGAAAAACAACAAACTCTCTAAGTTTATTGAAGAATATATAGAAAAGAATCTCCAAATCTGATTTTTCCAAGCTTGGGTGCACATCTATTTATACCCATAGCTTGAGAGTTTCAATCATATTATGACTAGGCCTCCTACTTCTAAAAGGACTCCTAATAACCAATAGGATAATGCAACCTATTTATTACATAATCCTACTAAAACTCTAACACTATCTTATCTTAATTAGAATCTTATCCTACCTAAAAAGATAATATTACAAATTAACTACTCTAATCCTATTTTATTTAAAGTAAAACACTAAATATCCAATCCCATGTGTGTAGCCACGTCCATACCCATGCCATGTCACTTGCCATGTCACTTAAGTCGTAATAAAGCACCGATAAGATGTAATATGCACATCTCAATGTAACAAGCACCTCCCCTTGTCTTAAAATTTTCCTCCTTGGTCAAAATTTTCAATCTTCGAAAATTACTCCAAGATTTTAGCTTTTGATCAAGGCCTTCCATCAATCATCACCTCCATGGCTTCCACACATTATAGAATCATAAAATCTGAAAATGGAAAGTTCAAAACACACCTATGCCTAAAATGAGAAAAACCCTATCAAATGAAATGGGAGAAAACTCATAGGCAAAACCAACTTATTCCCTATGTCCACCAATCCTCATTTACATTTGCATGTTATCATGCACATGCAAATGTTCCCCTTTGATGGCTAGAAGATTCGTGTCTCCATAAGCCAACAACTCTCCCATGGTAGCATTCTTCTTTAAAGCTTCAACCAATCCTTCGAATTTGGCATCCTCTATCATATCATCCTCCTCTTCTTCAAAAGAGTTTGTCCTCAAACTTCGAAGTTGATCATCAGGCACATAAGGTGCTAAGTCGCCTATATTGAATGTGGCATGAACTCCATAGTCTCCAGGCAACTGAAGCTTATATGCATAATCACCCACCTTACTGATGATTTTGAATGGACCATCACACCTAGGCATAAGCTTGTTCTTACGTCGATTAGGAAATCTTTCCTTCCTCAAGTGTAACCAAACCAAGTCTCCCTCCTTGTAAGTATGTTGAGTCTTGTGTTTGTTAGCTCTAGCCTTATAGATATCATTGACCTTCTCAATTCTTGCTCTCACTTGGGTGTGAAGCTTTTGCATATAGTCAACCTTGGCCTTCGCATCCTTCTCTAATTCCCTTCCATCCACCAATAACACTCCCTTGCCATTATCTTTGTTAGAACGAGTTTTTAGAGCCATAAAAGGCTTCAAAGCAAATGCTTTGGCTTGTGCATTCTTCCTCACAACATATATGTTTGTCCTTCCATCAAACTTTACAAATCTGTCATATTGCCAAGGTCTTCCCAAGAGAATATGACACGCATCCATGGGACAAACATCACAAAGCACTTGATCTTCATAATTGCCAATTTTGAACGAAATCAATGCTTGTTTACTAACCTTTACGTCACTTGAATTGCTAAGCCAATGGAGCTTATATGGTTGAGGATGGATTTGAGTGGGCACCTCCAACTTGTCCACCAAGAGTGTAGAAACCACGTTAGTGCAACTCCCCGAATCTATAATCACATCACATAGTCTACCTTGGACATTGCATCTTGTGAGGAAGATTTTCTCCCTTTGGCTCTCCTCTAATGGTAAGGACTTGGATTGCAATGCCCTTCGCAATACTAGGCTAGATCCCCTAGTTTTTGCCATCACCTCCTCCACATCCTCCTCTAGGACTTCAAAAGATGTGTTACCTTCTTCCTCTTCAAGCTCATGCTCCTCTTCTTCAAAGGTTTCATCTTCCTCCCAAGTCCGAGTAGTAGCAATCCTAGCATGGGGACAATCCCGTTGGATATGGCCTTGTCCCTTACATTTGAAGCAAGTTCGTTGATCTCCCATAGGGGGCCTCGAACTTCCTCCCTTATCTCTCCCAAAAGATTGTGGCTTTATGGAATTCTCGAGATTAGGCTTCATATTAGACATCTCACGCACCCCTTTAGCTTCAAATGATCGAAAGATCCCTCTAGGTTTACGTGTTTGCCTTTCAACCCTAGTTGCTATTGTACACACCTCATCAAAGCTCCAATAGGGTTGTAATTCCACCTTTTCCTTGATTGGGTCATTTAACCCAGCCACAAAACGAGCCACCTTGTGGTCTTCTTTCTCCTCTAACCCACACCCCATGGCTAGATTTTCGAATTCCATCAAGTATTCCTCCACAGACCTCCTTTCTTGCATCAAAGTATGCATTTCTATAAATTTGTTTTGTTCAAAGTCTTGAGGAATAAACCTTTTTTGCATGTACTTCTTTAGTTTTGTCCAAGATGAGATATTGGAACGCCCCTCCTTTCTCCTCTTCTTTTGCAAACCTTCAAGCCACAAACTTGCATAAGAAGTGAGTTTGAGTTCAGCAACCTTAAAGGATCTATGATCATCATAGTCCTTATATCTGAAAATTCGTTCAACTCTGCGGATCCAATCTAGGAATTTGTCTGGGTCCAAACTGCCATTGAACTCAGGGATTTCAAGTCTCAAGCTTTGATCCTCTTTCCCCCTTAAACTCTTTCTCCTATGCCCTTTATATGATTCCTCGTCATCACCTGAAGAGGATGGGTCCCTCTTGCTAGGCCTCCTTGAGCTTCTAACACTGGATTCACCATCACTTTCGCTAGAGTTAGATTCATGAGAAGAGAGTTTACCTTTGCTTGAGGACTTTTCCTTCTTCCCCACGATTTGCAACAGCTCATTCATACGTTCCTTCAGTTCCTTCAACTCGCGTTCCATGCACAAGGCTTTGGCTTCTTGTAAGGTTAAACCTTTTTTGAAGCTTGGTGGCATCTCGTGTGCATCATCACCACTGGAATCCATATTGCTTGAGTATTCTTTGAATCCTCTCAACGAGAGCACCAAAAGTTGATGTGAATCTAGGTATTGAAACCTTAATCCACACAAAAGGGATAGAACTAGATAGAAAACCCTCTAAAGCTACGCACCAAAGGTTTAAAATCTAGGGCGAAAGTTTAAGAATTGATTAAAGCAAAGCACCCTCAATTCCTACACTTCCTCACGTGAATCTAAAGCTTTAAGCACCAATTCACAACTCTTTGTTACACACAAAGAAAAACAACAAACTCTCTAAGTTTATTGAAGAATATATAGAAAAGAATCTCCAAATCTGATTTTTCCAAGCTTGGGTGCACATCTATTTATACCCATAGCTTGAGAGTTTCAATCATATTATGACTAGGCCTCCTACTTCTAAAAGGACTCCTAATAACCAATAGGATAATGCAACCTATTTATTACATAATCCTACTAAAACTCTAACACTATCTTATCTTAATTAGAATCTTATCCTACCTAAAAAGATAATATTACAAATTAACTACTCTAATCCTATTTTATTTAAAGTAAAACACTAAATATCCAATCCCATGTGTGTAGCCACGTCCATACCCATGCCATGTCACTTGCCATGTCACTTAAGTCGTAATAAAGCACCGATAAGATGTAATATGCACATCTCAATGTAACAAGCACCTCCCCTTGTCTTAAAATTTTCCTCCTTGGTCAAAATTTTCAATCTTCGAAAATTACTCCAAGATTTTAGCTTTTGATTAAGGCCTTCCATCAATCATCACCTCCATGGCTTCCACACATTATAGAATCATAAAATCTGAAAATGGAAAGTTCAAAACACACCTATGCCTAAAATGAGAAAAACCCTATCAAATGAAATGGGAGAAAACTCATAGGCAAAACCAACTTATTCCCTATGTCCACCAATCCTCATTTACATTTGCATGTTATCATGCACATGCAAATGTTCCCCTTTGATGGCTAGAAGATTCGTGTCTCCATAAGCCAACAACTCTCCCATGGTAGCATACTTCTTTAAAGCTTCAACCAATCCTTCGAATTTGGCATCCTCTATCATATCAGAACCCCTTCAAAAGGTCCAAGAAGCATGGAGAGGGTTCCTCTTCGGGTGCGGCTCAGGAAGCTCAACAAACCGGTTCTCAACAACCGGAGGGTCAACAAAGGCTTCCTGGCCAGGAACTATGGTTCGATGAGGACCACCCTACGGTTATTTTCGTATCTTTGGAGCAATATGAGCGTTTCCAAAGACTTAAGGTACGAAAAATCAACTCTACTCGTTATTTAGACCTATCAATTTTGCAACGAATGGGTATATACGAGCAATTTGTTGCATTATTAACTGCATGTGGGTTAGAAAACTGGATAAACATGTGGCACCCGACTCATTAGCTCTTAACTTATGAGTTTCTTAGTTCCCTAACCCCGTGCCAACGGGATGGTAGGTTGCATTTATCTTTTAGGCTAAGGAATGCAACCTATTTTCTTGATTATGCTGCATTTTGTGCCGTATTTGGTTTCAATAATGAGCCTATTCCGGATAAACAACCGGACAACTCTTGGGTTTCCGAGCTATGGCCTAAAATAGATGGCCGGCTTGTTTATCCGAATAGGAACATATATGCTTCTGATGTGCAACACCCAGTTTTGCGCATGTTCTTTAAATTTGCTAGGGAGACTCTGTTCCCTTCCCCTAGCCCTCACCTAGTACGAACGCACGAGGTGCACATCTTGCACCGCTATCTTGCACCACACGACGACACTGCACTAAGCCTGCCAATGACACTGTGGAAGTTTCTAAACAACACAGCCACCCTAAACGCTACTACTGACTTATGTTTAGGGGGACACGTATTCCGCATTGCTGAATTCCTGAACGTCATGAATCCTGTGGAATTCAGCGAAAGATATGCCAGTTCCACTACCCTTCATGAGCAATGTCTCGTACGGGCTGGCTTCATTTTTGCGGACCCCATGCGATGGCGGTACTTGAAAGACCGCACCATCCCCCTCCCCTGCCCTCATTTACCTCCCCTGGTCCAGTTTGGGGCCTCGTATCTCTTAGAAGGCGATGTGCCGAGATACGCTGTCGAGCCCCCACTTGTACCACCTCCTCGCCCTCACACCCTCTCTATGCGTGACCGACCTAGAGCCTCTACCTCGGTCTTACCGGACCATAACGATTCAGACGATGAGTCTGAATCTGACATTATGTCCTCCCTAGGACGCATAGAGAGAAGGCTTGATCAGGTCCTCACCACCCAAGCCCACCACACCGCCCGGCTCGAACACCTCGAACAAAACTTCGAGCGGGCGAACTACCCATGGTATGATATGGCCTACCGCTCCCACATGGTCGGCGAAAGCATGGCCACCCCTTCCTGGTACCCTCGCCATGACAACTATAACGAGATATCACTAAGTCATGGGTTTGACCAGTTGCGGGTGGGTAGGCGTAGGTTTAATAACTTCACTCCGCCGGCTCCTAGAAGAGCCTCGGACGACTATGGGATGGACTACACGGGTGGGGAGGAAGAGGTTAATGCGGAGGATGACCAAGGGGATGATGAGGAATTTATGGGGGATGAGTAGTGGTGGACCTAACGGCCTCCCTTAGCGCCGAGGACGGCTTCATCCTGGCTTGGGGGGGGATACCCATAGTCCACTACTCATTCTTTCACGTGTCCTTTGGTCTTGGTTGTCAGTTTAGTGTTGTGTAGCGTTTCGTTGCTTCGTGTTTTATTTCTAGGTGTTATTTTGTGCCTTGCGTTTTGCTTTTTGGTGTTGTTTTCAGGTATATATACAAGAAGTTCCACATACCGCTGCACCCAGTACTGGTATGATTTCTTATGCAAAAATCCAAATTTATGTATTTAAGTTTTGTTTTTTTTTATATATATATATTTTTACCCTTCTTTGCACCGCATGCCCCCTTTCCCATCATATATCCCAAACAAGCATGCAAGCCTCTGTTGTGCACCGACTTTATGCAAACTCGTATTCCCATAGCCCTGTGCCTGTTTTGGGTATGAGTTTATCAACTGTTTTTCACTTATCTTGGGGGGATCTAAGCTTGCTTGATATGTGGTTTGGATGACTACCTATTGAGGCGCATTTCGACTAACCTAGTAAGGATTGAGCCTTTAGGACTCTATTATGAGTCCTATATTGATGAGTGTTAGTCAGGGAATCTTAAGAATTGTGTCTGTTCTCCTCCAGCATAGTCTACTTTTCTAAAGGTTAGGGATGATAACACGTTTGTAGTTAAAAGCTACATAGCCAAAGTGCCTACCATGAAAATCAATTTACTCTAGGTTGAGCCAAATTTGTGCCTTTACCTTCTTTTGTAGCCACGCTATCTAACTCCACATGAACCAAATACTCCCTCTTTTTACCTAGAGGATAGTCATGTGATCATAGTGAAGTTGATATTTGTAGCATTGTAATATAGGATTTCGGTTTGGGGAAATGATCATTGGATGATTTGACTACATACACTAGTCTTAGTGCATTTCAAAGAAGTATGCACATAGAAAGTTCAGAAAAAGCTTGAAAAGCACAAAAGAAAAAAAAAGAAAAGAAAAAAAGAAAAAAAAAGAAAAAGAAAAAAAGAAAATAAATAAAAGAAATTAGAGAAGAAGTTGAGAATAAAGTTGACATAGTGTATTAGTCTACTATTGGGAATTTTGGGATTGACATGGTTGTCGGAAGGCATAATCTTCCTCGGTTTTACTTCCTTGGATCACTTACTATCCTCTATTTCAACTCCACATTCCCAAATTCTACCATACCTCGATCCAAACCTACATTACAACCCTTTTCCAAACTTGTTCGACTTAACCTGATTAGTAAGATCAGTGCTGGAGAGCAGATAAGACACGATTTACGGGATTTCTCCCTGCTTAGGTGTTTAATTCCCGACTCACCTTTAGTCGGATGACTTCGAGTGAAACACATACCCCATAAACACATGAGCGTAATGGAAATTTCCCACACCTCGTGGGAAATAACCTTGGGAGCGTAGACTTGCGACCTCATTAGGTAGTGGGCGGAATGAATTATGATGTGGCTTGCTCGGCAATCCCGAGTAAGTGTAAAAAGTTGATTATGCTCTTTAAATCCCATTGTACTTGCACACCCATGGCTAGGGAGAAGTTTCGCACGTGCACGGCTTGCATTGACTTAGAGCTTCACTTCCCATGTTTTTCATTAGTCTCTTCATTCATTTCTTCATTCATATTGCCTTAAGCTGTCATTTCACCTTTCTATTTCGTTTGCTAGGGACTAGCAACGGTCTAGCTTGGGGGAAGTTGATGTGCTCGTTTTAGAGCACATTTATTAACTCATTTTAGTGTCAAGTCTCGTAGTTTTGTATTGGTTTTATGTATATTATGCTTGATTTTACCTTGATCTTGTTTTCGAGTTGTCTTAAGTTCATTTCAGGCACTTTTGATGATTTCAAGGTGAAAGGCGATACATTCGAGCCTTTGACACACGTATCTTAGCTTGGGCAAGTGTTTGAAGTCACTCATGAAGATTTCACGGAGTTCAGAAAAGAGGGAAGTGAAAAGAGGAAAGAATGCTCTCAGATTCGACCGAATCTGAGAGACATTCGACCGAATGGCTGCAGATTCGACCGAATCTGAGACTCATTCGGTCGAATGAGGCAGTCTTCAGAGTTGTCGAGCGTTGCTACTGGAAAGGCCGAATGGAACTCATTCGGGCGAATGAGCTCCCATTCGGCCGAATCAACCTATACATTCGGGCGAATGCTTGACAGAGATCGATTCCCCGAAGCCTCTGGAATGGGCGAATGGAAGACAATTCGGGCGAATGGGATCACATTCGGCCGAATGATACCCATATTCGGGCGAATGACAGTGTTTTCCTCTGGATCAACTACTACTTTTTAGGGCCGGCTCCTAGGCATTTTAGGGTTTTTCGTAGGTTTTTCTTATTTTGTTATAAATAACCCCTTCCTCTGATGAGGAGGAGGGGAGCTAGGTTTAATACTTTTATGCACTTTTAGATTTCTTAGCCTCCAAATTCTTTTAGTTTTAGCTTTCGATTTTCAGTTTTTCTTCAACGCTTTGTAGTTCGAATTCTTTTCGTGGATATCAATCTGAAGCTTTTGTAAGTTTAATTCCTTCCTTTAATCTGAATTCATTGCTTTATTTCATTGCATGTTTAGTTCTAAGTTTATCGTTTATTAATTCTGATTTTGTTTTCATTCTCGCGATTTCATTCCATGTTCGTTTCTGCTGCATCTTTTAATATCTTTATGTCTTTAAGCATGAATATGAGTGAGTAAATCTTTTAGGGGTTTTGATCGGTGAAACCCTAGGAAAGCTATGATCTTTATTTCTTAAGGTTGTAGAAATGATGTTAATAAATAGTTTCGGATTCCGATGCGAATCTTGTCCTGCCACTCCTTTGGAGACATAGGGCGATTATAGGTCGTTCGTGTGATCTATAGGGTCACAAACTTCCTCTTGTATTCTTGGATATCCATGCTAGTTATTATTAGATTTTCTCTAACCTATCATGTTCGGTTTTAAAGCTTCATTCCTAGGGTGAATCCAATCTTGTCCCCGTTTTTCTCTACTTGCTTTACTTCGTGATTTGTCGTCATCTATTTTCCACCTATTAGTTTTAACTGAATTTCCAACCCCAATTAGTCCGGTTGTGTTAAAAGTCAAAGTCTTGATATACCTTGTCTTCGTGGTTCAACCCCCTACTCCGCTATACTCGTATAGTTTGTAGGTTGGAATAAATATTGTTTGCATAACCTGTCTTTTAGTTAATGACCTAGAAAACCGGTTATCATTTACCCTTGAACATGTCAAAAACATTTGAATACATCGATTTGAGTCAAACTTGGTTAAATAGAAAAGATTTTGTATATTAAATGACCTAAACACTTTGAATCGAACGATATGAGTCAATATAGGTCAAATAAGATTTGTTTTTAGTAGAAAATGATGTATTTTCCCTTAAACATGTCATAAACACTTGAAATACGTCGATTTGAGTCAATCTTGGTCAAACAAGAGAGGTTTTGTGTATGAAATGACCTAAACACTTTGAATCGAATAATATGAGTCAAAATAGATCAAATAGGATCAATTTTGGGTAGAAAATGATGTATTTACCCTTGAACAGTTTACAAACACTTGAAATACATCGATTGGAGTCAAACTCGTTCAAACGGGAGAGGTTTTGTGTATTAAATGACCTAAACACTTCTAGTCGGACGGTCTAAGTCAATTAATTTCAAAAAGAATAAATTTTGGATAGAAAATGACGTATTTACCCTTGAACAGGTCATCAACACTTTAAATACATCCATTTGAGTCAAACTCAATCAAATGGGAGAGGTTTTGTGTATTAAATGACCTAAACACTACGAATCGGACGGTGTAAGTCAAAATAGGTCAAACAGGATCAATTTTTGGTAGAAAATGACGTCTTTACCCTTGAACATGTCAAAAACATTTGAATACATCGATATGAGTCAAACTCGATCCAACGGGAGATGTTTTCTGTATTAAATGACCTAAACACTACGAATCGAATGATATGATTCAATATAGGTCAAATAGGATAAATTTTGGAGTGAAAATGGCGTATTTAACCTTGAACATGTCATAAACATTTGAAATAAATCGATTTGAGTCAAACTTGGTCAAATGGGAGAGATTTGTTGTATTAAATGACCTAAGCACTTTGAATCGGACAATATGAGTAAATATAGGTGAAATAGGATAAATTTTGTATAGAAAATGACGTATTTACCCTTAAACATGTCATAAACACTTGAAATACATCGATTTGAGTCAAATTTGGTTAAATAGGAAAGGTTTTGTGTATTAAATGACCTAAACACTTTGAATCGAACGATATGAGTCAATATAGGTCAAATAAGATTTGTTTTGAGTAGAAAATGACTTATTTTCCCTTAAACAAGTCATAAACACTTGAAATACGTCGATTTGAGTCAATCTTGGTCAAACAAGAGAGGTTTTGTGTATGAAATGACCTAAACACTTTAAATCGAATAATATGAGTCAAAATAGGTCAAATAGGATCAATTTTGGGTAGAAAATGATGTATTTACCCTTGAACAGTTTATAAACACTTGAAATACATCGATTGGAGTCAAACTCGTTTAAACGGGAGAGGTTTTGTGTATTAAATGACCTAAACACTTCTAGTCGGACGGTCTAAGTCAATTTATTTCAAAAAGAATAAATTTTGGATAGAAAATGACGTATTTACCCTTGAACAGGTCATCAACACTTTAAATACATCCATTTGAGTCAAACTCAGTCAAATGGGAGAGGTTTTGTGTATTAAATGACCTAAACACTATGAATCGGACAATGTAAGTCAAAATAGGTCAAACAGGATCAATTTTGGGTAGAAAATGACGTATTTACCCTTGAACATGTCAAAAACATTTGAATACATCGATATGAGTCAAACTCGATCCAACGGGAGATGTTTTGTGTATTAAATGACCTAAACACTTTGAATCGAACGATATGAGTCAATATAGGTCAAATGGGATTTGTTTTGAGTAGAAAATGACGTATTTTCCCTTAAACATGTCATAAACACTTGAAATACGTCGATTTGAGTCAATCTTGGTCAAACAAGAGAGGTTTTGTGTATGAAATGACCTAAATACTTTGAATCGAATAATATGAGTCAAAATAGGTCAAATAGGATCAATTTTGGGTAGAAAATGATGTATTTACCCTTGAACATTTTATAAACACTTGAAATACATCGATTGGAGTCAAACTCGTTTAAACGGGAGAGGTTTTGTGTATTAAATGACCTAAACACTTCTAGTCGGACGGTCTAAGTCAATTTATTTCAAAAAGAATAAATTTTGGATAGAAAATGACGTATTTACCCTTGAACAGGTCATCAATACTTTAAATACATCCATTTGAGTCAAACTCAGTCAAATGGGAGAGGTTTTGTGTATTAAATGACCTAAACACTACGAATCGGACAATGTAAGTCAAAATAGGTCAAACAGGATCAATTTTGGGTAGAAAATGACGTATTTACCCTTGAACATGTCAAAAACATTTGAATACATCGATATGAGTCAAACTCGATCCAACGGGAGATGTTTTGTGTATTAAATGACCTAAACACTTTGAATCGAACGATATGAGTCAATATAGGTCAAATAGGATTTGTTTTGAGTAGAAAATGACGTATTTTCCCTTAAACATGTCATAAACACTTGAAATACGTCGATTTGAGTCAATCTTGGTCAACAAGAGAGGTTTTGTGTATGAAATGACCTAAACACTTTGAATCGAATAATATGAGTCAAAATAGGTCAAATAGGATCAATTTTGGGTAGAAAATGATGTATTTACCCTTGAACAGTCTATAAACACTTGAAATACATCGATTGGAGTCAAACTCGTTCAAATGGGAAAGGTTTTGTGTATTAAATGACCTAAACACTTCTAGTCGGACGGCCTAAGTCAATTTATTTCAAAAAGAATAAATTTTGGATAGAAAATGACGTATTTACCCTTGAACAGGTCATCAACACTTTAAATACATCCATTTGAGTCAAACTCAGTCAAATGGGAGAGGTTTTGTGTATTAAATGACCTAAACACTACGAATCGGACGATGTAAGTCAAAATAGGTCAAACAGGATCAAATTTGGGTAGAAAATGACGTATTTACCCTTGAACATGTCCAAAACATTTGAATACATCGATATGAGTCAAACTCGATCCAACGGGAGATGTTTTGTGTATTAAATGACCTAAACACTACGAATCGAATGATATGATTCAATATAGGTCAAATAGGATAAAGTTTGGATTGAAAATGACGTATTTAACCTTGAACATGTCATAAACATTTGAAATAAATCGATTTGAGTCAAACTTGGTCAAATGGGAGAGATTTGTTGTATTAAATGACCTAAGCACTTTGAATCGGACAGTATGAGTAAATATAGGTGAAATAGGATAAATTTTGTATAGAAAATGACGTATTTACCCTTAAACATGTCATAAACACTTGAAATACATCTATTTGAGTCAAACTAGGTTAAACAGGAAAGGTTTTGTGTATTAAATGACCTAAACACTTTGAATCGAACGATATGAGTCAATATAGGTCAAATAAGATTTGTTTTGAGTAGAAAATGACGTATTTTCCCTTAAACGTGTCATAAACACTTGAAATACGTCGATTTGAGTCAATCTTGGTCAAACAAGAGAGGTTTTGTGTATGAAATGACCTAAACACTTTGAATCGAATAATATGAGTCAAAATAGGTCAAATAGGATCAATTTTGGGTAGAAAATGATGTATTTACCCTTGAACAGTTTATAAACACTTGAAATACATCGATTGGAGTCAAACTCGTTCAAACGGGAGAGGTTTTGTGTATTAAATGACCTAAACACTTCTAGTCGGACGGTCTAAGTCAATTTATTTCAAAAAGAATAAATTTTGGATAGAAAATGACGTATTTACCCTTGAACAGGTCATCAACACTTTAAATACATCCATTTGAGTCAAACTCAGTCAAATAGGAGAGGTTTTGTGTATTAAATGACCTAAACACTACGAATCGGACGGTGTAAGTCAAAATAGGTCAAACAGGATCAATTTTTGGTAGAAAATGACGTCTTTACCCTTGAACATGTCAAAAACATTTGAATACATCGATATGACTCAAACTCGATCAAACGGGAGATGTTTTGTGTATTAAATGACCTAAACACTACGAATCGAATGATATGATTCAATATAGGTCAAATAGGATAAATTTTGGAGTGAAAATGACGTATTTAACCTTGAACATGTCATAAACATTTGAAATACATCGATTTGAGTCAAACTTGTTGAAATGGGAGAGATTTGTTGTATTAAATGACCTAAGCACTTTGAATCGGACAGTATGAGTAAATATAGGTGAAATAGGATAATTTTGGATAGAAAATGACGTATTTACCCTTAAACATGTCATAAACACTTGAAATACATCGATTTGAGTCAAACTTGGTTAAATAGAAAAGGTTTTGTGTATTAAATGACCTAAACACTTTGAATCGAACGATATGAGTCAATATAGGTCAAATAAGATTTGTTTTGAGTAGAAAATGACGTATTTTCCCTTAAACATGTCATAAACACTTGAAATACGTCGATTTGAGTCAATCTTGGTCAAACAAGAGAGGTTTTGTGTATGAAATGACCTAAACACTTTGAATCGAATAATATGAGTCGAAATAGGTCAAATAGGATCAATTTTGGGTAGAAAATGGTGTATTTACCCTTGAACAGTTTATAAACACTTGAAATACATTGATTGGAGTCAAACTCGTTCAAACGGGAGAGGTTTTGTGTATTAAATGACCTAAACACTTCTAGTCGGACGGTCTAAGTCAATTTATTTCAAAAAGAATAAATTTTGGATAGAAAATGATGTATTTACCCTTGAACAGGTCACCAACACTTTAAATACATCCATTTGAGTCAAACTCAGTCAAATGGGAGAGGTTTTGTGTATAAATGACCTAAACACTACGAATCGGACGATGTAAGTCAAAATAGGTCAAACAGGATCAATTTTTGGTAGAAAATGACGTATTTACCCTTGAACATGTCAAAAACATTTGAATACATCGATATGAGTCAAACTCGATCAAACGGGAGATGTTTTGTGTATTAAATGACCTAAACACTACGAATCGAATGATATGATTCAATATAGGTCAAATAGGATAAATTTTGGAGTGAAAATGACGTATTTAACCTTGAACATGTCATAAACATTTGAAATAAATTGATTTGAGTCAAACTTGGTCAAATGGGAGAGATTTGTTGTATTCAATGACCTAACCACTTGGAATCGGACAGTATGAGTAAATATAGGTGAAATAGGATAAATTTTGTATAGAAAATGACGTATTTACCCTTAAAATGTCATAAACACTTGAAATACATCGATTTGAGTCAATTTTGGTTAAATGGCAGAGATTCTGGGTATAAAATGACTTAAACACTTCGTATCGGACGATAACAAAGAATATAGGTCAAATGGGAACAGTTTTGGGTAGAAAATGACGTATTTACCCTTAAATATGTCATAAACACTTGAAATACATTAATTTTTCTTCAAACATGTCAAAAACATTTGAATACATCGATTTGAGTCAAACTTGGTTAAATAGAAAAGATTTTGTATATTAAATGACCTAAACACTTTGAATCGAACGATATGAGTCAATATAGGTCAAATAAGATTTGTTTTTAGTAGAAAATGATGTATTTTCCCTTAAACATGTCATAAACACTTGAAATACGTCGATTTGAGTCAATCTAGGTCAAACAAGAGAGGTTTTGTGTATGAAATGACCTAAACACTTTGAATCGAATTATATGAGTCAAAATAGATCAAATAGGATCAATTTTGGGTAGAAAATGATGTATTTACCCTTGAACAGTTTATAAACACTTGAAATACATCGATTGGAGTCAAACTCGTTCAAACGGGAGAGGTTTTGTGTATTAAATGACCTAAACACTTCTAGTCGGACGGTCTAAGTCAATTTATTTCAAAAAGAATAAATTTTGGATAGAAAATGACGTATTTACCCTTGAACAGGTCATCAACACTTTAAATACATCCATTTGAGTCAAACTCAGTCAAATGGGAGAGGTTTTGTGTATTAAATGACCTAAACACTACGAATCGGACGATGTAAGTCAAAATAGGTCAAACAGGATCAAATTTGGGTAGAAAATGACGTATTTACCCTTGAACATGTCCAAAACATTTGAATACATCGATATGAGTCAAACTCGATCCAACGGGAGATGTTTTGTGTATTAAATGACCTAAACACTACGAATCGAATGATATGATTCAATATAGGTCAAATAGGATAAATTTTGGAGTGAAAATGACGTATTTAACCTTGAACATGTCATAAACATTTGAAATACATCGATTTGAGTCAAACTTGTTGAAATGGGAGAGATTTGTTGTATTAAATGACCTAAGCACTTTGAATCGGACAGTATGAGTAAATATAGGTGAAATAGGATAATTTTGGATAGAAAATGACGTATTTACCCTTAAACATGTCATAAACACTTGAAATACATCGATTTGAGTCAAACTTGGTTAAATAGAAAAGGTTTTGTGTATTAAATGACCTAAACACTTTGAATCGAACGATATGAGTCAATATAGGTCAAATAAGATTTGTTTTGAGTAGAAAATGACGTATTTTCCCTTAAACATGTCATAAACACTTGAAATACGTCGATTTGAGTCAATCTTGGTCAAACAAGAGAGGTTTTGTGTATGAAATGACCTAAACACTTTGAATCGAATAATATGAGTCGAAATAGGTCAAATAGGATCAATTTTGGGTAGAAAATGGTGTATTTACCCTTGAACAGTTTATAAACACTTGAAATACATTGATTGGAGTCAAACTCGTTCAAACGGGAGAGGTTTTGTGTATTAAATGACCTAAACACTTCTAGTCGGACGGTCTAAGTCAATTTATTTCAAAAAGAATAAATTTTGGATAGAAAATGATGTATTTACCCTTGAACAGGTCACCAACACTTTAAATACATCCATTTGAGTCAAACTCAGTCAAATGGGAGAGGTTTTGTGTATAAATGACCTAAACACTACGAATCGGACGATGTAAGTCAAAATAGGTCAAACAGGATCAATTTTTGGTAGAAAATGACGTATTTACCCTTGAACATGTCAAAAACATTTGAATACATCGATATGAGTCAAACTCGATCAAACGGGAGATGTTTTGTGTATTAAATGACCTAAACACTACGAATCGAATGATATGATTCAATATAGGTCAAATAGGATAAATTTTGGAGTGAAAATGACGTATTTAACCTTGAACATGTCATAAACATTTGAAATAAATTGATTTGAGTCAAACTTGGTCAAATGGGAGAGATTTGTTGTATTCAATGACCTAACCACTTGGAATCGGACAGTATGAGTAAATATAGGTGAAATAGGATAAATTTTGTATAGAAAATGACGTATTTACCCTTAAAATGTCATAAACACTTGAAATACATCGATTTGAGTCAATTTTGGTTAAATGGCAGAGATTCTGGGTATAAAATGACTTAAACACTTCGTATCGGACGATAACAAAGAATATAGGTCAAATGGGAACAGTTTTGGGTAGAAAATGACGTATTTACCCTTAAATATGTCATAAACACTTGAAATACATTAATTTTTCTTCAAACATGTCAAAAACATTTGAATACATCGATTTGAGTCAAACTTGGTTAAATAGAAAAGATTTTGTATATTAAATGACCTAAACACTTTGAATCGAACGATATGAGTCAATATAGGTCAAATAAGATTTGTTTTTAGTAGAAAATGATGTATT
Organism: Dysphania ambrosioides; assembly: GCA_026401315.1. NCBI lineage: Eukaryota > Viridiplantae > Streptophyta > Magnoliopsida > Caryophyllales > Amaranthaceae > Dysphania > Dysphania ambrosioides. The sequence goes on along the minus strand of CM048665.1, from coordinate 15,323,971 downwards.
TTCCCTTAAACATGTCATAAACACTTGAAATACGTCGATTTGAGTCAATCTAGGTCAAACAAGAGAGGTTTTGTGTATGAAATGACCTAAACACTTTGAATCGAATAATATGAGTCGAAATAGGTCAAATAGGATCAATTTTGGGTAGAAAATGGTGTATTTACCCTTGAACAGTTTATAAACACTTGAAATACATTGATTGGAGTCAAACTCGTTCAAACGGGAGAGGTTTTGTGTATTAAATGACCTAAACACTTCTAGTCGGACGGTCTAAGTCAATTTATTTCAAAAAGAATAAATTTTGGATAGAAAATGATGTATTTACCCTTGAACAGGTCACCAACACTTTAAATACATCCATTTGAGTCAAACTCAGTCAAATGGGAGAGGTTTTGTGTATAAATGACCTAAACACTACGAATCGGACGATGTAAGTCAAAATAGGTCAAACAGGATCAATTTTTGGTAGAAAATGACGTATTTACCCTTGAACATGTCAAAAACATTTGAATACATCGATATGAGTCAAACTCGATCAAACGGGAGATGTTTTGTGTATTAAATGACCTAAACACTACGAATCGAATGATATGATTCAATATAGGTCAAATAGGATAAATTTTGGAGTGAAAATGACGTATTTAACCTTGAACATGTCATAAACATTTGAAATAAATTGATTTGAGTCAAACTTGGTCAAATGGGAGAGATTTGTTGTATTCAATGACCTAACCACTTGGAATCGGACAGTATGAGTAAATATAGGTGAAATAGGATAAATTTTGTATAGAAAATGACGTATTTACCCTTAAAATGTCATAAACACTTGAAATACATCGATTTGAGTCAATTTTGGTTAAATGGCAGAGATTCTGGGTATAAAATGACTTAAACACTTCGTATCGGACGATAACAAAGAATATAGGTCAAATGGGAACAGTTTTGGGTAGAAAATGACGTATTTACCCTTAAATATGTCATAAACACTTGAAATACATTAATTTTTCTTCAAACATGTCAAAAACATTTGAATACATCGATTTGAGTCAAACTTGGTTAAATAGAAAAGATTTTGTATATTAAATGACCTAAACACTTTGAATCGAACGATATGAGTCAATATAGGTCAAATAAGATTTGTTTTTAGTAGAAAATGATGTATTTTCCCTTAAACATGTCATAAACACTTGAAATACGTCGATTTGAGTCAATCTAGGTCAAACAAGAGAGGTTTTGTGTATGAAATGACCTAAACACTTTGAATCGAATAATATGAGTCGAAATAGGTCAAATAGGATCAATTTTGGGTAGAAAATGGTGTATTTACCCTTGAACAGTTTATAAACACTTGAAATACATTGATTGGAGTCAAACTCGTTCAAACGGGAGAGGTTTTGTGTATTAAATGACCTAAACACTTCTAGTCGGACGGTCTAAGTCAATTTATTTCAAAAAGAATAAATTTTGGATAGAAAATGATGTATTTACCCTTGAACAGGTCACCAACACTTTAAATACATCCATTTGAGTCAAACTCAGTCAAATGGGAGAGGTTTTGTGTATAAATGACCTAAACACTACGAATCGGACGATGTAAGTCAAAATAGGTCAAACAGGATCAATTTTTGGTAGAAAATGACGTATTTACCCTTGAACATGTCAAAAACATTTGAATACATCGATATGAGTCAAACTCGATCAAACGGGAGATGTTTTGTGTATTAAATGACCTAAACACTACGAATCGAATGATATGATTCAATATAGGTCAAATAGGATAAATTTTGGAGTGAAAATGACGTATTTAACCTTGAACATGTCATAAACATTTGAAATAAATTGATTTGAGTCAAACTTGGTCAAATGGGAGAGATTTGTTGTATTCAATGACCTAACCACTTGGAATCGGACAGTATGAGTAAATATAGGTGAAATAGGATAAATTTTGTATAGAAAATGACGTATTTACCCTTAAAATGTCATAAACACTTGAAATACATCGATTTGAGTCAATTTTGGTTAAATGGCAGAGATTCTGGGTATAAAATGACTTAAACACTTCGTATCGGACGATAACAAAGAATATAGGTCAAATGGGAACAGTTTTGGGTAGAAAATGACGTATTTACCCTTAAATATGTCATAAACACTTGAAATACATTAATTTTTCTTCAAACATGTCAAAAACATTTGAATACATCGATTTGAGTCAAACTTGGTTAAATAGAAAAGATTTTGTATATTAAATGACCTAAACACTTTGAATCGAACGATATGAGTCAATATAGGTCAAATAAGATTTGTTTTTAGTAGAAAATGACGTATTTTCCCTTAAACATGTCATAAACACTTGAAATACGTCGATTTGAGTCAATCTAGGTCAAACAAGAGAGGTTTTGTGTATGAAATGACCTAAACACTTTGAATCGAATTATATGAGTCAAAATAGATCAAATAGGATCAATTTTGGGTAGAAAATGATGTATTTACCCTTGAACAGTCTATAAACACTTGAAATACATCGATTGGAGTCAAACTCGTTTAAAAGGGAGAGGTTTTGTGTATTAAATGACCTAAACACTTCTAGTCGGACGGTCTAAGTCAATTTATTTCAAAAAGAATAAATTTTGGATAGAAAATGACGTATTTACCCTTGAACAGGTCATCAACACTTTAAATACATCCATTTGAGTCAAACTCAGTCAAATGGGAGAGGTTTTGTGTATTAAATGACCTAAACACTACGAATCGGACGATGTAAGTCAAAATAGGTCAAACAGGATCAAATTTGGGTAGAAAATGACGTATTTACCCTTGAACATGTCCAAAACATTTGAATACATCGATATGAGTCAAACTCGATCCAACGGGAGATGTTTTGTGTATTAAATGACCTAAACACTACGAATCGAATGATATGATTCAATATAGGTCAAATAGGATAAAGTTTGGAGTGAAAATGACGTATTTAACCTTGAACATGTCATAAACATTTGAAATAAATCGATTTGAGTCAAACTTGGTCAAATGGGAGAGATTTGTTGTATTAAATGACCTAAGCACTTTGAATCGGACAGTATGAGTAAATATAGGTGAAATAGGATAAATTTTGTATAGAAAATGACGTATTTACCCTTAAACATGTCATAAACACTTGAAATACATCGATTTGAGTCAAACTAGGTTAAACAGGAAAGGTTTTGTGTATTAAATGACCTAAACACTTTGAATCGAACGATATGAGTCAATATAAGTCAAATAAGATTTGTTTTGAGTAGAAAATGACGTATTTTCCCTTAAACACGTCATAAACACTTGAAATACGTCGATTTGAGTCAATCTTGGTCAAACAAGAGAGGTTTTGTGTATGAAATAACCTAAACACTTTGAATCGAATAATATGAGTCAAAATAGGTCAAATAGGATCAATTTTGGGTAGAAAATGATGTATTTACCCTTGAACAGTCTATAAACACTTGAAATACATCGATTGGAGTCAAACTCGTCCAAATGGGAAAGGTTTTGTGTATTAAATGACCTAAACACTTCTAGTCGGACGGCCTAAGTCAATTTATTTCAAAAAGAATAAATTTTGGATAGAAAATGACGTATTTACCCTTGAACAGGTCATCAACACTTTAAATACATCCATTTGAGTCAAACTCAGTCAAATGGGAGAGGTTTTGTGTATTAAATGACCTAAACACTACGAATCGGACGATGTAAGTCAAAATAGGTCAAACAGGATCAAATTTGGGTAGAAAATGACGTATTTACCCTTGAATATGTCCAAAACATTTGAATACATCGATATGAGTCAAACTCGATCCAACGGGAGATGTTTTGTGTATTAAATGACCTAAACACTACGAATCGAATGATATGATTCAATATAGGTCAAATAGGATAAAGTTTGGAGTGAAAATGACGTATTTAACCTTGAACATGTCATAAACATTTGAAATAAATCGATTTGAGTCAAACTTGGTCAAATGGGAGAGATTTGTTGTATTAAATGACCTAAGCACTTTGAATCGGACAGTATGAGTAAATATAGGTGAAATAGGATAAATTTTGTATAGAAAATGACGTATTTACCCTTAAACATGTCATAAACACTTGAAATACATCGATTTGAGTCAAACTAGGTTAAACAGGAAAGGTTTTGTGTATTAAATGACCTAAACACTTTGAATCGAACGATATGAGTCAATATAAGTCAAATAAGATTTGTTTTGAGTAGAAAATGACGTATTTTCCCTTAAACACGTCATAAACACTTGAAATACGTCGATTTGAGTCAATCTTGGTCAAACAAGAGAGGTTTTGTGTATGAAATGACCTAAACACTTTGAATCGAATAATATGAGTCAAAATAGGTCAAATAGGATCAATTTTGGGTAGAAAATAATGTATTTACCCTTGAACAGTCTATAAACACTTGAAATACATCGATTGGAGTCAAACTCGTCCAAACGGGAGAGGTTTTGTGTATTAAATGACCTAAACACTTCTAGTCGGACGGCCTAAGTCAATTTATTTCAAAAAGAATAAATTTTGGATAGAAAATGACGTATTTACCCTTGAACAGGTCATCAACACTTTAAATACATCCATTTGAGTCAAACTCAGTCAAATGGGAGAGGTTTTGTGTATTAAATGACCTAAACACTACGAATCGGACGATGTAAGTCAAAATAGGTCAAACAGGATCAAATTTGGGTAGAAAATGACGTATTTACCCTTGAACATGTCCAAAACATTTGAATACATCGATATGAGTCAAACTCGATCCAACGGGAGATGTTTTGTGTATTAAATGACCTAAACACTACGAATCGAATGATATGATTCAATATAGGTCAAATAGGATAAAGTTTGGATTGAAAATGACGTATTTAACCTTGAACATGTCATAAACATTTGAAATAAATCGATTTGAGTCAAACTTGGTCAAATGGGAGAGATTTGTTGTATTAAATGACCTAAGCACTTTGAATCGGACAGTATGAGTAAATATAGGTGAAATAGGATAAATTTTGTATAGAAAATGACGTATTTACCCTTAAACATGTCATAAACACTTGAAATACATCGATTTGAGTCAAACAAGGTTAAACAGGAAAGGTTTTGTGTATTAAATGACCTAAACACTTTGAATCGAACGATATGAGTCAATATAGGTCAAATAAGATTTGTTTTGAGTAGAAAATGACGTATTTTCCCTTAAACACGTCATAAACACTTGAAATACGTCGATTTGAGTCAATCTTGGTCAAACAAGAGAGGTTTTGTGTATGAAATGACCTAAACACTTTGAATCGAATTATATGAGTCAAAATAGATCAAATAGGATCAATTTTGGGTAGAAAATGATGTATTTACCCTTGAACAGTCTATAAACACTTGAAATACATCGATTGGAGTCAAACTCGTTCAAACGGGAGAGGTTTTGTGTATTAAATGACCTAAACACTTCTAGTCGGACGGTCTAAGTCAATTTATTTCAAAAAGAATAAATTTTGGATAGAAAATGACGTATTTACCCTTGAACAGGTCATCAACACTTTAAATACATCCATTTGAGTCAAACTCAGTCAAATGGGAGAGGTTTTGTGTATTAAATGACCTAAACACTACGAATCGGACGATGTAAGTCAAAATAGGTCAAACAGGATCAAATTTGGGTAGAAAATGACGTATTTACCCTTGAACATGTCCAAAACATTTGAATACATCGATATGAGTCAAACTCGATCCAACGGGAGATGTTTTGTGTATTAAATGACCTAAACACTACGAATCGAATGATATGATTCAATATAGGTCAAATAGGATAAAGTTTGGAGTGAAAATGACGTATTTAACCTTGAACATGTCATAAACATTTGAAATAAATCGATTTGAGTCAAACTTGGTCAAATGGGAGAGATTTGTTGTATTAAATGACCTAAGCACTTTGAATCGGACAGTATGAGTAAATATAGGTGAAATAGGATAAATTTTGTATAGAAAATGACGTATTTACCCTTAAACATGTCATAAACACTTGAAATACATCGATTTGAGTCAAACTAGGTTAAACAGGAAAGGTTTTGTGTATTAAATGACCTAAACACTTTGAATCGAACGATATGAGTCAATATAGGTCAAATAAGATTTGTTTTGAGTAGAAAATGACGTATTTTCCCTTAAACACGTCATAAACACTTGAAATACGTCGATTTGAGTCAATCTTGGTCAAACAAGAGAGGTTTTGTGTATGAAATGACCTAAACACTTTGAATCGAATTATATGAGTCAAAATAGGTCAAATAGGATCAATTTTGGGTAGAAAATGATGTATTTACCCTTGAACAGTCTATAAACACTTGAAATACATCGATTGGAGTCAAACTCGTTTAAACGGGAGAGGTTTTGTGTATTAAATGACCTAAACACTTCTAGTCGGACGGTCTAAGTCAATTTATTTCAAAAAGAATAAATTTTGGATAGAAAATGACGTATTTACCCTTGAACAGGTCATCAACACTTTAAATACATCCATTTGAGTCAAACTCAGTCAAATGGGAGAGGTTTTGTGTATTAAATGACCTAAACACTACGAATCGGACGATGTAAGTCAAAATAGGTCAAACAGGATCAAATTTGGGTAGAAAATGACGTATTTACCCTTGAACATGTCCAAAACATTTGAATACATCGATATGAGTCAAACTCGATCCAACGGGAGATGTTTTGTGTATTAAATGACCTAAACACTACGAATCGAATGATATGATTCAATATAGGTCAAATAGGATAAAGTTTGGATTGAAAATGACGTATTTAACCTTGAACATGTCATAAACATTTGAAATAAATCGATTTGAGTCAAACTTGGTCAAATGGGAGAGATTTGTTGTATTAAATGACCTAAGCACTTTGAATCGGACAGTATGAGTAAATATAGGTGAAATAGGATAAATTTTGTATAGAAAATGACGTATTTACCCTTAAACATGTCATAAACACTTGAAATACATCGATTTGAGTCAAACAAGGTTAAACAGGAAAGGTTTTGTGTATTAAATGACCTAAACACTTTGAATCGAACGATATGAGTCAATATAGGTCAAATAAGATTTGTTTTGAGTAGAAAATGACGTATTTTCCCTTAAACACGTCATAAACACTTGAAATACGTCGATTTGAGTCAATCTTGGTCAAACAAGAGAGGTTTTGTGTATGAAATGACCTAAACACTTTGAATCGAATTATATGAGTCAAAATAGATCAAATAGGATCAATTTTGGGTAGAAAATGATGTATTTACCCTTGAACAGTCTATAAACACTTGAAATACATCGATTGGAGTCAAACTCGTTCAAACGGGAGAGGTTTTGTGTATTAAATGACCTAAACACTTCTAGTCGGACGGTCTAAGTCAATTTATTTCAAAAAGAATAAATTTTGGATAGAAAATGACGTATTTACCCTTGAACAGGTCATCAACACTTTAAATACATCCATTTGAGTCAAACTCAGTCAAATGGGAGAGGTTTTGTGTATTAAATGACCTAAACACTACGAATCGGACGATGTAAGTCAAAATAGGTCAAACAGGATCAAATTTGGGTAGAAAATGACGTATTTACCCTTGAACATGTCCAAAACATTTGAATACATCGATATGAGTCAAACTCGATCCAACGGGAGATGTTTTGTGTATTAAATGACCTAAACACTACGAATCGAATGATATGATTCAATATAGGTCAAATAGGATAAAGTTTGGAGTGAAAATGACGTATTTAACCTTGAACATGTCATAAACATTTGAAATAAATCGATTTGAGTCAAACTTGGTCAAATGGGAGAGATTTGTTGTATTAAATGACCTAAGCACTTTGAATCGGACAGTATGAGTAAATATAGGTGAAATAGGATAAATTTTGTATAGAAAATGACGTATTTACCCTTAAACATGTCATAAACACTTGAAATACATCGATTTGAGTCAAACTAGGTTAAACAGGAAAGGTTTTGTGTATTAAATGACCTAAACACTTTGAATCGAACGATATGAGTCAATATAGGTCAAATAAGATTTGTTTTGAGTAGAAAATGACGTATTTTCCCTTAAACACGTCATAAACACTTGAAATACGTCGATTTGAGTCAATCTTGGTCAAACAAGAGAGGTTTTGTGTATGAAATGACCTAAACACTTTGAATCGAATTATATGAGTCAAAATAGGTCAAATAGGATCAATTTTGGGTAGAAAATGATGTATTTACCCTTGAACAGTCTATAAACACTTGAAATACATCGATTGGAGTCAAACTCGTTTAAACGGGAGAGGTTTTGTGTATTAAATGACCTAAACACTTCTAGTCGGACGGTCTAAGTCAATTTATTTCAAAAAGAATAAATTTTGGATAGAAAATGACGTATTTACCCTTGAACAGGTCATCAACACTTTAAATACATCCATTTGAGTCAAACTCAGTCAAATGGGAGAGGTTTTGTGTATTAAATGACCTAAACACTACGAATCGGACGATGTAAGTCAAAATAGGTCAAACAGGATCAAATTTGGGTAGAAAATGACGTATTTACCCTTGAACATGTCCAAAACATTTGAATACATCGATATGAGTCAAACTCGATCCAACGGGAGATGTTTTGTGTATTAAATGACCTAAACACTACGAATCGAATGATATGATTCAATATAGGTCAAATAGGATAAAGTTTGGATTGAAAATGACGTATTTAACCTTGAACATGTCATAAACATTTGAAATAAATCGATTTGAGTCAAACTTGGTCAAATGGGAGAGATTTGTTGTATTAAATGACCTAAGCACTTTGAATCGGACAGTATGAGTAAATATAGGTGAAATAGGATAAATTTTGTATAGAAAATGACGTATTTACCCTTAAACATGTCATAAACACTTGAAATACATCGATTTGAGTCAAACAAGGTTAAACAGGAAAGGTTTTGTGTATTAAATGACCTAAACACTTTGAATCGAACGATATGAGTCAATATAGGTCAAATAAGATTTGTTTTGAGTAGAAAATGACGTATTTTCCCTTAAACACGTCATAAACACTTGAAATACGTCGATTTGAGTCAATCTTGGTCAAACAAGAGAGGTTTTGTGTATGAAATGACCTAAACACTTTGAATCGAATTATATGAGTCAAAATAGATCAAATAGGATCAATTTTGGGTAGAAAATGATGTATTTACCCTTGAACAGTCTATAAACACTTGAAATACATCGATTGGAGTCAAACTCGTTCAAACGGGAGAGGTTTTGTGTATTAAATGACCTAAACACTTCTAGTCGGACGGTCTAAGTCAATTTATTTCAAAAAGAATAAATTTTGGATAGAAAATGACGTATTTACCCTTGAACAGGTCATCAACACTTTAAATACATCCATTTGAGTCAAACTCAGTCAAATGGGAGAGGTTTTGTGTATTAAATGACCTAAACACTACGAATCGGACGATGTAAGTCAAAATAGGTCAAACAGGATCAAATTTGGGTAGAAAATGACGTATTTACCCTTGAACATGTCCAAAACATTTGAATACATCGATATGAGTCAAACTCGATCCAACGGGAGATGTTTTGTGTATTAAATGACCTAAACACTACGAATCGAATGATATGATTCAATATAGGTCAAATAGGATAAAGTTTGGAGTGAAAATGACGTATTTAACCTTGAACATGTCATAAACATTTGAAATAAATCGATTTGAGTCAAACTTGGTCAAATGGGAGAGATTTGTTGTATTAAATGACCTAAGCACTTTGAATCGGACAGTATGAGTAAATATAGGTGAAATAGGATAAATTTTGTATAGAAAATGACGTATTTACCCTTAAACATGTCATAAACACTTGAAATACATCGATTTGAGTCAAACTAGGTTAAACAGGAAAGGTTTTGTGTATTAAATGACCTAAACACTTTGAATCGAACGATATGAGTCAATATAGGTCAAATAAGATTTGTTTTGAGTAGAAAATGACGTATTTTCCCTTAAACACGTCATAAACACTTGAAATACGTCGATTTGAGTCAATCTTGGTCAAACAAGAGAGGTTTTGTGTATGAAATGACCTAAACACTTTGAATCGAATTATATGAGTCAAAATAGGTCAAATAGGATCAATTTTGGGTAGAAAATGATGTATTTACCCTTGAACAGTCTATAAACACTTGAAATACATCGATTGGAGTCAAACTCGTTTAAAAGGGAGAGGTTTTGTGTATTAAATGACCTAAACACTTCTAGTCGGACGGTCTAAGTCAATTTATTTCAAAAAGAATAAATTTTGGATAGAAAATGACGTATTTACCCTTGAACAGGTCATCAACACTTTAAATACATCCATTTTAGTCAAACTCAGTCAAATGGGAGAGGTTTTGTGTATTAAATGACCTAAACACTACGAATCGGACGATGTAAGTCAAAATAGGTCAAACAGGATCAAATTTGGGTAGAAAATGACGTATTTACCCTTGAACATGTCCAAAACATTTGAATACATCGATATGAGTCAAACTCGATCCAACGGGAGATGTTTTGTGTATTAAATGACCTAAACATTACGAATCGAATGATATGATTCAATATAGGTCAAATAGGATAAAGTTTGGATTGAAAATGACGTATTTAACCTTGAACATGTCATAAACATTTGAAATAAATCGATTTGAGTCAAACTTGGTCAAATGGGAGAGATTTGTTGTATTAAATGACCTAAGCACTTTGAATCGGACAGTATGAGTAAATATAGGTGAAATAGGATAAATTTTGTATAGAAAATGACGTATTTACCCTTAAACATGTCATAAACACTTGAAATACATCGATTTGAGTCAAACAAGGTTAAACAGGAAAGGTTTTGTGTATTAAATGACCTAAACACTTTGAATCGAACGATATGAGTCAATATAGGTCAAATAAGATTTGTTTTGAGTAGAAAATGACGTATTTTCCCTTAAACACGTCATAAACACTTGAAATACGTCGATTTGAGTCAATCTTGGTCAAACAAGAGAGGTTTTGTGTATGAAATGACCTAAACACTTTGAATCGAATTATATGAGTCAAAATAGATCAAATAGGATCAATTTTGGGTAGAAAATGATGTATTTACCCTTGAACAGTTTATAAACACTTGAAATACATCGATTGGAGTCAAACTCGTTTAAACGGGAGAGGTTTTGTGTATTAAATGACCTAAACACTTCTAGTCGGACGGTCTAAGTCAATTTATTTCAAAAAGAATAAATTTTGGATAGAAAATGACGTATTTACCCTTGAACAGGTCATCAACACTTTAAATACATCCATTTGAGTCAAACTCAGTCAAATGGGAGAGGTTTTGTGTATTAAATGACCTAAACACTACGAATCGGACGATGTAAGTCAAAATAGGTCAAACAGGATCAAATTTGGGTAGAAAATGACGTATTTACCCTTGAACATGTCCAAAACATTTGAATACATCGATATGAGTCAAACTCGATCCAACGGGAGATGTTTTGTGTATTAAATGACCTAAACACTACGAATCGAATGATATGATTCAATATAGGTCAAATAGGATAAAGTTTGGAGTGAAAATGACGTATTTAACCTTGAACATGTCATAAACATTTGAAATAAATCGATTTGAGTCAAACTTGGTCAAATGGGAGAGATTTGTTGTATTAAATGACCTAAGCACTTTGAATCGGACAGTATGAGTAAATATAGGTGAAATAGGATAAATTTTGTATAGAAAATGACGTATTTACCCTTAAACATGTCATAAACACTTGAAATACATCGATTTGAGTCAAACTAGGTTAAACAGGAAAGGTTTTGTGTATTAAATGACCTAAACACTTTGAATCGAACGATATGAGTCAATATAAGTCAAATAAGATTTGTTTTGAGTAGAAAATGACGTATTTTCCCTTAAACACGTCATAAACACTTGAAATACGTCGATTTGAGTCAATCTTGGTCAAACAAGAGAGGTTTTGTGTATGAAATGACCTAAACACTTTGAATCGAATAATATGAGTCAAAATAGGTCAAATAGGATCAATTTTGGGTAGAAAATGATGTATTTACCCTTGAACAGTCTATAAACACTTGAAATACATCGATTGGAGTCAAACTCGTTCAAATGGGAAAGGTTTTGTGTATTAAATGACCTAAACACTTCTAGTCGGACGGCCTAAGTCAATTTATTTCAAAAAGAATAAATTTTGGATAGAAAATGACGTATTTACCCTTGAACAGGTCATCAACACTTTAAATACATCCATTTGAGTCAAACTCAGTCAAATGGGAGAGGTTTTGTGTATTAAATGACCTAAACACTACGAATCGGACGATGTAAGTCAAAATAGGTCAAACAGGATCAAATTTGGGTAGAAAATGACGTATTTACCCTTGAACATGTCCAAAACATTTGAATACATCGATATGAGTCAAACTCGATCCAACGGGAGATGTTTTGTGTATTAAATGACCTAAACACTACGAATCGAATGATATGATTCAATATAGGTCAAATAGGATAAAGTTTGGAGTGAAAATGACGTATTTAACCTTGAACATGTCATAAACATTTGAAATAAATCGATTTGAGTCAAACTTGGTCAAATGGGACAGATTTGTTGTATTAAATGACCTAAGCACTTTGAATCGGACAGTATGAGTAAATATAGGTGAAATAGGATAAATTTTGTATAGAAAATGACGTATTTACCCTTAAACATGTCATAAACACTTGAAATACATCGATTTGAGTCAAACAAGGTTAAACAGGAAAGGTTTTGTGTATTAAATGACCTAAACACTTTGAATCGAACGATATGAGTCAATATAGGTCAAATAAGATTTGTTTTGAGTAGAAAATGACGTATTTTCCCTTAAACACGTCATAAACACTTGAAATACGTCGATTTGAGTCAATCTTGGTCAAACAAGAGAGGTTTTGTGTATGAAATGACCTAAACACTTTGAATCGAATAATATGAGTCAAAATAGGTCAAATAGGATCAATTTTGGGTAGAAAATGATGTATTTACCCTTGAACAGTCTATAAACACTTGAAATACATCGATTGGAGTCAAACTCGTTCAAATGGGAAAGGTTTTGTGTATTAAATGACCTAAACACTTCTAGTCGGACGGCCTAAGTCAATTTATTTCAAAAAGAATAAATTTTGGATAGAAAATGACGTATTTACCCTTGAACAGGTCATCAACACTTTAAATACATCCATTTGAGTCAAACTCAGTCAAATGGGAGAGGTTTTGTGTATTAAATGACCTAAACACTACGAATCGGACGATGTAAGTCAAAATAGGTCAAACAGGATCAAATTTGGGTAGAAAATGACGTATTTACCCTTGAACATGTCCAAAACATTTGAATACATCGATATGAGTCAAACTCGATCCAACGGGAGATGTTTTGTGTATTAAATGACCTAAACACTACGAATCGAATGATATGATTCAATATAGGTCAAATAGGATAAAGTTTGGAGTGAAAATGACGTATTTAACCTTGAACATGTCATAAACATTTGAAATAAATCGATTTGAGTCAAACTTGGTCAAATGGGAGAGATTTGTTGTATTAAATGACCTAAGCACTTTGAATCGGACAGTATGAGTAAATATAGGTGAAATAGGATAAATTTTGTATAGAAAATGACGTATTTACCCTTAAACATGTCATAAACACTTGAAATACATCGATTTGAGTCAAACAAGGTTAAACAGGAAAGGTTTTGTGTATTAAATGACCTAAACACTTTGAATCGAACGATATGAGTCAATATAGGTCAAATAAGATTTGTTTTGAGTAGAAAATGACGTATTTTCCCTTAAACACGTCATAAACACTTGAAATACGTCGATTTGAGTCAATCTTGGTCAAACAAGAGAGGTTTTGTGTATGAAATGACCTAAACACTTTGAATCGAATAATATGAGTCAAAATAGGTCAAATAGGATCAATTTTGGGTAGAAAATGATGTATTTACCCTTGAACAGTCTATAAACACTTGAAATACATCGATTGGAGTCAAACTCGTTCAAACGGGAGAGGTTTTGTGTATTAAATGACCTAAACACTTCTAGTCGGACGGTCTAAGTCAATTTATTTCAAAAAGAATAAATTTTGGATAGAAAATGACGTATTTACCCTTGAACAGGTCATCAACACTTTAAATACATCCATTTGAGTCAAACTCAGTCAAATGGGAGAGGTTTTGTGTATTAAATGACCTAAACACTACGAATCGGACGATGTAAGTCAAAATAGGTCAAACAGGATCAAATTTGGGTAGAAAATGACGTATTTACCCTTGAACATGTCCAAAACATTTGAATACATCGATATGAGTCAAACTCGATCCAACGGGAGATGTTTTGTGTATTAAATGACCTAAACACTACGAATCGAATGATATGATTCAATATAGGTCAAATAGGATAAATTTTGGAGTGAAAATGGCGTATTTAACCTTGAACATGTCATAAACATTTGAAATAAATCGATTTGAGTCAAACTTGGTCAAATGGGAGAGATTTGTTGTATTAAATAACCTAAGCACTTTGAATCGGACAGTATGAGTAAATATAGGTGAAATAGGATAAATTTTGTATAGAAAATGACGTATTTACCCTTAAACATGTCATAAACACTTGAAATACATCGATTTGAGTCAAACTTGGTTAAATAGGAAAGGATTTGTGTATTAAATGACCTAAATACTTTGAATCGAACGATATGAGTCAATATAGGTCAAATAAGATTTGTTTTGAGTAGAAAATGACGTATTTTCCCTTAAACACGTCATAAACACTTGAAATACGTCGATTTGAGTCAATCTTGGTCAAACAAGAGAGGTTTTGTGTATGAAATGACCTAAACACTTTGAATCGAATAATATGAGTCAAAATAGGTCAAATAGGATCAACCTTGGGTAGAAAATGATGTATTTACCCTTGAACAGTCTATAAACACTTGAAATACATCGATTGGAGTCAAACTCGTTCAAACGGGAGAGGTTTTGTGTATTAAATGACCTAAACACTTCTAGTCGGACGGCCTAAGTCAATTTATTTCAAAAAGAATAAATTTTGGATAGAAAATGACGTATTTACCCTTGAACAGGTCATCAACACTTTAAATACATCCATTTGAGTCAAACTCAGTCAAATGGGAGAGGTTTTGTGTATTAAATGACCTAAACACTACGAATCGGACAATGTAAGTCAAAATAGGTCAAACAGGATCAAATTTGGGTAGAAAATGACGTATTTACCCTTGAACATGTCCAAAACATTTGAATACATCGATATGAGTCAAACTCGATCCAACGGGAGATGTTTTGTGTATTAAATGACCTAAACACTACGAATCGAATGATATGATTCAATATAGGTCAAATAGGATAAAGTTTGGATTGAAAATGACGTATTTAACCTTGAACATGTCATAAACATTTGAAATAAATCGATTTGAGTCAAACTTGGTCAAATGGGAGAGATTTGTTGTATTAAATGACCTAAGCACTTTGAATCGGACAGTATGAGTAAATATAGGTGAAATAGGATAAATTTTGTATAGAAAATGACGTATTTACCCTTAAACATGTCATAAACACTTGAAATACATCGATTTGAGTCAAACAAGGTTAAACAGGAAAGGTTTTGTGTATTAAATGACCTAAACACTTTGAATCGAACGATATGAGTCAATATAGGTCAAATAAGATTTGTTTTGAGTAGAAAATGACGTATTTTCCCTTAAACACGTCATAAACACTTGAAATACGTCGATTTGAGTCAATCTTGGTCAAACAAGAGAGGTTTTGTGTATGAAATGACCTAAACACTTTGAATCGAATTATATGAGTCAAAATAGATCAAATAGGATCAATTTTGGGTAGAAAATGATGTATTTACCCTTGAACAGTTTATAAACACTTGAAATACATCGATTGGAGTCAAACTCGTTTAAACGGGAGAGGTTTTGTGTATTAAATGACCTAAACACTTCTAGTCGGACGGTCTAAGTCAATTTATTTCAAAAAGAATAAATTTTGGATAGAAAATGACGTATTTACCCTTGAACAGGTCATCAACACTTTAAATACATCCATTTGAGTCAAACTCAGTCAAATGGGAGAGGTTTTGTGTATTAAATGACCTAAACACTACGAATCGGACGATGTAAGTCAAAATAGGTCAAACAGGATCAATTTTTGGTAGAAAATGACGTATTTACCCTTGAACATGTCAAAAACATTTGAATACATCGATATGAGTCAAACTCGATCCAACGGGAGATGTTTTGTGTATTAAATGACCTAAACACTACGAATCGAATGATATGATTCAATATAGGTCAAATAGGATAAATTTTGGAGTGAAAATGGCGTATTTAACCTTGAACATGTCATAAACATTTGAAATAAATCGATTTGAGTCAAACTTGGTCAAATGGGAGAGATTTGTTGTATTAAATAACCTAAGCACTTTGAATCGGACAGTATGAGTAAATATAGGTGAAATAGGATAAATTTTGTATAGAAAATGACGTATTTACCCTTAAACATGTCATAAACACTTGAAATACATCGATTTGAGTCAAACTTGGTTAAATAGGAAAGGATTTGTGTATTAAATGACCTAAATACTTTGAATCGAACGATATGAGTCAATATAGGTCAAATAAGATTTGTTTTGAGTAGAAAATGACGTATTTTCCCTTAAACACGTCATAAACACTTGAAATACGTCGATTTGAGTCAATCTTGGTCAAACAAGAGAGGTTTTGTGTATGAAATGACCTAAACACTTTGAATCGAATAATATGAGTCAAAATAGGTCAAATAGGATCAATTTTGGGTAGAAAATGATGTATTTACCCTTGAACAGTCTATAAACACTTGAAATACATCGATTGGAGTCAAACTCGTTCAAACGGGAGAGGTTTTGTGTATTAAATGACCTAAACACTTCTAGTCGGACGGTCTAAGTCAATTTATTTCAAAAAGAATAAATTTTGGATAGAAAATGACGTATTTACCCTTGAACAGGTCATCAACACTTTAAATACATCCATTTGAGTCAAACTCAGTCAAATGGGAGAGGTTTTGTGTATTAAATGACCTAAACACTACAAATCGGACGATGTAAGTCAAAATAGGTCAAACAGGATCAAATTTGGGTAGAAAATGACGTATTTACCCTTGAACATGTCCAAAACATTTGAATACATCGATATGAGTCAAACTCGATCCAACGGGAGATGTTTTGTGTATTAAATGACCTAAACACTACGAATCGAATGATATGATTCAATATAGGTCAAATAGGATAAAGTTTGGATTGAAAATGACGTATTTAACCTTGAACATGTCATAAACATTTGAAAAAAATCGATTTGAGTCAAACTTGGTCAAATGGGAGAGATTTGTTGTATTAAATGACCTAAGCACTTTGAATCGGACAGTATGAGTAAATATAGGTGAAATAGGATAAATTTTGTATAGAAAATGACGTATTTACCCTTAAACATGTCATAAACACTTGAAATACATCGATTTGAGTCAAACTAGGTTAAACAGGAAAGGTTTTGTGTATTAAATGACCTAAACACTTTGAATCGAACGATATGAGTCAATATAGGTCAAATAAGATTTGTTTTGAGTAGAAAATGACGTATTTTCCCTTAAACACGTCATAAACACTTGAAATACGTCGATTTGAGTCAATCTTGGTCAAACAAGAGAGGTTTTGTGTATGAAATGACCTAAACACTTTGAATCGAATTATATGAGTCAAAATAGATCAAATAGGATCAATTTTGGGTAGAAAATGATGTATTTACCCTTGAACAGTTTATAAACACTTGAAATACATCGATTGGAGTCAAACTCGTTTAAACGGGAGAGGTTTTGTGTATTAAATGACCTAAACACTTCTAGTCGGACGGTCTAAGTCAATTTATTTCAAAAAGAATAAATTTTGGATAGAAAATGACGTATTTA
This sequence comes from Dysphania ambrosioides, assembly GCA_026401315.1. NCBI lineage: Eukaryota > Viridiplantae > Streptophyta > Magnoliopsida > Caryophyllales > Amaranthaceae > Dysphania > Dysphania ambrosioides. The sequence continues at coordinate 15,305,881 of CM048665.1, read as the reverse complement.
CCCTTGAACAGGTCATCAACACTTTAAATACATCCATTTGAGTCAAACTCAGTCAAATGGGAGAGGTTTTGTGTATTAAATGACCTAAACACTACGAATCGGACGATGTAAGTCAAAATAGGTCAAACAGGATCAATTTTTGGTAGAAAATGACGTATTTACCCTTGAACATGTCAAAAACATTTGAATACATCGATATGAGTCAAACTCGATCCAACGGGAGATGTTTTGTGTATTAAATGACCTAAACACTACGAATCGAATGATATGATTCAATATAGGTCAAATAGGATAAATTTTGGAGTGAAAATGGCGTATTTAACCTTGAACATGTCATAAACATTTGAAATAAATCGATTTGAGTCAAACTTGGTCAAATGGGAGAGATTTGTTGTATTAAATAACCTAAGCACTTTGAATCGGACAGTATGAGTAAATATAGGTGAAATAGGATAAATTTTGTATAGAAAATGACGTATTTACCCTTAAACATGTCATAAACACTTGAAATACATCGATTTGAGTCAAACTTGGTTAAATAGGAAAGGATTTGTGTATTAAATGACCTAAATACTTTGAATCGAACGATATGAGTCAATATAGGTCAAATAAGATTTGTTTTGAGTAGAAAATGACGTATTTTCCCTTAAACACGTCATAAACACTTGAAATACGTCGATTTGAGTCAATCTTGGTCAAACAAGAGAGGTTTTGTGTATGAAATGACCTAAACACTTTGAATCGAATAATATGAGTCAAAATAGGTCAAATAGGATCAATTTTGGGTAGAAAATGATGTATTTACCCTTGAACAGTCTATAAACACTTGAAATACATCGATTGGAGTCAAACTCGTTCAAACGGGAGAGGTTTTGTGTATTAAATGACCTAAACACTTCTAGTCGGACGGTCTAAGTCAATTTATTTCAAAAAGAATAAATTTTGGATAGAAAATGACGTATTTACCCTTGAACAGGTCATCAACACTTTAAATACATCCATTTGAGTCAAACTCAGTCAAATGGGAGAGGTTTTGTGTATTAAATGACCTAAACACTACGAATCGGACGATGTAAGTCAAAATAGGTCAAACAGGATCAAATTTGGGTAGAAAATGACGTATTTACCCTTGAACATGTCCAAAACATTTGAATACATCGATATGAGTCAAACTCGATCCAACGGGAGATGTTTTGTGTATTAAATGACCTAAACACTACGAATCGAATGATATGATTCAATATAGGTCAAATAGGATAAAGTTTGGATTGAAAATGACGTATTTAACCTTGAACATGTCATAAACATTTGAAATAAATCGATTTGAGTCAAACTTGGTCAAATGGGAGAGATTTGTTGTATTAAATGACCTAAGCACTTTGAATCGGACAGTATGAGTAAATATAGGTGAAATAGGATAAATTTTGTATAGAAAATGACGTATTTACCCTTAAACATGTCATAAACACTTGAAATACATCGATTTGAGTCAAACTAGGTTAAACAGGAAAGGTTTTGTGTATTAAATGACCTAAACACTTTGAATCGAACGATATGAGTCAATATAGGTCAAATAAGATTTGTTTTGAGTAGAAAATGACGTATTTTCCCTTAAACACGTCATAAACACTTGAAATACGTCGATTTGAGTCAATCTTGGTCAAACAAGAGAGGTTTTGTGTATGAAATGACCTAAACACTTTGAATCGAATAATATGAGTCAAAATAGGTCAAATAGGATCAATTTTGGGTAGAAAATGATGTATTTACCCTTGAACAGTCTATAAACACTTGAAATACATCGATTGGAGTCAAACTCGTTCAAACGGGAGAGGTTTTGTGTATTAAATGACCTAAACACTTCTAGTCGGACGGTCTAAGTCAATTTATTTCAAAAAGAATAAATTTTGGATAGAAAATGACGTATTTACCCTTGAACAGGTCATCAACACTTTAAATACATCCATTTGAGTCAAACTCAGTCAAATGGGAGAGGTTTTGTGTATTAAATGACCTAAACACTACGAATCGGACAATGTAAGTCAAAATAGGTCAAACAGGATCAAATTTGGGTAGAAAATGACGTATTTACCCTTGAACATGTCCAAAACATTTGAATACATCGATATGAGTCAAACTCGATCCAACGGGAGATGTTTTGTGTATTAAATGACCTAAACACTACGAATCGAATGATATGATTCAATATAGGTCAAATAGGATAAAGTTTGGAGTGAAAATGACGTATTTAACCTTGAACATGTCATAAACATTTGAAATAAATCGATTTGAGTCAAACTTGGTCAAATGGGAGAGATTTGTTGTATTAAATGTCCTAAGCACTTTGAATCGGACAGTATGAGTAAATATAGGTGAAATAGGATAAATTTTGTATAGAAAATGACGTATTTACCCTTAAACATGTCATAAACACTTGAAATACATCGATTTGAGTCAAACTAGGTTAAACAGGAAAGGTTTTGTGTATTAAATGACCTAAACACTTTGAATCGAACGATATGAGTCAATATAGGTCAAATAAGATTTGTTTTGAGTAGAAAATGACGTATTTTCCCTTAAACACGTCATAAACACTTGAAATACGTCGATTTGAGTCAATCTTGGTCAAACAAGAGAGGTTTTGTGTATGAAATGACCTAAACACTTTGAATCGAATAATATGAGTCAAAATAGGTCAAATAGGATCAATTTTGGGTAGAAAATGATGTATTTACCCTTGAACAGTCTATAAACACTTGAAATACATCGATTGGAGTCAAACTCGTTCAAACGGGAAAGGTTTTGTGTATTAAATGACCTAAACACTTCTAGTCGGACGGTCTAAGTCAATTTATTTCAAAAAGAATAAATTTTGGATAGAAAATGACGTATTTACCCTTGAACAGGTCATCAACACTTTAAATACATCCATTTGAGTCAAACTCAGTCAAATGGGAGAGGTTTTGTGTATTAAATGACCTAAACACTACGAATCGGACGATGTAAGTCAAAATAGGTCAAACAGGATCAAATTTGGGTAGAAAATGACGTATTTACCCTTGAACATGTCCAAAACATTTGAATACATCGATATGAGTCAAACTCGATCCAACGGGAGATGTTTTGTGTATTAAATGACCTAAACACTACGAATCGAATGATATGATTCAATATAGGTCAAATAGGATAAAGTTTGGAGTGAAAATGACGTATTTAACCTTGAACATGTCATAAACATTTGAAATAAATCGATTTGAGTCAAACTTGGTCAAATGGGAGAGATTTGTTGTATTAAATGACCTAAGCACTTTGAATCGGACAGTATGAGTAAATATAGGTGAAATAGGATAAATTTTGTATAGAAAATGATGTATTTACCCTTAAACATGTCATAAACACTTGAAATACATCGATTTGAGTCAAACTAGGTTAAACAGGAAAGGTTTTGTGTATTAAATGACCTAAACACTTTGAATCGAACGATATGAGTCAATATAGGTCAAATAAGATTCGTTTTGAGTAGAAAATGACGTATTTTCCCTTAAACACGTCATAAACACTTGAAATACGTCGATTTGAGTCAATCTTGGTCAAACAAGAGAGGTTTTGTGTATGAAATGACCTAAACACTTTGAATCGAATAATATGAGTCAAAATAGGTCAAATAGGATCAATTTTGGGTAGAAAATGATGTATTTACCCTTGAACAGTCTATAAACACTTGAAATACATCGATTGGAGTCAAACTCGTTCAAATGGGAAAGGTTTTGTGTATTAAATGACCTAAACACTTCTAGTCGGACGGCCTAAGTCAATTTATTTCAAAAAGAATAAATTTTGGATAGAAAATGACGTATTTACCCTTGAACAGGTCATCAACACTTTAAATACATCCATTTGAGTCAAACTCAGTCAAATGGGAGAGGTTTTGTGTATTAAATGACCTAAACACTACGAATCGGACAATGTAAGTCAAAATAGGTCAAACAGGATCAAATTTGGGTAGAAAATGACGTATTTACCCTTGAACATGTCCAAAACATTTGAATACATCGATATGAGTCAAACTCGATCCAACGGGAGATGTTTTGTGTATTAAATGACCTAAACACTACGAATCGAATGATATGATTCAATATAGGTCAAATAGGATAAAGTTTGGATTGAAAATGACGTATTTAACCTTGAACATGTCATAAACATTTGAAATAAATCGATTTGAGTCAAACTTGGTCAAATGGGAGAGATTTGTTGTATTAAATGACCTAAGCACTTTGAATCGGACAGTATGAGTAAATATAGGTGAAATAGGATAAATTTTGTATAGAAAATGACGTATTTACCCTTAAACATGTCATAAACACTTGAAATACATCGATTTGAGTCAAACAAGGTTAAACAGGAAAGGTTTTGTGTATTAAATGACCTAAACACTTTGAATCGAACGATATGAGTCAATATAGGTCAAATAAGATTTGTTTTGAGTAGAAAATGACGTATTTTCCCTTAAACACGTCATAAACACTTGAAATACGTCGATTTGAGTCAATCTTGGTCAAACAAGAGAGGTTTTGTGTATGAAATGACCTAAACACTTTGAATCGAATAATATGAGTCAAAATAGGTCAAATAGGATCAATTTTGGGTAGAAAATGATGTATTTACCCTTGAAAAGTCTATAAACACTTGAAATACATCGATTGGAGTCAAACTCGTTCAAACGGGAGAGGTTTTGTGTATTAAATGACCTAAACACTTCTAGTCGGACGGTCTAAGTCAATTTATTTCAAAAAGAATAAATTTTGGATAGAAAATGACGTATTTACCCTTGAACAGGTCATCAACACTTTAAATACATCCATTTGAGTCAAACTCAGTCAAATGGGAGAGGTTTTGTGTATTAAATGACCTAAACACTACGAATCGGACGATGTAAGTCAAAATAGGTCAAACAGGATCAAATTTGGGTAGAAAATGACGTATTTACCCTTGAACATGTCCAAAACATTTGAATACATCGATATGAGTCAAACTCGATCCAACGAGAGATGTTTTGTGTATTAAATGACCTAAACACTACGAATCGAATGATATGATTCAATATAGGTCAAATAGGATAAAGTTTGGAGTGAAAATGACGTATTTAACCTTGAACATGTCATAAACATTTGAAATAAATCGATTTGAGTCAAACTTGGTCAAATGGGAGAGATTTGTTGTATTAAATGTCCTAAGCACTTTGAATCGGACAGTATGAGTAAATATAGGTGAAATAGGATAAATTTTGTATAGAAAATGACGTATTTACCCTTAAACATGTCATAAACACTTGAAATACATCGATTTGAGTCAAACAAGGTTAAACAGGAAAGGTTTTGTGTATTAAATGACCTAAACACTTTGAATCGAACGATATGAGTCAATATAGGTCAAATAAGATTTGTTTTGAGTAGAAAATGACGTATTTTCCCTTAAACACGTCATAAACACTTGAAATACGTCGATTTGAGTCAATCTTGGTCAAACAAGAGAGGTTTTGTGTATGAAATGACCTAAACACTTTGAATCGAATAATATGAGTCAAAATAGGTCAAATAGGATCAATTTTGGGTAGAAAATGATGTATTTACCCTTGAACAGTCTATAAACACTTGAAATACATCGATTGGAGTCAAACTCGTTCAAATGGGAAAGGTTTTGTGTATTAAATGACCTAAACACTTCTAGTCGGACGGCCTAAGTCAATTTATTTCAAAAAGAATAAATTTTGGATAGAAAATGACGTATTTACCCTTGAACAGGTCATCAACACTTTAAATACATCCATTTGAGTCAAACTCAGTCAAATGGGAGAGGTTTTGTGTATTAAATGACCTAAACACTACGAATCGGACGATGTAAGTCAAAATAGGTCAAACAGGATCAAATTTGGGTAGAAAATGACGTATTTACCCTTGAACATGTCCAAAACATTTGAATACATCGATATGAGTCAAACTCGATCCAACGGGAGATGTTTTGTGTATTAAATGACCTAAACACTACGAATCGAATGATATGATTCAATATAGGTCAAATAGGATAAAGTTTGGAGTGAAAATGACGTATTGAACCTTGAACATGTCATAAACATTTGAAATAAATCGATTTGAGTCAAACTTGGTCAAATGGGAGAGATTTGTTGTATTAAATGACCTAAGCACTTTGAATCGGACAGTATGAGTAAATATAGGTGAAATAGGATAAATTTTGTATAGAAAATGACGTATTTACCCTTAAACATGTCATAAACACTTGAAATACATCGATTTGAGTCAAACTAGGTTAAACAGGAAAGGTTTTGTGTATTAAATGACCTAAACACTTTGAATCGAACGATATGAGTCAATATAGGTCAAATAAGATTTGTTTTGAGTAGAAAATGACGTATTTTCCCTTAAACACGTCATAAACACTTGAAATACGTCGATTTGAGTCAATCTTGGTCAAACAAGAGAGGTTTTGTGTATGAAATGACCTAAACACTTTGAATCGAATTATATGAGTCAAAATAGATCAAATAGGATCAATTTTGGGTAGAAAATGATGTATTTACCCTTGAACAGTGTATAAACACTTGAAATACATCGATTGGAGTCAAACTCGTTTAAACGGGAGAGGTTTTGTGTATTAAATGACCTAAACACTTCTAGTCGGACGGTCTAAGTCAATTTATTTCAAAAAGAATAAATTTTGGATAGAAAATGACGTATTTACCCTTGAACAGGTCATCAACACTTTAAATACATCCATTTGAGTCAAACTCAGTCAAATGGGAGAGGTTTTGTGTATTAAATGACCTAAACACTACGAATCGGACGATGTAAGTCAAAATAGGTCAAACAGGATCAATTTTTGGTAGAAAATGACGTATTTACCCTTGAACATGTCAAAAACATTTGAATACATCGATATGAGTCAAACTCGATCCAACGGGAGATGTTTTGTGTATTAAATGACCTAAACACTACGAATCGAATGATATGATTCAATATAGGTCAAATAGGATAAATTTTGGAGTGAAAATGGCGTATTTAACCTTGAACATGTCATAAACATTTGAAATAAATCGATTTGAGTCAAACTTGGTCAAATGGGAGAGATTTGTTGTATTAAATAACCTAAGCACTTTGAATCGGACAGTATGAGTAAATATAGGTGAAATAGGATAAATTTTGTATAGAAAATGACGTATTTACCCTTAAACATGTCATAAACACTTGAAATACATCGATTTGAGTCAAACAAGGTTAAACAGGAAAGGTTTTGTATATTAAATGACCTAAACACTTTGAATCGAACGATATGAGTCAATATAGGTCAAATAAGATTTGTTTTGAGTAGAAAATGACGTATTTTCTCTTAAACACGTCATAAACACTTGAAATACGTCGATTTGAGTCAATCTTGGTCAAACAAGAGAGGTTTTGTGTATGATATGACCTAAACACTTTGAATCAAATAATATGAGTCAAAATAGGTCAAATAGGATCAATTTTGGGTAGAAAATGATGTATTTACCCTTGAACAGTCTATAAACACTTGAAATACATCGATTGGAGTCAAACTCGTTCAAACGGGAGAGGTTTTGTGTATTAAATGACCTAAACACTTCTAGTCGGACGGTCTAAGTCAATTTATTTCAAAAAGAATAAATTTTGGATAGAAAATGACGTATTTACCCTTGAACAGGTCATCAACACTTTAAATACATCCATTTGAGTCAAACTCAGTCAAATGGGAGAGGTTTTGTGTATTAAATGACCTAAACACTACGAATCGGACAATGTAAGTCAAAATAGGTCAAACAGGATCAAATTTGGGTAGAAAATGACGTATTTACCCTTGAACATGTCCAAAACATTTGAATACATCGATATGAGTCAAACTCGATCCAACGGGAGATGTTTTGTGTATTAAATGACCTAAACACTACGAATCGAATGATATGATTCAATATAGGTCAAATAGGATAAAGTTTGGATTGAAAATGACGTATTTAACCTTGAACATGTCATAAACATTTGAAATAAATCGATTTGAGTCAAACTTGGTCAAATGGGAGAGATTTGTTGTATTTAATGACCTAAGCACTTTGAATCGGACAGTATGAGTAAATATAGGTGAAATAGGATAAATTTTGTATAGAAAATGACGTATTTACCCTTAAACATGTCATAAACACTTGAAATACATCGATTTGAGTCAAACAAGGTTAAACAGGAAAGGTTTTGTGTATTAAATGACCTAAACACTTTGAATCGAACGATATGAGTCAATATAGGTCAAATAAGATTTGTTTTGAGTAGAAAATGACGTATTTTCCCTTAAACACGTCATAAACACTTGAAATACGTCGATTTGAGTCAATCTTGGTCAAACAAGAGAGGTTTTGTGTATGATATGACCTAAACACTTTGAATCGAATAATATGAGTCAAAATAGGTCAAATAGGATCAATTTTGGGTAGAAAATGATGTATTTACCCTTGAACAGTCTATAAACACTTGAAATACATCGATTGGAGTCAAACTCGTTCAAACGGGAGAGGTTTTGTGTATTAAATGACCTAAACACTTCTAGTCGGACGGTCTAAGTCAATTTATTTCAAAAAGAATAAATTTTGGATAGAAAATGACGTATTTACCCTTGAACAGGTCATCAACACTTTAAATACATCCATTTGAGTCAAACTCAGTCAAATGGGAGAGGTTTTGTGTATTAAATGACCTAAACACTACGAATCGGACGATGTAAGTCAAAATAGGTCAAACAGGATCAAATTTGGGTAGAAAATGACGTATTTACCCTTGAACATGTCCAAAACATTTGAATACATCGATATGAGTCAAACTCGATCCAACGGGAGATGTTTTGTGTATTAAATGACCTAAACACTACGAATCGAATGATATGATTCAATATAGGTCAAATAGGATAAAGTTTGGAGTGAAAATGACGTATTTAACCTTGAACATGTCATAAACATTTGAAATAAATCGATTTGAGTCAAACTTGGTCAAATGGGAGAGATTTGTTGTATTAAATGACCTAAGCACTTTGAATCGGACAGTATGAGTAAATATAGGTGAAATAGGATAAATTTTGTATAGAAAATGATGTATTTACCCTTAAACATGTCATAAACACTTGAAATACATCGATTTGAGTCAAACTAGGTTAAACAGGAAAGGTTTTGTGTATTAAATGACCTAAACACTTTGAATCGAACGATATGAGTCAATATAGGTCAAATAAGATTCGTTTTGAGTAGAAAATGACGTATTTTCCCTTAAACACGTCATAAACACTTGAAATACGTCGATTTGAGTCAATCTTGGTCAAACAAGAGAGGTTTTGTGTATGAAATGACCTAAACACTTTGAATCGAATAATATGAGTCAAAATAGGTTAAATAGGATCAATTTTGGGTAGAAAATGATGTATTTACCCTTGAACAGTCTATAAACACTTGAAATACATCGATTGGAGTCAAACTCGTTCAAATGGGAAAGGTTTTGTGTATTAAATGACCTAAACACTTCTAGTCGGACGGCCTAAGTCAATTTATTTCAAAAAGAATAAATTTTGGATAGAAAATGACGTATTTACCCTTGAACAGGTCATCAACACTTTAAATACATCCATTTGAGTCAAACTCAGTCAAATGGGAGAGGTTTTGTGTATTAAATGACCTAAACACTACGAATCGGACAATGTAAGTCAAAATAGGTCAAACAGGATCAAATTTGGGTAGAAAATGACGTATTTACCCTTGAACATGTCCAAAACATTTGAATACATCGATATGAGTCAAACTCGATCCAACGGGAGATGTTTTGTGTATTAAATGACCTAAACACTACGAATCGAATGATATGATTCAATATAGGTCAAATAGGATAAAGTTTGGATTGAAAATGACGTATTTAACCTTGAACATGTCATAAACATTTGAAATAAATCGATTTGAGTCAAACTTGGTCAAATGGGAGAGATTTGTTGTATTAAATGACCTAAGCACTTTGAATCGGACAGTATGAGTAAATATAGGTGAAATAGGATAAATTTTGTATAGAAAATGACGTATTTACCCTTAAACATGTCATAAACACTTGAAATACATCGATTTGAGTCAAACAAGGTTAAACAGGAAAGGTTTTGTGTATTAAATGACCTAAACACTTTGAATCGAACGATATGAGTCAATATAGGTCAAATAAGATTTGTTTTGAGTAGAAAATGACGTATTTTCCCTTAAACGTGTCATAAACACTTGAAATACGTCGATTTGAGTCAATCTTGGTCAAACAAGAGAGGTTTTGTGTATGAAATGACCTAAACACTTTGAATCGAATAATATGAGTCAAAATAGATCAAATAGGATCAATTTTGGGTAGAAAATGATGTATTTACCCTTGAACAGTTTATAAACACTTGAAATACATCGATTGGAGTCAAACTCGTTTAAACGGGAGAGGTTTTGTGTATTAAATGACCTAAACACTTCTAGTCGGACGGTCTAAGTCAATTTATTTCAAAAAGAATAAATTTTGGATAGAAAATGACGTATTTACCCTTGAACAGGTCATCAACACTTTAAATACATCCATTTGAGTCAAACTCAGTCAAATGGGAGAGGTTTTGTGTATTAAATGACCTAAACACTACGAATCGGACGGTGTAAGTCAAAATAGGTCAACCAGGATCAAATTTGGGTAGAAAATGACGTATTTACCCTTGAACATGTCCAAAACATTTGAATACATCGATATGAGTCAAACTCGATCCAACGGGAGATGTTTTGTGTATTAAATGACCTAAACACTACGAATCGAATGATATGATTCAATATAGGTCAAATAGGATAAAGTTTGGAGTGAAAATGACGTATTTAACCTTGAACATGTCATAAACATTTGAAATAAATCGATTTGAGTCAAACTTGGTCAAATGGGAGAGATTTGTTGTATTAAATGTCCTAAGCACTTTGAATCGGACAGTATGAGTAAATATAGGTGAAATAGGATAAATTTTGTATAGAAAATGACGTATTTACCCTTAAACATGTCATAAACACTTGAAATACATCGATTTGAGTCAAACTAGGTTAAACAGGAAAGGTTTTGTGTATTAAATGACCTAAACACTTTGAATCGAACGATATGAGTCAATATAGGTCAAATAAGATTTGTTTTGAGTAGAAAATGACGTATTTTCCCTTAAACACGTCATAAACACTTGAAATACGTCGATTTGAGTCAATCTTGGTCAAACAAGAGAGGTTTTGTGTATGAAATGACCTAAACACTTTGAATCGAATAATATGAGTCAAAATAGGTCAAATAGGATCAATTTTGGGTAGAAAATGATGTATTTACCCTTGAACAGTCTATAAACACTTGAAATACATCGATTGGAGTCAAACTCGTTCAAATGGGAAAGGTTTTGTGTATTAAATGACCTAAACACTTCTAGTCGGACGGCCTAAGTCAATTTATTTCAAAAAGAATAAATTTTGGATAGAAAATGACGTATTTACCCTTGAACAGGTCATCAACACTTTAAATACATCCATTTGAGTCAAACTCAGTCAAATGGGAGAGGTTTTGTGTATTAAATGACCTAAACACTACGAATCGGACGATGTAAGTCAAAATAGGTCAAACAGGATCAAATTTGGGTAGAAAATGACGTATTTACCCTTGAACATGTCCAAAACATTTGAATACATCGATATGAGTCAAACTCGATCCAACGGGAGATGTTTTGTGTATTAAATGACCTAAACACTACGAATCGAATGATATGATTCAATATAGGTCAAATAGGATAAAGTTTGGAGTGAAAATGACGTATTTAACCTTGAACATGTCATAAACATTTGAAATAAATCGATTTGAGTCAAACTTGGTCAAATGGGAGAGATTTGTTGTATTAAATGTCCTAAGCACTTTGAATCGGACAGTATGAGTAAATATAGGTGAAATAGGATAAATTTTGTATAGAAAATGACGTATTTACCCTTAAACATGTCATAAACACTTGAAATACATCGATTTGAGTCAAACTAGGTTAAACAGGAAAGGTTTTGTGTATTAAATGACCTAAACACTTTGAATCGAACGATATGAGTCAATATAGGTCAAATAAGATTTGTTTTGAGTAGAAAATGACGTATTTTCCCTTAAACACGTCATAAACACTTGAAATACGTCGATTTGAGTCAATCTTGGTCAAACAAGAGAGGTTTTGTGTATGAAATGACCTAAACACTTTGAATCGAATAATATGAGTCAAAATAGGTCAAATAGGATCAATTTTGGGTAGAAAATGATGTATTTACCCTTGAACAGTCTATAAACACTTGAAATACATCGATTGGAGTCAAACTCGTTCAAATGGGAAAGGTTTTGTGTATTAAATGACCTAAACACTTCTAGTCGGACGGCCTAAGTCAATTTATTTCAAAAAGAATAAATTTTGGATAGAAAATGACGTATTTACCCTTGAACAGGTCATCAACACTTTAAATACATCCATTTGAGTCAAACTCAGTCAAATGGGAGAGGTTTTGTGTATTAAATGACCTAAACACTACGAATCGGACGATGTAAGTCAAAATAGGTCAAACAGGATCAAATTTGGGTAGAAAATGACGTATTTACCCTTGAACATGTCCAAAACATTTGAATACATCGATATGAGTCAAACTCGATCCAACGGGAGATGTTTTGTGTATTAAATGACCTAAACACTACGAATCGAATGATATGATTCAATATAGGTCAAATAGGATAAAGTTTGGAGTGAAAATGACGTATTTAACCTTGAACATGTCATAAACATTTGAAATAAATCGATTTGAGTCAAACTTGGTCAAATGGGAGAGATTTGTTGTATTAAATGACCTAAGCACTTTGAATCGGACAGTATGAGTAAATATAGGTGAAATAGGATAAATTTTGTATAGAAAATGATGTATTTACCCTTAAACATGTCATAAACACTTGAAATACATCGATTTGAGTCAAACTAGGTTAAACAGGAAAGGTTTTGTGTATTAAATGACCTAAACACTTTGAATCGAACGATATGAGTCAATATAGGTCAAATAAGATTTGTTTTGAGTAGAAAATGACGTATTTTCCCTTAAACACGTCATAAACACTTGAAATACGTCGATTTGAGTCAATCTTGGTCAAACAAGAGAGGTTTTGTGTATGAAATGACCTAAACACTTTGAATCGAATAATATGAGTCAAAATAGGTCAAATAGGATCAATTTTGGGTAGAAAATGATGTATTTACCCTTGAACAGTCTATAAACACTTGAAATACATCGATTGGAGTCAAACTCGTTCAAATGGGAAAGGTTTTGTGTATTAAATGACCTAAACACTTCTAGTCGGACGGCCTAAGTCAATTTATTTCAAAAAGAATAAATTTTGGATAGAAAATGACGTATTTACCCTTGAACAGGTCATCAACACTTTAAATACATCCATTTGAGTCAAACTCAGTCAAATGGGAGAGGTTTTGTGTATTAAATGACCTAAACACTACGAATCGGATGATGTAAGTCAAAATAGGTCAAACAGGATCAAATTTGGGTAGAAAATGACGTATTTACCCTTGAACATGTCCAAAACATTTGAATACATCGATATGAGTCAAACTCGATCCAACGGGAGATGTTTTGTGTATTAAATGACCTAAACACTACGAATCGAATGATATGATTCAATATAGGTCAAATAGGATAAAGTTTGGAGTGAAAATGACGTATTGAACCTTGAACATGTCATAAACATTTGAAATAAATCGATTTGAGTCAAACTTGGTCAAATGGGAGAGATTTGTTGTATTAAATGACCTAAGCACTTTGAATCGGACAGTATGAGTAAATATAGGTGAAATAGGATAAATTTTGTATAGAAAATGACGTATTTACCCTTAAACATGTCATAAACACTTGAAATACATCGATTTGAGTCAAACTAGGTTAAACAGGAAAGGTTTTGTGTATTAAATGACCTAAACACTTTGAATCGAACGATATGAGTCAATATAGGTCAAATAAGATTTGTTTTGAGTAGAAAATGACGTATTTTCCCTTAAACACGTCATAAACACTTGAAATACGTCGATTTGAGTCAATCTTGGTCAAACAAGAGAGGTTTTGTGTATGAAATGACCTAAACACTTTGAATCGAATTATATGAGTCAAAATAGATCAAATAGGATCAATTTTGGGTAGAAAATGATGTATTTACCCTTGAACAGTTTATAAACACTTGAAATACATCGATTGGAGTCAAACTCGTTTAAACGGGAGAGGTTTTGTGTATTAAATGACCTAAACACTTCTAGTCGGACGGTCTAAGTCAATTTATTTCAAAAAGAATAAATTTTGGATAGAAAATGACGTATTTACCCTTGAACAGGTCATCAACACTTTAAATACATCCATTTGAGTCAAACTCAGTCAAATGGGAGAGGTTTTGTGTATTAAATGACCTAAACACTACGAATCGGACGATGTAAGTCAAAATAGGTCAAACAGGATCAATTTTTGGTAGAAAATGACGTATTTACCCTTGAACATGTCAAAAACATTTGAATACATCGATATGAGTCAAACTCGATCCAACGGGAGATGTTTTGTGTATTAAATGACCTAAACACTACGAATCGAATGATATGATTCAATATAGGTCAAATAGGATAAATTTTGGAGTGAAAATGGCGTATTTAACCTTGAACATGTCATAAACATTTGAAATAAATCGATTTGAGTCAAACTTGGTCAAATGGGAGAGATTTGTTGTATTAAATAACCTAAGCACTTTGAATCGGACAGTATGAGTAAATATAGGTGAAATAGGATAAATTTTGTATAGAAAATGACGTATTTACCCTTAAACATGTCATAAACACTTGAAATACATCGATTTGAGTCAAACTTGGTTAAATAGGAAAGGATTTGTGTATTAAATGACCTAAACACTTTGAATCGAACGATATGAGTCAATATAGGTCAAATAAGATTTGTTTTGAGTAGAAAATGACGTATTTTCCCTTAAACACGTCATAAACACTTGAAATACGTCGATTTGAGTCAATCTTGGTCAAACAAGAGAGGTTTTGTGTATGATATGACCTAAACACTTTGAATCAAATAATATGAGTCAAAATAGGTCAAATAGGATCAATTTTGGGTAGAAAATGATGTATTTACCCTTGAACAGTCTATAAACACTTGAAATACATCGATTGGAGTCAAACTCGTTCAAACGGGAGAGGTTTTGTGTATTAAATGACCTAAACACTTCTAGTCGGACGGTCTAAGTCAATTTATTTCAAAAAGAATAAATTTTGGATAGAAAATGACGTATTTACCCTTGAACAGGTCATCAACACTTTAAATACATCCATTTGAGTCAAACTCAGTCAAATGGGAGAGGTTTTGTGTATTAAATGACCTAAACACTACGAATCGAATGATATGATTCAATATAGGTCAAATAGGATAAATTTTGGAGTGAAAATGGCGTATTTAACCTTGAACATGTCATAAACATTTGAAATAAATCGATTTGAGTCAAACTTGGTCAAATGGGAGAGATTTGTTGTATTAAATAACCTAAGCACTTTGAATCGGACAGTATGAGTAAATATAGGTGAAATAGGATAAATTTTGTATAGAAAATGACGTATTTACCCTTAAACATGTCATAAACACTTGAAATACATCGATTTGAGTCAAACTTGGTTAAATAGGAAAGGATTTGTGTATTAAATGACCTAAACACTTTGAATCGAACGATATGAGTCAATATAGGTCAAATAAGATTTGTTTTGAGTAGAAAATGACGTATTTTCCCTTAAACACGTCATAAACACTTGAAATACGTCGATTTGAGTCAATCTTGGTCAAACAAGAGAGGTTTTGTGTATGATATGACCTAAACACTTTGAATCAAATAATATGAGTCAAAATAGGTCAAATAGGATCAATTTTGGGTAGAAAATGATGTATTTACCCTTGAACAGTCTATAAACACTTGAAATACATCGATTGGAGTCAAACTCGTTCAAACGGGAGAGGTTTTGTGTATTAAATGACCTAAACACTTCTAGTCGGACGGTCTAAGTCAATTTATTTCAAAAAGAATAAATTTTGGATAGAAAATGACGTATTTACCCTTGAACAGGTCATCAACACTTTAAATACATCCATTTGAGTCAAACTCAGTCAAATGGGAGAGGTTTTGTGTATTAAATGACCTAAACACTACGAATCGAATGATATGATTCAATATAGGTCAAATAGGATAAATTTTGGAGTGAAAATGGCGTATTTAACCTTGAACATGTCATAAACATTTGAAATAAATCGATTTGAGTCAAACTTGGTCAAATGGGAGAGATTTGTTGTATTAAATAACCTAAGCACTTTGAATCGGACAGTATGAGTAAATATAGGTGAAATAGGATAAATTTTGTATAGAAAATGACGTATTTACCCTTAAACATGTCATAAACACTTGAAATACATCGATTTGAGTCAAACTTGGTTAAATAGGAAAGGATTTGTGTATTAAATGACCTAAACACTTTGAATCGAACGATATGAGTCAATATAGGTCAAATAAGATTTGTTTTGAGTAGAAAATGACGTATTTTCCCTTAAACACGTCATAAACACTTGAAATACGTCGATTTGAGTCAATCTTGGTCAAACAAGAGAGGTTTTGTGTATGATATGACCTAAACACTTTGAATCAAATAATATGAGTCAAAATAGGTCAAATAGGATCAATTTTGGGTAGAAAATGATGTATTTACCCTTGAACAGTCTATAAACACTTGAAATACATCGATTGGAGTCAAACTCGTTCAAACGGGAGAGGTTTTGTGTATTAAATGACCTAAACACTTCTAGTCGGACGGCCTAAGTCAATTTATTTCAAAAAGAATAAATTTTGGATAGAAAATGACGTATTTACCCTTGAACAGGTCATCAACACTTTAAATACATCCATTTGAGTCAAACTCAGTCAAATGGGAGAGGTTTTGTGTATTAAATGACCTAAACACTACGAATCGGACGATGTAAGTCAAAATAGGTCAAACAGGATCAAATTTGGGTAGAAAATGACGTATTTACCCTTGAACATGTCCAAAACATTTGAATACATCGATATGAGTCAAACTCGATCCAACGGGAGATGTTTTGTGTATTAAATGACCTAAACACTACGAATCGAATGATATGATTCAATATAGGTCAAATAGGATAAAGTTTGGAGTGAAAATGACGTATTTAACCTTGAACATGTCATAAACATTTGAAATAAATCGATTTGAGTCAAACTTGGTCAAATGGGAGAGATTTGTTGTATTAAATGTCCTAAGCACTTTGAATCGGACAGTATGAGTAAATATAGGTGAAATAGGATAAATTTTGTATAGAAAATGACGTATTTACCCTTAAACATGTCATAAACACTTGAAATACATCGATTTGAGTCAAACTAGGTTAAACAGGAAAGGTTTTGTGTATTAAATGACCTAAACACTTTGAATCGAACGATATGAGTCAATATAGGTCAAATAAGATTTGTTTTGAGTAGAAAATGACGTATTTTCCCTTAAACATGTCATAAACACTTGAAATACGTCGATTTGAGTCAATCTTTGTCAAACAAGAGAGGTTTTGTGTATGAAATGACCTAAACACTTTGAATCGAATAATATGAGTCAAAATAGGTCAAATAGGATCAATTTTGGGTAGAAAATGATGTATTTACCCTTGAACAGTCTATAAACACTTGAAATACATCGATTGGAGTCAAACTCGTTCAAATGGGAAAGGTTTTGTGTATTAAATGACCTAAACACTTCTAGTCGGACGGCCTAAGTCAATTTATTTCAAAAAGAATAAATTTTGGATAGAAAATGACGTATTTACCCTTGAACAGGTCATCAACACTTTAAATACATCCATTTGAGTCAAACTCAGTCAAATGGGAGAGGTTTTGTGTATTAAATGACCTAAACACTACGAATCGGACGATGTAAGTCAAAATAGGTCAAACAGGATCAAATTTGGGTAGAAAATGACGTATTTACCCTTGAACATGTCCAAAACATTTGAATACATCGATATGAGTCAAACTCGATCCAACGGGAGATGTTTTGTGTATTAAATGACCTAAACACTACGAATCGAATGATATGATTCAATATAGGTCAAATAGGATAAAGTTTGGAGTGAAAATGACGTATTTAACCTTGAACATGTCATAAACATTTGAAATAAATCGATTTGAGTCAAACTTGGTCAAATGGGAGAGATTTGTTGTATTAAATGACCTAAGCACTTTGAATCGGACAGTATGAGTAAATATAGGTGAAATAGGATAAATTTTGTATAGAAAATGATGTATTTACCCTTAAACATGTCATAAACACTTGAAATACATCGATTTGAGTCAAACTAGGTTAAACAGGAAAGGTTTTGTGTATTAAATGACCTAAACACTTTGAATCGAACGATATGAGTCAATATAGGTCAAATAAGATTTGTTTTGAGTAGAAAATGACGTATTTTCCCTTAAACACGTCATAAACACTTGAAATACGTCGATTTGAGTCAATCTTGGTCAAACAAGAGAGGTTTTGTGTATGAAATGACCTAAACACTTTGAATCGAATAATATGAGTCAAAATAGGTCAAATAGGATCAATTTTGGGTAGAAAATGATGTATTTACCCTTGAACAGTCTATAAACACTTGAAATACATCGATTGGAGTCAAACTCGTTCAAATGGGAAAGGTTTTGTGTATTAAATGACCTAAACACTTCTAGTCGGACGGCCTAAGTCAATTTATTTCAAAAAGAATAAATTTTGGATAGAAAATGACGTATTTACCCTTGAACAGGTCATCAACACTTTAAATACATCCATTTGAGTCAAACTCAGTCAAATGGGAGAGGTTTTGTGTATTAAATGACCTAAACACTACGAATCGGACGATGTAAGTCAAAATAGGTCAAACAGGATCAAATTTGGGTAGAAAATGACGTATTTACCCTTGAACATGTCCAAAACATTTGAATACATCGATATGAGTCAAACTCGATCCAACGGGAGATGTTTTGTGTATTAAATGACCTAAACACTACGAATCGAATGATATGATTCAATATAGGTCAAATAGGATAAAGTTTGGAGTGAAAATGACGTATTTAACCTTGAACATGTCATAAACATTTGAAATAAATCGATTTGAGTCAAACTTGGTCAAATGGGAGAGATTTGTTGTATTAAATGACCTAAGCACTTTGAATCGGACAGTATGAGTAAATATAGGTGAAATAGGATAAATTTTGTATAGAAAATGACGTATTTACCCTTAAACATGTCATAAACACTTGAAATACATCGATTTGAGTCAAACTAGGTTAAACAGGAAAGGTTTTGTGTATTAAATGACCTAAACACTTTGAATCGAACGATATGAGTCAATATAGGTCAAATAAGATTTGTTTTGAGTAGAAAATGACGTATTTTCCCTTAAACACGTCATAAACACTTGAAATACGTCGATTTGAGTCAATCTTGGTCAAACAAGAGAGGTTTTGTGTATGAAATGACCTAAACACTTTGAATCGAATTATATGAGTCAAAATAGATCAAATAGGATCAATTTTGGGTAGAAAATGATGTATTTACCCTTGAACAGTTTATAAACACTTGAAATACATCGATTGGAGTCAAACTCGTTTAAACGGGAGAGGTTTTGTGTATTAAATGACCTAAACACTTCTAGTCGGACGGTCTAAGTCAATTTATTTCAAAAAGAATAAATTTTGGATAGAAAATGACGTATTTACCCTTGAACAGGTCATCAACACTTTAAATACATCCATTTGAGTCAAACTCAGTCAAATGGGAGAGGTTTTGTGTATTAAATGACCTAAACACTACGAATCGGACGATGTAAGTCAAAATAGGTCAAACAGGATCAATTTTTGGTAGAAAATGACGTATTTACCCTTGAACATGTCAAAAACATTTGAATACATCGATATGAGTCAAACTCGATCCAACGGGAGATGTTTTGTGTATTAAATGACCTAAACACTACGAATCGAATGATATGATTCAATATAGGTCAAATAGGATAAATTTTGGAGTGAAAATGGCGTATTTAACCTTGAACATGTCATAAACATTTGAAATAAATCGATTTGAGTCAAACTTGGTCAAATGGGAGAGATTTGTTGTATTAAATAACCTAAGCACTTTGAATCGGACAGTATGAGTAAATATAGGTGAAATAGGATAAATTTTGTATAGAAAATGACGTATTTACCCTTAAACATGTCATAAACACTTGAAATACATCGATTTGAGTCAAACTTGGTTAAATAGGAAAGGATTTGTGTATTAAATGACCTAAACACTTTGAATCGAACGATATGAGTCAATATAGGTCAAATAAGATTTGTTTTGAGTAGAAAATGACGTATTTTCCCTTAAACACGTCATAAACACTTGAAATACGTCGATTTGAGTCAATCTTGGTCAAACAAGAGAGGTTTTGTGTATGAAATGACCTAAACACTTTGAATCGAATAATATGAGTCAAAATAGGTCAAATAGGATCAATTTTGGGTAGAAAATGATGTATTTACCCTTGAACAGTCTATAAACACTTGAAATACATCGATTGGAGTCAAACTCGTTCAAACGGGAGAGGTTTTGTGTATTAAATGACCTAAACACTTCTAGTCGGACGGTCTAAGTCAATTTATTTCAAAAAGAATAAATTTTGGATAGAAAATGACGTATTTACCCTTGAACAGGTCATCAACACTTTAAATACATCCATTTGAGTCAAACTCAGTCAAATGGGAGAGGTTTTGTGTATTAAATGACCTAAACACTACGAATCGGACAATGTAAGTCAAAATAGGTCAAACAGGATCAAATTTGGGTAGAAAATGACGTATTTACCCTTGAACATGTCCAAAACATTTGAATACATCGATATGAGTCAAACTCGATCCAACGGGAGATGTTTTGTGTATTAAATGACCTAAACACTACGAATCGAATGATATGATTCAATATAGGTCAAATAGGATAAAGTTTGGATTGAAAATGACGTATTTAACCTTGAACATGTCATAAACATTTGAAATAAATCGATTTGAGTCAAACTTGGTCAAATGGGAGAGATTTGTTGTATTAAATGACCTAAGCACTTTGAATCGGACAGTATGAGTAAATATAGGTGAAATAGGATAAATTTTGTATAGAAAATGACGTATTTACCCTTAAACATGTCATAAACACTTGAAATACATCGATTTGAGTCAAACAAGGTTAAACAGGAAAGGTTTTGTGTATTAAATGACCTAAACACTTTGAATCGAACGATATGAGTCAATATAGGTCAAATAAGATTTGTTTTGAGTAGAAAATGACGTATTTTCCCTTAAACACGTCATAAACACTTGAAATACGTCGATTTGAGTCAATCTTGGTCAAACAAGAGAGGTTTTGTGTATGAAATGACCTAAACACTTTGAATCGAATAATATGAGTCAAAATAGGTCAAATAGGATCAATTTTGGGTAGAAAATGATGTATTTACCCTTGAACAGTCTATAAACACTTGAAATACATCGATTGGAGTCAAACTCGTTCAAATGGGAAAGGTTTTGTGTATTAAATGACCTAAACACTTCTAGTCGGACGGCCTAAGTCAATTTATTTCAAAAAGAATAAATTTTGGATAGAAAATGACGTATTTACCCTTGAACAGGTCATCAACACTTTAAATACATCCATTTGAGTCAAACTCAGTCAAATGGGAGAGGTTTTGTGTATTAAATGACCTAAACACTACGAATCGGACGATGTAAGTCAAAATAGGTCAAACAGGATCAAATTTGGGTAGAAAATGACGTATTTACCCTTGAACATGTCCAAAACATTTGAATACATCGATATGAGTCAAACTCGATCCAACGGGAGATGTTTTGTGTATTAAATGACCTAAACACTACGAATCGAATGATATGATTCAATATAGGTCAAATAGGATAAAGTTTGGAGTGAAAATGACGTATTTAACCTTGAACATGTCATAAACATTTGAAATAAATCGATTTGAGTCAAACTTGGTCAAATGGGAGAGATTTGTTGTATTAAATGTCCTAAGCACTTTGAATCGGACAGTATGAGTAAATATAGGTGAAATAGGATAAATTTTGTATAGAAAATGACGTATTTACCCTTAAACATGTCATAAACACTTGAAATACATCGATTTGAGTCAAACTTGGTTAAATAGGAAAGGATTTGTGTATTAAATGACCTAAACACTTTGAATCGAACGATATGAGTCAATATAGGTCAAATAAGATTTGTTTTGAGTAGAAAATGACGTATTTTCCCTTAAACACGTCATAAACACTTGAAATACGTCGATTTGAGTCAATCTTGGTCAAACAAGAGAGGTTTTGTGTATGAAATGACCTAAACACTTTGAATCGAATAATATGAGTCAAAATAGGTCAAATAGGATCAATTTTGGGTAGAAAATGATGTATTTACCCTTGAACAGTCTATAAACACTTGAAATACATCGATTGGAGTCAAACTCGTTCAAATGGGAAAGGTTTTGTGTATTAAATGACCTAAACACTTCTAGTCGGACGGCCTAAGTCAATTTATTTCAAAAAGAATAAATTTTGGATAGAAAATGACGTATTTACCCTTGAACAGGTCATCAACACTTTAAATACATCCATTTGAGTCAAACTCAGTCAAATGGGAGAGGTTTTGTGTATTAAATGACCTAAACACTACGAATCGGACGATGTAAGTCAAAATAGGTCAAACAGGATCAAATTTGGGTAGAAAATGACGTATTTACCCTTGAACATGTCCAAAACATTTGAATACATCGATATGAGTCAAACTCGATCCAACGGGAGATGTTTTGTGTATTAAATGACCTAAACACTACGAATCGAATGATATGATTCAATATAGGTCAAATAGGATAAAGTTTGGAGTGAAAATGACGTATTGAACCTTGAACATGTCATAAACATTTGAAATAAATCGATTTGAGTCAAACTTGGTCAAATGGGAGAGATTTGTTGTATTAAATGACCTAAGCACTTTGAATCGGACAGTATGAGTAAATATAGGTGAAATAGGATAAATTTTGTATAGAAAATGACGTATTTACCCTTAAACATGTCATAAACACTTGAAATACATCGATTTGAGTCAAACTAGGTTAAACAGGAAAGGTTTTGTGTATTAAATGACCTAAACACTTTGAATCGAACGATATGAGTCAATATAGGTCAAATAAGATTTGTTTTGAGTAGAAAATGACGTATTTTCCCTTAAACACGTCATAAACACTTGAAATACGTCGATTTGAGTCAATCTTGGTCAAACAAGAGAGGTTTTGTGTATGAAATGACCTAAACACTTTGAATCGAATTAGATGAGTCAAAATAGATCAAATAGGATCAATTTTGGGTAGAAAATGATGTATTTACCCTTGAACAGTTTATAAACACTTGAAATACATCGATTGGAGTCAAACTCGTTTAAACGGGAGAGGTTTTGTGTATTAAATGACCTAAACACTTCTAGTCGGACGGTCTAAGTCAATTTATTTCAAAAAGAATAAATTTTGGATAGAAAATGACGTATTTACCCTTGAACAGGTCATCAACACTTTAAATACATCCATTTGAGTCAAACTCAGTCAAATGGGAGAGGTTTTGTGTATTAAATGACCTAAACACTACGAATCGGACGATGTAAGTCAAAATAGGTCAAACAGGATCAAATTTGGGTAGAAAATGACGTATTTACCCTTGAACATGTCCAAAACATTTGAATACATCGATATGAGTCAAACTCGATCCAACGGGAGATGTTTTGTGTATTAAATGACCTAAACACTACGAATCGAATGATATGATTCAATATAGGTCAAATAGGATAAAGTTTGGAGTGAAAATGACGTATTTAACCTTGAACATGTCATAAACATTTGAAATAAATCGATTTGAGTCAAACTTGGTCAAATGGGAGAGATTTGTTGTATTAAATGTCCTAAGCACTTTGAATCGGACAGTATGAGTAAATATAGGTGAAATAGGATAAATTTTGTATAGAAAATGACGTATTTACCCTTAAACATGTCATAAACACTTGAAATACATCGATTTGAGTCAAACTAGGTTAAACAGGAAAGGTTTTGTGTATTAAATGACCTAAACACTTTGAATCGAACGATATGAGTCAATATAGGTCAAATAAGATTTGTTTTGAGTAGAAAATGACGTATTTTCCCTTAAACATGTCATAAACACTTGAAATACGTCGATTTGAGTCAATCTTGGTCAAACAAGAGAGGTTTTGTGTATGAAATGACCTAAACACTTTGAATCGAATAATATGAGTCAAAATAGGTCAAATAGGATCAATTTTGGGTAGAAAATGATGTATTTACCCTTGAACAGTCTATAAACACTTGAAATACATCGATTGGAGTCAAACTCGTTCAAATGGGAAAGGTTTTGTGTATTAAATGACCTAAACACTTCTAGTCGGACGGCCTAAGTCAATTTATTTCAAAAAGAATAAATTTTGGATAGAAAATGACGTATTTACCCTTGAACAGGTCATCAACACTTTAAATACATCCATTTGAGTCAAACTCAGTCAAATGGGAGAGGTTTTGTGTATTAAATGACCTAAACACTACGAATCGGACGATGTAAGTCAAAATAGGTCAAACAGGATCAAATTTGGGTAGAAAATGACGTATTTACCCTTGAACATGTCCAAAACATTTGAATACATCGATATGAGTCAAACTCGATCCAACGGGAGATGTTTTGTGTATTAAATGACCTAAACACTACGAATCGAATGATATGATTCAATATAGGTCAAATAGGATAAAGTTTGGAGTGAAAATGACGTATTTAACCTTGAACATGTCATAAACATTTGAAATAAATCGATTTGAGTCAAACTTGGTCAAATGGGAGAGATTTGTTGTATTAAATGTCCTAAGCACTTTGAATCGGACAGTATGAGTAAATATAGGTGAAATAGGATAAATTTTGTATAGAAAATGACGTATTTACCCTTAAACATGTCATAAACACTTGAAATACATCGATTTGAGTCAAACTAGGTTAAACAGGAAAGGTTTTGTGTATTAAATGACCTAAACACTTTGAATCGAACGATATGAGTCAATATAGGTCAAATAAGATTTGTTTTGAGTAGAAAATGACGTATTTTCCCTTAAACATGTCATAAACACTTGAAATACGTCGATTTGAGTCAATCTTGGTCAAACAAGAGAGGTTTTGTGTATGAAATGACCTAAACACTTTGAATCGAATAATATGAGTCAAAATAGGTCAAATAGGATCAATTTTGGGTAGAAAATGATGTATTTACCCTTGAACAGTCTATAAACACTTGAAATACATCGATTGGAGTCAAACTCGTTCAAATGGGAAAGGTTTTGTGTATTAAATGACCTAAACACTTCTAGTCGGACGGCCTAAGTCAATTTATTTCAAAAAGAATAAATTTTGGATAGAAAATGACGTATTTACCCTTGAACAGGTCATCAACACTTTAAATACATCCATTTGAGTCAAACTCAGTCAAATGGGAGAGGTTTTGTGTATTAAATGACCTAAACACTACGAATCGGACGATGTAAGTCAAAATAGGTCAAACAGGATCAAATTTGGGTAGAAAATGACGTATTTACCCTTGAACATGTCCAAAACATTTGAATACATCGATATGAGTCAAACTCGATCCAACGGGAGATGTTTTGTGTATTAAATGACCTAAACACTACGAATCGAATGATATGATTCAATATAGGTCAAATAGGATAAAGTTTGGAGTGAAAATGACGTATTTAACCTTGAACATGTCATAAACATTTGAAATAAATCGATTTGAGTCAAACTTGGTCAAATGGGAGAGATTTGTTGTATTAAATGTCCTAAGCACTTTGAATCGGACAGTATGAGTAAATATAGGTGAAATAGGATAAATTTTGTATAGAAAATGACGTATTTACCCTTAAACATGTCATAAACACTTGAAATACATCGATTTGAGTCAAACTAGGTTAAACAGGAAAGGTTTTGTGTATTAAATGACCTAAACACTTTGAATCGAACGATATGAGTCAATATAGGTCAAATAAGATTTGTTTTGAGTAGAAAATGACGTATTTTCCCTTAAACATGTCATAAACACTTGAAATACGTCGATTTGAGTCAATCTTGGTCAAACAAGAGAGGTTTTGTGTATGAAATGACCTAAACACTTTGAATCGAATAATATGAGTCAAAATAGGTCAAATAGGATCAATTTTGGGTAGAAAATGATGTATTTACCCTTGAACAGTCTATAAACACTTGAAATACATCGATTGGAGTCAAACTCGTTCAAATGGGAAAGGTTTTGTGTATTAAATGACCTAAACACTTCTAGTCGGACGGCCTAAGTCAATTTATTTCAAAAAGAATAAATTTTGGATAGAAAATGACGTATTTACCCTTGAACAGGTCATCAACACTTTAAATACATCCATTTGAGTCAAACTCAGTCAAATGGGAGAGGTTTTGTGTATTAAATGACCTAAACACTACGAATCGGACGATGTAAGTCAAAATAGGTCAAACAGGATCAAATTTGGGTAGAAAATGACGTATTTACCCTTGAACATGTCCAAAACATTTGAATACATCGATATGAGTCAAACTCGATCCAACGGGAGATGTTTTGTGTATTAAATGACCTAAACACTACGAATCGAATGATATGATTCAATATAGGTCAAATAGGATAAAGTTTGGAGTGAAAATGACGTATTTAACCTTGAACATGTCATAAACATTTGAAATAAATCGATTTGAGTCAAACTTGGTCAAATGGGAGAGATTTGTTGTATTAAATGTCCTAAGCACTTTGAATCGGACAGTATGAGTAAATATAGGTGAAATAGGATAAATTTTGTATAGAAAATGACGTATTTACCCTTAAACATGTCATAAACACTTGAAATACATCGATTTGAGTCAAACTAGGTTAAACAGGAAAGGTTTTGTGTATTAAATGACCTAAACACTTTGAATCGAACGATATGAGTCAATATAGGTCAAATAAGATTTGTTTTGAGTAGAAAATGACGTATTTTCCCTTAAACATGTCATAAACACTTGAAATACGTCGATTTGAGTCAATCTTGGTCAAACAAGAGAGGTTTTGTGTATGAAATGACCTAAACACTTTGAATCGAATAATATGAGTCAAAATAGGTCAAATAGGATCAATTTTGGGTAGAAAATGATGTATTTACCCTTGAACAGTCTATAAACACTTGAAATACATCGATTGGAGTCAAACTCGTTCAAATGGGAAAGGTTTTGTGTATTAAATGACCTAAACACTTCTAGTCGGACGGCCTAAGTCAATTTATTTCAAAAAGAATAAATTTTGGATAGAAAATGACGTATTTACCCTTGAACAGGTCATCAACACTTTAAATACATCCATTTGAGTCAAACTCAGTCAAATGGGAGAGGTTTTGTGTATTAAATGACCTAAACACTACGAATCGGACAATGTAAGTCAAAATAGGTCAAACAGGATCAAATTTGGGTAGAAAATGACGTATTTACCCTTGAACATGTCCAAAACATTTGAATACATCGATATGAGTCAAACTCGATCCAACGGGAGATGTTTTGTGTATTAAATGACCTAAACACTACGAATCGAATGATATGATTCAATATAGGTCAAATAGGATAAAGTTTGGAGTGAAAATGACGTATTTAACCTTGAACATGTCATAAACATTTGAAATAAATCGATTTGAGTCAAACTTGGTCAAATGGGAGAGATTTGTTGTATTAAATGACCTAAGCACTTTGAATCGGACAGTATGAGTAAATATAGGTGAAATAGGATAAATTTTGTATAGAAAATGATGTATTTACCCTTAAACATGTCATAAACACTTGAAATACATCGATTTGAGTCAAACTAGGTTAAACAGGAAAGGTTTTGTGTATTAAATGACCTAAACACTTTGAATCGAACGATATGAGTCAATATAGGTCAAATAAGATTCGTTTTGAGTAGAAAATGACGTATTTTCCCTTAAACACGTCATAAACACTTGAAATACGTCGATTTGAGTCAATCTTGGTCAAACAAGAGAGGTTTTGTGTATGAAATGACCTAAACACTTTGAATCGAATAATATGAGTCAAAATAGGTCAAATAGGATCAATTTTGGGTAGAAAATGATGTATTTACCCTTGAACAGTCTATAAACACTTGAAATACATCGATTGGAGTCAAACTCGTTTAAACGGGAGAGGTTTTGTGTATTAAATGACCTAAACACTTCTAGTCGGACGGCCTAAGTCAATTTATTTCAAAAAGAATAAATTTTGGATAGAAAATGACGTATTTACCCTTGAACAGGTCATCAACACTTTAAATACATCCATTTGAGTCAAACTCAGTCAAATGGGAGAGGTTTTGTGTATTAAATGACCTAAACACTACGAATCGGACAATGTAAGTCAAAATAGGTCAAACAGGATCAAATTTGGGTAGAAAATGACGTATTTACCCTTGAACATGTCCAAAACATTTGAATACATCGATATGAGTCAAACTCGATCCAACGGGAGATGTTTTGTGTATTAAATGACCTAAACACTACGAATCGAATGATATGATTCAATATAGGTCAAATAGGATAAAGTTTGGATTGAAAATGACGTATTTAACCTTGAACATGTCATAAACATTTGAAATAAATCGATTTGAGTCAAACTTGGTCAAATGGGAGAGATTTGTTGTATTAAATGACCTAAGCACTTTGAATCGGACAGTATGAGTAAATATAGGTGAAATAGGATAAATTTTGTATAGAAAATGACGTAAAACATGTCATAAACACTTGAAATACATCGATTTGAGTCAAACAAGGTTAAACAGGAAAGGTTTTGTGTATTAAATGACCTAAACACTTTGAATCGAACGATATGAGTCAATATAGGTCAAATAAGATTTGTTTTGAGTAGAAAATGACGTATTTTCCCTTAAACGTGTCATAAACACTTGAAATACGTCGATTTGAGTCAATCTTGGTCAAACAAGAGAGGTTTTGTGTATGAAATGACCTAAACACTTTGAATCGAATAATATGAGTCAAAATAGATCAAATAGGATCAATTTTGGGTAGAAAATGATGTATTTACCCTTGAACAGTTTATAAACACTTGAAATACATCGATTGGAGTCAAACTCGTTTAAACGGGAGAGGTTTTGTGTATTAAATGACCTAAACACTTCTAGTCGGACGGTCTAAGTCAATTTATTTCAAAAAGAATAAATTTTGGATAGAAAATGACGTATTTACCCTTGAACAGGTCATCAACACTTTAAATACATCCATTTGAGTCAAACTCAGTCAAATGGGAGAGGTTTTGTGTATTAAATGACCTAAACACTACGAATCGGACGGTGTAAGTCAAAATAGGTCAACCAGGATCAAATTTGGGTAGAAAATGACGTATTTACCCTTGAACATGTCCAAAACATTTGAATACATCGATATGAGTCAAACTCGATCCAACGGGAGATGTTTTGTGTATTAAATGACCTAAACACTACGAATCGAATGATATGATTCAATATAGGTCAAATAGGATAAAGTTTGGAGTGAAAATGACGTATTTAACCTTGAACATGTCATAAACATTTGAAATAAATCGATTTGAGTCAAACTTGGTCAAATGGGAGAGATTTGTTGTATTAAATGTCCTAAGCACTTTGAATCGGACAGTATGAGTAAATATAGGTGAAATAGGATAAATTTTGTATAGAAAATGACGTATTTACCCTTAAACATGTCATAAACACTTGAAATACATCGATTTGAGTCAAACTAGGTTAAACAGGAAAGGTTTTGTGTATTAAATGACCTAAACACTTTGAATCGAACGATATGAGTCAATATAGGTCAAATAAGATTCGTTTTGAGTAGAAAATGACGTATTTTCCCTTAAACATGTCATAAACACTTGAAATACGTCGATTTGAGTCAATCTTGGTCAAACAAGAGAGGTTTTGTGTATGAAATGACCTAAACACTTTGAATCGAATAATATGAGTCAAAATAGGTCAAATAGGATCAATTTTGGGTAGAAAATGATGTATTTACCCTTGAACAGTCTATAAACACTTGAAATACATCGATTGGAGTCAAACTCGTTCAAATGGGAAAGGTTTTGTGTATTAAATGACCTAAACACTTCTAGTCGGACGGCCTAAGTCAATTTATTTCAAAAAGAATAAATTTTGGATAGAAAATGACGTATTTACCCTTGAACAGGTCATCAACACTTTAAATACATCCATTTGAGTCAAACTCAGTCAAATGGGAGAGGTTTTGTGTATTAAATGACCTAAACACTACGAATCGGACGATGTAAGTCAAAATAGGTCAAACAGGATCAAATTTGGGTAGAAAATGACGTATTTACCCTTGAACATGTCCAAAACATTTGAATACATCGATATGAGTCAAACTCGATCCAACGGGAGATGTTTTGTGTATTAAATGACCTAAACACTACGAATCGAATGATATGATTCAATATAGGTCAAATAGGATAAAGTTTGGAGTGAAAATGACGTATTTAACCTTGAACATGTCATAAACATTTGAAATAAATCGATTTGAGTCAAACTTGGTCAAATGGGAGAGATTTGTTGTATTAAATGACCTAAGCACTTTGAATCGGACAGTATGAGTAAATATAGGTGAAATAGGATAAATTTTGTATAGAAAATGATGTATTTACCCTTAAACATGTCATAAACACTTGAAATACATCGATTTGAGTCAAACTAGGTTAAACAGGAAAGGTTTTGTGTATTAAATGACCTAAACACTTTGAATCGAACGATATGAGTCAATATAGGTCAAATAAGATTCGTTTTGAGTAGAAAATGACGTATTTTCCCTTAAACACGTCATAAACACTTGAAATACGTCGATTTGAGTCAATCTTGGTCAAACAAGAGAGGTTTTGTGTATGAAATGACCTAAACACTTTGAATCGAATAATATGAGTCAAAATAGGTCAAATAGGATCAATTTTGGGTAGAAAATGATGTATTTACCCTTGAACAGTCTATAAACACTTGAAATACATCGATTGGAGTCAAACTCGTTCAAATGGGAAAGGTTTTGTGTATTAAATGACCTAAACACTTCTAGTCGGACGGCCTAAGTCAATTTATTTCAAAAAGAATAAATTTTGGATAGAAAATGACGTATTTACCCTTGAACAGGTCATCAACACTTTAAATACATCCATTTGAGTCAAACTCAGTCAAATGGGAGAGGTTTTGTGTATTAAATGACCTAAACACTACGAATCGGACAATGTAAGTCAAAATAGGTCAAACAGGATCAAATTTGGGTAGAAAATGACGTATTTACCCTTGAACATGTCCAAAACATTTGAATACATCGATATGAGTCAAACTCGATCCAACGGGAGATGTTTTGTGTATTAAATGACCTAAACACTACGAATCGAATGATATGATTCAATATAGGTCAAATAGGATAAAGTTTGGATTGAAAATGACGTATTTAACCTTGAACATGTCATAAACATTTGAAATAAATCGATTTGAGTCAAACTTGGTCAAATGGGAGAGATTTGTTGTATTAAATGACCTAAGCACTTTGAATCGGACAGTATGAGTAAATATAGGTGAAATAGGATAAATTTTGTATAGAAAATGACGTATTTACCCTTAAACATGTCATAAACACTTGAAATACATCGATTTGAGTCAAACAAGGTTAAACAGGAAAGGTTTTGTGTATTAAATGACCTAAACACTTTGAATCGAACGATATGAGTCAATATAGGTCAAATAAGATTTGTTTTGAGTAGAAAATGACGTATTTTCCCTTAAACGTGTCATAAACACTTGAAATACGTCGATTTGAGTCAATCTTGGTCAAACAAGAGAGGTTTTGTGTATGAAATGACCTAAACACTTTGAATCGAATAATATGAGTCAAAATAGATCAAATAGGATCAATTTTGGGTAGAAAATGATGTATTTACCCTTGAACAGTTTATAAACACTTGAAATACATCGATTGGAGTCAAACTCGTTTAAACGGGAGAGGTTTTGTGTATTAAATGACCTAAACACTTCTAGTCGGACGGTCTAAGTCAATTTATTTCAAAAAGAATAAATTTTGGATAGAAAATGACGTATTTACCCTTGAACAGGTCATCAACACTTTAAATACATCCATTTGAGTCAAACTCAGTCAAATGGGAGAGGTTTTGTGTATTAAATGACCTAAACACTACGAATCGGACGGTGTAAGTCAAAATAGGTCAAACAGGATCAATTTTTGGTAGAAAATGACGTCTTTACCCTTGAACATGTCAAAAACATTTGAATACATCGATATGAGTCAAACTCGATCAAACGGGAGATGTTTTGTGTATTAAATGACCTAAACACTACGAATCGAATGATATGATTCAATATAGGTCAAATAGGATAAATTTTGGAGTGAAAATGACGTATTTAACCTTGAACATGTCATAAACATTTGAAATACATCGATTTGAGTCAAACTTGTTCAAATGGGAGAGATTTGTTGTATTAAATGACCTAAGCACTTTGAATCGGACAGTATGAGTAAATATAGGTGAAATAGGATAATTTTGGATAGAAAATGACGTATTTACCCTTAAACATGCCATAAACACTTGAAATACATCGATTTGAGTCAAACTTGGTTAAATAGAAAAGGTTTTGTGTATTAAATGACCTAAACACTTTGAATCGAACGATATGAGTCAATATAGGTCAAATAAGATTTGTTTTGAGTAGAAAATGACGTATTTTCCCTTAAACATGTCATAAACACTTGAAATACGTCGATTTGAGTCAATCTTGGTCAAACAAGAGAGGTTTTGTGTATGAAATGACCTAAACACTTTGAATCGAATAATATGAGTCGAAATAGGTCAAATAGGATCAATTTTGGGTAGAAAATGGTGTATTTACCCTTGAACAGTTTATAAACACTTGAAATACATTGATTGGAGTCAAACTCGTTCAAACGGGAGAGGTTTTGTGTATTAAATGACCTAAACACTTCTAGTCGGACGGTCTAAGCCAATTTATTTCAAAAAGAATAAATTTTGGATAGAAAATGATGTATTTACCCTTGAACAGGTCACCAACACTTTAAATACATCCATTTGAGTCAAACTCAGTCAAATGGGAGAGGTTTTGTGTATAAATGACCTAAACACTACGAATCGGACGATGTTAGTCAAAATAGGTCAAACAGGATCAATTTTTGGTAGAAAATGACGTATTTACCCTTGAACATGTCAAAAACATTTGAATACATCGA
The DNA here is from genome assembly GCA_026401315.1 of Dysphania ambrosioides. Lineage (NCBI taxonomy): Eukaryota > Viridiplantae > Streptophyta > Magnoliopsida > Caryophyllales > Amaranthaceae > Dysphania > Dysphania ambrosioides. The sequence goes on along the minus strand of CM048665.1, from coordinate 15,272,241 downwards.
TATGAGTCAAACTCGATCAAACGGGAGATGTTTTGTGTATTAAATGACCTAAACACTACGAATCGAATGATATGATTCAATATAGGTCAAATAGGATAAATTTTGGAGTGAAAATGACGTATTTAACCTTGAACATGTCATAAACATTTGAAATAAATTGATTTGAGTCAAACTTGGTCAAATGGGAGAGATTTGTTGTATTCAATGACCTAACCACTTGGAATCGGACAGTATGAGTAAATATAGGTGAAATAGGATAAATTTTGTATAGAAAATGACGTATTTACCCTTAAACATGTCATAAACACTTGAACTACATCGATTTGAGTCAATTTTGGATAAATGGCAGAGATTCTGGGTATAAAATGACTTAAACACTTCGTATCGGACGATAACAAAGAATATAGGTCAAATGGGAACAGTTTTGGGTAGAAAATGACGTATTTACCCTTAAATATGTCATAAACACTTGAAATACATTAATTTTTCTTCAAACTCGGTCAAATGGGAGAGGTTTTGGGTATAAAATGACTTAAACACTTCGAATCGGACGATATGAGGCGATATTATTCAAATGGGATCAGTTTTGGGTAGAAAAGGACGTATTTACCCTTGAACATGTTATAATTAATTGAAATAGATCGATTTGAGTCAAACTCGATCAAACGGGAGAGATTTTGTGTATTAAATGACCTAAATATTTTGAATCGGACGATATGAGTATAGGTCAAATGGGATCAGCTTTTGCTAGAAAAGGACGTATTTACCCTTGAACATGTCATAAATACTTGAAATACATCAATTTGAGTTAATTTTGGTCAAACAAGAGAGGTTTTGTGTATGAAATGACCTAAACACTTCAAATCGAATAATTTGAGTCTAAATAGGTCAAATAGGATCAATTTTGGGTAGAAAATGATGTATTTACCCTTGAACAGGTTATAAACACTTGAAATACATCGATTGGAGTCAAACTCGTTCAAACGGGAGAGGTTTTGTGTATTAAATGACCTAAGCACTTCTAATCGGACGGTATGAGTCAATTTATTTCAAATAGAATAAATTTTGGATAGAAAATTACGTATTTACCCTTGAACAGGTCATCAACACTTTAAATACATCCATTTGAGTCAAACTTAGTCAAATGGGAGAGGTCTTTTGTCTTAAATGACCTAAACACTACGAATCGGACGATATGAGTCAATATAGGTTACATTGGATTAATTTTGGGTAGAAAATGACGTATTTACTCTTGAACATGTCATAAACACTTGAAAAAAATCTATCTGAGTCAAACTCAGTAAAATGAAAGAAGTTTTCTGTACTAAATGACCTAAACACTTCGAAACGGACAATATGAGTCAATATAGGTCAAATAAGATCAGTTTTGGGTAGAAAATGACGTATTTACCCTTAAACATGTCATAAACTTTTGAAATAAATCAATTTTTCTTCACACTCGGTCATATAGGAGAGGTTCTGGGTATAAAATGACTTAAACACTTCGAATCGGACGATATGAGTGAATATAGGTCAAATGGGATAAGTGTTGGGTAGAAAATGATATATTTACCCTTAAACATGTCATAAACACTTGAAATACATCAATTTTCTTTAAACTCAGTAAAATAGGAGTGGTTTTGGTAATACAATGACTAAAACAATTTGAATCGGAAGATATGAGTCGATATAGATCGAATGGGATCAATTTTAGGTAGAAAAGACGTATTTACCCTTTACCATGTCCTAAAACACTTGAAATACATTGATACGAGTCAAACTCGTTCAAACGGGAGAGGTTTTGTGTATTAATTGACCTAAACACTTCGAATCGGACAGTATGAGTCAATATTGGTCAAATAGGACTAATTTTAGATAGAAAATGACGTATTTAACCTTGAACATGTGACAAACACTTGAAATACATCGATTTGACTCAAACTTGGTGAAATGGGAGAGGTTTTGTGTATAAATGACCAAAACACTTCGAATCGGACAATATAAGTCAAAATAGGACAAATAGGTCAATTTTGGGTAGAAAATGACATATTTACCCTTGAACATTTCATAAACATTTGAATACATCGATATGAGTCAAACTCGTTCAAACGGGAGTGGTTTTGAGTATTAAATGACCTAAAACTTCGAATTGAACGGTATGAGTCAATATAGGTCAAATAAGATAAATTTTGGATAGAAAATGACGTATTTAACCTTGAACATGTCATAAACACTTGATATACATCAATTTTAGGTAAACTTGGTCAAATGGGAGAGATTTGTTGTATTAAATGACCTAAGCACTTTGAATCAGACAGTATAAATCAATATAAATGAAATAGGAATAATTTTGGATAGAAAATGACGTATTTAACCTTAAACATGTCATAAACACTTGAAATACATCGATTTGAGTCAAACTTGGTCAAATAGGAAATGTTTTGTGTATTAAATGACTTAAACACTTTGAATCGAACGATATGAGTCAATATAGGTCAAATGGGATCAGTTTTGGGTAGAAAATGGCGTATTTACCCTTAAACATGTCATAAAAACTTGAAATACATCAATTTTTCATCAAACTCGGTCAAATGGGAGAGGTTCTGGGTATAAAATGACTTAAACACTTCGAATCGGATGATCTAAGTCGATATTGGTCAAATGGGATCAGTTTTGGGTGGAAAAGGACATATTTACCCTTGAACATGTCATAAATAATTGAAATACATCGATTTGAGTCAAACTCGGTCAAACGGGAGAGCTTTTTTGTATTAAATGACCTAAATATTTTGAATCGGACGATATGAGTCGATATAGGTCAAATGGGATGAGCTTTTGCTAGAAAAGGATGTAATTATCCTTGAACATGTCATAAACACTTGAAATACATCGATTTGAGTCAATCTTGGTCAAACAAGAGAGGTTTTGTGTATGCAATGACCTAAACACTTTGAATCGAATAATATCAGTCAAAATAGGTCAAAAAGGATCAGTTTTGGGTAGAAAATGACGTATTTACCCTTGAACATGTCATAAACATTTGAATACATCGATATGAGTCAAAATCATTCAAATGGGAGAGGTTTTGTGTATTAAATGACCTAAACACATCTAATCGAACGGTATGAGTCAATATAGGTAAAATAGGATCAGTTTTGGGTAGAAAATAACGTATTTACCCTTGAACATGTCATAAACACTTGAAATCCAACGATCTAAGTCAAACTCGTTCTAACAGGAGAGGTTTTGTGTATTAAATGACCTAAACACTTCGAATCAGACGATATGAGTCAATATAGGTCAAATAGGATAAATTTTTAATAGAAAATGACGTATTTACCCTTAAACATGTCATAAACACTTGAAATACATCTATTTGAGTCAAACTTGCTCAAATACATCTATTAAATGACCTAAACACTTTGAATCGAACGATATGAGTCAATATAGGTCAAATATGACCAATTTTGGGTAGAAAATGGCGTATTTACCTTAAACATCTCATAAACACTTGAAATACATCAATTTTTCTTCAAACTCGGTTAAATGGGAGAGGTTCTGTGTATAAAATAACTTAAACACTTCGAATCGTACGATATAAGTAAATATGGGTCAAATGGGATAAGTTTTGGGTAGAAAATGACGTATTTACCCTTAACCATGTCATAAAACTTGAAATACATCAATTTTTTTCAAACTAGGTCAAATAGGAGAGGTTATGGGTATAAAATGACTTAAACACTTTGAATCGGACGATATGAGTCGATATAGGTCAAATGGGATCAGTTCTGGGTAGAAAAGAACGTATTTACCCTTGAAGTTGTCAAAAACACTTGAAATACATCGATTTGAGTCAAACTCGGTCAAACGGGAGAGGTTTTGTGTAAAAAAAGATTTAAATACTTCAAATCGCACGATATGAGTCAATATAGGTCAAATATGATCAATTTTGATAGACAAAGATGTATTTACCCCTAATCTTGTCATTAACACTTGAAATACATCGATTTGAGTCAAACTCGATAAAATGGGAGAGGTCTTGTGTATGAAATGATCTAAACACTTCAAATCGGACAATATGAGTCAAAATAGGTAAAATAGGATCAATTTTGGGTAGAAAATGACGTATTTACCCTTGAACATGTCATAAACACTTGAAATACATCGATTTAAGTCAAACTCGTTTAAACGAGAGAGGTTTTGTTTATTAAATGACCTTAATGCTTTGAATCGAATGATATGAGTCAATATAGGTGAAATAGGATAAATTTTGTATAGAAAATGACGTATTTACCCTTAAACATGTCATAAACACTTGAAATACATTGATTAGAGTCAAACTTGGTTAAATAGGAAAGGTTTTGTGTATTAAATGACCTAAACAATTTGAATCGAACGATATAAGTCAATATAGGTCAAATAAGATTAGTTTTGAGTAGAAAATGACGTATTTTCCCTTAAACATGTCATAAACACTTGAAATACATCAATTTTTCTTCAAACTCGGTCAAATGGGAGAGATTCTAGGTATAAAATGACTTAAACACTTCGCATCGGATGATATCAAAGAATATAGGTCAAATGGAAACAGTTTTGGGTAGAAAATGACGTATTTACCCTTAAACATGTCATAAACACTTGAAATACATTAATTTTTCTTCAAACTCGGTCAAATGGGAGAGGTTTTGGGTATAAAATGACTTAAACACTTCGAATCGGAAGATATAAGTCGATATTGTTCAAATGGGATTAGTTTTTGGTAGAAAAGGACGTTTTTACCCTTGACATGTTATAATTAATTGAAATACATCGATTTGAGTCAAACTCGGTCAAACGGGAGGGGTTTTGTGTATTAAATGACCTAAATATTTTGAATCGGACGATATGAGTCGATATAGGTCAAATGGGATGAGCTTTTGCTAGAAAAGGACGTATTTACCCTTGAACATGTCATAAATACTTGAAATACATCAATTTGAGTTAATTTTGGTCAAATAAGAGAGGTTTTGTGTATGAAATGACCTAAACACTTCGAATCGAATAGTATGAGTCAAAATAGGTCAAATAGGAACAATTTTGGGTAGAAAATGATGTATTTACCCTTGAACAGGTTATAAACACTTGAAATACATCGATTGGAGTCAAACTCGTTCAAACGGGAGAGGTTTTGTGTATTAAATGACCTAAGCACTTCTAATCGGACGGTATGATTCAATTTATTTCAAATAGAATAAATTTTGGATAGAAAATTACGTATTTACCCTTGAACAGGCCAACAATACTTTAAATACATCCAATTGAGTCAAACTCAGTGAAATGGGTGAGGTTTTTTGTATTAAATGACCTAAACACTACGAATCGGATGATATGAGTCAATATAGGTTACATTGGATTAATTTTGGATAGAAAATGACGTATTTACTCTTGAACATGTCATAAACACTTGAAAAAAATCTATCTGAGTCAAACTCAGTAAAACGAAAGAAGTTTTCTGTCCTAAATGACCTAAACACTTCGAATCGGACAATATGAGTCAATATACGTCAAATAAGATCAGTTTTGGGTAGAAAATGACGTATTTACCCTAAACATGTCATAAACTTTTGAAATAAATCAATTTTTCTTCACACTCGGTCATATAGGAGAGGTTTTGGGTATAAAATGACTTAAACACTTCGAATCGTACGATATAAGTGAATATAGGTCAAATGGGATCAGTTTTGGGTAGAAAATGATATATTTACCCTTAAACATGTCATAAACACTTGAAATACGTCAATTTTCTTAAACTCGGTAAAATAGGAGAGGTTTTGGTTATACAATGACTAAAACACTTTGAATCGGAAGATATGAGTCGATATAGATCGAATGGGATCAATTTTGGGTAGAAAAAGATGTATTTACCCTTTACCATGTCATAAAACACTTGAAATACATCGATACGAGTCAAACTCGTTCAAACGGGAGAGATTTTGTGTATTAATTGACCTAAACACTTCGAATCGGACAGTATGAGTCAATATTGGTAAAATAGGACTAATTTTAGATAGAAAATGACATATTTAACCTTGAACCTGTCGTAAACACTTGAAATACATCGATTTGAATCAAATTTGGTGAAATGGGAGAGGTTTTATGTATAAATGACCAAAACACTTCGAATCGGACAATATAAGTCAAAATAGGTCAAATAGGTCAATTTTGGGTAGAAAATGATATATTTACCCTTGAACATTTCATAAACATTTGAATACATCGATATGAGTCAAACTCGTTCAAACGGGAGTGGTTTTGAGTATTAAATGACCTAAACACTTCGAATTGAACGGTATGAGTCAATATAGGCCAAATAAGATAAATTTTGGATACAAAATGACGTATTTAACCTTGAACATGACCAAAATGGTCAAGGTACGTTTATCCATGGTCTAGGGGAAGACGATCAAAACGGTGCCATTGAACAAAATGCTAAGGGAGTAATTCTGTCCAAATCATCCCTTAATCTATTACACGGTTTTGGTCCGAAAATTATTACAAGGGGTTGTACTTCACTTTGTGTAAGTAACCTTGTAAGAATCACCTAACAATTCTCCAAGCTGTCTCAAAGGCACGTTTAAAGGATTTCGGTTGCAAACTGATTTGGAATCGGTTGAACGTGTGCCATACTAGCCGGTTGGTAGTAAAAGATCATGGGGCATGAATTGAGGAGTTAGTTGGTTAGTTGGTTATGTTAGTTGGCGTGATATTAGTTGTTAGTTAGCTGAAGTTAGTTAGTTAAGTTAGTGGCGTAGCTTTAGGAGTTAGTTGGCCAGAATAAAGGGAGCTAGAGTCAAAGGAGTTATTTTGCACGTTAGGAGCTAGTGACACGTTGGATCCACGTTGGATACACATGGGGAGCTGCTTTACACGTCAGATACACATGGGGAGCTGCTTTACACGTCAGATACACGTGGAAAATGCCGTTGGAGGTTGTTAGACGTGGCTGAACGTGTTCCCTAACTTAAGCCTAGTTTTTCGCATTGTTTGTTAGTCTCGGCTGGTTGTTAATTTCAGTTTGTTTGTTAAATCAGTTTGTTAGTTATTAGCTATTGTTATAAAGGGTCAAAGGGACGGTCTTATGAGCCCTTAAGCCACTTTATTAGTTGTTATTTTCTGTCTTAATTAAGCAAGCAATGGATAAGCATGAGATGGAATCCTATGTAATTCACACTACTATAAATAGTGTGCTGTGCATGAATGAAAACACATCCAGAAATTTGCTAAACACTTGAGTTGTTGTTTAAACGTGACTTTGCATCTAAGTCATCTTTAAGGTCCAAATTTGTTACTTCAAATTTGAAGAGTGCTAGTTTTGGTCGAGTGTTCCCAAGCCTAGAACTTACGTAGTAAACGAGTGGGTTGAGTAATCCCTATTCCTAACTACACCAAGCGAAGGGTGAGTGTTCCCCTTTGTTATATCCGAGCTTAGGGTTGAGTGTTCCCCTAGTCTCACTTCATTAAACACGAAATTTCATTAAGACCCCTTAAAACAACTTTTTGTAACAAGGTTCACATCTTGTTTACACATCATTTGGCGCGTCAGGTAGGGGGATTTTTTTCGAAAACATTTCCTAAGGGGTCGTATACCTACACTCCATGGGGGAAAATCAAGATTTAAGGACAGCCTTGGAAGCTCTCAATCGTTCCATTGCTAGTCAAGAAAGATTGGCCGAAACTAATGCCAATCTACAAGGGAATCTTGCTGCCTTAATGGCAAGACTCATGAATGAACAAGATAAGCGAGATCGAGAAGAAGATCCTCCACCTAGGAGGGAAGATCGAAGTCTCAAAGTAGACATCCCTTCCTTTGATGGGACTCTTGATCCTGAAAAGTACTTAGAATGGGAGAAATCCTTGGAAAGGTACTTTGAATACAAGGACATCCATGATGATGTTCAACGCTACAAGATTGCCAAAGTCAAGCTAAAAGGCTATGGTGATAGTTGGTTGCAAGGAGAGCAAAGAGGACGTACCCTTAAGGGGAAAGTTCCTATCTCTACTTGGGACAAACTCAAGAAACGGATGAAAGACCGTTTCATTCCCCACAATTATAAGCAAAGCCAATACGTGAAATGGAGTACTCTACAACAAAATGGCGATTCTGTAGAGGATTACATAAAGGAGTTCGATAGGCTTGCTATTGTGTGTGAAGTAACCGAGAATGAAGAGCTCAAAATGGGGCGTTTCATATCTGGATTAGACCAAGAGTTACAAGACAGACTGGAAGGTTATACTAACCTCACGTTTGTGGAAGCTTGTAAATTGGTCATAAAGTTCGATGCTAAGAGGAAGAAGAAGAAACCTACTGTCATTCCCCAAATGACACGAAAACCTTCTTTTCCTACAAGGGAAAATCCGCCTTTTAACAAACCGAGCATTCCCATAAAGAAGGACACAAAGAACGTGAAGATAGGTGACATTGTATGTTACAAATGTGGAGGGCGAGGTCATTACAAAAAGGATTGTCCCAATTCTAGAGCGTTAACTATGCAAGAAGTTAAGCTCATGGCCACTCAAAACATCAACTGGGATGAATTTGAGGATGGCGAAGAAGAGATTGAAGATGATTGTGATGATTGCATTGCCGAATCAGAGGAGAAGACGAGTCTCGTGATTAGAAGGGCCTTGCAAGCACGTGTGGAAGAGGATGCTGCCCCTCAAAGACAACACATTTTCATCACCCGTTGCAAAATTGGTGAAGAGGTATGTGACTTAATTATTGATGGGGGAAGTGAGGCTAATACCGTATCTAAAACCCTAGTATCCAAACTTGGTCTTTTGACCACCAATCATCCACAACCCTACAAATTGAGTTGGTTAGACTCTAATGCTAGTACCGGGGTTAGGAAGCAATGCATGGTCTCCTTTTGCATTGGTTCGTATTGTGATTCCATATTATGTGATGTTGTGTCTATGGATGCTTGTCATATTCTACTTGGTAGACCGTGGCAAACTGATAAAAGATCTCTACATGATGGGTACCACAACACATACACTATAGTTCATGAAGGGAGGAAGAAAAAACTACACCCTTTACCACCCCCACGTTTTTCACCAACACAAATACCACCAAAAGAAGTATCCTTAATGTCTTTTAGAGAGTTTGAGAGGGAGTTAGAAGTTGAGGCAGAAATGTTCCTACTATACTCCAAAGAAATCCACGAAAACTTTGTTGCTCGAAATCCTAAATTAGCCCAACTAATTAAAGATTTTGAGGATGTTTTTCCGGATGAATTACCTAAGGGACTACCACCCATACGAGGAATTGAGCATCAAATTGATCTCATTCCCGGAGCACCTTTGCCAAATAAACCCGCCTATAGATGTAACCCTTTTGAAACTAAGGAGTTACAACGACAAATTGAAGAACTAATGGGTATGGGTTATGTACGTGAATCCATGAGTCCATGTGCCGTGCCAGCTTTGTTGGTTCCTAAAAAGGATGGTACTTGGAGAATGTGTATTGATAGTAGAGCCGTTAACAACATTACTATCAAGTGCAGATTTCCAATCCCAAGACTCGATGATATGCTTGATGAATTGAGTGGTTCCAAAGTCTTCTCCAAAGTAGATTTGAGAAGTGGATATCATCAGATTCGCATGAGAGAAGGGGATGAATGGAAGACGGCGTTCAAGACAAAGCATGGGTTGTATGAATGGCTCGTCATGCCATTTGGACTTACCAATGCCCCTAGCACGTTCATGAGATTGATGAATGAAGTGCTAAGGCCATTTCTTGGCAAGTTCGTGGTAGTATACTTGGATGACATTCTCATCTATTCAAGAGATGAAGAATCTCATTTCGATCACCTTTTTCAAGTATTTTCTGTGTTAAGAAAAGAAAAGTTGTACGGGAAATTAGAAAAATGTGATTTTTTACTATATGAAGTTATGTTTCTTGGTTATATAGTTTCAGGTGATGGCGTAAAAGTGGATCCTAGCAAGATTGAAGCAATTCAATCATGGCCTAGTCCAAAAACGCTCACGGAGGTTCGTTCATTTCATGGACTTGCTTCCTTTTATAGAAGGTTCATCAAGAACTTCAGCACACTCATGGCTCCCATCACCGAGTGTACCAAGAAAGGCGTGTTCGAATGGACACCCCAAGCTCAAAAGGCGTTTGAAGAAGTCAAGGAGAAGATGTGCCACACACCCATATTAGCACTTCCGGACTTTTCCAAGCCATTTGAGGTGGAATGTGACGCAAGTGGGAAAGGAATTGGTGCCGTATTGATTCAAGGTGGGCGACCCATTGCCTATTTCAGTGAGAAGATGAGTCAAGGCAAATTGAATTATTCCACTTATGATAAGGAGTTCTATGCTATGGTAAGAGCTCTAGATCATTGGTCACATTATTTGAGGCCCCAACCTTTCATTTTGCATTCTGATCATGAATCCTTGAGATTCATTCATGGCCAAAAGAAGTTGAATGCAAGACATGCAAAGTGGGTCGAATTCCTACAAACATTTAACTTTTCCTCTAAATACAAGAGTGGAAAGGCGAATGTAGTAGCGGATGCCTTATCTAGAAGGCATAATTTACTTGGGATGGTTGAAGCAAAAGTACTTGGCTTCGACTTGATCAAGGAATACTATCAAGAAGATGATGAACTCAAGGGAATAATGGAGAAATGCGTCCAAGGAGTTTATGATCTGTTTTCCTTACATAATGGTTTTCTTTTCAAAGGAAATCGATTATGTATTCCAAAATGCCCTATCCGGAGGTTATTGATACATGAAGCGCATGGAGGAGGATTAGCTGGGCATATGGGTATTCACAAGACAATGGAGCTTCTTCAAGCTCATTTCTATTGGCCGAAAATGTTAAGTACGGTTCATCATGTGGTGAGTCGTTGTTCTACTTGTCAAAGGGCCAAGATGGTGTTTCACAAAGGTCTCTACAAGCCTTTGCCGGTTCCGGAAAGACCTTGGGAGGATGTGAGTATGGACTTTATTGTAGCTTTGCCAAGGACTCAAAGAGGCAAAGATTCAATAATGGTGGTGGTTGATCGATTTTCGAAAATGGCTCACTTCATTCCTTGTCACAAGACCGAAGATGCGATGAAAGTGGCTAAGCTATACTTTGAAGAAGTTGTTCGCTTTCATGGGGTGCCACGCACCATTGTATCCGATCGTGATACAAAGTTCCTTAGTCATTTTTGGAAATCAATATGGCGCCTAATGGGAACAAAGTTGCTGTTTTCTACTTCACATCATCCACAAACCGATGGTCAAACTGAAGTGGTGAATAGAGTACTTGGTTCATTGCTTAGGGCTTTGATAACCAAAAGTACGAAGGATTGGGATAATAAGCTAGCTCATGCCGAGTTTGCTTATAATAGGACACCTAGTACTACTACAAAATACTCTCCTTTTGAAGTAGTATATGGCGTAAATCCCTATGTTCCTATTGATCTCATTGCTTTGCCAAAAGACAAGTTCGTTCATGGTGGAGCAAAAGAACAAGCCGAATTCATGCTGAAGGTCCATAAAGAAGTTCGGAGGAACATTGAAAAGGCGAATGAAATCTACCAGAAACAAGCCAACAAACGAGTGAGAAACGTGAAATCTTTCGAAGTTGGAGATTTGGTATGGATTTATATGAGGAAGGAACGTTTTCCTAGCAAAAGGAAAAATAAGCTTATGCCAAGAGCCGAAGGACCATTTGAGATCGTGGAAAAAATCAATGAAAACGCCTACAAAGTCGATTTGGGAGGACAATACGGGATCTCAAATACATTCAATGTTGGTGATCTTTCTCCTTACCTTGATGATGACGAATTGAGGGCAATTCCTTTTGAAGAAGGGGAGGATGACCAAAATGGTCAAGGTACGTTTATCCATGGTCTAGGGGAAGACGATCAAAACGGTGCCATTGAACAAAATGCTAAGGGAGTAATTCTGTCCAAATCATCCCTTAATCTATTACACGGTTTTGGTCCGAAAATTATTACAAGGGGTTGTACTTCACTTTGTGTAAGTAACCTTGTAAGAATCACCTAACAATTCTCCAAGCTGTCTCAAAGGCACGTTTAAAGGATTTCGGTTGCAAACTGATTTGGAATCGGTTGAACGTGTGCCATACTAGCCGGTTGGTAGTAAAAGATCATGGGGCATGAATTGAGGAGTTAGTTGGTTAGTTGGTTATGTTAGTTGGCGTGATATTAGTTGTTAGTTAGCTGAAGTTAGTTAGTTAAGTTAGTGGCGTAGCTTTAGGAGTTAGTTGGCCAGAATAAAGGGAGCTGGAGTCAAAGGAGTTATTTTGCACGTTAGGAGCTAGTGACACGTTGGATCCACGTTGGATACACATGGGGAGCTGCTTTACACGTCAGATACACATGGGGAGCTGCTTTACACGTCAGATACACGTGGAAAATGCCGTTGGAGGTTGTTAGACGTGGCTGAACGTGTTCCCTAACTTAAGCCTAGTTTTTCGCATTGTTTGTTAGTCTCGGCTGGTTGTTAATTTCAGTTTGTTTGTTAAATCAGTTTGTTAGTTATTAGCTATTGTTATAAAGGGTCAAAGGGACGGTCTTATGAGCCCTTAAGCCACTTTATTAGTTGTTATTTTCTGTCTTAATTAAGCAAGCAATGGATAAGCATGAGATGGAATCCTATGTAATTCACACTACTATAAATAGTGTGCTGTGCATGAATGAAAACACATCCAGAAATTTGCTAAACACTTGAGTTGTTGTTTAAACGTGACTTTGCATCTAAGTCATCTTTAAGGTCCAAATTTGTTACTTCAAATTTGAAGAGTGCTAGTTTTGGTCGAGTGTTCCCAAGCCTAGAACTTACGTAGTAAACGAGTGGGTTGAGTAATCCCTATTCCTAACTACACCAAGCGAAGGGTGAGTGTTCCCCTTTGTTATATCCGAGCTTAGGGTTGAGTGTTCCCCTAGTCTCACTTCATTAAACACGAAATTTCATTAAGACCCCTTAAAACAACTTTTTGTAACAAGGTTCACATCTTGTTTACACATCAGAACATGTCATAAACACTTGATATACATCAATTTTGGGTAAACTTGGTCAAATGGGAGAGATTTGTTATATTAAATGACCTAAGCACTTTGAATTAGGCAGTATAAGTTAATATAAGTGAAAAAGGAATAATTTTGGATAGAAAATGACGTATTTACCCATAAACATGTCATAAACACTTTAAATACATTGATTTGAGTCAAACTTGGTCAAATAGGAAATGTTTTGCGTATTAAATGACTTAAACACTTTCAATCGAACGATATGAGTAAATATAAGTCAAATGGGATCATTTTTGGGTAGAAAATGGCGTCTTTACCCTTAAACATGTCATAAACACTTGAAATACATCAATTTTTCATCAAACTCGGTCAAATGGAGAGGTTCTGGGTATAAAATGACTTAAACACTTCGAATCGGATGATCTAAGTCGATATTGGTCAAATGGGATCAGTTTTGGGTGGAAAAGGACGTATTTACCCTTAAACATGTCATAAATAATTGAAATACATCGATTTGAGTCAAACTCGGTCAAACGGGAGAGATTTTTTGTATTAAATGACCTAAATATTTTGAATCGGACGATATGAGTCGATATAGGTCAAATGGGATGAGCTTTTGCTAGAAAAGGACGTATTTACCCTTGAACATGTCATAAACACGTGAAATACATCGATTTGAGTCAAACTCAGTCAAATGGGAGAGGTTTGTTTATTAAATGACCTAAACATTACGAATCGGACGATATGAGTCAATATAGGTTAAATTGGATTAATTTTGGGTAGAAAATGACGTATTTACCCTTGAACACGTCATAAACACTTGAAAAAATTGATTTGAGTCAAACTCGGTAAAAGGAAAGAGGTATACTGTATTAAATGACCTAAACACTTTGAATCGGACAATATGAGTCAATATAGGTCAAACAAGATCAGTTTTGGGTAGAAAATAACGTATTTACCCTTAAACATGTCATAAACACTTGAAATAAATCAATTTTTCTTCACACTCGGTCATATAGGGGAGGTTCTGGGTATAAAATTTCTTAACTCTTCGAACCGGACGATATGAGTGAATATAGGTCAAATGGGATCAGTTTTGGGAAGAAAATGACGTATTTACCCTTAAACATTTCATAAACACTTGAAATACATCAATTTTCTTTAAACTCGGTAAAATGGGAGAGGTTGTGGGTATAAAATGACTTAAACACTTCGAATCGGACGATATGAGTCGATATTGGTCAAATGGGATTAGTTTTGGGTAGAAAAGCACGTATTTACCCTTAAACATGTCATAAACACTTGAAATACATCAATTTGAGTCAAACTCTTTCAAACGGGAGAGATTTTGTGTATTAAATTACCTAAACACTTTGAATCAGACTGTATGAGTCAATATAGGACAAATAGGATAAATTTTGGATAGAAAATGACGTACTAACCCTTGAACATGTCATAAACACTTGAAATACATCGATTTGAGTCAAACTTGGTCAAATGAGAGAGGTTTGTTGTATTAAATGACCTAAGCACTTTCAATCAGACAGTATAAGTTAATATAGGTGAAAAAGGAATAATTTTGGATAGAAAATGACGTATTTACCCATAAACATGTCATAAACACTTTAAATACATTGATTTGAGTCAAACTTGGTCAAATAGGAAATGTTTTGCGTATTAAATGACTTAAACACTTTCAATCGAACGATATGAGTAAATATAAGTCAAATGGGATCATTTTTGGGTAGAAAATGGCGTCTTTACCCTTAAACATGTCATAAACACTTGAAATACATCAATTTTTCATCAAACTCGGTCAAATGGAGAGGTTCTGGGTATAAAATGACTTAAACACTTCGAATCGGATGATCTAAGTCGATATTGGTCAAATGGGATCAGTTTTGGGTGGAAAAGGACGTATTTACCCTTAAACATGTCATAAATAATTGAAATACATCGATTTGAGTCAAACTCGGTCAAACGGGAGAGATTTTTTGTATTAAATGACCTAAATATTTTGAATCGGACGATATGAGTCGATATAGGTCAAATGGGATGAGCTTTTGCTAGAAAAGGACGTATTTACCCTTGAACATGTCATAAACACGTGAAATACATCGATTTGAGTCAAACTCAGTCAAATGGGAGAGGTTTGTTTATTAAATGACCTAAACATTACGAATCGGACGATATGAGTCAATATAGGTTAAATTGGATTAATTTTGGGTAGAAAATGACGTATTTACCCTTGAACACGTCATAAACACTTGAAAAAATTGATTTGAGTCAAACTCGGTAAAAGGAAAGAGGTATACTGTATTAAATGACCTAAACACTTTGAATCGGACAATATGAGTCAATATAGGTCAAACAAGATCAGTTTTGGGTAGAAAATAACGTATTTACCCTTAAACATGTCATAAACACTTGAAATAAATCAATTTTTCTTCACACTCGGTCATATAGGGGAGGTTCTGGGTATAAAATTTCTTAACTCTTCGAACCGGACGATATGAGTGAATATAGGTCAAATGGGATCAGTTTTGGGAAGAAAATGACGTATTTACCCTTAAACATTTCATAAACACTTGAAATACATCAATTTTCTTTAAACTCGGTAAAATGGGAGAGGTTGTGGGTATAAAATGACTTAAACACTTCGAATCGGACGATATGAGTCGATATTGGTCAAATGGGATTAGTTTTGGGTAGAAAAGCACGTATTTACCCTTAAACATGTCATAAACACTTGAAATACATCAATTTGAGTCAAACTCTTTCAAACGGGAGAGATTTTGTGTATTAAATTACCTAAACACTTTGAATCAGACTGTATGAGTCAATATAGGACAAATAGGATAAATTTTGGATAGAAAATGACGTACTAACCCTTGAACATGTCATAAACACTTGAAATACATCGATTTGAGTCAAACTTGGTCAAATGAGAGAGGTTTGTTGTATTAAATGACCTAAGCACTTTCAATCAGACAGTATAAGTTAATATAGGTGAAATAGGATAAATTTTGGATAGAAAATGACGTATTTACCCATAAACATGTCATAAACACTTTAAATACATTGATTTGAGTCAAACTTGGTCAAATAGGAAATGTTTTGCGTATTAAATGACTTAAACACTTTCAATCGAACGATATGAGTAAATATAAGTCAAATGGGATCATTTTTGGGTAGAAAATGGCGTCTTTACCCTTAAACATGTCATAAACACTTGAAATACATCAATTTTTCATCAAACTCGGTCAAATGGAGAGGTTCTGGGTATAAAATGACTTAAACACTTCGAATCGGATGATCTAAGTCGATATTGGTCAAATGGGATCAGTTTTGGGTGGAAAAGGACGTATTTACCCTTAAACATGTCATAAATAATTGAAATACATCGATTTGAGTCAAACTCGGTCAAACGGGAGAGATTTTTTGTATTAAATGACCTAAATATTTTGAATCGGACGATATGAGTCGATATAGGTCAAATGGGATGAGCTTTTGCTAGAAAAGGACGTATTTACCCTTGAACATGTCATAAACACGTGAAATACATCGATTTGAGTCAAACTCAGTCAAATGGGAGAGGTTTGTTTATTAAATGACCTAAACATTACGAATCGGACGATATGAGTCAATATAGGTTAAATTGGATTAATTTTGGGTAGAAAATGACGTATTTACCCTTGAACACGTCATAAACACTTGAAAAAATTGATTTGAGTCAAACTCGGTAAAAGGAAAGAGGTATACTGTATTAAATGACCTAAACACTTTGAATCGGACAATATGAGTCAATATAGGTCAAACAAGATCAGTTTTGGGTAGAAAATAACGTATTTACCCTTAAACATGTCATAAACACTTGAAATAAATCAATTTTTCTTCACACTCGGTCATATAGGGGAGGTTCTGGGTATAAAATTTCTTAACTCTTCGAACCGGACGATATGAGTGAATATAGGTCAAATGGGATCAGTTTTGGGAAGAAAATGACGTATTTACCCTTAAACATTTCATAAACACTTGAAATACATCAATTTTCTTTAAACTCGGTAAAATGGGAGAGGTTGTGGGTATAAAATGACTTAAACACTTCGAATCGGACGATATGAGTCGATATTGGTCAAATGGGATTAGTTTTGGGTAGAAAAGCACGTATTTACCCTTAAACATGTCATAAACACTTGAAATACATCAATTTGAGTCAAACTCTTTCAAACGGGAGAGATTTTGTGTATTAAATTACCTAAACACTTTGAATCAGACTGTATGAGTCAATATAGGACAAATAGGATAAATTTTGGATAGAAAATGACGTACTAACCCTTGAACATGTCATAAACACTTGAAATACATCGATTTGAGTCAAACTTGGTCAAATGAGAGAGGTTTGTTGTATTAAATGACCTAAGCACTTTCAATCAGACAGTATAAGTTAATATAGGTGAAATAGGATAAATTTTGGATAGAAAATGACGTATTTACCCATAAACATGTCATAAACACTTTAAATACATTGATTTGAGTCAAACTTGGTCAAATAGGAAATGTTTTGCGTATTAAATGACTTAAACACTTTCAATCGAACGATATGAGTAAATATAAGTCAAATGGGATCATTTTTGGGTAGAAAATGGCGTCTTTACCCTTAAACATGTCATAAACACTTGAAATACATCAATTTTTCATCAAACTCGGTCAAATGGAGAGGTTCTGGGTATAAAATGACTTAAACACTTCGAATCGGATGATCTAAGTCGATATTGGTCAAATGGGATCAGTTTTGGGTGGAAAAGGACGTATTTACCCTTAAACATGTCATAAATAATTGAAATACATCGATTTGAGTCAAACTCGGTCAAACGGGAGAGATTTTTTGTATTAAATGACCTAAATATTTTGAATCGGACGATATGAGTCGATATAGGTCAAATGGGATGAGCTTTTGCTAGAAAAGGACGTATTTACCCTTGAACATGTCATAAACACGTGAAATACATCGATTTGAGTCAAACTCAGTCAAATGGGAGAGGTTTGTTTATTAAATGACCTAAACATTACGA
Source organism: Dysphania ambrosioides (assembly GCA_026401315.1). Classification (NCBI taxonomy): domain Eukaryota; kingdom Viridiplantae; phylum Streptophyta; class Magnoliopsida; order Caryophyllales; family Amaranthaceae; genus Dysphania; species Dysphania ambrosioides. Next base: position 15,254,138 of record CM048665.1, on the reverse strand, counting down.
ATCGGACGATATGAGTCAATATAGGTTAAATTGGATTAATTTTGGGTAGAAAATGACGTATTTACCCTTGAACACGTCATAAACACTTGAAAAAATTGATTTGAGTCAAACTCGGTAAAAGGAAAGAGGTATACTGTATTAAATGACCTAAACACTTTGAATCGGACAATATGAGTCAATATAGGTCAAACAAGATCAGTTTTGGGTAGAAAATAACGTATTTACCCTTAAACATGTCATAAACACTTGAAATAAATCAATTTTTCTTCACACTCGGTCATATAGGGGAGGTTCTGGGTATAAAATTTCTTAACTCTTCGAACCGGACGATATGAGTGAATATAGGTCAAATGGGATCAGTTTTGGGAAGAAAATGACGTATTTACCCTTAAACATTTCATAAACACTTGAAATACATCAATTTTCTTTAAACTCGGTAAAATGGGAGAGGTTGTGGGTATAAAATGACTTAAACACTTCGAATCGGACGATATGAGTCGATATTGGTCAAATGGGATTAGTTTTGGGTAGAAAAGCACGTATTTACCCTTAAACATGTCATAAACACTTGAAATACATCAATTTGAGTCAAACTCTTTCAAACGGGAGAGATTTTGTGTATTAAATTACCTAAACACTTTGAATCAGACTGTATGAGTCAATATAGGACAAATAGGATAAATTTTGGATAGAAAATGACGTACTAACCCTTGAACATGTCATAAACACTTGAAATACATCGATTTGAGTCAAACTTGGTCAAATGAGAGAGGTTTGTTGTATTAAATGACCTAAGCACTTTCAATCAGACAGTATAAGTTAATATAGGTGAAATAGGATAAATTTTGGATAGAAAATGACGTATTTACCCATAAACATGTCATAAACACTTTAAATACATTGATTTGAGTCAAACTTGGTCAAATAGGAAATGTTTTGCGTATTAAATGACTTAAACACTTTCAATCGAACGATATGAGTAAATATAAGTCAAATGGGATCATTTTTGGGTAGAAAATGGCGTCTTTACCCTTAAACATGTCATAAACACTTGAAATACATCAATTTTTCATCAAACTCGGTCAAATGGAGAGGTTCTGGGTATAAAATGACTTAAACACTTCGAATCGGATGATCTAAGTCGATATTGGTCAAATGGGATCAGTTTTGGGTGGAAAAGGACGTATTTACCCTTAAACATGTCATAAATAATTGAAATACATCGATTTGAGTCAAACTCGGTCAAACGGGAGAGATTTTTTGTATTAAATGACCTAAATATTTTGAATCGGACGATATGAGTCGATATAGGTCAAATGGGATGAGCTTTTGCTAGAAAAGGACGTATTTACCCTTGAACATGTCATAAACACGTGAAATACATCGATTTGAGTCAAACTCAGTCAAATGGGAGAGGTTTGTTTATTAAATGACCTAAACATTACGAATCGGACGATATGAGTCAATATAGGTTAAATTGGATTAATTTTGGGTAGAAAATGACGTATTTACCCTTGAACACGTCATAAACACTTGAAAAAATTGATTTGAGTCAAACTCGGTAAAAGGAAAGAGGTATACTGTATTAAATGACCTAAACACTTTGAATCGGACAATATGAGTCAATATAGGTCAAACAAGATCAGTTTTGGGTAGAAAATAACGTATTTACCCTTAAACATGTCATAAACACTTGAAATAAATCAATTTTTCTTCACACTCGGTCATATAGGGGAGGTTCTGGGTATAAAATTTCTTAACTCTTCGAACCGGACGATATGAGTGAATATAGGTCAAATGGGATCAGTTTTGGGAAGAAAATGACGTATTTACCCTTAAACATTTCATAAACACTTGAAATACATCAATTTTCTTTAAACTCGGTAAAATGGGAGAGGTTGTGGGTATAAAATGACTTAAACACTTCGAATCGGACGATATGAGTCGATATTGGTCAAATGGGATTAGTTTTGGGTAGAAAAGCACGTATTTACCCTTAAACATGTCATAAACACTTGAAATACATCAATTTGAGTCAAACTCTTTCAAACGGGAGAGATTTTGTGTATTAAATTACCTAAACACTTTGAATCAGACTGTATGAGTCAATATAGGACAAATAGGATAAATTTTGGATAGAAAATGACGTACTAACCCTTGAACATGTCATAAACACTTGAAATACATCGATTTGAGTCAAACTTGGTCAAATGAGAGAGGTTTGTTGTATTAAATGACCTAAGCACTTTCAATCAGACAGTATAAGTTAATATAGGTGAAATAGGATAAATTTTGGATAGAAAATGACGTATTTACCCATAAACATGTCATAAACACTTTAAATACATTGATTTGAGTCAAACTTGGTCAAATAGGAAATGTTTTGCGTATTAAATGACTTAAACACTTTCAATCGAACGATATGAGTAAATATAAGTCAAATGGGATCATTTTTGGGTAGAAAATGGCGTCTTTACCCTTAAACATGTCATAAACACTTGAAATACATCAATTTTTCATCAAACTCGGTCAAATGGAGAGGTTCTGGGTATAAAATGACTTAAACACTTCGAATCGGATGATATAAGTCGATATTGGTCAAATGGGATCAGTTTTGGGTGGAAAAGGACGTATTTACCCTTAAACATGTCATAAATAATTGAAATACATCGATTTGAGTCAAACTCGGTCAAACGGGAGAGATTTTTTGTATTAAATGACCTAAATATTTTGAATCGGACGATATGAGTCGATATAGGTCAAATGGGATGAGCTTTTGCTAGAAAAGGACGTATTTACCCTTGAACATGTCATAAACACGTGAAATACATCGATTTGAGTCAAACTCAGTCAAATGGGAGAGGTTTGTTTATTAAATGACCTAAACATTACGAATCGGACGATATGAGTCAATATAGGTTAAATTGGATTAATTTTGGGTAGAAAATGACGTATTTACCCTTGAACACGTCATAAACACTTGAAAAAATTGATTTGAGTCAAACTCGGTAAAAGGAAAGAGGTATACTGTATTAAATGACCTAAACACTTTGAATCGGACAATATGAGTCAATATAGGTCAAACAAGATCAGTTTTGGGTAGAAAATAACGTATTTACCCTTAAACATGTCATAAACACTTGAAATAAATCAATTTTTCTTCACACTCGGTCATATAGGGGAGGTTCTGGGTATAAAATTTCTTAACTCTTCGAACCGGACGATATGAGTGAATATAGGTCAAATGGGATCAGTTTTGGGAAGAAAATGACGTATTTACCCTTAAACATTTCATAAACACTTGAAATACATCAATTTTCTTTAAACTCGGTAAAATGGGAGAGGTTGTGGGTATAAAATGACTTAAACACTTCGAATCGGACGATATGAGTCGATATTGGTCAAATGGGATTAGTTTTGGGTAGAAAAGCACGTATTTACCCTTAAACATGTCATAAACACTTGAAATACATCAATTTGAGTCAAACTCTTTCAAACGGGAGAGATTTTGTGTATTAAATTACCTAAACACTTTGAATCAGACTGTATGAGTCAATATAGGACAAATAGGATAAATTTTGGATAGAAAATGACGTACTAACCCTTGAACATGTCATAAACACTTGAAATACATCGATTTGAGTCAAACTTGGTCAAATGAGAGAGGTTTGTTGTATTAAATGACCTAAGCACTTTCAATCAGACAGTATAAGTTAATATAGGTGAAATAGGATAAATTTTGGATAGAAAATGACGTATTTACCCATAAACATGTCATAAACACTTTAAATACATTGATTTGAGTCAAACTTGGTCAAATAGGAAATGTTTTGCGTATTAAATGACTTAAACACTTTCAATCGAACGATATGAGTAAATATAAGTCAAATGGGATCATTTTTGGGTAGAAAATGGCGTCTTTACCCTTAAACATGTCATAAACACTTGAAATACATCAATTTTTCATCAAACTCGGTCAAATGGAGAGGTTCTGGGTATAAAATGACTTAAACACTTCGAATCGGATGATATAAGTCGATATTGGTCAAATGGGATCAGTTTTGGGTGGAAAAGGACGTATTTACCCTTAAACATGTCATAAATAATTGAAATACATCGATTTGAGTCAAACTCGGTCAAACGGGAGAGATTTTTTGTATTAAATGACCTAAATATTTTGAATCGGACGATATGAGTCGATATAGGTCAAATGGGATGAGCTTTTGCTAGAAAAGGACGTATTTACCCTTGAACATGTCATAAACACGTGAAATACATCGATTTGAGTCAAACTCAGTCAAATGGGAGAGGTTTGTTTATTAAATGACCTAAACATTACGAATCGGACGATATGAGTCAATATAGGTTAAATTGGATTAATTTTGGGTAGAAAATGACGTATTTACCCTTGAACACGTCATAAACACTTGAAAAAATTGATTTGAGTCAAACTCGGTAAAAGGAAAGAGGTATACTGTATTAAATGACCTAAACACTTTGAATCGGACAATATGAGTCAATATAGGTCAAACAAGATCAGTTTTGGGTAGAAAATAACGTATTTACCCTTAAACATGTCATAAACACTTGAAATAAATCAATTTTTCTTCACACTCGGTCATATAGGGGAGGTTCTGGGTATAAAATTTCTTAACTCTTCGAACCGGACGATATGAGTGAATATAGGTCAAATGGGATCAGTTTTGGGAAGAAAATGACGTATTTACCCTTAAACATTTCATAAACACTTGAAATACATCAATTTTCTTTAAACTCGGTAAAATGGGAGAGGTTGTGGGTATAAAATGACTTAAACACTTCGAATCGGACGATATGAGTCGATATTGGTCAAATGGGATTAGTTTTGGGTAGAAAAGCACGTATTTACCCTTAAACATGTCATAAACACTTGAAATACATCAATTTGAGTCAAACTCTTTCAAACGGGAGAGATTTTGTGTATTAAATTACCTAAACACTTTGAATCAGACTGTATGAGTCAATATAGGACAAATAGGATAAATTTTGGATAGAAAATGACGTACTAACCCTTGAACATGTCATAAACACTTGAAATACATCGATTTGAGTCAAACTTGGTCAAATGAGAGAGGTTTGTTGTATTAAATGACCTAAGCACTTTCAATCAGACAGTATAAGTTAATATAGGTGAAATAGGATAAATTTTGGATAGAAAATGACGTATTTACCCATAAACATGTCATAAACACTTTAAATACATTGATTTGAGTCAAACTTGGTCAAATAGGAAATGTTTTGCGTATTAAATGACTTAAACACTTTCAATCGAACGATATGAGTAAATATAAGTCAAATGGGATCATTTTTGGGTAGAAAATGGCGTCTTTACCCTTAAACATGTCATAAACACTTGAAATACATCAATTTTTCATCAAACTCGGTCAAATGGAGAGGTTCTGGGTATAAAATGACTTAAACACTTCGAATCGGATGATCTAAGTCGATATTGGTCAAATGGGATCAGTTTTGGGTGGAAAAGGACGTATTTACCCTTAAACATGTCATAAATAATTGAAATACATCGATTTGAGTCAAACTCGGTCAAACGGGAGAGATTTTTTGTATTAAATGACCTAAATATTTTGAATCGGACGATATGAGTCGATATAGGTCAAATGGGATGAGCTTTTGCTAGAAAAGGACGTATTTACCCTTGAACATGTCATAAACACGTGAAATACATCGATTTGAGTCAAACTCAGTCAAATGGGAGAGGTTTGTTTATTAAATGACCTAAACATTACGAATCGGACGATATGAGTCAATATAGGTTAAATTGGATTAATTTTGGGTAGAAAATGACGTATTTACCCTTGAACACGTCATAAACACTTGAAAAAATTGATTTGAGTCAAACTCGGTAAAAGGAAAGAGGTATACTGTATTAAATGACCTAAACACTTTGAATCGGACAATATGAGTCAATATAGGTCAAACAAGATCAGTTTTGGGTAGAAAATAACGTATTTACCCTTAAACATGTCATAAACACTTGAAATAAATCAATTTTTCTTCACACTCGGTCATATAGGGGAGGTTCTGGGTATAAAATTTCTTAACTCTTCGAACCGGACGATATGAGTGAATATAGGTCAAATGGGATCAGTTTTGGGAAGAAAATGACGTATTTACCCTTAAACATTTCATAAACACTTGAAATACATCAATTTTCTTTAAACTCGGTAAAATGGGAGAGGTTGTGGGTATAAAATGACTTAAACACTTCGAATCGGACGATATGAGTCGATATTGGTCAAATGGGATTAGTTTTGGGTAGAAAAGCACGTATTTACCCTTAAACATGTCATAAACACTTGAAATACATCAATTTGAGTCAAACTCTTTCAAACGGGAGAGATTTTGTGTATTAAATTACCTAAACACTTTGAATCAGACTGTATGAGTCAATATAGGACAAATAGGATAAATTTTGGATAGAAAATGACGTACTAACCCTTGAACATGTCATAAACACTTGAAATACATCGATTTGAGTCAAACTTGGTCAAATGAGAGAGGTTTGTTGTATTAAATGACCTAAGCACTTTCAATCAGACAGTATAAGTTAATATAGGTGAAATAGGATAAATTTTGGATAGAAAATGACGTATTTACCCATAAACATGTCATAAACACTTTAAATACATTGATTTGAGTCAAACTTGGTCAAATAGGAAATGTTTTGCGTATTAAATGACTTAAACACTTTCAATCGAACGATATGAGTAAATATAAGTCAAATGGGATCATTTTTGGGTAGAAAATGGCGTCTTTACCCTTAAACATGTCATAAACACTTGAAATACATCAATTTTTCATCAAACTCGGTCAAATGGAGAGGTTCTGGGTATAAAATGACTTAAACACTTCGAATCGGATGATCTAAGTCGATATTGGTCAAATGGGATCAGTTTTGGGTGGAAAAGGACGTATTTACCCTTAAACATGTCATAAATAATTGAAATACATCGATTTGAGTCAAACTCGGTCAAACGGGAGAGATTTTTTGTATTAAATGACCTAAATATTTTGAATCGGACGATATGAGTCGATATAGGTCAAATGGGATGAGCTTTTGCTAGAAAAGGACGTATTTACCCTTGAACATGTCATAAACACGTGAAATACATCGATTTGAGTCAAACTCAGTCAAATGGGAGAGGTTTGTTTATTAAATGACCTAAACATTACGAATCGGACGATATGAGTCAATATAGGTTAAATTGGATTAATTTTGGGTAGAAAATGACGTATTTACCCTTGAACACGTCATAAACACTTGAAAAAATTGATTTGAGTCAAACTCGGTAAAAGGAAAGAGGTATACTGTATTAAATGACCTAAACACTTTGAATCGGACAATATGAGTCAATATAGGTCAAACAAGATCAGTTTTGGGTAGAAAATAACGTATTTACCCTTAAACATGTCATAAACACTTGAAATAAATCAATTTTTCTTCACACTCGGTCATATAGGGGAGGTTCTGGGTATAAAATTTCTTAACTCTTCGAACCGGACGATATGAGTGAATATAGGTCAAATGGGATCAGTTTTGGGAAGAAAATGACGTATTTACCCTTAAACATTTCATAAACACTTGAAATACATCAATTTTCTTTAAACTCGGTAAAATGGGAGAGGTTGTGGGTATAAAATGACTTAAACACTTCGAATCGGACGATATGAGTCGATATTGGTCAAATGGGATTAGTTTTGGGTAGAAAAGCACGTATTTACCCTTAAACATGTCATAAACACTTGAAATACATCAATTTGAGTCAAACTCTTTCAAACGGGAGAGATTTTGTGTATTAAATTACCTAAACACTTTGAATCAGACTGTATGAGTCAATATAGGACAAATAGGATAAATTTTGGATAGAAAATGACGTACTAACCCTTGAACATGTCATAAACACTTGAAATACATCGATTTGAGTCAAACTTGGTCAAATGAGAGAGGTTTGTTGTATTAAATGACCTAAGCACTTTCAATCAGACAGTATAAGTTAATATAGGTGAAATAGGATAAATTTTGGATAGAAAATGACGTATTTACCCATAAACATGTCATAAACACTTTAAATACATTGATTTGAGTCAAACTTGGTCAAATAGGAAATGTTTTGCGTATTAAATGACTTAAACACTTTCAATCGAACGATATGAGTAAATATAAGTCAAATGGGATCATTTTTGGGTAGAAAATGGCGTCTTTACCCTTAAACATGTCATAAACACTTGAAATACATCAATTTTTCATCAAACTCGGTCAAATGGAGAGGTTCTGGGTATAAAATGACTTAAACACTTCGAATCGGATGATCTAAGTCGATATTGGTCAAATGGGATCAGTTTTGGGTGGAAAAGGACGTATTTACCCTTAAACATGTCATAAATAATTGAAATACATCGATTTGAGTCAAACTCGGTCAAACGGGAGAGATTTTTTGTATTAAATGACCTAAATATTTTGAATCGGACGATATGAGTCGATATAGGTCAAATGGGATGAGCTTTTGCTAGAAAAGGACGTATTTACCCTTGAACATGTCATAAACACGTGAAATACATCGACTTGAGTCAAACTCAGTCAAATGGGAGAGGTTTGTTTATTAAATGACCTAAACATTACGAATCGGACGATATGAGTCAATATAGGTTAAATTGGATTAATTTTGGGTAGAAAATGACGTATTTACCCTTGAACACGTCATAAACACTTGAAAAAATTGATTTGAGTCAAACTCGGTAAAAGGAAAGAGGTATACTGTATTAAATGACCTAAACACTTTGAATCGGACAATATGAGTCAATATAGGTCAAACAAGATCAGTTTTGGGTAGAAAATAACGTATTTACCCTTAAACATGTCATAAACACTTGAAATAAATCAATTTTTCTTCACACTCGGTCATATAGGGGAGGTTCTGGGTATAAAATTTCTTAACTCTTCGAACCGGACGATATGAGTGAATATAGGTCAAATGGGATCAGTTTTGGGAAGAAAATGACGTATTTACCCTTAAACATTTCATAAACACTTGAAATACATCAATTTTCTTTAAACTCGGTAAAATGGGAGAGGTTGTGGGTATAAAATGACTTAAACACTTCGAATCAGACGATATGAGTCGATATTGGTCAAATGGGATTAGTTTTGGGTAGAAAAGCACGTATTTACCCTTAAACATGTCATAAACACTTGAAATACATCAATTTGAGTCAAACTCTTTCAAACGGGAGAGATTTTGTGTATTAAATTACCTAAACACTTTGAATCAGACTGTATGAGTCAATATAGGACAAATAGGATAAATTTTGGATAGAAAATGACGTACTAACCCTTGAACATGTCATAAACACTTGAAATACATCGATTTGAGTCAAACTTGGTCAAATGAGAGAGGTTTGTTGTATTAAATGACCTAAGCACTTTCAATCAGACAGTATAAGTTAATATAGGTGAAATAGGATAAATTTTGGATAGAAAATGACGTATTTACCCATAAACATGTCATAAACACTTTAAATACATTGATTTGAGTCAAACTTGGTCAAATAGGAAATGTTTTGCGTATTAAATGACTTAAACACTTTCAATCGAACGATATGAGTAAATATAAGTCAAATGGGATCATTTTTGGGTAGAAAATGGCGTCTTTACCCTTAAACATGTCATAAACACTTGAAATACATCAATTTTTCATCAAACTCGGTCAAATGGAGAGGTTCTGGGTATAAAATGACTTAAACACTTCGAATCGGATGATATAAGTCGATATTGGTCAAATGGGATCAGTTTTGGGTGGAAAAGGACGTATTTACCCTTAAACATGTCATAAATAATTGAAATACATCGATTTGAGTCAAACTCGGTCAAACGGGAGAGATTTTTTGTATTAAATGACCTAAATATTTTGAATCGGACGATATGAGTCGATATAGGTCAAATGGGATGAGCTTTTGCTAGAAAAGGACGTATTTACCCTTGAACATGTCATAAACACGTGAAATACATCGATTTGAGTCAAACTCAGTCAAATGGGAGAGGTTTGTTTATTAAATGACCTAAACATTACGAATCGGACGATATGAGTCAATATAGGTTAAATTGGATTAATTTTGGGTAGAAAATGACGTATTTACCCTTGAACACGTCATAAACACTTGAAAAAATTGATTTGAGTCAAACTCGGTAAAAGGAAAGAGGTATACTGTATTAAATGACCTAAACACTTTGAATCGGACAATATGAGTCAATATAGGTCAAACAAGATCAGTTTTGGGTAGAAAATAACGTATTTACCCTTAAACATGTCATAAACACTTGAAATAAATCAATTTTTCTTCACACTCGGTCATATAGGGGAGGTTCTGGGTATAAAATTTCTTAACTCTTCGAACCGGACGATATGAGTGAATATAGGTCAAATGGGATCAGTTTTGGGAAGAAAATGACGTATTTACCCTTAAACATTTCATAAACACTTGAAATACATCAATTTTCTTTAAACTCGGTAAAATGGGAGAGGTTGTGGGTATAAAATGACTTAAACACTTCGAATCGGACGATATGAGTCGATATTGGTCAAATGGGATTAGTTTTGGGTAGAAAAGCACGTAAATACATCGATTTGAGTCAAACTCAGTCAAATGGGAGAGGTTTGTTTATTAAATGACCTAAACATTACGAATCGGACGATATGAGTCAATATAGGTTAAATTGGATTAATTTTGGGTAGAAAATGACGTATTTACCCTTGAACACGTCATAAACACTTGAAAAAATTGATTTGAGTCAAACTCGGTAAAAGGAAAGAGGTATACTGTATTAAATGACCTAAACACTTTGAATCGGACAATATGAGTCAATATAGGTCAAACAAGATCAGTTTTGGGTAGAAAATAACGTATTTACCCTTAAACATGTCATAAACACTTGAAATAAATCAATTTTTCTTCACACTCGGTCATATAGGGGAGGTTCTGGGTATAAAATTTCTTAACTCTTCGAACCGGACGATATGAGTGAATATAGGTCAAATGGGATCAGTTTTGGGAAGAAAATGACGTATTTACCCTTAAACATTTCATAAACACTTGAAATACATCAATTTTCTTTAAACTCGGTAAAATGGGAGAGGTTGTGGGTATAAAATGACTTAAACACTTCGAATCGGACGATATGAGTCGATATTGGTCAAATGGGATTAGTTTTGGGTAGAAAAGCACGTATTTACCCTTAAACATGTCATAAACACTTGAAATACATCAATTTGAGTCAAACTCTTTCAAACGGGAGAGATTTTGTGTATTAAATTACCTAAACACTTTGAATCAGACTGTATGAGTCAATATAGGACAAATAGGATAAATTTTGGATAGAAAATGACGTACTAACCCTTGAACATGTCATAAACACTTGAAATACATCGATTTGAGTCAAACTTGGTCAAATGAGAGAGGTTTGTTGTATTAAATGACCTAAGCACTTTCAATCAGACAGTATAAGTTAATATAGGTGAAATAGGATAAATTTTGGATAGAAAATGACGTATTTACCCATAAACATGTCATAAACACTTTAAATACATTGATTTGAGTCAAACTTGGTCAAATAGGAAATGTTTTGCGTATTAAATGACTTAAACACTTTCAATCGAACGATATGAGTAAATATAAGTCAAATGGGATCATTTTTGGGTAGAAAATGGCGTCTTTACCCTTAAACATGTCATAAACACTTGAAATACATCAATTTTTCATCAAACTCGGTCAAATGGAGAGGTTCTGGGTATAAAATGACTTAAACACTTCGAATCGGATGATCTAAGTCGATATTGGTCAAATGGGATCAGTTTTGGGTGGAAAAGGACGTATTTACCCTTAAACATGTCATAAATAATTGAAATACATCGATTTGAGTCAAACTCGGTCAAACGGGAGAGATTTTTTGTATTAAATGACCTAAATATTTTGAATCGGACGATATGAGTCGATATAGGTCAAATGGGATGAGCTTTTGCTAGAAAAGGACGTATTTACCCTTGAACATGTCATAAACACGTGAAATACATCGATTTGAGTCAAACTCAGTCAAATGGGAGAGGTTTGTTTATTAAATGACCTAAACATTACGAATCGGACGATATGAGTCAATATAGGTTAAATTGGATTAATTTTGGGTAGAAAATGACGTATTTACCCTTGAACACGTCATAAACACTTGAAAAAATTGATTTGAGTCAAACTCGGTAAAAGGAAAGAGGTATACTGTATTAAATGACCTAAACACTTTGAATCGGACAATATGAGTCAATATAGGTCAAACAAGATCAGTTTTGGGTAGAAAATAACGTATTTACCCTTAAACATGTCATAAACACTTGAAATAAATCAATTTTTCTTCACACTCGGTCATATAGGGGAGGTTCTGGGTATAAAATTTCTTAACTCTTCGAACCGGACGATATGAGTGAATATAGGTCAAATGGGATCAGTTTTGGGAAGAAAATGACGTATTTACCCTTAAACATTTCATAAACACTTGAAATACATCAATTTTCTTTAAACTCGGTAAAATGGGAGAGGTTGTGGGTATAAAATGACTTAAACACTTCGAATCGGACGATATGAGTCGATATTGGTCAAATGGGATTAGTTTTGGGTAGAAAAGCACGTAAATACATCGATTTGAGTCAAACTCAGTCAAATGGGAGAGGTTTGTTTATTAAATGACCTAAACATTACGAATCGGACGATATGAGTCAATATAGGTTAAATTGGATTAATTTTGGGTAGAAAATGACGTATTTACCCTTGAACACGTCATAAACACTTGAAAAAATTGATTTGAGTCAAACTCGGTAAAAGGAAAGAGGTATACTGTATTAAATGACCTAAACACTTTGAATCGGACAATATGAGTCAATATAGGTCAAACAAGATCAGTTTTGGGTAGAAAATAACGTATTTACCCTTAAACATGTCATAAACACTTGAAATAAATCAATTTTTCTTCACACTCGGTCATATAGGGGAGGTTCTGGGTATAAAATTTCTTAACTCTTCGAACCGGACGATATGAGTGAATATAGGTCAAATGGGATCAGTTTTGGGAAGAAAATGACGTATTTACCCTTAAACATTTCATAAACACTTGAAATACATCAATTTTCTTTAAACTCGGTAAAATGGGAGAGGTTGTGGGTATAAAATGACTTAAACACTTCGAATCGGACGATATGAGTCGATATTGGTCAAATGGGATTAGTTTTGGGTAGAAAAGCACGTATTTACCCTTAAACATGTCATAAACACTTGAAATACATCAATTTGAGTCAAACTCTTTCAAACGGGAGAGATTTTGTGTATTAAATTACCTAAACACTTTGAATCAGACTGTATGAGTCAATATAGGACAAATAGGATAAATTTTGGATAGAAAATGACGTACTAACCCTTGAACATGTCATAAACACTTGAAATACATCGATTTGAGTCAAACTTGGTCAAATGAGAGAGGTTTGTTGTATTAAATGACCTAAGCACTTTCAATCAGACAGTATAAGTTAATATAGGTGAAATAGGATAAATTTTGGATAGAAAATGACGTATTTACCCATAAACATGTCATAAACACTTTAAATACATTGATTTGAGTCAAACTTGGTCAAATAGGAAATGTTTTGCGTATTAAATGACTTAAACACTTTCAATCGAACGATATGAGTAAATATAAGTCAAATGGGATCATTTTTGGGTAGAAAATGGCGTCTTTACCCTTAAACATGTCATAAACACTTGAAATACATCAATTTTTCATCAAACTCGGTCAAATGGAGAGGTTCTGGGTATAAAATGACTTAAACACTTCGAATCGGATGATATAAGTCGATATTGGTCAAATGGGATCAGTTTTGGGTGGAAAAGGACGTATTTACCCTTAAACATGTCATAAATAATTGAAATACATCGATTTGAGTCAAACTCGGTCAAACGGGAGAGATTTTTTGTATTAAATGACCTAAATATTTTGAATCGGACGATATGAGTCGATATAGGTCAAATGGGATGAGCTTTTGCTAGAAAAGGACGTATTTACCCTTGAACATGTCATAAACACGTGAAATACATCGATTTGAGTCAAACTCAGTCAAATGGGAGAGGTTTGTTTATTAAATGACCTAAACATTACGAATCGGACGATATGAGTCAATATAGGTTAAATTGGATTAATTTTGGGTAGAAAATGACGTATTTACCCTTGAACACGTCATAAACACTTGAAAAAATTGATTTGAGTCAAACTCGGTAAAAGGAAAGAGGTATACTGTATTAAATGACCTAAACACTTTGAATCGGACAATATGAGTCAATATAGGTCAAACAAGATCAGTTTTGGGTAGAAAATAACGTATTTACCCTTAAACATGTCATAAACACTTGAAATAAATCAATTTTTCTTCACACTCGGTCATATAGGGGAGGTTCTGGGTATAAAATTTCTTAACTCTTCGAACCGGACGATATGAGTGAATATAGGTCAAATGGGATCAGTTTTGGGAAGAAAATGACGTATTTACCCTTAAACATTTCATAAACACTTGAAATACATCAATTTTCTTTAAACTCGGTAAAATGGGAGAGGTTGTGGGTATAAAATGACTTAAACACTTCGAATCGGACGATATGAGTCGATATTGGTCAAATGGGATTAGTTTTGGGTAGAAAAGCACGTATTTACCCTTAAACATGTCATAAACACTTGAAATACATCAATTTGAGTCAAACTCTTTCAAACGGGAGAGATTTTGTGTATTAAATTACCTAAACACTTTGAATCAGACTGTATGAGTCAATATAGGACAAATAGGATAAATTTTGGATAGAAAATGACGTACTAACCCTTGAACATGTCATAAACACTTGAAATACATCGATTTGAGTCAAACTTGGTCAAATGAGAGAGGTTTGTTGTATTAAATGACCTAAGCACTTTCAATCAGACAGTATAAGTTAATATAGGTGAAATAGGATAAATTTTGGATAGAAAATGACGTATTTACCCATAAACATGTCATAAACACTTTAAATACATTGATTTGAGTCAAACTTGGTCAAATAGGAAATGTTTTGCGTATTAAATGACTTAAACACTTTCAATCGAACGATATGAGTAAATATAAGTCAAATGGGATCATTTTTGGGTAGAAAATGGCGTCTTTACCCTTAAACATGTCATAAACACTTGAAATACATCAATTTTTCATCAAACTCGGTCAAATGGAGAGGTTCTGGGTATAAAATGACTTAAACACTTCGAATCGGATGATATAAGTCGATATTGGTCAAATGGGATCAGTTTTGGGTGGAAAAGGACGTATTTACCCTTAAACATGTCATAAATAATTGAAATACATCGATTTGAGTCAAACTCGGTCAAACGGGAGAGATTTTTTGTATTAAATGACCTAAATATTTTGAATCGGACGATATGAGTCGATATAGGTCAAATGGGATGAGCTTTTGCTAGAAAAGGACGTATTTACCCTTGAACATGTCATAAACACGTGAAATACATCGATTTGAGTCAAACTCAGTCAAATGGGAGAGGTTTGTTTATTAAATGACCTAAACATTACGAATCGGACGATATGAGTCAATATAGGTTAAATTGGATTAATTTTGGGTAGAAAATGACGTATTTACCCTTGAACACGTCATAAACACTTGAAAAAATTGATTTGAGTCAAACTCGGTAAAAGGAAAGAGGTATACTGTATTAAATGACCTAAACACTTTGAATCGGACAATATGAGTCAATATAGGTCAAACAAGATCAGTTTTGGGTAGAAAATAACGTATTTACCCTTAAACATGTCATAAACACTTGAAATAAATCAATTTTTCTTCACACTCGGTCATATAGGGGAGGTTCTGGGTATAAAATTTCTTAACTCTTCGAACCGGACGATATGAGTGAATATAGGTCAAATGGGATCAGTTTTGGGAAGAAAATGACGTATTTACCCTTAAACATTTCATAAACACTTGAAATACATCAATTTTCTTTAAACTCGGTAAAATGGGAGAGGTTGTGGGTATAAAATGACTTAAACACTTCGAATCGGACGATATGAGTCGATATTGGTCAAATGGGATTAGTTTTGGGTAGAAAAGCACGTATTTACCCTTAAACATGTCATAAACACTTGAAATACATCAATTTGAGTCAAACTCTTTCAAACGGGAGAGATTTTGTGTATTAAATTACCTAAACACTTTGAATCAGACTGTATGAGTCAATATAGGACAAATAGGATAAATTTTGGATAGAAAATGACGTACTAACCCTTGAACATGTCATAAACACTTGAAATACATCGATTTGAGTCAAACTTGGTCAAATGAGAGAGGTTTGTTGTATTAAATGACCTAAGCACTTTCAATCAGACAGTATAAGTTAATATAGGTGAAATAGGATAAATTTTGGATAGAAAATGACGTATTTACCCATAAACATGTCATAAACACTTTAAATACATTGATTTGAGTCAAACTTGGTCAAATAGGAAATGTTTTGCGTATTAAATGACTTAAACACTTTCAATCGAACGATATGAGTAAATATAAGTCAAATGGGATCATTTTTGGGTAGAAAATGGCGTCTTTACCCTTAAACATGTCATAAACACTTGAAATACATCAATTTTTCATCAAACTCGGTCAAATGGAGAGGTTCTGGGTATAAAATGACTTAAACACTTCGAATCGGATGATATAAGTCGATATTGGTCAAATGGGATCAGTTTTGGGTGGAAAAGGACGTATTTACCCTTAAACATGTCATAAATAATTGAAATACATCGATTTGAGTCAAACTCGGTCAAACGGGAGAGATTTTTTGTATTAAATGACCTAAATATTTTGAATCGGACGATATGAGTCGATATAGGTCAAATGGGATGAGCTTTTGCTAGAAAAGGACGTATTTACCCTTGAACATGTCATAAACACGTGAAATACATCGATTTGAGTCAAACTCAGTCAAATGGGAGAGGTTTGTTTATTAAATGACCTAAACATTACGAATCGGACGATATGAGTCAATATAGGTTAAATTGGATTAATTTTGGGTAGAAAATGACGTATTTACCCTTGAACACGTCATAAACACTTGAAAAAATTGATTTGAGTCAAACTCGGTAAAAGGAAAGAGGTATACTGTATTAAATGACCTAAACACTTTGAATCGGACAATATGAGTCAATATAGGTCAAACAAGATCAGTTTTGGGTAGAAAATAACGTATTTACCCTTAAACATGTCATAAACACTTGAAATAAATCAATTTTTCTTCACACTCGGTCATATAGGGGAGGTTCTGGGTATAAAATTTCTTAACTCTTCGAACCGGACGATATGAGTGAATATAGGTCAAATGGGATCAGTTTTGGGAAGAAAATGACGTATTTACCCTTAAACATTTCATAAACACTTGAAATACATCAATTTTCTTTAAACTCGGTAAAATGGGAGAGGTTGTGGGTATAAAATGACTTAAACACTTCGAATCGGACGATATGAGTCGATATTGGTCAAATGGGATTAGTTTTGGGTAGAAAAGCACGTATTTACCCTTAAACATGTCATAAACACTTGAAATACATCAATTTGAGTCAAACTCTTTCAAACGGGAGAGATTTTGTGTATTAAATTACCTAAACACTTTGAATCAGACTGTATGAGTCAATATAGGACAAATAGGATAAATTTTGGATAGAAAATGACGTACTAACCCTTGAACATGTCATAAACACTTGAAATACATCGATTTGAGTCAAACTTGGTCAAATGAGAGAGGTTTGTTGTATTAAATGACCTAAGCACTTTCAATCAGACAGTATAAGTTAATATAGGTGAAATAGGATAAATTTTGGATAGAAAATGACGTATTTACCCATAAACATGTCATAAACACTTTAAATACATTGATTTGAGTCAAACTTGGTCAAATAGGAAATGTTTTGCGTATTAAATGACTTAAACACTTTCAATCGAACGATATGAGTAAATATAAGTCAAATGGGATCATTTTTGGGTAGAAAATGGCGTCTTTACCCTTAAACATGTCATAAACACTTGAAATACATCAATTTTTCATCAAACTCGGTCAAATGGAGAGGTTCTGGGTATAAAATGACTTAAACACTTCGAATCGGATGATATAAGTCGATATTGGTCAAATGGGATCAGTTTTGGGTGGAAAAGGACGTATTTACCCTTAAACATGTCATAAATAATTGAAATACATCGATTTGAGTCAAACTCGGTCAAACGGGAGAGATTTTTTGTATTAAATGACCTAAATATTTTGAATCGGACGATATGAGTCGATATAGGTCAAATGGGATGAGCTTTTGCTAGAAAAGGACGTATTTACCCTTGAACATGTCATAAACACGTGAAATACATCGATTTGAGTCAAACTCAGTCAAATGGGAGAGGTTTGTTTATTAAATGACCTAAACATTACGAATCGGACGATATGAGTCAATATAGGTTAAATTGGATTAATTTTGGGTAGAAAATGACGTATTTACCCTTGAACACGTCATAAACACTTGAAAAAATTGATTTGAGTCAAACTCGGTAAAAGGAAAGAGGTATACTGTATTAAATGACCTAAACACTTTGAATCGGACAATATGAGTCAATATAGGTCAAACAAGATCAGTTTTGGGTAGAAAATAACGTATTTACCCTTAAACATGTCATAAACACTTGAAATAAATCAATTTTTCTTCACACTCGGTCATATAGGGGAGGTTCTGGGTATAAAATTTCTTAACTCTTCGAACCGGACGATATGAGTGAATATAGGTCAAATGGGATCAGTTTTGGGAAGAAAATGACGTATTTACCCTTAAACATTTCATAAACACTTGAAATACATCAATTTTCTTTAAACTCGGTAAAATGGGAGAGGTTGTGGGTATAAAATGACTTAAACACTTCGAATCGGACGATATGAGTCGATATTGGTCAAATGGGATTAGTTTTGGGTAGAAAAGCACGTATTTACCCTTAAACATGTCATAAACACTTGAAATACATCAATTTGAGTCAAACTCTTTCAAACGGGAGAGATTTTGTGTATTAAATTACCTAAACACTTTGAATCAGACTGTATGAGTCAATATAGGACAAATAGGATAAATTTTGGATAGAAAATGACGTACTAACCCTTGAACATGTCATAAACACTTGAAATACATCGATTTGAGTCAAACTTGGTCAAATGAGAGAGGTTTGTTGTATTAAATGACCTAAGCACTTTCAATCAGACAGTATAAGTTAATATAGGTGAAATAGGATAAATTTTGGATAGAAAATGACGTATTTACCCATAAACATGTCATAAACACTTTAAATACATTGATTTGAGTCAAACTTGGTCAAATAGGAAATGTTTTGCGTATTAAATGACTTAAACACTTTCAATCGAACGATATGAGTAAATATAAGTCAAATGGGATCATTTTTGGGTAGAAAATGGCGTCTTTACCCTTAAACATGTCATAAACACTTGAAATACATCAATTTTTCATCAAACTCGGTCAAATGGAGAGGTTCTGGGTATAAAATGACTTAAACACTTCGAATCGGATGATATAAGTCGATATTGGTCAAATGGGATCAGTTTTGGGTGGAAAAGGACGTATTTACCCTTAAACATGTCATAAATAATTGAAATACATCGATTTGAGTCAAACTCGGTCAAACGGGAGAGATTTTTTGTATTAAATGACCTAAATATTTTGAATCGGACGATATGAGTCGATATAGGTCAAATGGGATGAGCTTTTGCTAGAAAAGGACGTATTTACCCTTGAACATGTCATAAACACGTGAAATACATCGATTTGAGTCAAACTCAGTCAAATGGGAGAGGTTTGTTTATTAAATGACCTAAACATTACGAATCGGACGATATGAGTCAATATAGGTTAAATTGGATTAATTTTGGGTAGAAAATGACGTATTTACCCTTGAACACGTCATAAACACTTGAAAAAATTGATTTGAGTCAAACTCGGTAAAAGGAAAGAGGTATACTGTATTAAATGACCTAAACACTTTGAATCGGACAATATGAGTCAATATAGGTCAAACAAGATCAGTTTTGGGTAGAAAATAACGTATTTACCCTTAAACATGTCATAAACACTTGAAATAAATCAATTTTTCTTCACACTCGGTCATATAGGGGAGGTTCTGGGTATAAAATTTCTTAACTCTTCGAACCGGACGATATGAGTGAATATAGGTCAAATGGGATCAGTTTTGGGAAGAAAATGACGTATTTACCCTTAAACATTTCATAAACACTTGAAATACATCAATTTTCTTTAAACTCGGTAAAATGGGAGAGGTTGTGGGTATAAAATGACTTAAACACTTCGAATCGGACGATATGAGTCGATATTGGTCAAATGGGATTAGTTTTGGGTAGAAAAGCACGTATTTACCCTTAAACATGTCATAAACACTTGAAATACATCAATTTGAGTCAAACTCTTTCAAACGGGAGAGATTTTGTGTATTAAATTACCTAAACACTTTGAATCAGACTGTATGAGTCAATATAGGACAAATAGGATAAATTTTGGATAGAAAATGACGTACTAACCCTTGAACATGTCATAAACACTTGAAATACATCGATTTGAGTCAAACTTGGTCAAATGAGAGAGGTTTGTTGTATTAAATGACCTAAGCACTTTCAATCAGACAGTATAAGTTAATATAGGTGAAATAGGATAAATTTTGGATAGAAAATGACGTATTTACCCATAAACATGTCATAAACACTTTAAATACATTGATTTGAGTCAAACTTGGTCAAATAGGAAATGTTTTGCGTATTAAATGACTTAAACACTTTCAATCGAACGATATGAGTAAATATAAGTCAAATGGGATCATTTTTGGGTAGAAAATGGCGTCTTTACCCTTAAACATGTCATAAACACTTGAAATACATCAATTTTTCATCAAACTCGGTCAAATGGAGAGGTTCTGGGTATAAAATGACTTAAACACTTCGAATCGGATGATATAAGTCGATATTGGTCAAATGGGATCAGTTTTGGGTGGAAAAGGACGTATTTACCCTTAAACATGTCATAAATAATTGAAATACATCGATTTGAGTCAAACTCGGTCAAACGGGAGAGATTTTTTGTATTAAATGACCTAAATATTTTGAATCGGACGATATGAGTCGATATAGGTCAAATGGGATGAGCTTTTGCTAGAAAAGGACGTATTTACCCTTGAACATGTCATAAACACGTGAAATACATCGATTTGAGTCAAACTCAGTCAAATGGGAGAGGTTTGTTTATTAAATGACCTAAACATTACGAATCGGACGATATGAGTCAATATAGGTTAAATTGGATTAATTTTGGGTAGAAAATGACGTATTTACCCTTGAACACGTCATAAACACTTGAAAAAATTGATTTGAGTCAAACTCGGTAAAAGGAAAGAGGTATACTGTATTAAATGACCTAAACACTTTGAATCGGACAATATGAGTCAATATAGGTCAAACAAGATCAGTTTTGGGTAGAAAATAACGTATTTACCCTTAAACATGTCATAAACACTTGAAATAAATCAATTTTTCTTCACACTCGGTCATATAGGGGAGGTTCTGGGTATAAAATTTCTTAACTCTTCGAACCGGACGATATGAGTGAATATAGGTCAAATGGGATCAGTTTTGGGAAGAAAATGACGTATTTACCCTTAAACATTTCATAAACACTTGAAATACATCAATTTTCTTTAAACTCGGTAAAATGGGAGAGGTTGTGGGTATAAAATGACTTAAACACTTCGAATCGGACGATATGAGTCGATATTGGTCAAATGGGATTAGTTTTGGGTAGAAAAGCACGTATTTACCCTTAAACATGTCATAAACACTTGAAATACATCAATTTGAGTCAAACTCTTTCAAACGGGAGAGATTTTGTGTATTAAATTACCTAAACACTTTGAATCAGACTGTATGAGTCAATATAGGACAAATAGGATAAATTTTGGATAGAAAATGACGTACTAACCCTTGAACATGTCATAAACACTTGAAATACATCGATTTGAGTCAAACTTGGTCAAATGAGAGAGGTTTGTTGTATTAAATGACCTAAGCACTTTCAATCAGACAGTATAAGTTAATATAGGTGAAATAGGATAAATTTTGGATAGAAAATGACGTATTTACCCATAAACATGTCATAAACACTTTAAATACATTGATTTGAGTCAAACTTGGTCAAATAGGAAATGTTTTGCGTATTAAATGACTTAAACACTTTCAATCGAACGATATGAGTAAATATAAGTCAAATGGGATCATTTTTGGGTAGAAAATGGCGTCTTTACCCTTAAACATGTCATAAACACTTGAAATACATCAATTTTTCATCAAACTCGGTCAAATGGAGAGGTTCTGGGTATAAAATGACTTAAACACTTCGAATCGGATGATATAAGTCGATATTGGTCAAATGGGATCAGTTTTGGGTGGAAAAGGACGTATTTACCCTTAAACATGTCATAAATAATTGAAATACATCGATTTGAGTCAAACTCGGTCAAACGGGAGAGATTTTTTGTATTAAATGACCTAAATATTTTGAATCGGACGATATGAGTCGATATAGGTCAAATGGGATGAGCTTTTGCTAGAAAAGGACGTATTTACCCTTGAACATGTCATAAACACGTGAAATACATCGATTTGAGTCAAACTCAGTCAAATGGGAGAGGTTTGTTTATTAAATGACCTAAACATTACGAATCGGACGATATGAGTCAATATAGGTTAAATTGGATTAATTTTGGGTAGAAAATGACGTATTTACCCTTGAACACGTCATAAACACTTGAAAAAATTGATTTGAGTCAAACTCGGTAAAAGGAAAGAGGTATACTGTATTAAATGACCTAAACACTTTGAATCGGACAATATGAGTCAATATAGGTCAAACAAGATCAGTTTTGGGTAGAAAATAACGTATTTACCCTTAAACATGTCATAAACACTTGAAATAAATCAATTTTTCTTCACACTCGGTCATATAGGGGAGGTTCTGGGTATAAAATTTCTTAACTCTTCGAACCGGACGATATGAGTGAATATAGGTCAAATGGGATCAGTTTTGGGAAGAAAATGACGTATTTACCCTTAAACATTTCATAAACACTTGAAATACATCAATTTTCTTTAAACTCGGTAAAATGGGAGAGGTTGTGGGTATAAAATGACTTAAACACTTCGAATCGGACGATATGAGTCGATATTGGTCAAATGGGATTAGTTTTGGGTAGAAAAGCACGTATTTACCCTTAAACATGTCATAAACACTTGAAATACATCAATTTGAGTCAAACTCTTTCAAACGGGAGAGATTTTGTGTATTAAATTACCTAAACACTTTGAATCAGACTGTATGAGTCAATATAGGACAAATAGGATAAATTTTGGATAGAAAATGACGTACTAACCCTTGAACATGTCATAAACACTTGAAATACATCGATTTGAGTCAAACTTGGTCAAATGAGAGAGGTTTGTTGTATTAAATGACCTAAGCACTTTCAATCAGACAGTATAAGTTAATATAGGTGAAATAGGATAAATTTTGGATAGAAAATGACGTATTTACCCATAAACATGTCATAAACACTTTAAATACATTGATTTGAGTCAAACTTGGTCAAATAGGAAATGTTTTGCGTATTAAATGACTTAAACACTTTCAATCGAACGATATGAGTAAATATAAGTCAAATGGGATCATTTTTGGGTAGAAAATGGCGTCTTTACCCTTAAACATGTCATAAACACTTGAAATACATCAATTTTTCATCAAACTCGGTCAAATGGAGAGGTTCTGGGTATAAAATGACTTAAACACTTCGAATCGGATGATATAAGTCGATATTGGTCAAATGGGATCAGTTTTGGGTGGAAAAGGACGTATTTACCCTTAAACATGTCATAAATAATTGAAATACATCGATTTGAGTCAAACTCGGTCAAACGGGAGAGATTTTTTGTATTAAATGACCTAAATATTTTGAATCGGACGATATGAGTCGATATAGGTCAAATGGGATGAGCTTTTGCTAGAAAAGGACGTATTTACCCTTGAACATGTCATAAACACGTGAAATACATCGATTTGAGTCAAACTCAGTCAAATGGGAGAGGTTTGTTTATTAAATGACCTAAACATTACGAATCGGACGATATGAGTCAATATAGGTTAAATTGGATTAATTTTGGGTAGAAAATGACGTATTTACCCTTGAACACGTCATAAACACTTGAAAAAATTGATTTGAGTCAAACTCGGTAAAAGGAAAGAGGTATACTGTATTAAATGACCTAAACACTTTGAATCGGACAATATGAGTCAATATAGGTCAAACAAGATCAGTTTTGGGTAGAAAATAACGTATTTACCCTTAAACATGTCATAAACACTTGAAATAAATCAATTTTTCTTCACACTCGGTCATATAGGGGAGGTTCTGGGTATAAAATTTCTTAACTCTTCGAACCGGACGATATGAGTGAATATAGGTCAAATGGGATCAGTTTTGGGAAGAAAATGACGTATTTACCCTTAAACATTTCATAAACACTTGAAATACATCAATTTTCTTTAAACTCGGTAAAATGGGAGAGGTTGTGGGTATAAAATGACTTAAACACTTCGAATCGGACGATATGAGTCGATATTGGTCAAATGGGATTAGTTTTGGGTAGAAAAGCACGTATTTACCCTTAAACATGTCATAAACACTTGAAATACATCAATTTGAGTCAAACTCTTTCAAACGGGAGAGATTTTGTGTATTAAATTACCTAAACACTTTGAATCAGACTGTATGAGTCAATATAGGACAAATAGGATAAATTTTGGATAGAAAATGACGTACTAACCCTTGAACATGTCATAAACACTTGAAATACATCGATTTGAGTCAAACTTGGTCAAATGAGAGAGGTTTGTTGTATTAAATGACCTAAGCACTTTCAATCAGACAGTATAAGTTAATATAGGTGAAATAGGATAAATTTTGGATAGAAAATGACGTATTTACCCATAAACATGTCATAAACACTTTAAATACATTGATTTGAGTCAAACTTGGTCAAATAGGAAATGTTTTGCGTATTAAATGACTTAAACACTTTCAATCGAACGATATGAGTAAATATAAGTCAAATGGGATCATTTTTGGGTAGAAAATGGCGTCTTTACCCTTAAACATGTCATAAACACTTGAAATACATCAATTTTTCATCAAACTCGGTCAAATGGAGAGGTTCTGGGTATAAAATGACTTAAACACTTCGAATCGGATGATATAAGTCGATATTGGTCAAATGGGATCAGTTTTGGGTGGAAAAGGACGTATTTACCCTTAAACATGTCATAAATAATTGAAATACATCGATTTGAGTCAAACTCGGTCAAACGGGAGAGATTTTTTGTATTAAATGACCTAAATATTTTGAATCGGACGATATGAGTCGATATAGGTCAAATGGGATGAGCTTTTGCTAGAAAAGGACGTATTTACCCTTGAACATGTCATAAACACGTGAAATACATCGATTTGAGTCAAACTCAGTCAAATGGGAGAGGTTTGTTTATTAAATGACCTAAACATTACGAATCGGACGATATGAGTCAATATAGGTTAAATTGGATTAATTTTGGGTAGAAAATGACGTATTTACCCTTGAACACGTCATAAACACTTGAAAAAATTGATTTGAGTCAAACTCGGTAAAAGG
Source organism: Dysphania ambrosioides (assembly GCA_026401315.1). NCBI lineage: Eukaryota > Viridiplantae > Streptophyta > Magnoliopsida > Caryophyllales > Amaranthaceae > Dysphania > Dysphania ambrosioides. The sequence continues at coordinate 15,228,193 of CM048665.1, read as the reverse complement.
AAAGAGGTATACTGTATTAAATGACCTAAACACTTTGAATCGGACAATATGAGTCAATATAGGTCAAACAAGATCAGTTTTGGGTAGAAAATAACGTATTTACCCTTAAACATGTCATAAACACTTGAAATAAATCAATTTTTCTTCACACTCGGTCATATAGGGGAGGTTCTGGGTATAAAATTTCTTAACTCTTCGAACCGGACGATATGAGTGAATATAGGTCAAATGGGATCAGTTTTGGGAAGAAAATGACGTATTTACCCTTAAACATTTCATAAACACTTGAAATACATCAATTTTCTTTAAACTCGGTAAAATGGGAGAGGTTGTGGGTATAAAATGACTTAAACACTTCGAATCGGACGATATGAGTCGATATTGGTCAAATGGGATTAGTTTTGGGTAGAAAAGCACGTATTTACCCTTAAACATGTCATAAACACTTGAAATACATCAATTTGAGTCAAACTCTTTCAAACGGGAGAGATTTTGTGTATTAAATTACCTAAACACTTTGAATCAGACTGTATGAGTCAATATAGGACAAATAGGATAAATTTTGGATAGAAAATGACGTACTAACCCTTGAACATGTCATAAACACTTGAAATACATCGATTTGAGTCAAACTTGGTCAAATGAGAGAGGTTTGTTGTATTAAATGACCTAAGCACTTTCAATCAGACAGTATAAGTTAATATAGGTGAAATAGGATAAATTTTGGATAGAAAATGACGTATTTACCCATAAACATGTCATAAACACTTTAAATACATTGATTTGAGTCAAACTTGGTCAAATAGGAAATGTTTTGCGTATTAAATGACTTAAACACTTTCAATCGAACGATATGAGTAAATATAAGTCAAATGGGATCATTTTTGGGTAGAAAATGGCGTCTTTACCCTTAAACATGTCATAAACACTTGAAATACATCAATTTTTCATCAAACTCGGTCAAATGGAGAGGTTCTGGGTATAAAATGACTTAAACACTTCGAATCGGATGATATAAGTCGATATTGGTCAAATGGGATCAGTTTTGGGTGGAAAAGGACGTATTTACCCTTAAACATGTCATAAATAATTGAAATACATCGATTTGAGTCAAACTCGGTCAAACGGGAGAGATTTTTTGTATTAAATGACCTAAATATTTTGAATCGGACGATATGAGTCGATATAGGTCAAATGGGATGAGCTTTTGCTAGAAAAGGACGTATTTACCCTTGAACATGTCATAAACACGTGAAATACATCGATTTGAGTCAAACTCAGTCAAATGGGAGAGGTTTGTTTATTAAATGACCTAAACATTACGAATCGGACGATATGAGTCAATATAGGTTAAATTGGATTAATTTTGGGTAGAAAATGACGTATTTACCCTTGAACACGTCATAAACACTTGAAAAAATTGATTTGAGTCAAACTCGGTAAAAGGAAAGAGGTATACTGTATTAAATGACCTAAACACTTTGAATCGGACAATATGAGTCAATATAGGTCAAACAAGATCAGTTTTGGGTAGAAAATAACGTATTTACCCTTAAACATGTCATAAACACTTGAAATAAATCAATTTTCTTCACACTCGGTCATATAGGGGAGGTTCTGGGTATAAAATTTCTTAACTCTTCGAACCGGACGATATGAGTGAATATAGGTCAAATGGGATCAGTTTTGGGAAGAAAATGACGTATTTACCCTTAAACATTTCATAAACACTTGAAATACATCAATTTTCTTTAAACTCGGTAAAATGGGAGAGGTTGTGGGTATAAAATGACTTAAACACTTCGAATCGGACGATATGAGTCGATATTGGTCAAATGGGATTAGTTTTGGGTAGAAAAAGCACGTATTTACCCTTAAACATGTCATAAACACTTGAAATACATCAATTTGAGTCAAACTCTTTCAAACGGGAGAGATTTTGTGTATTAAATTACCTAAACACTTTGAATCAGACTGTATGAGTCAATATAGGACAAATAGGATAAATTTTGGATAGAAAATGACGTACTAACCCTTGAACATGTCATAAACACTTGAAATACATCGATTTGAGTCAAACTTGGTCAAATGAGAGAGGTTTGTTGTATTAAATGACCTAAGCACTTTCAATCAGACAGTATAAGTTAATATAGGTGAAATAGGATAAATTTTGGATAGAAAATGACGTATTTACCCATAAACATGTCATAAACACTTTAAATACATTGATTTGAGTCAAACTTGGTCAAATAGGAAATGTTTTGCGTATTAAAATGACTTAAACACTTTCAATCGAACGATATGAGTAAATATAAGTCAAATGGGATCATTTTTGGGTAGAAAATGGCGTCTTTACCCTTAAACATGTCATAAACACTTGAAATACATCAATTTTTCATCAAACTCGGTCAAATGGAGAGGTTCTGGGTATAAAATGACTTAAACACTTCGAATCGGATGATATAAGTCGATATTGGTCAAATGGGATCAGTTTTGGGTGGAAAAGGACGTATTTACCCTTAAACATGTCATAAATAATTGAAATACATCGATTTGAGTCAAACTCGGTCAAACGGGAGAGATTTTTTGTATTAAATGACCTAAATATTTTGAATCGGACGATATGAGTCGATATAGGTCAAATGGGATGAGCTTTTGCTAGAAAAGGACGTATTTACCCTTGAACATGTCATAAACACGTGAAATACATCGATTTGAGTCAAACTCAGTCAAATGGGAGAGGTTTGTTTATTAAATGACCTAAACATTACGAATCGGACGATATGAGTCAATATAGGTTAAATTGGATTAATTTTGGGTAGAAAATGACGTATTTACCCTTGAACACGTCATAAACACTTGAAAAAATTGATTTGAGTCAAACTCGGTAAAAGGAAAGAGGTATACTGTATTAAATGACCTAAACACTTTGAATCGGACAATATGAGTCAATATAGGTCAAACAAGATCAGTTTTGGGTAGAAAATAACGTATTTACCCTTAAACATGTCATAAACACTTGAAATAAATCAATTTTTCTTCACAC